>OX459019.1:8007402-9235874 GCA_949774965.1 Diarsia brunnea | reverse complement strand
TCAGCGCAGTGATTAAATAATTCAGCTCGTATTATGAACTGATTAGAATTTTAAATGACAATCAATTTCATATTTTTGGATAAATTATAAATGATTGGTGTCTAGTGATTTCTGTTCTATCTCAATTATATCATCGTTTTATAAGAAGGCTCGTTCAATATCTTTCGTCAAATTTAAATGAACCTTCACAGTTCAGACTAGACTAATAGATTGTTTGTATCATTCTTATTAACTATCATTATCTTATAAGATTATTTCACCTTTTGATACAATTAGCTACACATTTTAATTTGTTTAAAATACTAATGAAATTGCACAGCTAAATGTATCATAATAATATGTGTGTTTATAATCATCATATTAATTAAAGTTCTGTAGTGACTTTGTACTATCGTTACACAAGTATTGATTGATTCTCTAGCTACATCAATGAAGTACAAGTACTATGCATCGTAACGAGGGCACTGCCAGTTCCTTTAAGCAAAACGGGCCCACACTAGGTCAGAAAACTTCTAGGATGATGCTGGCAGAGAAATCAAACAGCCTAAATAGTTTCTACTACAAATTCTGCCCATATCTTAAAATAATAAAGGCGTGAATTTAACACACGCATAATTATTTATAATATACTTTCTTTTGGCTCGAATGCGAAACTAAAATATGTATAATTTAATATTATTATATCTCTTTTCGTTTTGAGTATGTGTGCTTTCATACTGAGCCGTCACGCCGGTAATTCTGAAGGGTCAAGCAGAGATTTACTATTGTGCCTACAACGATGAAATATTGGAATAACTACTTACATCATAAAAACTGCGTGTTTTGTCATCGAGTGATCTATCGTTGTAATAATATAATGAAGAATGGGCATTTTGTTGCTATCCAGATTTATTTTTTGTATCGGTATTTAGAATCACAAAATTATGTATAAAACCTGATTAAATATAATAGAAGATTCCAAGAACAGGTAGCCTTGATAACGGAAGATATTGAATGGTATGGTTGAAACTATAAATTAAAATTCAAAACACAGCATCTCAATTCACAAATCATCTTCCATATTAATAATCCCACATAGTTCTCATAAATAAACAAAATGGATGATAATTATCACATTTAAAGTAATTGTCTAGTTAGAAACTTCCGTTTCTATATGTAGGGCAAATCGTCGTGTCTAAACGTTTGTAATGTATACAAGTTGCATCGAGGGCTCTAGGTGGTACTTTATTGGTCATTCCTACTCATTGATACTTACTACTGGCTACTGTAGCTTGACATTTCATGAGGGCGCCACCATCTTCGCCCATCTGTCATATAACTGTCAGATTACATAGTATTTCAAGTTTACTTCCTGTTCAGTCCGTCTTTCAAAATAAATTGGTCTATATTTTGAATGAACTTTTCACCTCACCAAATTATTCGATGTTTTCTAAAAAAAAGTGATAGTGATGCGTCTGTTTTGTTTTTGGTCAAATTACGTGTGGTTTTTCGTAATAGTCGATTTGAGTATTACAGTGTAAATGATGATTGAAGTTACTGATGTGTTGTGTCATGCAATGCAGTTTGGTTTTTATGTACTAAAGCGGACGTCACGCGGTTTCACCCGCGTAGTTTCCGTTCCCGTGGGAATACAGAGATAAAAAGTAGCCCATGTCACCCGGGAATAGTGTAGCTTCCCAACCGTGAAATAATTTTTGAAATCGGTCCAGTAGTTTCGGAGCCTATTCGTTACAAACAAACAAACAAATCTTTCCTCTTTATAATATTAGTGTAGATTAGTGTAGATATATTATTGTGTGGTAGCAAATGCATCCATAGTTACATCTTTGATATTATAATATCACTCCTTTTATTTATTTTTATCGTTTTTTTTCATAGTGATTTTTCATCCTTTCAACCTTCTTCCTGTTTGCACTAGTTGCCTGAATGCAACTAATTGTAACTATTTTTATAGGGTGTTTTCATCGAAATTCTTTTAGTGCCACTAAACAAATGGATCATAAATGAATACCAGAACTTATTATGTAAAAATAAAAAGCAAACTGTAGTCTTTCAAAGTAACCTTGATTGGTTTAATTTAATGCGTTCCGTTTCTATGAGCAGTTTACTAGATTCATTGATGTTAGTAGTAATTACTATCGAAAATTTACGATGAGATGATTCACAAGATAGTGATTACTACCTGTACTTTAGACTCGGAACTTTGTTGCCCGATAATAGAGTATTTCCTGATAAAGTTTCTTTTAATGTAGGTAACTACTATGAAACAAGCTTATTAACTTTCTTTCTTCCAAAGCCTATCTGACACGTGAAAAAAGCGACCCTAAGCGCAGAAAGCGGATGCCTACTTGATACTCGAAATTACTCTGATTACCCCCTTAGGCTATACAGCCGTGAAGTTATAGAAATACGTACTTTTTATGATTTCTAAAATTGCATAATCGTGCAGGTGTTTCGAGCGTATATTTTAATTCGTACAATGTTCGCACGTGAACACTATTTTATGTAATGTCCGGTGCGCTATAGCTGCGATTATTATTTCCTATATTTAGTATGTTTTGTTTGGAATTGTTTTAGTTGCCTTTGCTTGTGGATGGACTACTTTAGTTTGAGTGTGCTATTTTGATCGTTTATCTTGTGTTTGAGACAGATTTATATGCATCGTATACAGTGGCAGATTATGCGACATGGATTTTTCTGATGGGCATTATCCTTATGTAGTTGATCCAGTATTCTTCTATCTACGTTTTCTTTCAAATTAAGCCAGTACGAGAATAAATGGGCAAACTAAGGTATAAATGGACAATAAAGGAGCATCAGCATATAAAGCCTTGACAGCTTCTACATTTTAAATACCGGCTTCACATTCCTTCCTTTCTGCAGAAAGTTTGAAGATCACAATTTAATCTCCACAACCGATGGGTAACCGATAGGTTTTCGAATGGCGACCACGAACTGGAAGACGATGCGTTGGTAGGCCTCCCACCAGGTGGGCCAACGACATCATGAGAGTCGCGGGCAACCGGTGGATGCAAACGACAGACTGCCGTTCGTTATGGCATTCGATGGGGGAGGCCTTTGTCCAGCAGTGGACGTCTTATAGCTGATGATGATGATGACAACTTGCTAGTCCGTTCTGCAATGACGATTGATACAGATATAGTTTTAGGAAAGAAGAAGACATGCTGCGCTGACCCAAAATTAATGTTGAAAGGGCAGAACAATAATGACAGACTGGCAGACAATGACGCCTTCCTTAATCTTCCCGTAATTTATTATCACTTTGAAAGACCAACTGTAAGGAAAGAGCCAGACAAACATCCGGACCCCATTACAAATAAGTAGGCGAATAAAATTCCGAACCAAAACGCGAGCTCCATTGATAACAAAAAGGTAGGTATTACAACCGCACACATAGCAATTACGTGCCGATTTTAAATTAAATATCGCTATGTAGTTGTGTTGTTGGTTGTGAATATTTCAGAGGCGAAGAGGAAATGTAGGTCAGTTGTTCTTGTTTCATATTATTTTATTGGTTGTCTTTGATTCGAGTGATGGGGGTTGCTGGGTTGATATTTTAATTGACTTCAGCTGGTGACATGGTTTTATAGCAACTAATCAGATTATTGATTTGACTTGGACTGCCCCGGGTGTCTAGAGGTCACTAGCGTAACTGTTGAGTCTGGGGTCGATTCCGGACGATTCGTAAGTGTTATTGTGTATATCTATCAGTATTTTTCTAGTAGCCGTGAGCGTCTGGATTTGTGCCTGATATATGGCAATAGGCTCGTCCCCTATTACGTGGGACTTAAACATATATGTCGAAATGTGGGTGTACTAATTAGGCACACCTCTCTGCCTAAGCCTTCGAGGAGGCGTGTTGATATGTTAAATTTGATTTAATTTATCTTGTCGTGCGAAGTTCCAGAGGGAAAACATCTGCTCTTACATGAGTCGCTACGAGACGACCACGACTACTTCGTTAAGTATCAAGAAGAAGATGAATATCTGATCAATCAGTAGCCATTCAGAGTTGATGCGTGATGCCAGGTTAATAGATGTGCAATTGAGCAGTGCGTCGCTGCGGGTTGTTCGCAAGAGGTACCGCGGCCTCGACATGTAGGGCTAAGAAGGAAAATGGGTGGTTTTTAGTCAGTAGAAGTCTGACACTCCCTTTTGCTCTGCCCAAGAGCGAAAAAGGTTATTTAATGATTATCCACCCGCCAAAAAAAAAAAAAGGAGTTGTATTAGATAAAGGGGTGGCCCGCAAATCCTATTTAATAAAGCTTGTTTTGCGTACGTGTAGAAAAATCGATCATCATTGGGTAGATTTGGATTGAATTAGATATAAAATGAGACTGAAGTAAACTCCACCTTAGCTGAGAAAAAATCAGGGCAAAAAAGAACATGATATAGGTAATTATAGTCTGTTTGTTTGTATTTATTTTACGAGTAGTGAAAGAAAATGATTGAATCAAGTATTTATATTTCGTCAGATCTTTAAAACCGGTTCATGAAACAGCTTTCAAGAACATTCTGCTTGGAGAACCAAATACTTATAACAGTGTGTTGTGTTATTATGTAATGTTGTTATTCTTCTCATTCTGAACGACTGTTTATGATCTAATCAATGACCTTTTTTTTTTTGGGCGGTGGGAAATGAAATCATCAAATAAAGGGGTTATTCCGCTCTGGGCAGAGCGAAAGGGAGTGTCAGACTTCTTTTACTGACTAAAAACCACCCATGTTCCTTCTTAGCCCTTCATGTCGAGACCGCGGTATCTCTTGCGAACAACCCGCAGCCTCGAAGGGCATCTAATCAATGACCTGGAAATATGTTTCAAAATATTCATAGTTTTGATCTAACAGAAGGTATTATAACTCCGTCGTCTTGTGGTTGAAAGGGCGACTCAACTATGTATGAGGTCCTGGGGCGATTCCTAGGTCAGGCAAACTATTTGAAACGTGACCCTTGTAGCACTTTACAACCTATGTCAATCTTATCATTTTATTGTATGACAGCAAAACTGAAATGTGCATCCAAAAAAAAAATATCGAGACGTCATATCTCCGAAAATTCTCACCGCTGAACTGGAGGATGTAGCTTCCAATAGAATGGAAGTGAAATGTGGGTATTCTATTAAGGTACACTTCTGCCTAAGCGATCGGGGACTACAGGCGTGACATTATGTCATGCCGCGCAACCACCGCAAAGCTATCAACAGCCGAAAACCTCGACATTTCCCCGGACTTCAGAACAGTTCAGTTGAAAAAACACTGTTGCTTGCAAATTGACGATATATATACAAGTGTAGACAAATGAACAACTTCAGGGTTCAAAACTTCCCGTCGGGGCTGCGAGTCCCGTCGGGGCTGCGGGTTGTTCGCAAGAGATACCGCAGCCTCAACATGAAGGGCTAAGAAGGAACATTGGTGGTTTTTAGTCAGTAGAAGTCTGACACTCCCTTTCGCTCTGCCCAAGAGCGGGAGGGCGGTTATTCGATGATTTACCACCGGCCAAAAAAAAAAGGGTTTAAAACTTTTCATGGGTTCAGAACGTTGACCATTATGAGGTTTTGGGTAAAACCAAATTAAGGTTGTCAAAATGTGATACCACTTTTACCCCATCACGATTTTCACACCAAAAAAAGTATACAAACATCTTGCACCTTCATGTCAACGTCAAAGCAATAGTCTTGTACACATTAACAAGACTTTTTGCTACAATTTACTCTTATTATTAGCGCGTGCGCTATAATTGCCGAACAAACTCCGCTACGTTTTTCATTCATTCATTCGTTCACTACAATAGAATGACGTATTTATACAAAAACTTTTGTCTTCACTTTCGTAGTGGATACAATGTGTGTATTAAATATTTAATTAGTGTTCAGTGTAAGATGAATGGGGCCATAAAAAAATATCCCATGAATGTTGCTAGGGAAATATTTTGAAGTTTCTAATAATAATATGTGTGTAAAGCCAACCAAGACAATATAATATAATAATAATAATAAAATAGTTTATTTTCACAAAGAAAAAAAAAAACTTAAGTTTAACAAGATGCTTACTACGCTGCAGAAGGCTGTATACAGATATTGTGAGCCCTGCCTCTCAAACTAGGATAACCAGCTGTATCTTGAGAGACAATGTTCAGCCGTGAGGTTATTAAAAATATGGATTATGCAACGCGAATATTTTATGTGAGTGTACTGTAAGTATCTCTGCTTCACCCTTCAGTGAAAGAAAACATCGTGTGTGTGAGTGATATTTCTGAACGGCATGTAAAGCTAAGTTAGAGGCCAATGGGCGCCATAAAACCTTGCATGCTGTGTCTATTGCTCCATATTGCACACTATGCTTGTATCATACATATTGTTTGTATTTCTAGAATTAACAGTGTAACAATACGGATGTTTACTGACTAAATAAAATATGATTCTAATTAGTCCGTCTGTTAGATTATCAAAAAATATTGGATACGTATTTTTTGTTTTATCAAATCAATAAAAATTGACGAAGACAAAACGCGTCAAAGATTTGAGCGGGGGGTTGAGACGTCACTCACCGCTAAAAATGTCATACTAATGTCTTAGAATATGACGTCACACGAGTTTACAAAGCACTGGACGGACTATATTATAATTACATTTTTTAAGCTATTGCATAGCTTCTATCGCGGGCCTTGAGCGTGGGGACCGAATCCAGAAATTCCGTAACGAAAAAAACCTAACACTCATGTATTTAATAAAAGAAAAAAAATGTTTTTTTATCGGTCACCACGCTCAAAGTGTAACTTGAATTAATATCAAAGAAAAAAAACAAATAAATAATTATAATTGCATAAGTTGATAAAAAATGCTATGCAATAGCTTTACCGCCACACGCCTTTAGTGCCACACGTCTTTTTAGTTAACTACCCTATTGTAGATAGGCCAATAAACAAATAAATAAAAACTTTGACGCCAGGTTAACCACTTACCAAATATTAAAGAAGAAGACCTTTCACGGGTTAGAGGCGTGATACTATATTGTAGTTTTTTGAATACAAAGGAGTCTGTCCATTACACCGTACCATACCATGTACCTACGTCATGTATGGACCGTCAACATTTTGTCGGCCAGAATATTTTACCGGATACATTATGTTTGTTATGAGATGACGAAAAACAGAGAGGTATGGAAGAGGATGACATGCTGCGCCGACCTCAAATGAATTGGGATAAGGGCAAGAGAATAATGATGATGATAAAATGTATTGGCTTTGGAAATACATTTTATAAGTTGGTCGACTTTTACTCGTAAACTTGTAAAGTCTACTTAGTTGTGATATTTTGCCAATGAATCACGATATATATTCTACCACCGTGAATTTTCCACACACTCAAACCGTCGTTTAGCCTGCTAGCTAAACGGTTGTGTGTTACCAGTAGTAAAAATTCCGTAGAACTACCAAGTGATTCAGAAACACCATGGAATGTTTTTTACCCTTGTTACACTCTTAGTCGACATTTCATAGTTTGACGCCTTGTCCCTTTGACACATTAATTTTTCCTAGCACAGTCACGGTATGGTACGGTGTAGTGGGCAGCATCCTTAAGATCTTTACTGGTTATGTTCTTGTGACCGTCTAACATTGTTTTGAGATAAGTTCCGACAGCTGTTTATTCAACAACAAAACAGCTGTTAGCTTATAACCAGTTTTGTAAAAATTAGACCAACGTTTACCTAATTTTGGTTGTGACCTTAAAACCTACACTTTAAAATAAATATATAAAATGAATAACTGTTTTTCATACGCTCAAAAACTAAACAAATTTTCTCAAGGTCAGCCTCTGTGAAAAAAAAAAAGTGAAAACGAATTCCAAAAAACAGTCTAGTTTTGTGTAAAAACTAGGACGTGTTTTTTTTTTTTTACAAAATTTCGACTTATCATAGAATTATTCAACTTTCTTATGTTATGTGCATTATAAACTAGTTGTGCAAATTATAAAGCAAAAACTAAAAAGTAAAAGTGGTTTTTATAGCGCTATATTTTATATCATGGTATGAGTTCATTGCCCTTGTTAAGTAGCTGTAGAGTGAAAATTTAAGCAAGTATGTCATACAAAACTAACTATGATTTAATAAAATATTTATTATAGTCATGTTAAATAAATATTATGACCAATTTTAAATGATGAAACAGCATCTACGGAACTGATTGGTTCTACATACCTACGTATTAAATTTTGTTATAAGTAATATCTGCTTGCGCGAAATCCTAAATGTTAAACTTCAGGGTACAGTTGTTCCGGGGCTCGGGACTGGGGGTCTACTCGCTAAGCACGAAACCCGTGAATACGGCCATATTTACGGGCGTTTCCTACTCTCTAACACCTACGGACATAAGATTGGTTCGAGGCCCAAACTAAGAATGAATGACTACTCGATTTGACAGTTGGCCTTACTCCCGATGTGTCTTTGCCCGTTCGAAAAGTTGAATTTGACATTTGTTTACACGGATATTTATGTCATTTGATACGACAACAAAATAGTTATCGTGTAGGCCACGAAAGTTTAAGTTTTATAATAAAACAATACTAGGGCTGCTTTTTTAATGCTAGTACGAGCTCTAAAAGAGCCCCTAAGACGACCCACTGACCAAAGATTCGCCGGCCGGTTGTTTTTGTGCCAAAACTTATGGTTGTCGAGTATGTGTGCACCGTTATGAGTTTAAAGGAACTATAGCCTCACAATGGAATTATTTGAAGATTTGTGTGAGCCTGCGAGGAACTATTACCTTTTTTGCCTCGGCAAAAGCGACGAAATTGTGTTGATTCAAGAATTAAGGTAGGTATTGGTTTGATCTAAGAATTAAGTCTAACAATAAACAAAATGAAGATTCTGCAAATTATTGAGTTCTATAACCAATCTGTCCCATCTACCTACATATTTACTGTTGTTTTTGTTTACTTATACGTCCTTGCTGCCCTCTATTTTATCCCGGTTGATCTACCAAGGTGCAGTGGGCCTTAGCAGTGACGTCCCAAATGTTCCAATGGCACAACAGACAGTGTCAGACTATCTGGGGTTGTTAAATTATTAAAGTTTACTAAAGTTTCTACAGCATTTGACTGAGAGGAACCTTTTAAAATAAAGTAAGTTTAAAAGCCTGAACTATTTTTCTAAAACAAACCCAGATATTCAAACTCAAAACTCAAAGCATTTATTTCAATTAAACCATTATAGGCACTTTTGAAATTTGAAGAACAATTCATAAAACAAAACTAAACTACGAATGCAATACGTCATCCCGAAAGCCACCACGCTGAGCCACACGCCGCCGAATGCCCGCAACAACGAACACTGCGTGCACGAAAGCACGCAGCGACGCACACCGCAACAACGAATGCACGAGACTCCAAATCACGGAACAACGAATACACGCCGCAACGCGCAACGCGCGACCCGGAGCCCCCGCACACCCACCGCCACGGCACGCGCCGCCGCGCGCCTCCGCACCCACAGCACTCGCCGCCGCAGACATCCGGCGACGCGCAACCCGACGCAGTAACCCCCGGGACGACGCATTGCACTCCTAAGCTACAATCACAGTCACAATTCATAATAACTTGTGAAAGTACTGTAGTTGTTATTTTATAAAATATGTACCTATAGCAGTGGTGGCCCAGTGGCGGCGGCCCCGACTTACGAACAGTAAGTCGTGGATTCGAACTCAGGCAGGCGCATTACTTTGTGTAATTTATTTCATCACCACTGCTCTCAAAAACGATGAAGGAAAACATCGTGAGGAAACCGCCGGCATGTCCTAGAACCAAAAATTCGAAGACTTGTGACATCTACCAATCCACACTGCGCCTGCGTGGTAGATTATAGCCCATTCCCTCTCAAAGAGTGGAGGCCTGAGTCCCAGCAGTAGGAACATTAATAGGCTGTTTCATGATGTATCTATAGCAGAAACTACTTGAGCTAAAACATGTCATTTGAACAATGACTACCTACCTATTGAAGAGAAAATTCTGATCAATTTTAGTTGTTTATACCCTAAAATAGATCAGAATTTTCTCTTCATTTTTCAATAATAAAGAATTTTAAATTTTAATAAGCCACACTTGGTAATGTGTACAGATTTTATGAAAATATGGCCTGCCAGGCATAATTGGCAGACTGCATGCATGTGGCATTAGTGAAACCCAGTGAGTGGAGAATTTGTTAAACAGGAAGCAGTTGGACTCCTTAAATGTCTAAGGGCTTGTTTACGGAGAAGCGGGGAGTTAAGCGGCGGGTGCGGCGCCGCGGCCCGCACTAAATTCAAACATGGCGTTGTATGAGTGCGTTCACGGAGAAGCGATATTATACGCGTTTGCTTGAATTGCAGGCGGTGCCCGCGGCGGCGCTCGCAGCGGCAAATCTCGATGAAGCGATGCCCGCGGCGGAACTTTCTTGCAGTCTTATTTCGAATTCGCACAACCGTATAATTATTGTCTAAACCTACAATCCATATACACAATTTCGGATACTTCCGTCCACTTTCGTTTCACAATTACTCGGTTTTTGTGTTGTGAATGGCAAGCCATCCACAACTGGGGACGCTCCTGTATTGCAACAATAAATTCTTCTTGTTTGTCGTTGTTCATTTTGTTGCGACACGTGCGCTCGCATCTCTCGCTATCATAAAACTAGTCGGTTTGATTGAGATCGCCGCGGGCGCCGCGGCGGGCACCACCACGCGTCCCGCCCCGCGTCTCTATGAACAACATGGTATATTGCTATACATTTGTGTTTACGCGTGCGATGATATCTGCCGCTACACGCGCCGCCTCTCCGTAAACACAAAAAACGTTCGACGCGCCGCGAGTCGCCTCGCTGCACGCGCCGCCCGACACCTCGTGTGTCCGTAAACAAGCACTTTATTTTCATATCATTTCCCACACAATCCCTGTATCTTTTCTTTGGCTTTCCTCTCCCTCTAAATCCATTACTTTTTTAGTCACTTGCGTTTCATCCCTCCTCATTACATGTCCATACCAAGACAGATGACTTCTTTTCAATAGACATAATATATAGACATATTAGTGCAATTGATGAAAAAAAAAGTATGTACAAACTTATAATGCAGTCTCATAAACAACAACTCTCCTACTAATACATCTCAAGAAATACAGATATTAGTTTATATTTATTATTGATTAGGGTAAAATAAGTATTTTACAGCCTGTTTATTTTGCTTACAGGATACAATGAGCGCTGAGACTGGCAGAAGATTCTGATAAAAACAAAGATTTATCCAATAAAGTATAATTTAATTTTGAACAGAATGTTTTTTATTTTGCACCAATGAAATTGAAAAGAAAATACAATACACTAATAATGCTCCTTATATACTCCAAAACGTCCTCTGGCATCATGATGTGATGTGTATAGCGGGACGGCGCAACATGTTGTCCATACAAATTAAGACTTCTTCAGCAGCCTGTCCTTGGATTGTTACCGCTGGCAACGTACTTGTAACTAGCTTGGAGGGCTCCTAGGCACCCCATATTTGTTTGTTTTTGTTACCGCTAAACCTTTTGTTGGTAGCTGCCAACTCGTTGTTTACGTTTATAAAATTGAGGTATTTTAGCGCGTGAGTTCTTACTGGAGCGGTTGAGGCCATTTTACAATTTATTACGAAAAGTTTTCTAGTCGTAACTCGTATTATTAATGCCAATTAAGTTTAATGTTTATTGTAATTATCGTAAATAAAAAATTTGACATTTCAGTCAAACTGACAAATCAGTATACGTCAAAATGTGAAATACAAAGAAGGTAAAGGTATTAACAGGATACAGCCACAACCCGAACAAAAATATTTAAATTATATCTTAAAAGACATAATAAAAGTATTTTGTGCAAATGCAGCCATTTTTTAACAATATCAATGTTTTTTTTTAATTTAAATGCTTGAAAACCATAAAGTAAGAAAACCGGTAATCAATCGAAAAAATGGTGCAACGCTAACGACTTTTAACATTCGTTCACTTATCTAAACTAATTTTGTCTACGACTCCGTTCGAACCTCATTGATCCGTGATCACTAGGGAGTAGGGTTCACCCCGTACTTACGAACGACTTTAGTACGGGCCCGTATATTAGTTGACGGAGTTAGAGAGTAGACCCCCTGTTCTAAAGACATACCACGGCTCTGGAACACAAAGGGCAAACAAGGAACATTGGTGGGTTTTAGTCAGTACAAATCTGACACTCCAAACTGGGGGAGTCACTTGAAAATAAAATTAACCGTTGTTTCTTGATGAATATCAGAATCCATGTAATGTAATGTAATTATAATTTCTGTAGTCTATAGTAATTAATGTGTATGAGGAACGATATAAAGGAAAAACTGGCCAAGTGCAAGTCAGACTTGCGCATGAAGGGTTCCGTACAATTGTACCAGATAGTGAGTAGATATTATAGACATTTTTCATGTTATTTTAACACCATAGATTTCTTATAGGTTTTCCTGGACCTAACTAAATTCTGTAATTTTTTTTTCAAACTATTAGGCTCAGTAGTTTCGGAGATAAGGGAGAGGAGGGAATGGTCGGACAAACAAGCAGACAGACAGACACACGAGTGATCCTATAAGGGTTCCGTTTTTTCGTTTTGAGGTACGGAGCCCTAAAAATGATTAAATGATAGAGTGACGATTGACAGTGGAGAATAGAAGAAAAAAACGTGTTGGGCCGACCCTAAATATGCCATGATAAGGCCAGGAAGATGATGATGATGATGTAGGTACTTAAGGGGATCACAGCAGTGGATGACTTTGACGATTTGACCTCTGTACTGGCTTCTGTTTATTTTTCGGCCCCTACCGGCAAACGACTGTACTACAAAAAAACGTACCAAAGAACAGAAATGTGTCGCAGAGTGGTCATCGTATTTGCCTAACATATTTTGTTTCTCTTGGAGTACCTACATCATAATGTATGAATAAAATATTTAATAATAAATTATACACTTTGACTAATGAAGTAATAACCTAGCTTTCATTAGTTATTTCACTGAGCACAGGTACTCCTACGATACATTCTTAAGGTCTGATAAAGACCAGGTAATAACTGCTTATCGCTTCTCAGTCACGGAAATAGTCAGAATGCTCCGGCTTTCAGCTAACTGAGCACGAATGCTACTACATGATACATTTTGAAGGTCTGACGATGACCACCTAAGTGCTTATCGGTTCTCAGTAACTGATGTAGTTAGAATGACCTAGCTTTCAAATTTTATCTATCTGAGCACGTATTCTACTACATGATACATTATGAAGGTCTGATGAGGACCAGCTAAGTGATTGTCGGTTCTCAGTGACGGATATAGTTAGAATGCTCCAGCTGTCAGCTTTTATCTTATTGAGCACGGATGCTACTACATGATACATTTTGAAGGTCTAATGATGACCAGCTAAGTGCTTATCGGTTCTCAGTGACGGATGTAGTTAGAATAACCTAGCTTTCAAATTTTATCTGTCTGAGCACGGATGCTACTACATGATACATTTTGAAGGTCTGATGATGACCAGCTAAGTGCTAATTGGTTCTCAGTGACGGATATAGCTAGAATGACCTAGCTTTCAGATTTTATCTTATTGAGCACGGATGCTACTACATGATACATTTTGAAGGTCTGAAGATGACCAGCTAAGTGCTTATCGGTTCACAGTGACGGATATAGCTAGAATGACCACCATCAGGTAAATGGCACCATCAGTCTCCAAGGCCTCTTCGAGCTCTTTCAAATGAGTCCACACACGACGGTTCTACGTGGTGCCATCAATGAGATCCTATACTTACCTTCGGAGTCTACCATCAGGTAGCTAGTATCATCAGTCTCCAAGGCCTCCTCGAGCTCTTTCAAATGAGTCCAAACACGATGGTTCTACTCGGTGCCATCAATGAGATCCTATACCCACCTTCTGAGCCCACCATTAGGTACGAGACATCATCAGTAATCCAGATCTCCATCTTCCATCAAACGAAATTCTCAAGACAAAATAATTAAAACGATAAAACAATTAACACTATTAAAACAATAACATACATTACATAACATCGCGCCTGTAATCCCCAAAGGGTTAGGCAGAGGTGTACCTAATAGTAGGCGTGATGTTATGTTATGTATGTTATTATTTTAATGATTTTAATTGTTTTATCGCTTTTAGCGATAAAACAATTTATTGTAGTCGTTCTTGTAGCACGGATGCTACTACATGATACATTTTGAAGGTCTGATGATAACCAGCTAAGTGCTTATCGGTTCTCAGTGACGGATGTAGTTAGAATGACTTAGCTTTCAGATTTTATCGATCTGAGCACGGATACTACTACATGATACATTTTGAAGGTCTGATAATGATCAGCTAAGTGCTTATCGGTTCTCAGTGATGGGTGTAGTTAGAATGACCTTACTTTCAGATTTTATCTTATTGAGCACGGATGCTACTACATGATACATTTTGAAGGTCTGATGATGATCAGCTAAGTGCTTATCGGTTCTCAGTGACGGGTGTAGTTAGAATGACCTAACTTTCAGATTTTATCGATCTGAGCACGGATACTACTACATGATACATTTTGAAGGTCTGATGATGACCAGCTAAGTGCTTATCGGTTCACAGTGACGGATATAGCTAGAATGACCACCATCAGGTAAATGGCACCATCAGTCTCCAAGGCCTCCTCGAGCTCTTTCAAATGAGTCCAAACACGATGGTTCTATCCAGCGCTGTCAATGAGATCCTGTTTCCACCTTCGAAGTCCACCGTCAAGTAAATGGCATCATCAATCTCTAAGGCCTCCTCGAGTTCTTTCAAATGAGTCCAAACACGACGATTCTACGCAGTGCCGTCAATGAGATCCTTTACTTACCTTTGGAGTCCACTATCAGGTAAATGACATTATCAGTCTCCAAGGCGTCCTCGAGGTCTCAACACCATTAAAATAATAAGATACATAACATAACATCACGCCTACTATTAGGTACACCTCTGCCTAACCCTTCGGGGATTACAGGCGTGATGTTATGTAATGTTTTTATTTTAATGGTGTTAATTGTTTTATTGCTTTTAATTATTTTGTCTTGAGAATTTCGTTCGATGGAAGATGAAGATCTGGATGACTGTTGATGTCTCGTACCTGATGGTAAACTCCGAAGGTGGGTATAGGATCTCATTGACGGCACTGAGTAGAACCATCGTGTTTGGACTCATTTGAAAGAGCTCGAAGAGCCCTTGGAGACTGATGGTGCCATTTACCTGATGGTGGTCATTCTAGCTATATCCGTCACTGTGAACCGATAAGCACTTAGCTGGTCATCATCAGACCTTCAAAATGTATCATGTAGTAGCATCCGTGCTCAGATCGATAAAATTTGAAAGCTAGGTCATTCTAGCTATATCCGTCAATGAGAACCAATTAGCACTTAGCTGGTCATCATCAGACCTTCAAAATGTATCATGTAGTAGCATCCGTGCTCAATAAGATAAAATCTGAAAGCTAGGTCATTCTAACTACATCCATCACTGAGAACCGATAAGCACTTAGCTGATCATCATCAGACCTTGAAAATGAATCATGTAGTAGCATCCGTGCTCAATAAGATAAAATCTGAAAGCTAAGTCATTCTAACTACATCCGTCACTGAGAACCGATAAGCACTTAGCTGATCATCATCAGACCTTCAAAATGTATCATGTAGTAGCATCCGGGCTCAGATCGATAAAATTTTAAAGCTAGGTCATTCTAGCTATATCCATCACTGAGAACCAATTAGCAGTTAGCTGGTCATCATCAGACCTTCAAAATGTATCATGTAGTAGCATCCGTGCTCAGATTGATAAAATTTGAAAGCTAGGTCATTCTAGCTATATCCATCACTGAGAACCAATTAGCACTTAGCTGGTCATCATCAGGCCTTCAAAATGTATCATGTAGTAGCATCCGTGCTCAATAAGATAAAAGCAGAAAGCTGGGTCATTCTAACTACATCCGTCACTGAGAACCGATAAGCACTTAGCTGATCATCATCAGACCTTCAAAATGAATCATGTAGTAGCATCCGTGCTCAATAAGATAAAATCTGAAAGCTAAGTCATTCTATCTACATCCGTCACTGAGAACCGATAAGCACTTAGCTGATCATTATCAGACCTTCAAAATGTATCATGTAGTAGCATCCGTGCCCAATAAGATAAAAGCAGAAAGCTGTAGCATCATAACTGTATCCGTCACTGAGAACCGATAAGCACTTAGCTGATCATCATCAGACCTTCAAAATGTATCATGTAGTAGCATCCGTGCTCAGATCGACAAAATTTGAAAGCTAGGTCATTCTAGCTATATCCGTCACTGAGAACCAATTAGCACTTAGCTGGTCATCATCAGACCTTCAGAATGTATTATGTAGTAGCATCCGTGCTCAGATCGATAAAATTTGAAAGCTAGGTCATGCTAACTACGTGCGTCACTGAGAACCGATAAGCACTTAGCTGGTTATCATCAGACCTTCAAAATGTATCATGTAATAGCATCCGTGCTACAAGAACGACTACAATTGTTTTTTTCTACAATTGTTTTATCGCTAAAAGCGATAAAACAATTAAAATCATTAAAATAATAACATACATAACATAACATCACGCCTACTATTAGGTACACCTCTGCCTAACCCTTTGGGGATTACAGGCGCGATGTTATGTAATGTATGTTATTGTTTTAATGGTGTTAATTGTTTTATCGTTTTAATTATTTTGTCTTGAGAATTTCGTTTGATGGAAGATGAAGATCTGGATGACTGATAATGTCTCGTACCTGATGGTGGACTCCGAAGGTGGTGTATAGGATCTCATTGACGGCACTGAGTAGAACCATCGTGTTTGGACTCATTTGAAAGAGCTCGAGGGGGCCTTGGAGACTGATGATACTATCTACCTGATGGTAGACTCCGAAGGTAAGTATAGGATCTCATTGATGGCACCACGTAGAACCGTCGTGTGTGGACTCAGTCGAAAGAGCTCGAAGAGGCCTTGGAGACTGATGGTGCCATTTACCTGATGGTGGTCATTCTAGCTATATCCGTCACTGTGAACCGATAAGCACTTAGCTGGTCATCATCAGACCTTCAAAATGTATCATGTAGTAGCATCCGTGCTCAATAAGATAAAATCTGAAAGCTAGGTCATTCTAACTACATCCGTCACTGAAAACCGATAAGCACTTAGCTGATCATCATCAGACCTTCAAAATGGATCATGTAGTAGCATCCGTGCTCAATGAGATAAAAGCTGAAAGTTGGAGCTTTCTGACTATTACCGTGACTGAGAACCGATAAGCAGTTACCTGGTCTTCATCAGACCTTCAAAATGTATCATGTAGTATGAGAGACCATCATTAGGTACGAGACATCATCAGTCATCTAGATCTCCATCTTCCATCAAACGAAAATCTCAAGTCAAAATAGTTAGATAACATAACATCACGCCTGTAATCCCCGAAGGGTTAGGCAGAGGTGTACCTAATAGTACACCCACATTTCGCCAGTTATGTTTAAGTCCCATATAATAGGGGCGAGCCTATTGCCATCAACCGGGCACAAATCCAGACTCCGTGGCTGTTACTTATAATTTCCTGATTGAAAAACCCAATAACACTTTGCCCGACCCGGGAATCGAACCCAGGACCTCATGCTCAGCATCGTGCTTACGACCACTAGACCAACGAGTCAGTCCAAAATTAAAATAATATCATAGATATATTATCTATATACCAAAATATCTACTAAACGTAAGTAATTTACCAATAGTTTTGGAGAGCTCGGCCACGCGTCACTTTACGTTTATTAGGCATAGTCAGCTTAGTCTATGATAGGTGCAAACAACAAAACGAAATTACAAACTACTTTAAATATATTTACAAACTTATTTTCTGTTCTTATTTTACGAAATATTGATAACTATACAATTTAAAATATGTTTTAATTCAGAAAACATTAAAAACGTGAACTTTTGAATTTTATTTGTGAAGTAATGACATGCGTGCAGTCCACCCGTGACAACAGTCATCGAGACACTGGCGCAGCGCGTTCTAAGTATGCGAGACGGGTCTCGCGCCGCATTTGCCTCAAAATGTCGGGAATTAATTTATTATTTTAAAATTTTATTACAAATCAGAGAAAATAAACAATACGGATTGTTAAATACATCACTACCTATTTTTGGGTATAAAATTCATACCGAACTATTCAGCCGTTACAGAGACAAAATTCGATTTAGGTTAAGACATACTACAATTTTTTATTAAATAATGTGAAGGTTTATTAAAATTTTAAACAATACGAATTATTTGTGATGACTTTAAGTATAACATATATTTTTTATGTGGAAATCGTACGGAAGGATTCCTCAACAAATTTCTTTAAACATACGTCGTTTTTGGGATTTTAGCAACGCAACGGCCTTAATTTGATTTAATTAAGTTTTCTTGTCGTGTCGACTGCAATAAAATTTGAGACAGCCTTTTTTTTTTTTTTTGGCGGGTGGAAAATTATCAAATGACCCCTTCCTCTCTTGGGCAGAGCGGAAGGGAGTGCCAGACTTCTACTGACTAAAAACCACCCATGTTCCTTCTTAGCCCTTGCGCCAAGGCCGCGGTATCTCTTTCGATCAACCCGCAGCCCCATTTGAGACAGCCTAAAAATTGTTTAGATAGTTGTCTTCAGTAGCGTCAAGTAAAGTTATTAGTTAATAGCTAGGTAATAACTAATTAATAAAAAAACTAAACCACTGAACTAACTAAACTTATTAATTTCATCTTAATATACTCGTATATGTATTAGTATGTACTATTTATGTAGGTATATCAATTTACGAGTATGTTAACAAAATAGTATTCTCCTAATTTATTTATATTATTTTGTACTCTACCACAGTGCTGTCCTATTTGACCCTAAGGTTGACTGGTAGAGAATGCCTTGTGACATTAAGTCCGCCTATGTACCACGTTTGTGCATGAAGTTTAAATAAATAAATCACTTTACTGTAAAGTGGAGACAAGGACATAATAAGCATCCCATCGTTTGTGAAATATTACAACATCTACTTCACCCTCCTGGTCAGAGGCATCGAATCTCCAATTACAGAGCAGCTGTTTCTTGCTTTGGCGAACATGGGTTCAGAGTTCGTGAAAAGATAACCAAAAATAAAATAAAGGTTCTGGTAGAGATTGTTATAAAAAAACTTTATCCTAAGAAGTCAAGTTCTGGTGTTTTTCTTACTAAGACGACAATCTCAAACACTCAATGGTCATAGGTATTTAATCGCAACAATAAACTAACTATGACTAGGCTACAATCACTAGGTATTCAACTGACTGGATATCGTATTACCTAGTAGCTGTATAGTATGTGGAGATCAGATCTATAGGCACTTATCATCATAAGCATCCACTGCCCGTTTTACCTACTGCTGGGTAACAGGACTCTCTTTCCGTGTGCCAAGCTCTTGATCCGGCCTCATCCAGGATGTTCCCACAAGGGCATCAGTATTAAATTGTCCTCATAGCGGCAATCGGCGGCGGCGACCTCTCGCGTCCTGGTCCGGGGCGAGGGGGAATGGGACGCCATCGTCTCCTTCTGCGAAGCAGTTATGCTAGCGCAGGGGATGGCGGAACGTGAGAGGGAGAGAACCTCTCGTCCCAGCCGCTGCGGGAGACGCTCCGGGTGCCGGGGGCCACGTGATGGCTTCCGGCCACAGTAGACGCGGGCCTGTGGACGGTGAGTAATGGGCTAGCTCGCCGTCCGTCCATCTCATGACGACGACAGGCCGTGTCGACGGCGCGTTCGTGTTCCACGCCATGCAAGGGCCGACGACCGTCGGGGCTGCGGGTTGTTCGCAAGAGATACCGCGGCCTCGACATGAAGAGCTAAGAAGGAACATGGGTGGTTTTTAGTCAGTAGAAGTCTGACACTCCCTTTCGCTCTGCCCTGAGCTCTGAGCGGGAGGGGTTATTTGATGATTTTCCACCCGCCAAAAAAGAAAAATGGGCAACAGTATCGTCTGCCCATCTCACCGCCAGTCGTTCAACACTTTTCTTTCCATTACTTGGATGCCATTCGGTCACAGCTTCACTCCACCTGCCATCACTGTACCTAGCTACATGTCCTGCCCAACTCCATTAGAATTCCATAACGCAATTTTTAATATCGAAGATTATTGATGTTCAAATACATCCTGTTACACTGAAAACTGACCCCAACGTAGTGTGGCGACAACGACATCTATCGCAACACATGAGAACTAAAATGACAAATCCTGCGCTATCAAAGTTATCCGCGACATTAGCGTATATAGAAAATCCCGACTTACAGTTGTCGGGCAGTTAGCCCACCAGACACAACACCCGTCTGGTCGGAGGATTCTCCCTTTTCTACGGAGGACGAGGAACTTTACTCCCTATTCCTCAAACACCCCAAAGTAGTATAAGAAAAGGCTAGGCAGATAATGACGAAGTGGTATTTGTCTACGTCAGCAGGAAAAGGTACCTATGCTGTACAGGAAACTAAACAGCCAGCCGGCGTCAGGATTAGCAAGTAAGATAAAGATTATTGAATAAAGATCTGAGCTAGCGTTAGTATTCTAGTTGCATCACTTGGTTCAAGTTCAGTGTGTCAGTTTGTACTGGCTATTCAATGGATTCTTTAGTGTACAGACAGCAGTCAGCTTAACAAGGTACTATAATCTGTCAAAATTCTTTTTTTTTCTTTTTAAGAGCGATTGTTAAATTTTGACAGCTTCAGACAGTTAGATGTGTTGGTGTATTACTTACATCAAAGTTGAGGTGGTTAATTTTACAACTCAGTGTAAGTCTTTTACAAACTTCATTCTTCTTCTTAGCGATGGCAATCTAAATTGTGTCGGCTCAGAATTGGGCTACTAATTTCGCCCTTTCGGTAGCGTCCAACAGTTCCTGTAGTGAACAACCAGCAGGACAGACAGGGAACTGATTTTAAGACTTGTTAAAAAGTGGTGGCTACATTATAAAGGTTGCTTTCAATGCCTGTGACTATAACCCCCTTGACTTCGGTTCCCCGTTTGAATTGTGTAATCAGCACTACAGTTAGATATACCTCAGTAAGTAGGAATCATCATCATTCCCTGATCTTTTTGCCTTCATCACATTTCTTCTCCTATTTTCTCCAGTCAGACGTCACGGCATCAATTATTCAATAAATAGTAATGATTATGAATTAAAATACTTATATTATAGGTTGTGGGTTAACAGGTAAGAATACAAGAATCTATCATCTGCTCTCTTCCCTTAAGACAAGATTGAGGTCAAAAGTTGGCCCACATCATTTAAAGTAAGAAACGGGTTGCGCACGCTTCGAATAGGATAATAACGGGAACGTGATGACAAGATTCTTGAGGATGTTTCCTGACTAAAAAAAATATGATTCTAATTAGTCCGTCTGTTAAATTATCGAAAAATATTGGATACATTATATTTGTTGTTTTGCCAAATCAATAAAAATTGACGATGATAAAACGCGTCAATTTAAGTGGGGTGTTGTGACATCACTCACCGGGAAAAATGTCATACAATATGTCTAAGAAATAACGTCACACGAGTTTTCAAAGCACTGTATCGTCTTCATTGTTTGTTTACGTGAAAAAAGAAAAAATATGTGTCCAATATTTTTTGGTAATCTGTCTGACTGACTAATTAGATTTTTTTTGTTATTTGTAATTTTAACAAATTACAAATAACAAAAAAAAAATCTCTAAGTTCGTATAGTGACACTGAGCCCACGTGCTTTTAAAAAAACCTTTGATACTGTGTCTGATCTCTCTTCGGTCGTGTCAGATTGCATCTCCTCGACGCGCACAAACATGTGCATTTATCTCCAAATAACAACACTGTATCCACGAGCAGTTCAGCACAATGATCTGAATGTGTGACTTCTAACGCAAAACGAAATTTTTCTCCTAAAAAAAGTCGTTTCCCAGCATTTATTTTAACGTAGAATTACTTCGTTTGATGTACAGAATGCATGGTTGACGACTACGTTATGGGACCGTTTACACCTTATAATTTAACCATCTCACGATACTAAAGAAAAAGAGAGTGAATGAAATAATAATTGAAGAGTGAATGACATTTAACATTGAATGAAGCCTTAACATTTACGAGGAAAATCACAACGTTATAGCTTATTACTCCATTCATATCGAATGAGATGTGTAATGAGCAATTGGATGCGGCATCAATATTTTGCCGCATCCAACCTCCATTGCTATCTCCACCATTTGCTAAGCATTGTGTAGTAATAACAGACTATTTGATCATATAATTATTATTTTAAAATACATTGAAAACAAATATTTGGAAAATAACGAGCTGTTATAGAATGAGTAACGAACTGTGGTAGAAGCTTTTCCTGTAGAAAAATCCATTCGTTGGTACCTGAGAGATAGACAGACAGAGAACCGTACTTACTTTTGTATATAAGGATTTTGCAGAATTGTCGATATGAAATGAAAATATTTTAAAGATATGGTGACAACACTGCGACGGTTACTAATTAATATACCATTAATATACAATCCAAGTTGTTACAAAAAGCGCATCCAAAAAAGCTCTAATTTTCTTATTCCTGAACCCATGAGCGTGTAACAAATTTAATGGGCGTCGTCACGGAAAGTATCGATACATTGGAGATTCGCTGCACTATAATAAAACTTTCATCGACATCGATTGTCGATAGAATATGATAGTGATGTAATATTATAGGGGTAATTTTGACGTAGGAAAGTAAGATTGGCATGGAAATAAGTGTTTTGGGATGTTATCGAGTAGTGTTGCTACTATTTTTAGGTTTTTGTTGCCAGCCGTAATTAATTGATTGATTGTGGGGTAATTGTGTAACACACTCGAATACTCCATGCTGTTTATTATTTTGTCAATTTAACAACATTCATTGCATTTCTAGCTGTCGACCTAACGCAGCTATATATTAAAAATTCTTCAAATTCTTTCGGAAATGAAGTAGGTTCCTGAAATTGACATTCGATTGGAATTAAATATTTTACCTCACCCATGAAAATGCACGGGATCGGCAGAAATGGCTGAAATGCACCAAATGGTCTAAAAGGTGTCATATTATCAGTGTACCGCTGAAATTATAACACTGACCGCTCTAGACGTGGTATAATTAGTAGTATTGATCGCGTTCAGTTTCTTTGAAGAAATTCTCGGAATATTGTGGTGTTATGACTTTCATTGTGTAAATTAATGTAATCAACAATTTGGCGATGTAATGAACACTATAGTTTATAAAGTAAAAATATTTTCTACAGACCCTCTTTAACTTACTGCATTATGTTACGAGAAGGAGTTTTTGCTAAAAAGGTCATTTTTGCCAGGTAACGGAACCGGAAATTTCTTAAACATCAAATTCCGTAATACCGGAAGTGCACAATAGTCTAATTACATCATTGCAACAAATTTTCTCTCACGTCTTAAAAGGTGTCACTCGAATACATATTATGCGATTATTCGCATCATCGACTTTCGACGGACGACATCGATATAGCCTTTAATGAATCGATTTGAATTGCAATCGAATAAAAGTATGGCTGGAAGATGGTACCGTTTTATTGGTTTTCGATTTTCAAGTATAGGTTTGAGGAATGTGTCTTTGTGTTGCGATTAGAGAGAACCCAATTCTCAGGTTTGGTCATTAGTATTTGATTGATTGGCTAATTTATAGGCTTGAGAAGAAATTGGCAAGCATTAATAATCTTGCCCAAGTAAATGTAGAAATGTAGCTAAAACTTATTTTTTTAAATTTTCCCATCTCTTCCATACTGTTCTGAATCCAACATGCAAGCTTTGGAATTAAATAGAAACAGAAAAAAAAATTAAACGGGATTTGTTCATAATGAGAATTTCATACAGCGTGTACTAGAAAAATAAAGTCATAATGTAGGGATAATTTATTTATTTATTTTGAATCTCCAACAAACAATATACACAGATCATGTTAAATACATAGTCGATGAAAAAAGTATCAAGTAATTTTACTCCTTCACTTACAGGAGGCCACAGCAAGCACAAAAAAAATTAAATGTAAGCTCACAGAGCTTTATAATTATGATGTTGATCTGTTGAAAAGTGGGTACCTTGCTGGAAAGTCATAATTGAAATTGGATGTTGCTGGGAAGATGGGTGGAAGGAACAAGTCATCCGTTCTAGGCAGCGAGTACCAGCTCTAAGGTGACAATAAAAATCCCGTCGGGGCTGCGGGTTGTTCGCAAGAGATACCGCGGCCTCGCCATGAAGGGCTAAGAAGAAACATGGGTGGTTTTTAGTCAGTAGAAGTCTGACACTCCCTTTCGCTCTGCCCAAGAGCTTGATTTTCCACCCAACACAAAAAAAAAGGTGACAATAAAGATGCGCTTTATAATTATCGTTAATTTGATTTCGTTTAAAATGTTTTACACCTCAAAACATCAAACCACTGATAAACTTGAACATATTTCTTAACTCTCAGATTAACATGTAAATACGAGTTATGTATTCATAGTCAATTTAACATCGTCGTTAAACTAACCATAACAATCCATTAAAGTCAAAGAGTCTGTGATTAAAATGTCTTCAATTCCGCTTATTTTATCTTGACAAGTTTATATAGAATGCTGCGTCCCATATAATAGAGTTTTTGTTCAATCCTCCTGGAAATCCACATTTCAACGACTTGCAAAACTTGGTCGATTCAAAAGGCCCGTTGTAAAATTATGGCCAATAACTATCTATAATTATTATAAAACAAAGTAATTAGCCACGTAACGATAAAATAACTTTTCGCAGGCGTTAGTATTTAATCATTTTGGTCCTTCGACCCGGATCTCACAAGTAATAGGTGCAAACGAAGATTAGCTAAAACCGCTTAATACACAATAAGCTAGAATATAGAAAGAAATAAAAAGCACGTTAAGCTGTTGGTCCCGGCTGCCATATATAGATCTTTGGCAGTCGTTACAGGTAGTCAGTGACCTGAAAGTCTGACAACCAGTCTTACCAAAGGGTATCGTATTACCTAGTATTAACTGAGTTGTGGAGGTCAGATAGGCAGTCGCTCCATGTAAAATACTGGTATTCAGCTGCATCCGGTTAGACTGGAAGCCGACCCAAACATAGTTGGGAAAAGGCTAGGCAGATGGTGATGATGATGACACAACAAGCTAGAATTCAAGGTGTCTTTTCGAAAGAGAGTCATGAACCACCATTCAGGTCCAGTGCGGCTTGATAAAACCGCTGATTGTGTCTGGCTACAATTGTAGATAGACCATAATATATGACAGCAAAAGTAAGACAGTCTAGGAAGAAAACTCCTATTGACTGAATACCACAGAATAGTGTTATAAGTAGAAATGAAGAATCGGAAACGTAACGAAAGGTGTCTACGATAGACGGTGCAACAATTACTGTCTTCGCAGCTTCAGAAAACCTGTCAAGCCGCAACTGACTGTGAGATTCTAGTGATGTAACGTTACCTATTTTCTGCTTTGGTCTGTCTCTTTATTAAACCGCTTGACTTTTTACCATGATATACCTCTAAAGTAACCTTTTTTTTATTTTTTTTGGTTCGTGGTAAATCACCAAATGACTCTTCCCGCTCTTCTCTTCTACTGACTAAAAACCACTCATGTTCCTTCTTAGCCCTTTGTGTCGAGGCCGCGGTGTCTCTTTCAAACAACCCGCAGCCTCTAAAGTAACCTCGGTTGGGATTCTGTATAAAAGAGAGAGATAATCCAATCTAAGATCTACTTAAAGTTCTGTTGTCGGGTTATTTTGGTAGATAAGTATCAGTGTCCGTGAAACAGATAAAATCGTTAAAACAATACTTTCCACTTTGTTAAAAAATGTAGTTTCTTTTTCTACCTGAACGTTGTTAAAAACCCTTTAAAATTGTAACTTTTAATTAACTAAATGTAAATGCTAACGATGTTATCATCGTGTTTTCATCTTCACTGACCTCCATGTGCATTGTTTTTGCCGCAGAATTGATAAAATAGAAAACTTACTTTGTAAAAGGTCTAAAAATAACTATATTCAACCAAAACCCAAACTTGTTCAGCCACAGATTTTTAAAGAGGACGGATTGATTCCAACATGATTATGTTATTTTAGTGTTTTCAATGATTGGTTTGATTCCTGGCAATCCAAAAATAGAAAGGTTATCATTATGATGAAACTATTCAGACTATGAAGTATTTCGATTTTATTTTGTTTTTATAAACACCACGTGAATTGCGAACCATTATTGGTTTAGCTGTGCATAGATTAACACGAATAGTGTCAATACTCGTAGTTTGTGCCTAAAAGACTTGTGGCAGATATTAAATATTTAAAATAAAAGTTACATATGTTTTAGCTGCTTTTG
The DNA here is from genome assembly GCA_949774965.1 of Diarsia brunnea. NCBI lineage: Eukaryota > Metazoa > Arthropoda > Insecta > Lepidoptera > Noctuidae > Diarsia > Diarsia brunnea. The sequence goes on along the minus strand of OX459019.1, from coordinate 9,209,390 downwards.
AGTATGTATGTGTATGGAAGACCGACAAAACGATGGATGAAATGCGAAAGGGATTATATTATATGGCATGAATTTATAAGAATGATGAATGGAAAACGATAACATTAGAATGTTTGTGATTATGATCGAGAGGTATAAAGTAAAAGGATTACTTAATTTAGCATAAATGACTTTACTTTGACTGTATTAAATGTAATAAATAAATAAGTGATAGAAGATAACTCCTGAGATGGGCGTATGGCAGAAGAAGACACATGCTGCACCGACCGATGAAATTGGCAAAGAGGAGGAGAATTAAGATAATTTTATCTCATCATAACGAATTTTAATACCATCTGAATGAACAAACCGACAAAATAAAATTTAAATGGTGGCACGGTTGGCGCAGTGGCTGAGCAATTGGACTGCTGCGCTGCGTGTCACGGGTTCGATTCCCGCACGAAACAAATATTTTTATGGCTGTTTGGTTTGTGTATGTGAGTTTAAATGTGTGCCCACGATACCGGAGAAATTCCTAATGTGGGACAAAGTTTAAAAAAAGAGTTGTAAATTAAAGAAAAAACAAAACATTTTCGGTTTTACTACGGAACCACAAAAATGGTGATAGTATCAGTAGGTGCTTATGAGTTACACTTGACGCATTTTACTGATCATAATCATCTGCCACATAACTTTATGTTAATACTCATGTCCGAGACATGTAAGTTATGTGCCTGTCTTGTGAAAGTGATCGTGATTCGGCGCGTGCGGCAAGCTTTGTGGTGGAGATAATAATATACGGGTGTTTGTTGTGTCGAGCGTCATGTGAAAAACTTGTTGGTGGATTTGTTGGGTATTCAAAATACAGTGTATTTTGAAATAATGTCACGCCTGGTATCCACGAAGAGTTAGGCAGAGGTGTCCCTAATAATACACCCAAAGCCAGAATGCCAGTTATGTTTAAGTCCCAAGTAATAGGGCGAGTATGTGGCTAACCGGGTATAAATCCATCCCATCACGCAACATGCTTACTCTAGTAAGCAGTAATAGTAAAAAAAATAAGAAGACGAGAGAATTATTCCTCTCGTCCACGAGAGGTATAATTCTTCCTCTCGTCCACGAGAGGTATAATTCTTCCTCTCGTCTTCTAGAAGAATAATTCTCTTGTCTTCTTAATTTTTTTCTTGTTAACTTTTATTTTAACATTTTCAACTTTATGATTGTTTGATAAAACTGACTAGTTCCTGTTTTCATAGGCATTACAGTTATTTTCACTTTATTAAGTTAAAGTGCCGTAAATTAGAACAAAAAATATTTTTTCCTTGTTATGTAAGTGGGATCTAAAACTTAGACCCAACAAAAATAAACGTAACAGTAACGTAAAAGAAATATAAATCTTATATTAACTACGCCTTACAAGCACGTCCAACAATCTTCTCGAACATGCTCGACCAACTGTCTCACCGAACAGGCTTGACCAACATTTGAGCCGTACAATCCACGGCCACCATTCATTTCATTTTTACATAACTTATAATACTATTATTAAACGATTTTAGATATTTTACGTAAGATCTACATCCGAATGTCACTAATTGCGGATGTCATTAGATTTTTGACAAATGTATAAAAAGGAAAAAGACCTCGTTGGTCTGGTCATTTTAGCAATCTCATTTTAAGATAATAATAATGAAATATGTTACAAATCGTAAAATTGGTCACAATATTACAATTCATTACATTAACTAGTCATCTGTGTTCTGTGACCAGTTTAGGAATTTAGACGTGATTCATGTAATAGAACTCTATTCTAATTAAGCTAAAGCAGCGATTTTAGGCTCCCTGACAATTAAGAGTAAGGTCCTTAGTTGGCAATAGACTCATAAATTTTTACGTGGTCCCGGAACAGCTGGCAAAATGTGAGAGAAGGTACACCTCTGCCTGACCCTTCTGAGGTTAACAGGCTTAATGGTTATCTTAAAAAAGTACCTACCAAAATACGCAGTAAAACCACCTGGACTACACTTCGGACAACGGTTGCTATAATGTACTAAAATATAGGTCAAATTCCTGTGACCGTGTGAGTTGACCGCACTGTTTTGTAATATAGTAGGCGCGACAGGCGCGTTGATGTATTTTCTTTGGGAGAATTAAGACTGTAACTGTTGTTTTCGAATAAAAAATCTGTTTAAAAATTCTTTAAGAGATGATGCTACCTTTCTTCTTAAAGTAGCACTTTATTATTTGATGGAGGGTCAAGTTCTATAAAGTTCACTTTGGGTTAACATGGGTCGTTAAGTTTACGAACTATGTGTTTATCACTATTGAGTCTGTAATTTTAGTAATTCCGACATTATTGTTAAAATGTTCATTTTAGATTTACTACCTTGCTGCGGGTTGTTCGAAAGAGATACAGTGGCTTATAGTCAGTAGAAATCTGACACTCCCTTCCGCTCCGCCCAGATGGTGAAGAATTATTTGATGATTTCAAAACGTCTAAAAAAAGATCAAGATTTAGCAGTGAATGTTACCACAAGAAGCTTTATTGACCTGAAAATTCATCAACCTCACTGTCATTTTTCACGATTGTCTTGGTGTCTATTAAAAAACAAGATATTCCTATTAAATTGATGTTTAAACCTCGTTTAGTAATTAATTTTAAACATAAAATATTGGGATAATATAATCTTACAAATCATTCCCACTAGGTACTTTCTTTCATTACAATGAATAGAGCGCTCTCTAACGGAATATATCAGAACTAATACCACAAACATCTTACTCAAGGTCAAATTTAACAAACGTGATGAATCAAAACTGGTATTTTACTTTTACAGTAACCACGAATACGACTTTGAACGAAAGTAAAAACTGACGTTTTCCAAATATCTTTCTCGACGTTACTGGTTGATGAAATGTCACCTTGACTTTCTAATAGATGGCGTTGTATCGCAAGGTCAATGCCATCTTGACTCGTTGTCTTTAAGTTATTTATAGTGAACTAGCTGCTGCCCACAACGCTAGCGAGAAAACTTTGTGTGAAAAAAATGATACACTATGCCTTTTCTCAAAATATAATCTAGTTCCTTTCAAAATTTCAAGATGATCCAATCAGCCCTTTAGTCATGACAAGGTAACAAACAAACAGAGTTACTTTTGTTTTTAAAATATTAGTATGGATTTTACAAACATTAATGAAGTCTCAATTTAAGTGGTCTTCAATACTCTAAACATTACGCTACTTTAAGGGTAAGGTAGTGATGAACCATAGAACATTCACATCATTCATATTTAAGTTTTATGCTGGCTTATTACTCCCAACTGGGAACTATTCCGTACTCCAGGCTGCTACAGAAACCGTGTCAACAGCGCGTTCATGTTCCATGCGGCTCAAAGATACATCAGTAAAATTGAAGAGCAAGGGCCGACGCCTGCCGGGGGCTGAGGGACCGTGACCACGAATCACAAAAGGCTAAGAAGGAAAATAAACGGTTTTTAGTCAGTAGAAGTCTGAAACTTTCTTCCGCTGCACCCAGAGCGGGAGAGGTCTGATGATTTCCCACCCATAAAAAAAATCCTGCTACTCAAAAAGTCCAGATAGGAAAGCATGATACTGATAATCAGGATTGTTTTATGAATCATGCTCCACTCTTGCACTTACGACCACCAGACCAAAGACAGTCATAAAACTAAATAAGAGTGAGCCTCCGTAAAGTTTATGAATCTTGTTAAAAGACATTGCAGTTATACGAAACACTTATAAGGCGTCAGCACTTGAATATTTGCACAAGCACTTTACCATGTAATAAACCAGAGCAGACTACAAAGTTGGTCCAGTGGTCACATGCGTGACTGTTGCTGCTTAGGTCCTGAGTTCAATTTCCAGGTCGGGCACAGTGTTATTGAGTTTTTCCCAGTTGTGCCCAGTTGATGGCAATAGGTTTGCCAACTATTACATTGGACTTAAACATAACTGCCGAAATGTGGGTGCGAATGTGTACACTTCTGCCTAACCCTTCGGGGCAGGCGTGATGTTATGATATATTATGTAGACTCTCATTAAAATAATATATGAATATTGAAAACGAAACCAAAACAGTTTCACTTCCAACACACACACACACATACATAAAAGGTTCGCAGTCAACCACAAAAGGACATAAGTGTCACACTACATATTAATTAGTTCATCGCATCCGTTTACTCGGCACATGCATATTAATAAATGTTTAGTACATATAAGTGGGTATGGTTAGCAAACAAACTCAAAACTTGCATCATTTTTTCATTTAAAACTTCCGTCTTGGTTATCTTGACAAAATATTATTCTAAAACCGTCCTCGAGAACCACTCCATCGATTGGTGAAAATATCATGAAAATCGGTACAGTGGTTTTGAGTTTATCGCAAATAGATATACAGACAGACGGACGGAAGACTTTGTTTCGTAATATGTAGTGATAGGTACACCAACAGAGCATTTATTTCACAGTCACCAATAAAAATAAACAGGTTAGGACTCTTATATATTTATTCTAAATCAGGAGTTTTTCAGAATTTTCTGTTTTTTGGAACAATAAGCATAAGCAACCGACCCGCGACGCAACGCAACGGAGACGGCAAATGCTGCCTATAACCCAAAAAAATACCAGGAAAATGATGCAGAGTTAGATATTTTTAGTTTTACAATCGCAAAATCGCCCTTCTGCGCTTATTCTTATGTATTTGTAGTTTTCATTTTGTATAAATATTGCTAAAATATTTAATTGTAACTTTTCTTCTAACCGTACAACCGAAAGTGCCACTTTTACTTATTTACAATGTAAGTTATGAATATTTAAATCAGTGTGTATTGTTATATCATAATATCGTGTCATCATTTTTTGTGTGTGTACGTGGGAGTGTTTTTAATCGTAACACAATTTTGGTACTATTGTATTTATATGTTCTGTTTTTATTTTGGTACATGGTCAAAACAACACCATCCATTCACATACCATAACACCATTCCATTCATCCCATCCATCCCCATTCTATGTAACTGAGTTGTGGAGATCAGATAGGTAGTCGCTCCATGTAAAATATGTTTGTGTGTATGCATGTTTTCTCCTGTATCGTGGGTGCGTTCACAAACATATATAAGTCACATACACAAATACCCAGACCCGAAACAACTATCTGCAGGCAATGTCGGACAAATTATATACTAAAACCGCTTCAAAATCCGTTGGGTAGTTTTAAAGATTTAACCATACATAGGGATATAGGGACTGAGAAAGCGACTTTGTTTTATACTATGTGTAGTGATAGTGAAGCCACGAGCTCCTCAAAACTAACCTGTGCTTTTTGCATCAAAAAGTAGTTTTGAGGAGTTCTTGGAATAAAAACTGCCACTCGGGTCGATCAATAGTTAAAGCTGTGCTTGCCTAGGTCGGTCTGTGGATGGGTGACCGCCCGATATACCGAGTTTCCTCCGTGCCTCGGAAAGCACGTTAAGCTGTTGGTCCCGGCTGCCATATATTACCCATCTTTGGCAGTCGTTACAGGTCAGTAACCCGAAATTCTGACATCCAGTCTTACCAAAGAGTATCGTATTACCTAGTATTATAGTATTAACTGAGTTGTGAATGTCAGATAGGCAGTCAGATTGTCCACGAAGTTTATGCAATTCAAAGAAAAGTGTTCCCGTTGGTCGAAAGTCGGCTGCGGGTTGCTCGAAAGAAATACCGTGGCCCCGGACACAAAGGACTAAGAAGTAATGAGGGTAGTTTTTAGTCAGTAGAAGTCTGACACTCCCTTACCAGGAGGAGTCATTTGATGATTTCCTAGCCTCCAAAAAAAAAAGATGCCTCAAGCTCAGTAGATGCGTTTGACAACTAGACCAGCGCAATCACTAAGGAGCTTCGGCAGTGTTAAAGTTATGGCTGACCATTACAAGTAGGTACGTAATATACAATAACATCTGGTGAGAACACTATTAAAATATTATGTTTCCAACAAACAATTGTATTTCATTCCCATAACACTCCATTGTGTTTCGAGATTGACTTTCGGTGTAATGGGTGAAAACATTTGATTGAAGATGCCTTACGAGATTATAATTACTGACAGTCAGTGTCCAGTAATTGTGCAAGAGTCTATTGTGAGAATTTTGTAAGTCAGGCCAACCTTATCGACACTACACAAGCACACATCAAAGTCATCGACCACGCTGCCGACATGCCAATGTGGTGCGTAGAGTCGGATAGGAACAGGCTATCGGGTCGGGGGTTTTATTAATTTCATAACGAATTAGGTTAAATAATCTTACTATAACCGTATGAAAATTGATATTCAAGGAAAATTAATAATTTCAGATTATTTTCTCCACGATATTTGTGTTTACCTAAACATAAAAAATACATTAAATTATGTTTTTAGATGTCTTTTTGTTTGAATTACTAATTTCGGTAAGCAACGATCTTCGCAGGGTGGCTGGTAGCAACTGGATGAAAGTTGCCATGAATGCCATGTTTGGTCGAAGAAGTCTGTGACCAGCAGTAGATTGCTGTAGGGTGTTGGTTGATGATGCTTCATAATTTTACATTACTTTTATGTAGCGGTGCATAGAAACAGGTGTCGTCTCCCCAAAACTGTGTGGTGCCCAAAGTCCCGGAGTAAAATGGCTGTAACTTAAAGACGGACAGAACGAATCTATAACAGCTTTGTTTTTGACATTTGGCAACGAAACCTTGACGAAAGGCAAGACCCGTCGGGGCTGCGGGTTGTTCGCAAGAGATACCGCGGCCTCGACATGAAGGGCTGAGAAGGAACATATGTGGTTTTTAGTCAGTAGAAGTTTGACACTCCCTTTCGCTCTGCCCAAGAGCGGAAAAGGTTATTTGATGATTTTCCACCCGGTAAAAAAAAGGCAGGCGTCTTACTAGCTTTGGATAAACTTATGATTATTTGTCTAACAGTGGCCTGTGACAGGCTTATTAAAGTAAGCATACACTCCAAATCATCGTAAGAGTCACATAAACAAATTATAATTATACCACCGGCTGTTCTTAAAACGTAAATCCTCAGAATAATGATTGACAGAAACTGGTTTTATGAGAGCACTCGAGTGCACTGAAGTAGTAAGTTGTCACTCACTTGTGAGCTACAAACACAGCTAACGGTTACACGTATATTTGAAGTTAGCTCTGCATAAATGTTGCCTCATTCGTTTAGCAGTCGCAAACGTTACTTTTTAGAAACGGTGATGGAAAACATCGTGAGGAAATCGGTATGTCTTAGCGCCAAAAAAATCAAATCCGCACTGGGCCCGCGTGGTGGATAGCACATCGCTCTCCTTGAGAGGAGGCCTGAGTCCCTGCATTGGGAACATTATAGGATGATGATGATGATGATGAAACGTTACCTTTAAGACACACCTCTCCCTAATTTTTCGGAGGTTAAAATCATCATCATCTGCCTAACATTTGGCCAACTACTTATCCTATTAGACCTTGGCTAATATGATACCAATTGGCAATACATGTCAGACTTTCGGGCTACTGACTACCTGTAACGACTGTCAAATGTCTTCAAATGACAGCTGGGTATGTGTGGTCAACCGTCCATGGACCAACCTATTGCCTGATTTGGTGCAGCTGACCTAAAAATCGACCCGAGCAGCTGTATCTATTTGGCTACGAGCTCCTCGGAGACTACAACCTTGATGTTATGTTTAATCATCATAAATTAACTGTCCTGTTATTTCTACCTAACCTCAATGGTTAAAGGTATGAGTTCATGTATGTATCTGCATAAATTACTTAAGGAATTTACAGACAACTCATTAATGTCTAACTGGACAACTGGATTCCTAAAATTAATGTACCGACCTTGTTCGCCTACGCGTTTATTTGTATTTGTATAAAATACTAGATTTTGTCCATAATTTACCTCCCGTGGAAGTCTAAGATTTTAAGGTTTACCGAGATCTTCTTTTACGTGTGGTTCGTGCCTGACCTGGTTTCAGATCTTTTATGCCGCCTATGGGCCTCTTCTTGGCTTTACCGGGATAAAAAGTACCCAATGTAGGCATGGCGATTACCCAGTACTACTTGGGTTGCGGAGGTCAGATAGGCAGTCACTCCATGTGAAATACTGGTATGCAGCTGCGTCCGGTTAGACTGGAAGCCGATCCCAATATTGTTGGGAGAAAAGGCTAGGCAGATCATGATGATGTTGGCATGGCCTGAATAATCTAGGTCATGGTCCACCTGTATGATTTTTGAAATACGTTTGTCAAGGTATGAAACGGAGACAGGTAGACGGTAATACAGGCATCCGCCTCTTATAAAATAATAGTATTAAGCTGCATTCGATTAGTCTGAATGTGGACCCTAACATTATTGTGATAAAGCTTAGCAGACGCTATCAGAGTTCAAATCATAATCACTTTTCTCGCCCTTCAAAGCCCTACCTCCGAAGGTAGCCTTACCTCTGACCTCACATAGAAAGTGAACTATGCAAAGAATTCATTCAAACTATGAAAGTGAGGTGTGTACGAAATCGAAAGTTACGATGCTCCACTGTGTCGTCGGCGATGAGTTTCAAAAATTAACCATATTGATCGCGAGAACTTTATTGTGTCCGATCGGAGGTCGTTGCGATGTCGTTATGAAAATAATAGAACTAACTACTAGGGTTTGCCCACGACTGCGGCGAGCCTCGCCTTATTAAACTTTCTGGGCTAATTACAGTTATTTAATTTGTTAATTAACTTTCTTTTTCATTACCATAATACGAGTAATAGAGCATAACATTCAAATAGAATAGAAAAACAGAAAACTATTCGATGTTATTAAAATAGTCTTGGTTATTTTACAATCTACCTATTGTTTTCATTACCATCCTCCTACCTGTTTTTATTAAGGCGTTAAAATTCAACAGTATGCTTTTGTTAAGGCCATCATTAAGCTGTCGTATAGTCTTCGTAGAAACAGGCTTAAATTGAAAACTCAGTTAGATTGCTTACTTATTTAGAAGAGGTTTTTCAAAACGCATATAACACTTAATTACGCTTGGCCGCGTTCTTATCAAATCCCAATAATTAGGAGGCTCATTATAAACCTCAGTGCTACATGGAATCTAGCCGTGATAGCGTACATGTTGTCGAAACAGTGTGACGAAGTGTTAAATAATTTAAAAATGTATGGAGAAACAGTAAAGTTTGTATAGCTACAATACAACGTACTAACGATACATTTGCTCTAAGCATAACAGGCATGTATCAATTTATTTTCTGCTACTTAGACCACAGATAACCTCCTCATAACCACGCGTTCAAACACACAAAATGTGAGTTGCTAATAACCCAATTTTTTAAATTAAAAAACATGTTTTCCGACCGTTTTGTGTTGATGAAACAACAGACTTACACAAAGTAGGACTCAGCCTTAAATTTACAAAAAAACGCGACACTAATCCAACATACGACACGACAAATCGTACCATCTAAAGATCTTCTAACGGTCCACTGTCATCTACATCTTAACTTTCGATATCTATCGATTAACATCACCGGTCCTTGTCTAACACAAAACTACGTATCTTCCATCCCTTTCCCACATATTCGGTATTCCACTGATCATCTAATTGTTCTCTTAATGGCTTTCTAACATGTGTCGTGGTTATTAGAGATATATCGATGGCTGGGCTATATTGCCCACGCAATATTTGACAGTCAATAAGGAAAGTGGCAGCTGATTGGGTAATTGCTCGGCGCTATATTTAAAGCCGAGATCCGGTAGTGGGTTTGGCAAAATGGAGAGAGATGGATTGAGTAACTCGTAAAGAAATATAGGTATGTATTGCTAAGTATGGGCCCGAAAAGGACATCAAAGCAAGTTGGCCGTTATTAGTAACCAAATAAGGACTCGATATGTAACTGGTGTTGAAAAAGAAACTCAAGTTAATCAATTTGGTTCAGATGAAAGATGGAATAATTCAATCTAAGAACATTTATGAACACAGAAGGAATGAATCATGACGCCTGCGGTGCATACTCAACATTCGCCATTTTTTAAATCTCATCTACGTCATCATCATCAGCCATAAAACGTACACTGCTGAAAAAAGGCCTCCCAAATATAACACAATAACGAACGGCAACCATCCGGTTTTAAAGTCTAATACACGTTTTTCTTGAAGTCGGTAGGGTAAAAGAGGGATGTGGGAAAAACATGCATTTTATCAACATGAATAGAATGTCTTAAAACCAAAAAAACATGTGACATCTATCAACCCGCACTAGGCCCGCGTAGTAGTAAGTAACTTTACTTAGTCACACTTTACCTTGTAACCACCCTTCGTTATTTCTTACCAGTTCATCGTTTTTACAGTCGTTAGAAAATCGGTAACGTATATAAATATTATCACCTACACTAACCGGATTCTGAAAGTCAGATTGGCAGTACATATAAAAACCAGGTATTGAACTGCAGCCGGTTAGACTGAAAGCCGACCCCAACCCACCTGGGAAAAAGCTGGTAGGAAATGCTCAAGGTATCAATTCCGCCTTTGCACAGCTTAACTTGTGCATAAACTATTATTATATAAATAATGATAACCATTTTCATTACTTTAAATTCATTCATTTTGTCGGCACAGAAACTTTGACACAGCTGTATTTACGCTGCCCGTCGGGGCTGCGGGTTGTTCGCAAGAAATACCGCGGCCTCGACATGAAGGGCTAAGAAGGAACATGGTTTTTAATCAGTAGAAGTCCGGCACTCCCTATCGCTCTGCCCAAGAGCGGGAGGGGTTATTTGATGATTTCCCATCCCACAAAAAAAGAAAAAAAAAGCTGTATACGCTAAGCCTAGACCTTAACATACAATGTTCTAAGCTATTTTATCAGTAAGTAAACCAGAAAACACTATAATTTGCATAATCACGCATTGTAGTCAAGTCGATCATAGCCTGCGAGCATCTTACTGACATAATTCTCACAAAGTTTACCTCAAATTGAAGAATACGACATTATAGGCTATTTTTATTATTAAATGGAATTAGATCCTAAACAAAATAGACTAATATTTTGTTTAGGATCCGGTTGAATTAACCTGCCTGGCGTAATACCGTATTGAACAGGTAGTTTTAGAAGTCTTGTAATGATTAAAACACGCTTGTAATCACCGAATGGTTAGGCTAAGGTGTACCTAATAGTGCACCCACGTTTCACCAGTAATATTTAAGTCCCGTAAAAAAGGGATCGAACCTAGCAATATCAACCGGGCACAGATTCAAAGCACGTGACTGCTTCAGAGAAAGTCCTGATAAAAAAAATAACCCGGGAAACGACTCCAAGACGTCAGTCACAATTGCGACCTTTGAATCAACGGGGTATGATTTGACTATAACAATAATAAAAAAAACTTTTTTGAAAAAAAATACAACCGACTTTAAAAACACCAAAACGTGAAAAATAAACTTCAGAAGAAAAATCAGCTTCTAAAGTCGGTGACATTTGTTTGTTTGATTTCGGTTTTCTGCCACCGACTTCAGAAGCTGATTTTAGTCGGATGTCGGTTAAAAATCAAACTAAAAGACCTAAGCAAGTCACTACAATTATCAGATTCTTGAGCCAAACAAAACTTGCTACAAGCTAATCAATAAATACGAATCTAGACAAGTCTGCGGATTTAGTTCCGCGTTTTACAGAGGTCAGACGGCACTCAATACGCGTATAATCGATTACTCGTCGTATTATCGATTAGGTCACTCGTTTTACGCTCGATTCTTCAACTTGTTTACTTATTGCACTGGGGTGTTTTATGGTAAAGGCAGTTTATTTGTAGGATATAGCGATGGAAGCAGTCATTTCTGACATTTTGAAGGGTTCTATTATTTTATTTATTTATTTATGGCACTTCAACGACTTACTCACTAAGAACATACATAAACTTACATCACAAACAGTTTTAAGCATAGTGAATTCGTCACTTACAGAAGTGCACAGCACTCGCAGAAAAATAAAGGGCAAGTACAACAACATAAATAATTTAGGTTATATTAAAAAAGAAACTTAGAAAATGATAACAAATGTCCTCAACTCCTTGCAACTGTTACTGTTAGCCTGTGTCATCTTACTGCTGGGCAAAGACCTCTACCCCAGGCTGCGGGTTGTTCGAAAGAGATACCGTGGCCTCGACATAAAGGGCAAAGAAGGAACATGGGTGGTTTTTAGTCAATTAGAAGTCTGACACTCCCTTCTGCTCCACCCAGAGCGGGAGGTGTCATTTGATGTTTTTCCACCCTCGAAAAACAAGGCCTCTCCCTCATGGACCTCAAAATATTTTGATCCAGGGGCAATGAGGACCACTGGCTGTTGGTTCTGTCCAGTTTGTCTCCTCCGAAGTCTATCGCGTCCCCTTCTGGATTTGTCAAAATCTTGCTACAATAACATTTTAGTGTGCTTAGAATGTTACTGTGATTTTCGTCTGTAGAAGTCAGACATCTATGGAATAGTTTTGGTTGTTAAATATGTGCTATGTTGTATTTTAAAGTTTCCTTAAAAACTCACGACTTTATTTCACAAAAAAACTGCCTTTTCTAGTTGTAGTGTATCACACTTTTAGTCTTGAAATAATTTTACACTGCAACTAGGAGTTATTTCAGAACCATCGTGTCGTCAAAATAGTCCAGAACAAAATGCAGCTAACTACTAAACTACTCCAAAAAAGTAAATAAAAACTATATGGTATCGCTTTGGCTTGCTCTACCAAATGAAAACAATTACATATCGATATCGAGAAAGGTTTTTGATAAATGTGGATGGGTATAGGAGTAGAGGATGACCAAAGATACGTTGGATGGACTGTGTTAGGAATGATATGGCAAAAATGGAGGTGTCTCATGAGATGACGAGAAACAGAGAAGTATAGAAGACAGAAGAAGAAGAATGCTGAGCGGACCACAAATAAATTGGGATAAGGGCAAGAGAATGATGATATGTAATTAATTATTTTCATTGAAAAGACCAAGTCGTGATTACTAGGTCGATATCTAGTAATTACGGAGTAATTAGTCCTCATATAAAAAATACATGCTGGTAGAATACGCCATTTTTAACCGACTTCAAAAAAGGAGGAGGTTATATGTTCGTGTGTATGTATTTTTTTTTTTTTTTTCTTTTTATGTATGTTACCTGATTTCTCCTCCATTTGTGAACCGATTCTCAAAATTCTTTTTTTATTTGAAAGAGTATACTTCTGAGGTGGTCCCATTTAAATTTGGTGAAGATCTGATAATGATCTTCGGAGATATACAATAGAACTCTTCAAAAATAGACGGCAAATCTGTCGTGATTGCTGCAATCGCTTGTATGTTTATTGTTTATACAACATCATGACGTAACATCACGCCTGTATGATCTGAGTGGGTACGCAGATGTGTACACCCAGATTTGGACAGTAAGATATTATGTAATGTTCCATTTATTGGGGATAAATAAAACCTATTATTTGTTTGGGAACAACTAAAAATGTAAAAATAAAAAACTTTTTGGCAAAAAATAAAACCGACTTCAAAAACACCAAAAAGTGAAAAATAAACTTTTGAAGAAAAATCAGCTTCTGAAGTCGGTGGCAAAAAAACGAAATCAAACAAACAAATGTCACCGACTTCAGAAGCTGATTTTTCTTCAAAAGTTTTTAGAAGTCGGTTAAAAAGAGGTGGCATACACAGTAACCATCAATGGGAAAATAAAAGCGTTACTGACTGATTTAGTTCCAGTAGTAATCGTTAGAAAACAACATACGTGCGTCATATATGATAACTTTATGGAATGAAAAAGAAATGGAATCACCCGTTTTCTTTTTCAATTGATATCAATGTCGAAGTTACTAAGCTATGTAGCCTTGAGTATTGGCTACATAAGTCAAATGAATGTGAACGACCATAGGTGTGTAATTAACTGTAAGCATTAATATTAATACGGGAGAGAGGAAAGACTTTTGGCCAGCAGTAAAACACAAACATAGGTTTTATAACTGCCTACCTTCTATCCAACAATATTAGGTTCCTATCTCAGCGGAAGCAGCTGAATACCAGCGTTTTAGATAGGACATTTGCCCATCTGACATCCACAACCCAGTTTGATTTCGGTAATAAGAACACCACGTCAAAATATTGATTGGTGCTCTAATGGGAGTACCTTTGGTGCTCTAAGCATAGGTGCTCAGATAGGAATACCCCAGATACCCTTGGTAAGACTAGTTGTCTGATTCCCGGGGCCAATCGACTGTCAACGATCCACAAATGACAGGCAAGACTCAATACTCAATACTTTATTTCATTCCATAATGTGTACATGTAACAGTTGGTATGTTAAAACATAGAATCAATTATGGACCCTGTCGGGCACAGCAAAGTTAATATAGGAGAGAGGATGAAGGCGTCTTTATAATGGAATAACAAAATAAATAATATTAATTTGAAATAGTATTATTCAAATAGTTATATTTAAAATAGTTGTATTTATTTATTTGGTTTAAAGTTATATTTATGTGTTTTATATTATATATTGCACGAATTATATTATTAACAATAATAATCAACTAAATACTATTTTTAGAATTTTAGGAATTGTGTAAAAATAGTTTTTATTATTGTTGAAATTTCTCGTAAGACCAACGGGTTCACGTGATTTTTGAGGCACGAAGGAAACTCGGCATGTGCTGTGTACCCATCCACAGACTAACCTAACCAGCTCAACTTTATTTAAAGAGTGACCCTAGCAACTGTTATTCTTTAGCGAGCTCATAATTGTAATATATGAGCTCGGCTCGGGCTTCCATATAATGGAATACAAGCTGATGTCGTTTAGTATGTCGGTTTTTGCGACCAAAAGTAAGCTTTTCATCCCCTAGCCTATGTCCTTTCTCAGGCTCTATACGTATACTATCTGTGTACCAAATTTAATTTAAATCGGTTCAGTAGTTTTGGCATGAAAGCACGACAGACAGACTGAGTTACTTTCGCATTTATAATATTAAGTAAGGTTTGAGATAAACCCGTCGGGGCTGCGGTTTGTTCGAAAGAGATACCGCGGCCTCGGCACAAGGGCTAAGAAGAAACATGGGTGGTTTTTAGTCAGTCGAAGTCTGACACTCCCTTTCGCTCTACCCAAGAGCGGGAGGGGTTATTTGATGATTTTCCACCCCCCAAAAAATAAATTAAAAAAAGGTTTGAGAGAGGAACTGAAATCGACACTCACATTTACTGCTACACTAAAACGAGGTTCCAAAGATGGATTTGGTGGAGAGAGGTTTTCTTATGCAATGCAAAACATCATCAAATGCAAACCGACGTCAATGACCAGCAGTTATTATGCATTCATGAGATACATGACAAAAAACATGACTTCGATCAAACTGCATAATACTTGTGAATAGTCCGAAAAATAATTAGTGTCTATCGATGCGCAGACGTGTGTATGTGAACGGTAATTCATTAGACGATTTCAAACAGATCACGTTTATTTATTTATTTTACTATTTATGTACACACAGTAAATAGCACAGGAAAATACTATAATATAACATGTGAGTACAAAGGTACTGCTTATTTCTAAAAAAAATTTCTGCCAGCAGACCTGCAAAAGGAGAAATAAACAGCCCGACTTCAACCACCGCACCTCTGTGTTTATGCTAATCTTGACGCCTCTGTGCTAGGTAGGTACCTCATCCAGATTTTATACGAAACTGCTACAATGTCGTCTACCCATCTCGCTGATACGTGCGTCATATACAAAAAATCAACCCATCACACAGCCGTCAACCAAGCATCCCATACATCAAACTAAGTACCCCTACGCAAAAAATTTAGCTGGGTTCGATTTATTTTTGAGTCAAAAATCACGTTTTACGGTAAGACTCAATGTAGCACTATTAAAACATGTGCTAGTGGATGGTTTGAATAGTAAACGGATCATGGAGGTAATTTAAGTAAAGTTATAACCTGAAAAACTAGTATTTACAAAATAAGCTATGAAAAATTTGGAACGCAGATATTGGAGGTCATATTATCTGCGTAACTAGGAGGTTCCCAGGTATGGTCCAGAACAAAAAAATGATCGCAGTGGTGGGGAGAACAAGTGTCATTCGTTTGCGTTAAGGGTACTTTTACACCCTATATTAAAACTGTATGAAATGAAGAAGAAATTGAATCACCAATATTTTTTAATCGATTTTTAATGTCGAAGTTACTAAGCCATGTAGCCTAGAGTATACGCTACGTAAGCCAAATAAATGTGCGCGGACGACCAACACTTTAGACTCTACTCAGTCCAAGATTCAATAGCATAGCACTATCACAGTCAATTTGTCAGAAATCAGAGCAAAAACAGCAGGAGGAAAGCTGACCAACATTGCACCATTAGTACTACGAAAATGAAAACCGAGTTTCGGTCAGCCGTCGTTTAGCCGTGTACACCAGAGATATTGGTACACTCTCACTATACTCATTATTTTCCGTCCAATGGGACGAAAGTCCGACACTACGAGGGATACAGCGCAAAATCAACAGCTAAATGTACTTTCTAACGCACAGGAACACACAATGTACAATATCAATTACTGAACTCCGGACTGCCACCAAAGGAAGAAGATGGAAATTCAGTAAAACCTCAATCACACTTTGCCTGATGCGGCAATCGAACCTTTAACCCCACGCTCAACAGTCGTGGACGATAATAGCATTGATTAAATCGCAGCCAAATCAAAAGCTTAAAAACGTTAATGAAGAAATTAAAAAAAATAATAAAAACCTTTCTATTTATAGTACATCAAATACTTATTACAATCTATTCGTTTGATGTTTGTAAAAGATAATAGCCGTACCGGGTTGCAGTAGGTTGGAGGTAAAGGCGTCGCCACACTAGTCAAACGCGATTGCGAAAGAATTTCGTGTTACAAAAAAAATCTCAGCTCTCGCTATAATTTTTCACACAATATTTCACATAAAATTGTAAATTGTGTACGATCATTCTTCGATCGATCATTATTTCGCCAAACATAAATTAATGATGTACGTCTCAAGTTATAAGAACGAGTCTTTAGCCAATAACTGGTATAAATCCTGACTCTGGACTGCTACTGAGTGTTCGGATTGAAAAACTAAAGAAAAACCCAATCTGGGATACTCGTATGAACCCAGCAGCAGCGCTCAAGTGTTCAATCACTGGACAAATAAGGCAGTAAAATGACACAATAATTATGCACGTTGATCGAGAAACGACTTTTAAATATCATCTTGCCAATAACAGCTTCTAATCAACCCGCACTGGGTCCGCGTGGTGGATTGTTGCCCATTCCCTTTCACAGAGAGGAGTCCTGTATCCCAGTCGTGGGACCATCACAGGCTGATTATGATGAATCTTTAATGGGTAACAGCAAAGAACAACTTGCATTCTTGCTTTCATACTACTGAGTAACGTGATACTTCTTGATAAGACTTTTTGGAAAACTTTCATTCTTCTGATTACTACTTAAGACTGTCAAAGTGCTTACGGAATTGCGAACGATTAATCTCGTTCGTGTGCCACCGCCTTAAAACAAGCACGTTTCAAAGTAGGCATTTTAGAATTATATCCCCCATAACAGACTGAAAACAGGTTTTGTGCAGTTTCTAATTCTACGTCTACTTATTATTGTCTTAATGTTGTATTGGCTGAAAAAGAAGCTGTTTGGCGGTCATTTTCTAATTTTATGCGACGATGGATAAATTATCAAAAAAATAATTTTGAGATGGAAAGAAATGAAATGAGATAATATTTCACTCTGTAAGTAGATCTTCTAAGTCACACATGTAGGTCTTCTGTGACATCAAAGTGAAAAGGAAATTACTCGAGAAAGATGATAATTATGGCAAGAAAGGGAGTGATGACCAGGCGTATGAATGTGGATGAGGTGTAATGAGTACTTTATGTTAGGATCATAGCATGTCGCCTTCTATAGCTTCTGTCTACCCCCATGAGAAAAAGTACGGGAGTTTATGTAGGTATATAAAGGGAGTAAAGACTCAGTGGCTGAGTGATTGACTGCTGCTCTGTATGTCGTGGGTTCGATCACCGCACGAAACCAATATTTGTATGACCTAAAGATAGTTGTTTGTCTTTGTGAGTTTGAATGTTTGTTAACGCACCCACGATAAAGGAGAAATTCGTATAGGTACTGGGGCAACATTGGAAAAAAAATGGTAGAAAACATAATGCTTTGATATGCCTTTATTTTGGATCAGTTCATCCAAATTAAAGGAATATGGAGAGGTGCGTGATGCTGGGAAAGACACTTAATAATACCTCATCGTCACTACCTAGCCTTTTCCGAATCACGTTGGGGTCGGCTTCCAGTATTACCAGATGCAGCTGAATACCAGTATTTTACATGATATCTGACCTCCACAACCCAGTTCGCACTGGATAATACGATACCTCTATGTCAGACTGGTTGACGCTTAATATCCTATTAGAGTAATAAGTTATAATACAAAAGTTACGCAATTAAATAAATGCGTCAAAATGTAAATAAAAATAATAACAGCTGATTATTACGTAAAGTGTATAATAGACGTTACATTATTATTAATGTTAATACATTAGAAATACTCGTCCATAACTAATGTTATGAATTTATGAAGCAGACGCTTGTGGGTTAAGTTAGACAAAAAACGGTCTAGGTTAATTTCTCAGTCTCGTTTTTATTTACATAATACAAGATAGCTGTTTATATTTGGTTATCTAAAGAGTTTTTAATCGATGTTAGAGTTCTTTAACGAGAAGTTTTGCACTATTATATTTTTGATCCATTATGTGCCTTTAAACAAAACTGTACATTGTGAAAGGCATAATTATCCCTATCAGTTTGTTACGCAAATAAAATTAGAAGTTTTATTAACTGACTTCAGGAGAGATGGTTCTCATGCTCTCCCTTTTTTTTTTTTTGTAACTTTTTTTTCCACTCAAAATGTGCACGGATTAAAAAAAACCAACTTCTTTTCAATTGGTTTCGTGAGATTTGATATTGGTTAGTCGTTTTTTTTTTATGATGTCCCTAAATAATTTTTATTTTTCTTTTTTGTTTTGTTTATATATTTAGTTGTTATGTTTAGTATAGTCTTTCCTTTACAATATAAAATAAATTCTTAACAATAATTAGCGTGGTATACTGCAACTAAAAAGGGTACCTACAATTAAAAAAAAAAACTTATTGTTAAAAAAACAACAAGCACTAAAAGTCCGTAATCACTTTAATTTCTGAAGTTGGTGACTTGGTTTATTGTTTTGATTAAGTATTTCTCTGGAAGTCGGTTTTTTTTTGCAAAATGTTTTTTTAGCATCAAATAATATTCATTAATGATATGTCTGATATGTATCAGACAGAATTTGTGCAAGCTTATGTAAGCTTGTACAAATTCAGTCTTCAATAGTTAATTTTACACTGCTGAGACGTTTAGGCACCTTTCGAATTGTAACACAGAACTTCGCCTTAAGGTGAAGGCGACAAATTAACCCGTGAAATTCGAATTTTATAACGTTTTTTGCAATTTCCCGGTCAGTGTCAAGTCTTATGTTAAATAAAATGGGATTTGCGGCAATAACAAATGTTTATTTACTGAGTAATAATGATTAAAATCACCAATACAACCGTCTCAGTGCATAAAGGTCTCTTGAGTGACGATTTGATGAAAACGGCATTTTTGAGACCTTTATGAACTGAGACGTTACAATACATAATGCTATTAAACCGATTGTGCCTTGTCTTTGTACCTGCCATGTAATTAAATTATAGATATGTAACTCTCGTTGCTCTTCTGCCAAACTTTTAGGGAAAATGCAAGCATGATGGTTTCTTATTTAGCTATGTAATAACAAGAAACTTTTCAACTCACATACACAACTAAACACCCAGACCCGAAACAATTATCTGTAGATCATACAAATATTTGTTTCGTGTGGGGATCGAACCCGCGACACGCAACGCAGGAGTCCAATCGCTCAGCTACTGCGCCAACCATGTCATCTCAATAAAAACAATATTGGTTAACGGAGCACAGCTGTCCAATGATTTACCAGAAGATAAAAGAAGAAGTGTGATAGTTTAAACATAT
This sequence comes from Diarsia brunnea, assembly GCA_949774965.1. Classification (NCBI taxonomy): domain Eukaryota; kingdom Metazoa; phylum Arthropoda; class Insecta; order Lepidoptera; family Noctuidae; genus Diarsia; species Diarsia brunnea. The sequence continues at coordinate 9,189,267 of OX459019.1, read as the reverse complement.
ATAACAGTAAAAGAAATAGAGAAGTATGGAAGAAGAAGACATGTTGCGCCGACCCCAAATAAATTGGGATAAGGGCAGGAGAATGTAATGAAGAAACATGTATGTACCCCGTAACGTCGCCGTCACCCATTATTTAGTCATATTTACTATTACTGAGATGTAAGCATTTTTACCATATTCTAACTAAACAGTTCACTTAGAATATGGTACTTCTTTGTACCATATTCTAAGTGAACTGTTTAGTTTTTATGAGGAATAAATTCTTTAATCCTAACTTTAACTGTAACTTGAAATACTGCTCAACCAGAAATTTTAAGCTCAAAGATGTTCGCCAATAATTCACGACTAATAAGAACGAAGCAATTTGATATTAACTTCCAAGTTTCTACCATAAATTCAACAAGACGTATTTTAACGGAATCTTCACGGTAATCCTTAATACCCCAATAAACATATAGGATATGTCTTATCACGGTAGCGAAGACACGATAGATTGAAGACTAGCCGAGCGAAGCCGCGGTATACCGCTAGACAAGAAATAATCACCACATTACACAGTCTGAATAAATAATCTATTTGTGTAGTTGTATAAGATAAAGAATGAGTTGAATAATTATTGAAATAGAATTTATAAAAGTATTATCACTTAAAAATGTTGAATAGATTCGCAAAATATATGTGAATGTCCATTTTAGATAAATTGGGTTTTCTACCTTTGTGTTTACATATTTCTTTCGGTCTTTCTATTCTTCATAAATAATTTCATCGTTTATTTTGACGTAATTATTATCTGTGATAATATTAGTTCAATATAAAGGGCATGGATACCTAATAAACAACAGACCGCTTTTTGCCTCTCCTATATGCTGTCGTCAAAGGTGGCCGTAATTTAAATGAAAATAGTCGTCCGATCTGAATCTTTAATGTTTGGTATATCTATCATTTATAATACGAAGGAGTTTATATCATCTTCAGCTTCTTTGCGCTGTCCGATGTTCCTTAGAGTCAGCTCAAACACGTTTTCTTCTTATAATTTCTTTTTAAATTTTTAGTTACTTCAGAAGATCAAATTACTAACATCACATGATAATATCCTGAAAATCTTATACCAAACATATTTCAGCTCCACATAAAGCAATATTATAGCCACAAAAAGTTACAACCTACCTACTGCGGTTGCAAAGAGCGAGATGTATAATTTGACTTTCTGTATTAGATCTGTGGTATTTTGTTGATGTATAATGATAGTACATAGAAAACTTACTAAAGGATGTCCTCTATTATTCTCTCAGGTCTTAAAAAGAAAAGGCTTCGTTACAGAATCCTTGTGTGACCAAAATCACTTTCGACTCATTCAATTCATATAATCGCAAAATTTCAACACCACTAAGATTCATACATTAACCAAAAATCAATACTACTTTCGAAAACTCATAACCAAAAAGAATTATTCCTTAATGGTATGTACACAATGCCTCCAATAACCCACATAGATAAATTATTCATTTCACGTAAATGACTATCAAATATACAAATATTTTACAACCGACCATTCAAGAACCTGACCTTAAGAATGCACAACAAACCCTAGTGTGAAACTTTCACTTAAAAACCAGTCTAACACCGACCACATTAGAGTTCATAATCACAAAATCCTCATCTTAACCTAGATGGTCCAACGTGCTTCGTATAGAACTCAGGTGGGGGGGAATATGATAAAACTGTATAGCGGTCCAATCGACGAGCCAAACATTGCTTGACATCCCTAGATGTCTGAATATAACTAAAAAAAAAAAATATTAAAAAAAAAACAAAACAAAATGAAGCTTTTATTAGTATTTTTGGCGGCTACGGCTTTTGTCTCAGCAGAAGACAGTGATAACACATTAGAATCGGCGATTAACTTCATTAAGGACTGCAAAGGAGACTACATCTTATGTGTGAAGGTTAATAATAATTTTATATTAATATAAAGTGAAAGTGAAGTGTGTGTTGTGGAATCAGGTTTCGCAGTGGTTGATGTTGAGGATTTCTCATTTCACTTGTAGCAAGTGTGCATACGATCTAAATTACAACGGCCAGCTAAAACAATTAACGTTTCCGATTTTGCCTCAAAAATGTTGGAGCTTGACCGCGAATTCCCCCAAATAAGAATCTACAGCAGTCTCATTTTTGATACCGCCATCTTTCTAATAGAATCCAAGTTCAAAATAATAACTTCCTCTCAAAGTCAATCAAATACAAAAATCTAATCCAATATTTCTTTCACAGGAAAAAATGCTCAGAGTTGTCGACAACTTGAGACCATCGAAAAGCATAACCATTGTAGATGGAGTGGTTTTCAAAGGAGAACCTGAATCAAGGTCCGCTAAGAAAAATGACGCCTTACCTGTTGACCCTACGGCTAGGGACGCTGAGGTCAACTACAGACTGGTCGATGGGGTCGTGAGCCTGTTCGAAACTCACGCCCTTGAAGTCAAAATGAACCAGGCCGACAAAGACACCATCCAAAGATCACTTGAAGAAGGTAAGTCCAAATTTACGAGTATACTCAGTGTTAATCTAAAAATAGAATCCATAATAGAATATAAATAGGAAAGTGAAACAGTTAAGTCAGTGACTCGAAATGAATGCAGTAATTATAGAATCGAGAAAAAGGTTAATTAGCTTATAGTTTGCAACGCTTTGTTGGAGTCTTGAAATAGCGATGATTATTTTAATAGAGACTACTGATTATGTGATAATTGATTGATAGATTATTTCTAAACAGTATTAAGTGATTTAGATGTCAATCAACTTTATTAACGTTCAAATCGTGATAGATAAACTCATGATAACTTGATAGTCAAAGTTAAGTGTCTTAATCATCTTCTGTCTACCCTTTTCCCAATTGGGATCGGCATCCAGTCTTACTGGAATAAATCTTATTAAATATAAAACTAATGAGTGTTTCTTATTCCCAGGTCGTGGCAAAAAGAAGGGAGGCGGCATGGGAGGTATTATCGGTCTCCTTGGAGCCAAACTGCTGCTCGGCAAACTCTTCATCGTCAAACTCATCGCCATCAAAGCCCTCGCCACCGCCAAAATCGCCCTCGTCCTTGCAGCCATCCTCTTCGTTGCTTACTGCTTGAAGGGTGAACAAACCAAGACTACCTATGAGGTCATCCCTCACGCTCATCACCACGAGTCTCATCACCCCGTCCACGTTGAGCACGTCGCCCACGACTCTGGACATGGTGGCGGCCACGGAGGATACTCCAGCTACGGCCAGGACTGGAACAAAAACCTCGATGAGGCCCAGAACCTCGCCTACAGCGCATATTCTCATTCAACATAATTCAAAGACATTTTTAGCATAAATCGACGGTCGTCGTAGTAACCTCTGTTGTACAAAGAATTTATTTATTATCTTAATTTATTGCCATTAATTTATTGTTGATTAAAGAACTATTTATTATTACCAATTATTTCGTTCGTTTTATTTTTGGATTGAAAGATGTCATTAAATCATTAGATTTGGTTTTCGATCGATTCGAAACGGAAATCGAAATTACTGGAAGTCAGTGGCTCGATGGTATGAGTTCACGAACATGCCAAACGAGTTTGTTACGTCTTACTTTCAATCTATGATTGATATTATTTATGGCAGACACTTGGCCCGAGGCTTGAACCGTCAAAACTTCCTTACGACTGTTTCGGTAGGAATTCCTTTGAATGTAAATGTACAGTATTCGATTATATCTCGCGTCCGTAGGTGTGGTCGTTTCGGAAACACTCGAGACGTTAATGAAATTTCTAAATTTCGACACCACAATCATCACTAGTTCTTTAAATATTCACTCATGCATAAATTACAAGACAAAGTTAGTTTTCCCATGGCTGCGGAAGTATTTGCTAATATCTCTAATTCCACATAAAAACTGAGTTCCAACTCTCTCCAATATTAATACGCTTATTTTAATAATGTTCTACATATGTAAAAGTGAATAAACATAGCTAAAGTTGATTCTTGAAACTGGCAAACGATAAAACAGGTTAAAAGTATATACATTGAAGCTTCGACTTTCTATAGATGAGGTTTCACGTGTTTTAGTCCAATTTCATCTTCATCGGGCAGACGGCCGGTTAGTGCGACTTCACTGCCCAGACGCGACAACTTTTTGTCGCAAGAAAAGTCAAAAATCTGAATGACAATGCAACTTTTTTGTTGCTTCTAATCACGATTTAGTCATTGTAACTTAATTTTGATCACGACTTTTGTAACGTTGCGATTTTTTGTCTACATTACCCATCTATGACGTTGCATATTATAAACCTGTAAGATCTAGGTAACTTTTACTTAGAAGGATTTGTTATTGTAGATTCGAAAGTTGCGATGTAATGGCTTATGAATTATGACTTGCATTGCATCAAGTGTGACTTAGCTTTTTTGACATGTGTCTGGTACCGTATAATGTACTTTTATTTATTTGAGCCTTTGTGTCTCAATTAGATAAGTGTTTCATTCAAACATTACGTCGGAGAGCGTTTAACTTTTTTATTTAAATGGATTTTAATCATATGGGAGATTAATAGCTATTTGTTCAGTAATAAAAGATGAGGAAAGAATTATTTTTTTAGTATAGAAGAAACCTTTCTGGAGTTTAATTATTATATTATTATAATGATTGGCGTATATTGATGTGTATCTCTTCTATCTAGAATTTCTCCTTGAGTGCATTTCTGTCTAGTTAATTTCGTTAGTTCGTTTTCGTGTTTAATTTGTTTTTGTTTAGTTTTTTTTTTTTTTTGTAATATTTATGTTTCCCTATTGTTCAATGTTAGATTATCGTAATGGATAACTTTTACTTTCATTGGGCACAAGTTCATATAATTTGTCAGTGTTACATTACGCGATTTGGCTTCTGTTCTTCCTCTATTACTGTCTCACTCTCTCTCTTTCTATTCTGCCTTTATTTTCGCTGTTAAATATATCTTTTCCATATTGAACCCTCCCAGTCATTTGCTCTAATAGGACCCCAAGTTCGGCAATATTTTATTCATTATCAGCATTCCAAAGCCTACCTCATAAAATACAACTAAATGGCCACTAATCATCTTTATAGCTGGCAACTAATAGTCGCCCGTCTGCGCCGCTGCGGGTCAAGTACAACCGGCTGTTCGATAGAATCTTCATATTAATGTATTTATCTTCGATGGAAAGTGTTCGGTTTCCCTAAATCTATGCATTTGGGGAAATAGGTCGTAGTGTTGAAGGTGTCATTTATGATTGTTGATGGTTAATTGTGGTAAAAGAAAGTGAAATAAGGTTCAATGTAGAAACCTTGACTCGTTTGGTTGCAAGCGTTACTGCTGAGTATGAGGTTTTGTTTTCAATTGGTACGTCTGGCTGAGTATTATTGGGTTTGTATATCTAGAATTTCTCAGTGGTAGCCCGTAGACCATATTTGTGCCTGGTTTTTGAAAAATACTTAACCCCTTTTTTAAGGATGGGAAATCATCAAATCATTCCTCTCTCTCTGTGGACCAGAAGGGAGTATCAGACTCTTATTGACTAAAACTCATCCGTGTTTTTCATAAAGCCCTTTGCATTCCAGGACCCAGGTGACTCTTTCGAACAAATTTCCCAACCCTGCAGCCTCCCTAGCGCTCCGTGTATTATACTGACATCTCTTTGAAGCGTGTGTGGAACACAATGCGCCGCCGACCATGACTTTCTAGATCGTGTTCAAATATCGCTTACTAACAGCCTGGAGTCTTAACTTTAGCCCAATTTTAGAAAAAAATAAATTCATACCCTCTTAAATGTCCTATGGGACTTGAACGTAAGTGAAAATTTCTCGGACAAAACAGGCATGATTTTACGTTATGTTAAACTTCATTCATGTGTCATAGTCAATGAATGTGTGAATGTGAAGGGGTATAAGAGTAGAGGAAGACCAAAAAAACGATGGATGGACTGCGTAAAGGATGACATGGTATGAAAGGAGGTGTCTGATGATATGACGAGTGGAAGGAGAAGACATGCTGCGCCGATCATAATTTCATTGAGATAAGGGCAAGAGAATGATGACGATAATGATGACTTAAACATTTCTCAATCCATTGATAGTACTACTGAATTTAACGGTCTCAGAAAACCTCTACTAATAAGTGCTATAAAATCTAATAAAATTCTATTACCTGTAATTGTGCGAGACCTGTGCAGTGCGACCTCTCACGTTCTTCTAAATGAACTACATTGGACGGCAGCTATTGTGATGATTCAATTACCACAAATCTCTCTTGTGATAAGCTATAGGTAAGTTCTAACTCTGGGTATCACAGTAAAGTGTTGAACTTTAAGCTTTAAATTACAACTTTCATACAAAATAACATAAGATTATGACTTCGTTCATGAATAAAGGAATATAAGCGACTAACTTTTACAGTTAGGAACTTTATAAATAAAGCTTATAGCATAATATACATAGTTACGTATTAGTCAAAGAGTTTTCAAAAACCGATTAGTAGTTTCGAAGATTACCCTCTACTCTTATACCTACTATTAGTATAGAAAAGATGTAGGTACTTATACACAATAATTTTTATTGACGGCAATTTAAGTCACTATTTTGTTCCACACAAAATGTCAATTAATGTGGAACTTTGTTACATTTTTAACCAAATTGATTCATTGACGTTAGGTATAAAGAAAGAAGACAATATTTAGAATTCTAAGTTTTATCTTGGTCCAAACCCGCAAACCACAGTTTCATAAATAAATAGCAGATTAGATAGGTACTGAGTAAGCTCACAATGCGGACGCTAAAAACTTTTTTATCTTGTTGATTCGCATTTACATAAAATACCATAAATAATTCATCATATTTACTTAAGAGAGGAAACTCAAACATCATATCCGGTTGTAAGCGAAGCCGGGTGACCCGGTTGTCAATGGATTTCACTTTTAATGTTAGTATTGAAGCTTCTCGCTTTTTCTTTGTGTGTTAGGTAGTTGTTAATTACTTAGGGTATAATGATTGTCAAAGTGTAGGTAAAAGATTTTTTTCTCACAGAGTAAATACGAGATTAATTTTTTTTTTTTAGTTTCAAGACAACGCCTATCGATTTAGCTTGGATTATTGACAGACCAAATTGTTGCCATCGCGGGAATATCCTTTATGAGGATGGTTCAAGCAAATAGAGGCCTTTTTAGGAAGTCGGGCTGTGGATGGATGAATGGATATGCTAAGCCCATCCGATTTATTCAGTAACGGTATTGTTATTATTATTCGGAGTTTAACTTTCGGCAAAAAACCGAATGAAAGTTAAAGTCGTAAGTATTGCAATTACATTGAGTCGACTTTGTTGGTCAACAAAAATGTTGCCGTGTCAAATATTAACGATACAAGCAAATGTTTAAGGCCCGTAGCACAATTTTTGCGTTTAAAAAGGGTCGGTTTGTGATCGCTGTATCTGCGCGATACGCGCCGGCGACGTGCGTTTCACGATCGCCCCCGCTTGGTTAGGTAACAAGGTTGCGTTCAAATCTCGTTTGATGCGCGTATACGCGCGTCATTAGCGCGTCATTAGCGCGTCGTCGGCGCCGTAGAAAATACGCCGTGTGCTAGGGGCTTGAGACTTTTCAACTTTGTTTCTTTGGTCGATATATTGTGAATCCCATAGGAATAGTCAGTGTAGGCGTAATTAACTATCACTTTCTATCAGGTGGGTAGTGACATTCCGACATTTTGCTAACACAAAAAAACCAAACTGTAATTTTCGATAACTATTAACAACAAACCGGAGCACTGGATAGGGATAAGTGAAAAGAGGAAAGAGAGGCCTTTGCCCCGCAGTGGAACACAAGTGGCTGATTATTATTATTTTTTAACAACACCAAAAAAAAAAGATATAACATTTTGTATATTTTGAAATACTTTTTCTCCAAAATTAGACAAAACTTAAATTAATCTCTAAAATATAAAAGCGTGACATTTTAAGATATTAATTTAGGTGTCACCTTGTGTCGTTGATGATAACAAGCACAATCACATGAAAACTTTATTAAAACCAATATCTCAAACAGCATCAGAATCGTTCAGCAGTTTTCGAGTAACACAACTTGATACACACGCACATCTACATCTCCATAAACGAAGCAGACGGCATAAAATTAACATAACATTCATTATAATAAAATATCTAACACTTTTACTAATGACGTCATTCGTTTCAATCATTAATGAAGATTTATAGATAATTATTTGTTTGTAGATAATTTCCACTGCTGAAATTGAAAATAACTGAGGGTATCAAAATGATTTGACAGTTTGGTTTCTCAAACTTTGCATAGTCAACCAATAATATTCACAGTGCTGCGAAACAGAGTTACTCTTTACTTATCTGTAATAATACACCTTTTTTTTTTTGGCGGGTGGAAAATCATCGAATAACCCCTCCCGCTCTTGGGCAGAGCGAAAGGGAGTGTCAGACTTCTATTGACTAAAAACTACCCATGTTCCTTCTTAGCACTTTATGTCGAGGCCGCGGTATCTCTTGCGAACAACCCGCAGCCCCGATAATAATAGTCCTCCTGACCGTTTTCGGTCACGGCGGCCAATCTTAGTGGAGGTAAGCCATTGTCGCGGGAGATATTCCACAAGTCTGTGCGCAGGCACACTCTCTGTTCCTTTTTCTCTCATAGTCTGATGGGATAGCAATCCGACACGACCGTGACAGTAAGGAGTCGATGTCACACATTATACAGGTTGGTGCCGACAATTTGTCAATAAATGAAACCACTGGTAGTTCTAGTACATAGGAACATTATTAAACTATCAAAAAAATCTTAACACCCAAAAAAATTAAAAAAAATCAATAAAACTAAGTAGCATAAAACTGTAAACGAAACATATTACAATTTACAAACAAATATTGGTTTACTAACCTTATGAATAATTTGCACTGATTAACGTCTGGAAATAAAATGTAACAAACGAATTTGGCAAAGATATTTAGGTAGGTTATTGTCGTATAGTCGGCACCACGACGGTGTTAGGATTTGTTTGATAGTTTAAAAATGTTCCTATAAACTAGAACTACAAGTGGTTTCATTTATTGTCGTATTGTCGGAACATACCTGTATATCTTCGATTTGTTGGTTCCAGGACACGACAGTATCTTGTTATGTGTTATCCTTCACCGTTTTCAGAGCAGTGGTAGGTAATTTTATCTTTATACCATAAGTTTTCTATGATTTACAGTAACGAAAACAGATGAAAGAATAAGAAACACAATTTACCTGTGTCGTTACGGCTACACCCCGTTTGGTAACTTCTCGATTCGCAAATTAAAGAAAATACTATCACAACAGTGTCCTTTCGTAACTATTTGTTAATTTTAGAATAATAAGTGTATCCATTCCCGTTTAATTCACCACTGTTCAAATCTGAACATGACAATGACGATAATGTTTAATTATCAAAGAAAAGGCTACAAAACTTACTATTTCCAAACTGAAGCGTAAACTACTCAAGTAAAATCAGACTACATGAAACCACTTTGTTAAGTACCAGGCTAAAACAAAATGCCTCGACCACACCAGTCCCACTTAATTATACATAAGTATCAATAATTATGTCCATCTGTTGCCGAATCTTTGCTAAAGGAAAATGTTAAAGCTTGCGACTCGGAATTTCATTTTGAACATGTCACATGTAGAGATATTTTAAAAACATTTCACACCTTAAATGTTAAGAAGACTGCGGATCTGTGGGGTAATTCTGTAGAAGTTGCCAAGTCTATTATTGATATTGTAGCACCTACCTTAGCTTCTATTTTTAATAATTGTGTTGATTGTGGGGAGTTTCCTGACCTTATGAAAAATAGTAAAATTATTCCTTTATTCAAGGCGGGTAGTACATCAGACCCCACCAATTATAGACCTATTTCAGTGCTGCCTACTTTCAGTAAAGTTTTTGAGAAATTAATTTTGGACCAATTGCAAAGATTTTTTAATAAAAATAAATTATTACATAACAAACAGTTCGGTTTTACGAAGGGTCGCTCAACTACCGATGCCGGTGTCGAACTTTTAGGACATATTTATAGTGCATGGGAAGATAAATGCGATGCTTTGGGCATTTTTTGCGATTTGTCCAAAGCATTTGATTGCGTCCTTCATGAAACGTTAATCAGGAAACTCCGCCACTACGGAATACGAAACAGCGCTCTGGATCTTCTTATTTCATACCTAAGTAATAGAATCCAAAGAGTTGACGTCAACGGGAAAAGATCACCCGGATCTAGAGTAATAATGGGAGTCCCACAGGGCTCGATTCTTGGCCCTTTCTTGTTTCTTATTTATATTAATGATTTACCTCACCTCATAAGAGATAACCACGAAATAGTGTTATTTGCGGATGATACTTCGCTTTTGTTTAAACTTAAACGACAACAGCTAGTTGTTGACGATGTAAATGGCGCGATTTCGAAAGTGGTGCATTGGTTTAACGCTAATAATTTGCTTCTTAATGAAAAAAAAACCAAATGTATTAAGTTTACACTACCTCACGTTAGGCAGGTGAAAACTTGTGTGTTAGTAAAGGGCGAAGAGTTGAATCCTGAAGATAGCACGGTGTTCTTGGGCTTAACTCTAGACGCTAAGCTTCAGTGGGGGCCTCATATAGATAAATTGTCGAAAAAGCTAAGCTCTGCAGCATACGCAGTTAGAAAAATTCGTAATTTAACCGATATAGAGACAGCCCGATTAGTGTACTTCAGTTATTTTCATAGCGTAATGTCGTACGGTATTCTATTGTGGGGAAATGCCGCTGATATTCAGACCATCTTTGTTTTGCAAAAACGGGCGGTTAGATCCATTTATAAATTGAGTCCGAGACACTCTCTCAGAGAAAAATTTAAGGAAATTAATGTAATGACTGTTCCTTCTCAGTATATTTATGAAAATCTTTTGTATGCTCACAAAAATATAAAGCTGTTTAAGAAATATAGTGATATTCATAATATAAATACAAGAAATAGACATAAATACATTGTACCCACAACAAGGCTCAAGAAAATAGGTGGATCATTTAGATGCCAATGTATTCGCTTTTATAATAAACTACCAAGCCACATTCAAAATTTAAGTCTTAATAAATTCAAGTCTTTTATAAAACGTAAACTTTGCCAGAAAGGATTTTATACTGTTAAAGATTATATAGAGGACAAAAATGCTTGGGATTAAACTGCTCCAATTCGAAATTGAATTGACTTTATACCTATTTTATTTTCCTTTTCCTTTTACAATTTGACATTTTATGAATTTTCTTTATACACAATGACATTATTTACTTTTTCAAGTATGATATTATTTTTATTTTTGTTTGATGAATATTTTTTTTGTTTTTCATTTAGTTTTGTGTATTTTGACATTTAATAACTTGACATGAATATTTAATATGATAAATATTTTATTACTTTTATATTGTAAATGTGAGGACCATGTGGGTCTTTCTGTAGTTTTAACGTTTGTCTGGCAGTTTGAGTACTATAAGCGACCCACCCAAATGTCCTTTCTTTGGTATTGTTCGTCGTGACGTTGAGCTCCTTAAGTTACAAGTTGAGCTCCACGATAAATGACAAATGCTTGCACTGACTGGACGGGTCCACTCAAATCTGTGTGGTGCTTTCATCAAAAGACCATCTCGGACACCAATCTGCATAGTCTTCATGTCTGTATAACAAGTTTATGTCTGGACCTTAAAAGAGACTATGACCTCTGAGTTTGTTTCGGATGTTTCTTCTCGGAGTAGTCAGGTACGAAACACCGGCCCCATCTAGTTTATAAAAAGTGACTTGTAAAAGTGTTTGTTAAAACCTATTTGCAAAATAAACATCATTTATCATTTATCATTTATCATTTATCCATGCTCAATAGCCGGCATCGAGAAAGTGATATAAAATAGAAATTCTGTGTATAATGTGGTTTAATCACACAACCGACATCATGATTTGAGGTTACCTTCAATATGCAATCAAACTGGATATACTTACCTTTATAGATTGTATGTTTGGTGGGCTTCGTGGCTAAATAATAACAGCAGCTCGGGATGATATTTAAATTCAAATTCATTTATTTTGTGAACACAGGGTACCTACAGAAGATGTTATAATAAATTAGACCGAGCTGAGTCCACCATATATATTTTGTATGCCTTTTGTCGAAAAGGCATACAAAATATAGATGGTGGTTTGTTGTACAAAAAATATATTCATAAAATATAAAATTATGAAAGGTATACGGAATGCAAAATATAAATAATAATGTCACAAATGAATCAATACAGTAATAATCACATAATATAAAAACAGATTCGAAAATAATTATGTCACAAATTCATTAATACAGTAATAATCACATAACATAAAAACAGATTCGAAAATAGTAATGTCACAAATTAACTAATAATAATCACACAAAAAAACAGATTCGATTTAAAATTTATCATTTAAAAATTTCATCTACAGAATAATACACCTTATTATTTAACAGATCGAACAATTTTCTTTTAAATTCGTTAATGTTCGTACTTGAAATAACCTATCCTGGTAAATTATTATATAGTTTTTGAGCCATAGTTGTTAACACTTGTAACTTTTTTGAGCGTCGTTTACTTTCTACAAAATATAGATGCATGTTGTGTTTAAGTTTAGCGGCGCTTGCCTCCTAGCTTAGTCCGTGAATGCGTGTGGCCACTTATTACATATCGGAGTTGCTTTGAAAAGCACATTAAGCTGTTGATCCTGGATGTTATTTGAATATCTTTGACATACATTACAGGTATTCAGTGGCCTGAAAATGTGAGAACTATCAGGAGGTACCGTATAACCTAGTGCTAACTGAGTTGTGGACGTCAGATAGGCAGTCGCTCCATGTAAAATACTGGTAGCAGGAGCTCCCAGTAAAGTTAACAAATGGCTAGGCAGACAATGATTTACGTCTTGATCTTCTAGGTTATGCAACGCTTGCCAAGGTCGGACTATGGATAGATAACCAGTGACCAACCCTTACTGAGACCATCCGTGCCCCGACAATGAAGCAAGGCTTAATTAAAGATGACGATTAGTTAATTCCACCCAATAATTTCGATAAATCTCACCCTAGTAACACAAATCTGTATTAAGCTGAAGTTATTAAAAGGTTACCGAGAAGACAGATATAAAAAAATATATAACATCAAGACTGTAATCCCCGAAAGGATAGGCACAGGCGTACCTAATAGTACACCCATATTTTGCCAGTTATGTTTTTTAAGTCCTATGTAATATTTTTAGTAATGCAAGTCTAATTGCCATCAACTGGGCACCACACAACTTCGTAGTCCGTGTCTGCTACTGAGAATATTCTAACAGAAAAACCTAATAACACTTTGCCAGAGCCGGGAATCGAACCTAAAACGTGCAACTGCTAGACTAATGAGGCAGTCCAACAACAACACCACACACATACCACAGGTTCAAGGTAGGTACTTAACTCATTAAAAGTAAACGTAGTTAAAGCAACTGCAGTAAAACAGAATGTAAACAAAAGCTTTTCTCTTTACTGTACTTAGCAGTATGATTACAAGGCCAGTAATACCGACACTTTCCTTGCTTACCCACCCACGCATAAAACGAAAACTTTAAAAAACGTATTTTGCGTTACTGTTTTACATATTATTATTATGTGTTTTTACGCTCTCTTGGTTTTGAAGACAGTAGGACTGTTAGTAAGGAGTTGATCCGTAAAGGCTGAGAATCAGTTCTTGTTGAAAGTCAAACGACTTTTTTTTTGGAGAGTGGGAAATCATCAAGTGTCTCCTCCCGCTCTGGGTGGAGCGGTAGGGAGTGCCAGACTTCTACTGACTAAAAACCACCCATGCTTCTTCTTAGCACTTTGTGTCCAAGGCCGCGGTATCTCCCGTCGGGGCTGCGGGTCCCGTCGGGGCTGCGGGTCCCGTCGGGGCTGCGGGTCCCGTCGGGGCTGCGGGTCCCGTCGGGGCTGCGGGTCCCGTCGGGGCTGCGGGTCCCGTCGGGGCTGCGGGTCCCGTCGGGGCTGCGGGTCCCGTCGGGGCTGCGGGTCCCGTCGGGGCTGCGGGTCCCGTCGGGGCTGCGAGTCCCGTCGGGGCTGCGGGTCCCGTCGGGGCTGCGGGTTGTTCCCGTCGGGGCTGCGGGTTGTTCGCAAGAGATAACGCGGCCTCGACATGAAGGGCTAAGAAGGAACATGGGTGGTTTTTAGTCAGTAGAAGTCTGACACTCCCTTTCGCTCTGCCCAAGAGCGGGAGGGGTTATTTGATCGAACAACCCGCAGCCCCCATAGGGCCCCGAAGCAATTCTTCACTCAACGCGAGTGAAGAATTGGTACTTCTTCGCAACCTGTTGAAGAAGTGAAGCAATAAACTACCTTAGAATAATTGAACTTATACTGTCACTTTCGGGATATCTTCTGTCGGTGTTGACCCCAGTGTATTTAAGTCGCGGGTTAATTGTCATCTTCTGGGTTAACTCGTTCCATCGTCAACATCATCTCTGTTCTCTCTTCTCAGGACCAGATCGAAGATTGGGATGCCATTTTTTTTGTTGAGCGTTGAAAAATGCCTAACGCATACCGGACCGTCCGCACCCACAACCTTGAACCTACTGTCGCCTTGTTGGATGGGTCACGAGAACTGCGACGAGTGACGTTCGCGACTCATCCAGCGCATCCCATCTCCGGCCAACCGGAACAACCCGCAGCCCCGACGGGCGTCGGCCCTTGCGGGCCCCTTCCATGTTGCTGACATCTCATTGAGGCGCGCGTGGAACACGAACGCGCCGTCGACACGGCCTGTCTTCGTCATAAGACGGACGGACGGCAAGCTAGCCCATTACTCACCGTCCACGGGCCCGCGTCTACGGTGGCCGGAAGCCGTCACGTGGCCCGCGACGCCCGGAGCTACTCCCGCGGCGGTTAGGACGAGAGGTTCTTTCCCTCTCCCGTTCCGCCACCTCCTTCGCTAGCATCACTGCTTCGCAGAAGGAGGAACTCATGAGGGCCTTGCGATACGACGACGATTAGATTGACTCCCCGAGCTATCGCCCGCTTGTTCACAGACCTACCTAGGCTAGCGTGGCCTATCCTGAAGATTGACACGAGTGGCTTATTTAGCCACGAGCTTCTCTACTTACACTTTTTGATGGCCTCCATTATTAATAACAATTACGTAACCTAATTAATAAACATACTTCTCTACACGTGTCTTGTTACGCTTTTTAATTCCACAATGTTCATAGCTTACACCTATTGATAACAATCTTGTACCAAGTAGGTGTAATCAAGACTATCTAACTATGTTTGAATTTAAATATAAGAACATTAAAATTTCTAACTAGTGTACTTTGACTGTTTTGAAAAATGATGTTGTTAGGTACCTAAATTATATTACAGATATTAAAAAAAGCAGAAAGCAAGTTGGCTTTCAAAAGAAAAGTTCGGAAATACTTTTTGAAATCGGACTGAATTGCTCTCTATCAAGTCACTAGTCTTAGTAGGTAATTATATATATAAGGTTTCTCGTTTTTTTTTTTACTGTATGTATTAAAATGTCTATTAGTTTATTTAATTCTATCTGTATATATATGTACTGGTATGTACCTGTTTATGTATTATGTTTACAAAATGGTTTTATCCTTATTTTTTTTTGTACTCTACCACAGTGCTGTCCTATTTGACCCAGAGGTTGACTGGTAGAGAATGCCTTGTGGCATTTTTGTACATGAAGTTTAAATAAATAAATATTAATTAAAAAGTCAACCCACGAATTTTAGGGGACACCGACCTTAATATTAACATGATTTAAGTAAAACCCGAAAATGTATCAGCCTAGGGTACCGTGGGAACAGTCACGTGATATTTTTTCTGCCTATAATTGAAGGCAGAGGGACTGCGGGGCAAAGGCCTCCCCTTTATCCTTCCAAACCTCTCTATCTTGTGCGATATTTGACCATGTTCGCCCCAATCAAAATGAGATCGTCAGACCACCTTCGCCACGGTCTACGGTATATCTAAAGATAAAAAGGGCAAAGTTGCCCATTTCAAAATCAAAATCAAAAGTCAGCACTTTTTGAACGTCAAAATTTACTTATTTACAAGAGACAGTCCCCCAAAACGCCCACCCTTCGACACTTCCTAGTATTTTAGCTGGAAAAAAGAAGTGGCGGAACAAACTCCCCAGCAACACATCTGTCTGTTAGGTTAGAAGAACCAGACTCAATAAAATAGTAAGGTGTAAGTTAATGTTACGATTGACTAAAGACACAAATCAATAATAAAAAAAGCATATAATAATAAGAAAACATACATAACATAAACTATAAAATAAAAATTTGGAGAAAGAACATGAATAAATTCTTCTTCGGGAACATGATACCTATGCCAGAATATTTTTTTATGAAATTCATTGACGCATTAATTCTTTAGCTTGTATTCTGTGTTAGTTACCTTACCGTCCACCCAGGCTTTTCCAAACTACGTTGAGTTCGTCTACCAGTCTAACCAGATACATCAAACTGCTAGTATTCTTCGTAGAGTAATGGAAGCTATTTACTATGTAATGTACAATGCGTGAGCATGTAATGTAATTAGAAACATTACACGGTAATAAAGACAACATAAGAGAATCACACGGCAATATCTGTAACGATGATACTGAAATAATAGACGTATTATTAAAGTAATAATACTACAATACTCATCACAATAGATTATAATCTATTTAATAGTATATTTTGATGTTTTATATAGCAGTTATAACATCTTTTACTTATTGCCTAGTTATGTCATGGTTTTAATTATTCTGTTGATGAATTTAATTACACTTAACTTAACATAACATTATATAACGAAAGGTTTAGGCAGAGGTTTACCCCATGTTAGTTAGTCCCATGTACATGGGGCGAGCCTATTGCCAGCACCTGTTTCGAATTAAGGTTTTTTTTTTTTGAGTACATGGAATACTACGGCTACGGAGTCTGGATTTGTGTCCGGTTGATGGGAATAGGCTCGCCCCCTATTACATGGGACTTAAACATAACTGGCGAGATGTGGGTGTACTATTAGGTACACCTCTGCCTAACCCTTCGGGGATTACAGGCGTGATGTTATGTGGAATACTCAGAAACTACAAAAGCCGACTGGTATGATCTTTAAATGTTTTGGGCATTTGGCTTTGCTTGAGGCAAAAGAAGTAATACTTATTCGGTCGCACGTTCATACATCTGGTCATACTCGTACGCTGCTGACAAATACTTACCATTTGAAGTCTTTGAAAAGCTGTCTTTATCACTATCTACCTAAAATAAATTGAAATAAATCTTTTTTTTCTCAGATTGAATGAGTATCACTATCACTATCACTATCACTACATAGTATAAAACAAAGTCGCTTTCTCTGTCCCTATATCCCTATGTATGCTTAAATCTTTAAAACTTCGCAACGGATTTTGAAGCGGTTTTTTTTAATAGATAGAGTGATTCAAGAGGAAGGTTTTAGTATATAATTTAACCGACATCCACGCGGGTGAAGTCGCGGGCATCAGCTAGTAAATTATAAAACATAGTCCTCGGCCACGTTTGTCTGTCGGTATGGTCGAGATAAAATCAAAAACTACTGGAACGTTTTTCACGCTGTTTTCACCAATGGATAGAGTGGTTCTCGATAAAGGTTTTAGTATATAATTTGCGAAGCCGCGGTCATCAGCTAGTAGTTTTAATAAAAACAAAAGGAAACTTCATAACAACAATTATTTATTATTACAGTGATTTTCCAAAACTGCAACAAGACAGATTAACCCACAAAGTCAACTACCGTCAAGAAATTAAAATAACCAGCCTCGTAAAATAGTTAAAATGTTTAATATCTACTGTGTGTCATTATCTTGTTTTATATTTATCTTTTCGCTTTTTACTTTTTTGATAAACAGACGTTTTTGTAACTTTACCAGATTTGTATAATTAGTTTATAGTAAAAGAAGAAGAGCAGCGGTGGACCAGCGGTGGCGGCCCCGACTTACGAGCAGTAAGTCGCGGGTTCGATATCAGGCAGGCGCATGACTTTGTGTAATTTATTTCATTACCTACCGCTCAAAACGGTGAAGGAAAACATCGTGAAAGAACCGATTTAAAAAAAAAAATCGAATACATGTGACATGTACCAACCCGCACTGGACCCGTGTGGTGAAATTATAGCCCATCCCTCTCCTAGAGTGGAGTCCCTGCAGTGGGAACATTATAGGCTGATGATGATGAATAGAATAATGTTTATACAATGCATCATGACTAATAGGCCAGAGTCGTAATGCAATGGATGCCAGAAGACGGGCGTCGTCGCCGCGGGAGGCCTAGAAAACGCTGGCATGATAACTTAGAGGCTTTTGTGTGAGATTGGCATGAGAAAACCGCGCCGAGAGTAGAGCGAACAATATAGGGTTTAAAATATACATATACTATCCGTAAAATGGTCACTGCGTGAGTGATCATAAAAATATTTATTGCGTCTGTGACCATTTTATAAATTTTAACGTGATTCTTATTGTTTTCCTATTATGATTCTGCTAAAGTGGCCATTTTAGGTCTGAATTCAGAGGCCAATGGGCGGCATACAAACTCTGACATGAGAGTAGTGACTGTTCATCTGTCACAAGGTCGCACTAAGGTTCTAATTAAGATAATAATCTACATTGAATGTAACAGCACAGTTTAATTTCTTCGTAAAAATGTTTTTTTTAGTGTAGTAGCCAGGAATCTGGATTTGTGCCCAGTTGTAGGCAATAGGTGATGACGAAAAACAGAGAAATATGGAAGAAGAAGACATGCTGCGCCGACCCCGATAATAAGGGCCAGAAAATGATGATGATGATGTAGGCTATAAATAGGTCCGTCCCCTAATTATATGGGATTAAAATATATCTGGTGGAACGCGGATATATTATAGGTACCTACAGTTCTTCCAACAGCCGAGGTTTTATGTTATGTTTTAAGTGAATTAATCTTTTCTAAAGTCGCGGGAAACACCTGGATGAGAGACACACAGGATCGGGACATGTGGCGGAATAAAGGGGAGGCCTATACCCAGCAGTGGGTGATTCCGGGCTGATATGATAATGATGAATCTTTTCTGATTAGGTAATTTTGTTACGGGATCTAAGACATTTAAATTGTTTCTCTGGGACTTCATCGAGCTTCATTGTCTCGGCACTTTTCTGCTGGTTATTTCCGCCACTATTGATTCTGACTTTCAGAATTTGCAGTGTTCTACCGTTCTGTCTTAAAACGGAAAATGGAAGCAAAGGGCTCCTTCATCTTTACTACAACCAGAACTCTCTACCAAACATGCTTCAACTCTGCTTACCTTACTTTCTATTGCAACACCAACGCTACATCGTCAGAGAGATGAGGTGAAAGTAAGGGAAACTAAAATGGGAAAGGTGCTGCTCATCTTTCTTCAAGTTCACGTGGTCGGAGACAGATGGCGCTGTCTTGAAGGTCAAACATTTGTCTTATTTTGCTTATTAGTTTATACGTGTTGTTGCAAGACGCAGCTATAATAAGCTTTACTTTACGTAATTGTAGCTTAAATCCCTCATTTCTATCAGGATTTGAGTCTGAACTTCCTCGTTTCGCTTCAGAGTTAACTCAAGGCTCTTGTTAACTTGAGAGCTCCTTTGCTGAATTCGGGATTTTAAAACAGTGCTCGATACTTAATACACTACCAAGATATGTACGAGTACATAATCTGCTATTTAAACTGTTCTAAATTATCAGTCATTTTGAAAGCATTATCGCTGCCATTGTCAAGGTTTACACCTCATGTAAGAACCAGTCAAGATTATATGACCAAGTGCAAGGCTACTAGCACCTTCACTTATAAATGGTCAGTACCAAGTTTAATGCCAATCTATTTCGTAAGGAGGTTTGCATAATTTTCTTCTGGTCAATGATGCTACCAGTTATGACTTACCTGCTAGCTGCAACATTAAATTGAAGAATTAACTTGAAGTCAATAATATTTTAAATACGTAATAATATAATTAAGCAGTCTCTAATAAGGATAAAGATTATGGTTATACAAAAGAGTTGTTATCTATGAGGAGCTCGTGGCTTAATAAGAACTGCCACACGGGTCGATCTTTAGGTAAAGCTGTGCTTGTCTAGATTGGTCTGTGGATGGGTGACCGCCCGACATACCGAGTTTCCTCCATGCCTCGGAAAACACGTTAAGCTGTTTATCCCGGCTGCTGCAAAGATCTTTGACAGTCGTTACAGGTAGTCAGTGACCTGACATTCTGACATCCAGTCTTACCAAAGAGTATCGTATTACCTAGTATTAACTGGGTTGTGGAGGTCAGATAGGCAGTCGTTGCATGTAAAATAATGGTATTCAGCTGCATCCAATTAGACGGAAGCCGACCCCAACATGGTTGGGAAATGGCTAGGCAGATGATGATTTATGTGGCTTAAAATATTACCTTAACCAGTAAATCTAGGTGTACCTAGATTTACTGGTTAAGGTAATATTACCACCAGTACCAGTTAACCTAACCTAGATAGTGTTGTTACTGATAAGCCCCTAACAGCGTCAGATTAGCCCCTAGATATCTGTATCTGTTTTTTCAGAAAGCCTGCGAAAACTCCGATAGCAATGTTGCGAAATAAACGGATGCTCCCAAAAGAAAGTGGAGAAAGTTCTCACCATCGCGCGTATCGCAGGCTTTGCTTTCATGAAACATGTAGGCGGTATAAATGTGAACCTTCCAAGTTGTCACTATGAGCTTAAGAAAGTAAATTCTTGCTCTTGAATTACCTAATGCTGTTACATTTTTTCTAAAACATAAAATAATAAGATAACACAACACGATGAGGATTTATTAAACATTCGAAAATAAAATATAATAATTATGGTAATCTTTTAAGCCTAAAAGATCAATACCTAGTCTTAACAAAAAGTAACGTTATATCCGGGTACCGACCTGGATTACGGAGGTTTGATATTTAATGGCTCCTTGTGAAATACTAATATTCAACGGCATCCCGTTAGTATAAAAGTCTTACACAACGTCGTTGGGAAAAGGCTAGGCATAGATGATGTAAAACAGAACATAGGACACCAACATTTCGCCACTTTTATGTTTAAGTCCTATGTAATAGGGGGCAAGCCTATTGCCATCAACCAGGCAAATACACACTTAGTTTCTGCTACTGAGAAATTCCTAATAGAAAAACCCAGTATCACTTGGCCCGACCCGGGAATTGAACACAGGACCTCATACTCAACAGTCGCGCTTGCAACCAATGTAAAAACGAGGTAATTCATTTTCATACAACATAATCAAAGCATTTAGCATTTATTACAAGTAGGCCAGTTACAGGCACTTTTAAATAGTCGAAATAAATAAAAATTAATTAAAAATAAGCTACAGTCCCACTCACAAGGCATTATAGCTGTGACTGTACTGTAGTTGCCCATTTCCTAGCGTAGATATCTATGGAGAAGAACAACCTATAAAATTCTATAATAGCAAGACCATTCCCTCAATCTAGACTTATAAATATAATTTGCTCTACTCACGTTGCGAGTCGTATACACTGTTCTCATACTAATTTGCAAAACTTAAGTATAATTTTAATATGCAAACTAACGTAACACATTATCATAATACGCTGTTATAATTTTATATGATGTGTCTACGTGGTGTTTTTGTTAATTAATGAAACAAACATTGGTATGCTGACCGTAGAGTTAAGTCCTTACTTTAAGGAAAGACTAATTTCTTTCCGTGTATGTTATAACACGGTTGTAGCACAATCTAAAAAAAAAATGGTCATTATTTTTCGTTTCATTAATGATGGTTTGACACTGTATACAGGGTGGTGCCGACAATACGACAATAAATGAAACCACGGGTAGTTCTAGTTCATAGGAACATTATGAAACTATCAAATAAATCTTTTAAATATTATTTATATTTTATTACTTATAATTTTTAAATATTCCTTACAAAAACAATAAAAAAACATTTATACATATAAAAAATTGTAGCCTACCGGTATCGGGAACAGGGTGCAAACTACCGGCGGGTAGGGGTCCAAATAGAGGAACCTCCTAACAATATGAACCGTGTCCAGTCGTACCGCTCTCTGTATCAAGCCCTTGATTCAGCTTCCTAACGAGAGCCTCCTAAGGTGTTGGTCGAGGCTCTTGGCAATTAAGCCATTGGCTGAAACGACTATCTGCACAATGATCACTGAGTTCACACTCCACATGTCAACAACCTCGCGAGCCAAGTCAAGATACTTGTAACGCAATACAATTATTATTATTTTAAGTAAAAAAAACTTTTTTGCAAAAAATAAAACCGACTTCAAAAACATTAAAAAGTGAAAAATAACTTTAGCTTCTGAAGTCGGTGACTTTTGTTTGTTTTATTCAGTTTTTTTGTCACCGACTTCAGAAGCTAAAGTTATTTTTCACTTTTTCATGTTTTTGAAGTCGGTTTTATTTTTCGCAAAAAAGTTTTTTTATTTTTCCGTTTTTAGTTGTAATAATAATCCTTTACAAATATTTGATATTCATTAATTTTACGTTGTTAACAATACATGTCACGGTAATAAGCTTATCCGTAATAAAATGGAACTTAACATACCTAACTCTCGAAATCTGGGCGTCCTGTACACATCTGCGTACCCCGTCAGAGCATACAGGCGTGATGGTAAGTTAAGATGTTGCGTAAACAATAAACATCCAAGCGATTGCAGCAATCACGACAGATTTGCCGTCTATTTTTGAAGAGTTCTATTGTATATCTCCGAAGATCAGGATCAGATCTTCACCAAATTTAAATGGGACCACCTCAGGAGTATACTCTTTCAAATAAAAAAAGAATTTTGAGAATCGGTTCACAAATGGAGGAGAAATCAGGTAACATACATAAAAAAAAAAAAAAAAAAAAAATACATACACACGAACATATAACCTCCTCCTTTTTTGAAGTCGGTTAAAAAAACGTTGCACCATACTAGAAATTTCTCCTGTATCGTGGGTGCGTTTACAAACATTTAAACTATCCTATCTATCCTATTATGATCGGTTTAAGTAGTCATTGTAGACCCCTGCTAAATGTTTATCTTTAGTGCTTTCTAAATACTGCTGGTATCCAACAGAGTAATAGAAGTTTTTAGTACTCATCTAACTCTATTGAAGTATACAATTTTGAATTTCGAGTGTAACATAACATTTAATAATCACTGTGTACTGTTTGACTAGCTCTATATTAAAATACTCAAATCCAAACCTGGCAGTTAGTACTTTAACGCCTGGATTCCTACTTATTTAAAGAAAATATTTAAATACCAAACTGAAATAATAGCAAGATCGCTGAAATATTCGAATTATTATGGTATTTTATTAAATTTTCTTGAACTTTTTAATATTTTAAGTTTAGAGGTAAGTTTAATGACAGTTTGTTTGTTCAAATGGTAATTATATTTGATGTAATGTATAAATAAATATTGTTGTTGAGGGAAAAAAGTGTTAACTGAAACAAGTTAATAAATAATTGCTGTTTGGTTTATTGTTGCTATAAATAAAAAATAAATTAACAATTCACACTCATCCATACAAACAAAATAAATAACTCCAATAGTCGTGATACACGATACAATATAAGACATCGTTGAAATAAATAATAAATATATAAGAGATCGTATTTTAAACATATACATCAATTATATAATGAGAATCATACAGGTACTTCATAACTTTACAATTCAAAAAATAATAACACGTAAACAAATATTATATACAAATAAAATAAATAGAGAAACTAGCCTCTTTTTGGTGGAAAACGTCATAAGTATAAATTATAAAATATATAAATACTCACGATATAAAATAAATACGTATAGAGTATACCCGTATACTAAAATAATCATAAATAAAAATAACTAATAATACTATCACATACACTAAAAAGCAAGAATCCTTTTCAGTCAGATTAACAAAATCACAAGTAAAAGCAAAAAAATATAAAATGACTGAAAAGAATAAAAAGTAAAATAACAAAACGCGAAATAAAATTGAAAAAAAAGTGACAAACAAACTTAAATACATTCACTCTTAGATGGTTAAGGGGTCAGATTATACGTAATATTTGGTAACATATTTAATTGTTGTATGCAGAGTAGGCCAGGTTGTTGGCCTCGTTCCTGGAGCGAGACCAACCACCTTCCCATCCGTGACCATGCTCGGCAGCAACTGGGTGATGCTCAACATGGGGCTCCCAACCATGAGGTTCCCAGGACACCTCCTCTTGAGCATGCTTCTTTGCAAGTAGAGCCTTGATAATAGCAATGATCTTGATGATGAACGCGATCTTGGCGAGAAGAGCCAACTTGAAGAGAGAAGCAGCGATGACGATCAGGGCAAGGACTACGATAGCTACGGCTTTGGCTTTAGCGAGGAGAATAAGGGGGATCAGGACCTTCAGTTTCTTCTTGATCTGCTTCTTCTTCTTGCCACGGCTTTCTTGAACTGGAAATAACATTCAATTGATAAAAAAAATAATACGTCTTAAAAGAAGTGTTTCAATATAGAAAACCTTAAGGCAGGTCGCTATTATTTTGGATAGTGTAAATTCGCAATTATTATGCTGCCGAAATAAAATTTAAATAAATAACGATGGAATGAAAAAAAGTTATTAAACTGCTATAACTGTACTAATAATTATCGACAAAAAAAAAACATTCAATCAAAGATATTTAATCGGTGGTAGCCTCCTAAATTGGTCCTTATTGGGAATGAAAACTCGTTGATGTTATGGTTCTAATTATATCTATCAATAATGTTTCTATCGTTACTCCCACAATATTTATAGAAACTTCTAAATAAACAAGTTAAAACTGTAAATTTTAGTTGCACTTCCAAACTAGTTCTCTCAATTAACATTTTTCTAAACCAGATTGACGACAAAACACTCTTAAAAACTGAGAAAATTTTCCGTTAGTAGCTTCAAGTTTTACAACTATTTCTTTTAAATCTATTTTATGTTTTGCAGATGCAATAATCATTCCAGCCTAAAGATCAATAATTTGAAACATACCATCATCACCAATAGCCCTGGATGCACCCTCTTCTTCGTCATCACCACCACCGTAGCTGAGCTCCAACTCAGTTGACTGCAGCAAGCCGGAAGCAGTCTCCCAAAGTCTCTCAGTGACTTGCTTGTTCCTCAAGGAAGGGTCGGTAGAAAGAGTCTCCAAGCTCTTGCCTTCTTTGGGATTGTTGTTGAAGAGGGTGATTCCTTCAATGATTCTGAGTTTACGAGCACTGCTGAGTCTTTCACTTGCTTTAAGCGCATGTTCCTGTGAAGAGAGAGTTTTATTAGAATTTCGACAATACTGTCTACATAGAGAAGTTCTATCAAGGCACTTGAAAATAAATTATTAAACGATCATCAATTTTAAAATCGTTGGTAAAATTGTCTTTGCGTGCAAATACAAGATCACAATCACCCATGACCTTTACTTTGACAATTAAATAACAAACACTATTTATTTTAATGACAGCTATCAATTATTTACTGCCTATCGCTAATTCTATATTGACGTATCTAATGAGTGTCCCACAAATTAAAAATCACTTTCACCACAAAACCTCATTTGGCAGGATTTGACACTTTTCCCTTTCTCTTAACTTTGAGGTCAATTCGAATAAGGATATTTTCTTTTGTATTTCCAACGTTTACTTGAAAGCTGTCTTTGTGGATGATCATTAACTAAAAAACTTATTTTAAATATGCGCTTGACACTTGGACTCAAACGAGCATCTAAATTATTATCAATTTCGTGAATGAAAATATATCCAATGGTTGATTGGCACATTGACTGATATCATTGATGTTGCACTAAGACTTTAAAACCACTTTTATATTTTTCCGAATAAAATCCATGTTTCGCTAAGTCCATGTGTCAAGTCAAAACAAATAACACTTCACTTTCACTTCGTACCTTCATGCACAGCCCCAAATCACTGTTACAGTTAACAAAATTTCCAAGGACTGATTTCAGCACTGAATCGTCAGAACTAACGGGTCCACAGGACACGTATGCCACAACACTTAAAAACACAACAAAGGTCTTCATCTTTTCTTCTGCTCTGCTCTGGACTCAACTAATCCAAGATCGTTCGAACTGTGATGATAATTCGATTCGATCAGTATTTTTTATCCAAACTCCCCCCACTCAAATGTTTAAAGAATTAACATTTTAATGTCATCTCTTCCATATGAAACTTGACGATACTATGCAAAAGTGCGTGGCATACTTTGTTTTCATTAATATTTATATATATTTGGAATTCACGTTCGATTTTTTTCTCTTATTTTTCGTTTTTAAAGGTTAGTTTAGTGAAATATTGTGCGTCTGGGCACTTTCTCCGGATTTCCATGTAGTCTCGTAGGATGGACGGTACTATGAGAAATTTCGTTAAACAGTCGTGTATGTGATTTGTCGTGAGATTTTAAAGCCTGCCATGATTTAGATTTTTATGACCCTTGCATAGCATGTTTGCATACATTATGAGGTAAGTATATGTACCATTTTATTTATGCAGACGTGCTCCGCAATGATTGCTAACTGTTCAATTTAACACAGTTTACAAAATGTACGTAACAGTCAGTATTCGCATTTTTAGTACGGTAGATTCTGTTCAGAGAAGGCACAACACCAGGAGAGCTGGAAAGAAATGGGGGAGGCCTTTGCCCAGCAGTGGGACACAATAGGCTAATTAAAAAAAAAAAAAAAAAAAAAGATTCTGTTCTGTATGGTTACTGTTTTACTCAAAAAGTGCTTCAAGATTAAATTCACAAGATTCTTCTCATTTAATCTCATGACAACAATCATAATCAAAAACCTTTTCATTCCTCAACTTCACTGGTCACGGGCTCGGTCTTCCATTATCATCTCGTCCATTGGTGTTCGTCCTGGTTGGGAAGATCTACGCCCCATCTAGTCTGACATACTTCAGTGTAACTTGAGATGGGCGGCATCTAGTCCCTAATTATGTGGTAGCCGATTGCCCTTGTCATGATCCAAATTGGATAGCCTTTATTTTTTAAGGATCTTTTAACTTCATTTGATAATTATTTGCTTGGATTAATTCATCTACTGATGACCACATTTTGATTCTAGTCTGACATAATACCGGGTCGGTCCTTTCGTTATCTTTTTGTTGAATTTCTATCCTACATTTGCCTACTTCATACTTGAAACGGGACTATTATAATGAGCTGGACCCTTTTTAAAATATTGGCCATAAATTGCACTATACTGCAAAAAGTGGAAGGAGGGTAATACTGTGGGATAATATAGTCTAATAATTATAAATTAAAATCCAACTTCAACTTAGAGGCTTGTTGAACAACGACAATAATCAGTGTTCTGAATGCTTATATTATTATGTTTTACCTAATTTTTATATTTACGTTAGGGCTATTTTTACGACAATTTTTTAAAGCTGTGGGTTAAATTTATGAATGAAATTTCTGATTATCGCATACAGCAGGTCCCTGTGAGTCGCATCAGGGCTCCATTTCACTTTGAGGGAAATCTGCTAAAGCTTTGCCTTTCAGTACGGGGCTAAGGCGGTAAGACTGGTTGTCAGACTTTCAGAATATGGAAAAGATCTATATATGGCAGCCGGGACCAACAGCTTAACTTGCTTTCCGAAGCACGGAGGAAACTCGGTATGTAATGGGCGGTCATCTATACACAGATCAACCCAGGCAAGCGCGGCTTAACCTAAAGATCAACCCGAGTGGCAGTTATTATTAAACAAGAAATACAGCTGATTAAATAAATTCGTCAAGTAGGAAATGACATTAGGCCTAATACGTCTTGGTAAACAAAGAAGTCGGTTAAAAAATTTGAATAATAAGTATTTTAAAGTCAAGAATCATCATCACCAAGCCAACCCAGCTAAACCATGTCCTAACTCTCTGTGTTGTCGCCAGCTTCATCTTGATTCCAATCGAGATGAAGCATTTTGCATCCGATATTTTACAGTAAATAATGCAAATCAAACATCCACAATTTAATTTTTGGGTTATCATATCCCTTTTTTACGACTGAACTAGTCTTAAAGCCTATTTTAGGACATTGGTGACCGACTAAAATTGTACTAGCTTTTCATTTTTTAGTTTGGTAATTGTCCCACGGGATCGTAGTACTGAGATAAGAGAAATGTATTCATCCGTCATTATGCGCACAGCCAAGGAGTGGAGTTTGGCATTTTGGTGGATTAGAGTGTCGGTGTTCCCAAGCTCATACGGCTCCAATTCATTTAAGTCGTGAGTAAGCTTCCTTTAGGTTAGCCCGCTCCACCGTCGACCTTATCTTTGTCCTCAGGACAAGATCGAGGTCAAAAGTAGGCAAATTTAATATAAAAAACCCTGCGATAATTTAGTTTATAAACCACGGCTTCGCCCGCGTGAATGTCGGAACATTTAAATAATTACAATTTTCCATACAAACTTTGCACCCCCGTTTTACCCCCTTAGAAATTTTTACTGCTCCTCTATGTTATCAAAGGAACCCCTGTGCATAATTTCAAGTTTCTAACGTTTAGGCCCTGTGTTGATATTTCAGTGTGTCAGTCAGTTTCTCCTTATAAATTTATAGATTTGTGTGACAAATATCATCGAAATCCCTTTCGTAATTTTTAAATAAAATAGTAACAAACATCCTCGGAAACACAATTCATCTGTAAGTTTAGAGACTTCAGACGCTTCATGTAAAATACCGGTATTCAGCTGAATTCAGTTAGACTGGAACCGAACACCATCATACAGGATCTATACTTACATATTTGACCATGATCATTCCTTCAGTATTTGATCCATTGCACCTTAAAAATGTGAGTGTTGTTTTTTTTGTGTATTTGCAAGAGTTTTTAACTGAATGTTCTATGTAGAGTCAGATTATGTTATTACTTTTAGTTCATGTAAATTGTTTAGGAATAATAGAGAAAGGAGTAAATGCCACTGTGACGTCTAACAGGGAAGAATGGAAAAAGAAAACGTTTCGCCCCGACCCCAAATATAATGGGATAAGAACAGGAAGATGATGATGAGGACTTCATGTAAATTGTTATATTTAATTCTTGTAGTAGCTCAAATAGGTAAGCGTCTATAAAGTATGACTTAGTTCATGATTTAATTCTTTCAAAAATCGTCACATCAATCAAAAATGATTGATATGACGATTTTTTAATAAGCAACTTGTCAAGGATGCACTATAAAATATTCATTATTAAAGTATAGTTAATTTCTGAATGTTTGTAATGTTCTTTGCATGATTGACTTTGATATGAATTTTTTAGTGTTCAAATTACTTTTTATCACGTTTCATTCTACCGTATAAACTCTTTTAACTATTGTTCGAGATTGGTTTTCTATGCGTCTTGTTAAATCTTGATAGGTAATTCTGATGAAATGCTTCTTGAGGAAACGAACAAACTAAACAAATCAAATAAAATTGAACATAAATATTTATTTAAATAAATAAATTACGACTGAGGTACTTGTACATGGCTTCAACAAACATGAATAAATAGCACACATTCACACAAATAAATTAACAATCATTCTAGATTAGTTCAGTTGTTGAGTTGACCAGCGTAGGCCATTGATGCTCCATCTGTGGCTGACCGACTCCAGCCAGAGCTAGCTGGTTCATAGGAGTATCCTGGGTGTTCCTCTTGGTGGGTAGGAGCAGCATAAGAAATGCTGGAGGAAGAGTGACCGCCGCCGCCGCCCTTCTTGGCCAAGAGTTTCTTGATGATACTGAAAGCGCTTATGGCGAAAGCAATCTTTCCTAAGAAGACGGCCTTGATAGCGGCGAAAGCGATGATTCCAAGGAAGACAGGGATGAGGGCAGCGAACTTGAGCTTCAAGAGGAGGAGGAGGGGTAACAGCTTCTTGATCTGCTTCTTCTTCTTCTTCTTCTTGCCACGGCCTGGGAATATAGAGAAAATATTATATTTTTGAGAGTTCTGACGTCACCAATGTCGGATCGAAAGTACCAGGGCGTCAAAATTTGAAGGAGTTGTATAATATCTCGCGTAATATTATGCTAAGCCGCTAAGTGTCCGAAAATTGTATGTTGAGTCAATTTAATAGATGCTTATTACTCTAATGTTCCAACGCTTATTTTTTGCTTTGGAATTTTTTGTTGAATTCAAATTAAGAAGTTGTTTATGAAAAAGATATTCAAGTTCTTTTACGTCGAATAGAAATGTTTAAGCGAAACCGATATTCTAAATTTTAATTAATATTCGTTGAATTTATTAATATTAATGGACTTATAGATGAAAGAGTGTTATAGCATAACACCGACATAAAAACTAATAGAGTATGTTGTAAAAATAGTGTCAAAACCACCCATGAAATTGTCAATACAAATCTTTTCATTTAGCACCTTCACGAGTAAAGGGCTTTGTTTGACAATTGTGTATGTAAATATGTGTGCAGGAGAAAGCTGTGAGGTACCTAGGTTTCAATGCATTGTTTGAAACCCGTTTGACACTTTAGTGGCAAAGTTTCTCGTTGTGACAATAGATTCGTTTATTACCTTGCTAATGGCAGTTTTGGGTTTTATGTAAGTTTGTCGACCCTTATTGCTATTGTGGAAAAAGAGGGATTTTGATTGTCAATTGTGTTGAATTCACATTAAATTTTTTTTCCTCAACTTTTTTTTTAAGATTTTTTATTTATTATTTCAAACCTAACATTAAAATATGTATAGTTTTTATTCTTACCTTCCTCATCAAGACCCCTAGATTCTCCTTCATCATCAGAAGGCGACAAACGCATCTGCAGTACGTGATTCTCCAAGAAGTCGCCTACGTTGTCAGCAATCCGCTCATCGATCTGAAGTTCCCTAGCTTTAGGTTCTTCAGCCAATGGCTCGTAGCTACGAGCTGATCGAGCTGAACCGGTGTTAACCAGGCTCATACCCTCGAATATATCCAGGTCTTTCACGATGGAGAGCCTTTCGGTGAATTTCAGGGCTTTTTCCTGTGGAAAAAGAGTTTGATTTTAATGATTTTGCTTTGTGGATATTTAAATCGACGAATGATTTTTTGGAATTTCTATCGAAGAGACGGAATCACAGATTTAGTTTTGTCTATAGATATGAATTTAAAGTGATGAATGCACTGGGTATTTTCAATTAAAAATTGATAAAAAAAAACTATTCAACACTATTCAAAGTGTTCAACAAGAAATCCGCATTTATGCAGCACTGTCTCTATAAACTCTTCAATGGCAGAGAAATGATTTTACTACAAATCCTCAGTAAGTAGCCACTCGTTATGTTAATGGTTTTTACTGAAAATTCAATGAGCTTCGCCATCGTTACGACCACACTCGTTTGGTATGCTTGTCACTGCACTCCACAACACTTGGTATCCACAATATTCACCTTCAGACATAACGAAGTATCGGTTTCTATGCACTCTTTAACAGCACCCACTAAATTTTCCGCAACACCGTTTTCTTGCACTGGGTTACACTTTACTGAAGCCAGAATGGCTAACAAAGCTATTTTTTTCCACATTTTTAATTTATTAAAACTATGCTTCACTGGATGCTTGTACTCCACCTGCCAACGTTGGCAAACTTATGATGATTTCCCAAAAAACTGATGGATTTTATCCTTCGCCTCCCCACTACAATTTTTTGACAATATGACGTAAAGTGTGTGCGCGCTGTTTGAAGCCGTATGCTAACTGATCGACCGTAGATCGTTTAAGCTCAGACGTCAGGATAAGTAGAAAAATAAATATTGGATGTTAGAAAGCGAAGTTTGCGTTTACGACATCTAAAATAGGCATTCATACGTTATGAGCAGTGTAAATTAAAACGAAAGAAAAAGTGTGTGATTGTTTGATTTTTCGTGAGTCCATATGTGGAGGTGAAAATAAAATGTCGTAATTTCTAAAAAACGATGTAACGTTAAATTTTATAATGTTGTAATAAAATATTGTTTTAAGTGAAATTCATTGTTCGCTCTCTCATGAACTCTGTCTAATTTTATATGTAGCTATTTTTTTAATACTTTAGATTTCGAGGTCGTATCGGAAACCGGAAAGCTTAGAGACTCGGACCGTAACTTTCTGTCGTATAGGTTACCGGCCTTAGTTTAACGAAATTTTCTACTTTTTTCGTATTATAATTTCTTTTTGATGTGTATAGCTAGTTTAAGATTAATTTCATACGGGCATCGGAGTCGTGCTGACCGCACGGAGTGTAGATCAGACTGAAACCAAAAATACTGTGAAAAGTTTGTGATTTTTAATCAGGAAAACGATTGTAATACATTCACTTTCTTTTGCATTATTTAAATTAATTTTAATTGGTTTTATACATGAGATTAAAGAGGTAAAAGTTATTAAACGTGTGTGTAACTATGAAATATTACTTCTGATTGCCTGTGAATCAATTTCAATAATATTAGGTGTGTGTGTGTGTGATGTGGTAATACTTTGAGTGCAATTTTATATTCATAGGTAATGGGCACTATAATTTATTTATTTTTGTGCTTTTTAATAAAAAGTAGATAATAAATCTAAATAGTGAAATGCATGCATTATTTATACACTGGATCATTTAAAAGAATAATTAAAAACAAACGACGGTAACAAAACGGTAACAAAAAAGAATGTGCTTCTACAATTTCAAATAAAGAAAAAAGACAAAGTTTTTCCATAAACCAAACAAATCACAAAATACCGCACAATTAAAAGAAAAAGAAGCTACGCATAGCAACAAAATGTCTAGGTCACAATTATTATAAAACGATTAAATAATTGAGCTCAAGTGTACGAAATGTGCCAATGATGTAACCTCCTCACTTTGTACAAGTGAAAGTACACACGAATACCTCACACACTTCTTAAATTCACGACTCACCGAGACGCCTGCAAGACTTGCAGGGAAAAAGTCGTGCTACGAGTCGCTAATATGTATGTATGTGTACATGTATGAACTGTGAATGAATTGTGTAGTAAACTGTACAGTATTACTGAAGCTTCGAATTGTATTTCTGATTTATTATTTGGTGTTTTGGTTTCAGTAGTCATCTATTGTGTAGTTATTTAGATTTTCTCTAGTTTTTGTATACCGTATTATTAAAAATAAAGTGATTTTATTAACTTTACTCAAGAATGGGATGAAAACCGTGCCTTGAGGAACTCCATCCGAACATGCTACTTTTATTTCAGCTACGTCTCATAATTTGTAAGTCTAGCTACAGATAATAGTTTAATATTTTGGGCTTGTAACTACAACATTATTCAGAAAACAAAACATTTAACAACCAAATGCTTTTTTACATGAAAATATCATTACTAAGCGTATCAAAAGCTTTTGGAAGTTCTATACAACTGTAACTTCTTTCTTTTCTTCTTTTTTTATGTACCTAATCACTTGATAGTGACTTTTAAAATTAACCTTCTCAGAACTTAAGAAAATGTTGGGCCTTTTAACTTGACATATTGTTAAGATCATAATGACCATCATGTAAGTGTGTCTGTTGACAGAGAGTCTAAACTAATATGTGTACTTCGGTAGTACTTAAGTGGAATTAAACTATTAGGTATGTGTTTGTCTGACTTCGTACCAAATCGGGGTGTTTGTCTGTTATGTCCGTCCGTTGGTCGGTCGTATGTGAACGTTCGTTCACATATTTCCTTAGCTGATATAGCTGAACAGGCCTGGGTTAGGGCATAGAATAGTTTTATACCAGTCAAACGTTCCCGTGGGATAATTTCCGACCTCAAGGCAGGCAAAACCGTGGGCAAAACTTTTCAAATCTAAGGCGTTAAACAAAATATCTCGAGAACTATCACAGAGTTCCGTTGTCGGTGGTGACATTTGAGGCCAGCTTCGAAAAAAACCAGTTAAACATGTTAGTTCTGGCCTCACCCGCTATGAATGCATACTGATTGTTGAACTAGCGCATGCGACTTGTACAACAAGTAGCACCTTCTTCATCCACATTAATGTTTGATCAGCAAATGTACTGGAAGATAATACTTGAAGTTTTTGATCAACAAGACAATGTTTGTCGTCATGTTGTCTGTCTTCCGGAGTTCCAAGTATTCAATATACTTCTGCAGTAGACCATTTGAAAAGTAAGGTGTTATAGCTCCCGTCGGGCCTGCGGGTTGTTCGAAAGAGATACCGCGGCCTCGACGCAAGGGCACATGGGTGGTTTTTAGTTTGACACTCCCTCCGACTCTGCCCAAGAGCGGGAGGGGTTATTTTGATGATTTCCCTGCCCCCAAAAAAAAAAAAGTTGTTATAGCTGCTTGATTTAAAAGTAAATGTATACTAAATTAAGTGTTTCTAACGCTTATTATCTTATCGTATTTCTTAATACCACTGTTACTAAAAACTCGTTTAATGCTCTATACTCGTACTAAAATTAGTAACTGATGATAACCCTTCAAAACAATACACATGATACTCGTAATTACGAGTCCTTCAAGTTGACTTCGTGGAATGCTGAAATACGCAGGATCCATCAATGCCACGTAACAGTGACACACCATAAAGTAAGGAGTATTGCGCGAAGAGACGCTCCCAAGTTACGAATCGAGGAAGAATTTAGGACACTTTCTATTGTATATAGTCATAAATTAGTATGTACCTACACATTCCTATATCAGTACTTTTCGAAAAATGTTTGCTTTGTTTTTTAAGAACAATTTTAATGAGGAACGGAGCTCATAAAAAAGCTAGAACAAATAGAAGTTGTACCAAGAGTTTTGAAAATAAAGAATGAGTAGAAACAGTCTTGTAGACCTGAATTTCTTGCAGAAAGTTCGGTAATTGTTGCATTATATCATTTTGTAGGTCCACGACCGGAATTGATATAACCTATGATGCAGTACTGTCTAGCTATTGGTTGAGTGTTCGCGAGCCTGACTACTGAGCGCGAGGTCCCGGTCTGATCGAGCAAAGTGCTATTGAGTTTACTGTTGCTTCGGAGTCTGTATTCGTGTCCATGCTCTCATCTGTCACGTCATGTCTGTATTTGATGGCAATAAGGTCACCCCCATTACATGAGACTTAAACAAAACTGGAGAACTGTGATAGTACTGTCAGGTGCACCTCTGCCTAACTCTACCGGCATTTTCCCTGGAAAGCTATGATGCAGGCCTCCATCGGTGTGGTTTGCTTCCGAAAAGACATTCTCGGGTATGTTTTTGAATAGTTCATTTGTGTCCACTCTGAAGTTGATAAGAGACTGAACTATGTGTTTGTCAGGAAGTTACTCTCGGAGCAAGAAGTCGGAAATTTTTTTGCACTCAAAGGCCACCAAAAGACTTTTATCTCTTTTCCCAACGGTTTAATAAACTACAAACATTTAAAGATTGATTTCGCTGATGGCTTGAACCTTTTCTTTGTCTTCTAACTTTTTTCGGACACCCACATAGCTCATAAAGATGTCACAGCAAAACACTACCATAGAGGTCAGTGTGAATGTGTGCCAACGCCCTTTAGTTCCAATACTACCCATAGCACTTTCTACATAATTTGATGTGCTGTGACGAAGCTTATGAGTAAGATTGACTGTGTAGTAGGTGACAATATTTTTGATTTGTGAAAGAATAGGAATATTAATATCTACCAACCCGCACTGGGCCCGCGTGGTGCATAATAGCCCATTCCCTTTCATAGAAAGGAGCCCCGAGTCCCAGTAGTGTGAAAATTATAGGCTGATAACGTTTATGCTAGGTGTATTAATCATTTACAGAGTCGGACTTGATCACAGTATCCGAGTATGATGTTTCCTTTCGGACACAGGCATACTTACTTTGAGACTATAACCTGAAGGCATTTGAAACCTGTCAAGCTTTAGGACGCGGAGATAAACAGTGGTAGGTGCATTTCAGAAAAAATGAGGACGCTGGGACTGTGTGTTACTGTTTTTCGTCGTTTCGTTTCTCGGTGTATACTACATTGTTATTGCATGGTTAGATGTAGGTATTTTTATTAAAAATGTTCAAATTAAGTAATATAATTCTAGATTTCCAGTGCGCGTAAACTTTAAGTCTGGGTTAAATCCCTTAATTACTAAACATCTGTTGTAGAAGCCCATGTTTTTCTGATCTTTTCGACAATATAGTAGATTTGAATAAGAAACAGGATATATAAATTCTAACATTACTGCACTCACCGGAAGACATGTCGTTAGTCACATCATGATGTTATCAGTATAATTACATAGAAGCACAGGTTTCGCTTACATTCCTAAAGTAATCTTGTAGTCATCTCTTACAATATTTACAGGAAGAAATATACTGTTGTAATATTTTCCATCGATAAATAATTTTCCTTATTTATTTATGAGAGAGCAGTGGTGGAGGCTGCGGTGGACTAGTGATGGCCACTGCAGCCTCCACCACTGCTATGGAAACGGTGAAGGAAAACACCAAAATTAGAATAAAAATTCGAAGACGTGTGACATCTACCAACCCGTACTTGACTTGCGTGGTGGATTATAGCCAATCCCTCCTCCTAGAGAGGAGGCCTGAGTTCGTGCAGTGGGAACATTATAGGCTGATGATGACGACGATGACGAGCAGTGGTGGCGTGTTGATAGGGCATATCAGTCGTCATAACTTCCAACCCATAAATTCTTAAAAATATTTCATCACCTAAATTTATAAAACAGAGAAGGAAATCATCTAGAGGATACCGGTAGAATTGCAAAATTTAAAGGTAGTCAACTCTTTCTCAGTTCTCACTGACAAGAGTCCAGCACCCAAGAAGTGGGAACATTGCAAGCTTACTCGTATAATTATTTTCAAACTGAAAATGCAAATAAAAAACAACGACAACTGTATACTTTAATCAGTAGAAAATAATTTATTTGTAGCAGGAAACGTACTAATTTTTTTTTTAATCAAAGTAGTGAGTCAAAAACCTATTAAAATAAATCATCTGATCTGGTATTTCTTTTCCTTCTTTCCGAAATATACATACCAGAAAAACAGACTCACTTTCGCATAGCAAAAATAATTGACCCACTACCATCAGAATCCTATCAAGAAAGTCACGTAACACAAAACTCCTGTTAATCCTTACCTAACCGACTATCAAGATGAAAGTGCCGTGAGTCAGACGCACTTGTGGCCCGTGCGAAGCCGACCTTGAGAGCAACGGTACTTCGATAGCGGTTGGACCACACGGTGCGAATGTTTCATCGAGCTTTTCGAATAACGGGTTTTTTTATGCGAGTTATTCGAAAGTCATTTTTAGTTTCAAAGTTAACTGTTAGAGAGACTAATATCTACAGCTTGACTTTATGGTATGATGATGTAAAAATGATAATCACGTTTGAGCAGGGCTTAGCGTGTAGTCTCAACGCTAGATACAAAAAATGATGATTACAATATTACCAGACCATAACTTTGGCTTACTATCTGTAATAGTATACTTTGATATAAGTCGGAAAATTCTATTACTGCATTCCAGGCAGAATTTACAACCGAGACGCAGGTAAGGATGTTACAGAGACGAGAACAGGTATGTGTATGGTGGAGAATCGGGTTTCGTGCCACAGCTTAATAGAGGCATATCTGTGGCAATAGACTACAACAGGCTGTACATTTTTGTTTTGGTGGCATTTCGCAGATCAACCTATAATGCTGGCTCTGCTAAACCGGACTATCCTGTGGAAGGCCTAAAATGCAATAGGTTGAGTTGATTGATCGTTACTTATCTCTTCTAACCATTGACCAAAAATGTTCTGCTAATTAACTAAATCACTACCAGTTATGGAAAATTTGACCTTGAAGATAACGGTGCTTAGAGTATCAATAATTGTAAAAAAACTAGAAATTAGGCGACAAGTTACGTATTTGCACACGAATATACGATTAGATTACATGTGTATGAATTTTAAAACAGCGGAACATGATTTGAATAAATTATATTAATTAGATGTAAAATCGGTTAAAAAACTTGATTTCTCTCAAAGGCATTATGCCAAACTAAACTAAAGTTCGCAATATACTTACCATCTTACCTGCGTCAAAAGTTCGTAACTATTCAAATTCAGCAAATTATAAAAAAGCTAAATTTTAAATTTAGGCATTTAAAATTTAACTTTATAATTTTTTACTTTTCAATTTAGATTAAATAAAGCACCTCATTAGTTGGATGCATAACACTCAAAAACGTCAATGCATATTTTATTTATAACTACCTATTTTATGCAATTTTATTTATACTAACAAAACTTTTACCTTTCAATTTTTGATGTGAAGTAACAATAGGCATGCCTTGGCAGTAATACCGACATGTGCGCCGGGACGGAAAATAGTATGATGGTGCTAATGACCCCTCGACTCCCTTGTAAAATCAATCTTTTGCCATTAAAATGAAAATATATTTTGGATCGATTTCATGGTTTTCGGTGTCAGTCATAATAACGAAAACGAGGCCCAAATGAAAATTCAAGATGGCACCAGGTTAAGTTTAGTGTTTGATTTTAAACGAAACTCTATTTTTCCCTAGTAGGGCGTCCTGCAGGGAATACGTCGAGTTACAATAAACATGTATAATCATATTTTGACGTGTAGCTTTAATCGAAGCTACATTGTTTTTTTTAAGCTATTGCATAGCTTCTATCGCGGGCCTTGAGCGTGGGGACCGAATCCAGAAATTCCGTAACGAAAATAAAAACCTAACAAATTGACACTTGACAATGACTTTTTGAAATATCACGCTTGTCTCTTTAGTTCAGCAACCCGCCTCTATCATTGGTTGTATTGGAAAACTACCGTAATCAGCTGTTTGTGAGAAAGTATATAGGTGTATAGGTATTTATCATCTATGTACAACAGTGAATATCTGTACTCGTATAATTTGTGTACAAAGTGTTTTAAATATGAATAAACAAAGTGCATTTATTAATGAAGAAAGTCACGAAAAAATAGTGAAAGAAAATGAGTTAGTACTCTATATACATTCATTTTATTATTATTATAACAAATGCAGTATTATTTTTTGTTTTGTTAATTTATATATAATACTGCTATAAAGATAACCAAAATGTTGGGGAAATATAGTATTTATACTTACACTTTTACTAATCATCCTCATCTTTTATAAAATACTAGCTGTGCCCGCGACTTCGTTCGCGTGCTTGTCGGAAAGTAAAATGCGTCGCTTAGATAAAAGTACGTTAAATCATTGCCCTGCGTTAACTTACTGCCGCTGTAGAAAATAAGAAGAGGGTAATGCAAAGTACTGACTATGTCTAATACTAAAGTTTAGATGGATGGGTGTTTGTTAATCAACCACGTCAGAACGGCCGAACGGATCTTGAAGAAATTTGAAACAGGTACATTATAGTCGACAGGTCAGGTACTGTCGTTGGCGCGTTCGTGTTCCACGCGCGCCTCAAAGATATGTCAGCAACAATTACGGGGTCCTTTGGGGCCCCTTAATTGTTGCTGCCGTCGTCTGCCGGGGCTGACGGTTGTCCGCAAGAGATACCACGGCCCCGAAACACAAAGAGCTAAGAAGAAACGTGGGTGGTTTTTAGTCAGTAGAAGTCTGACACTTTCTTCCGCTCCGCCCAGAGCGGGATGAGTCATTTGATAATTTACGAACCACAAAAAAAAAGGGGGGATTAGAGGGTGTTTCGAGAGGGTACCTGTACCGAATCTGGGACATCGAATCTGAAATGGCCGCCACCTCCTTCTGCGAAGCAGTAATGCTATAGCGAAAGAGGTGGCGGAACGTGAGAGGGAGACAACCTCTCGTCCCAGCCGCCGCGGGAGACGCTCCGGGCATCGGGGGCCACGTGATGGCTTCCGGCCACCGTAGGCGCGGGCCTGTGAACGGTGAGTAACGGGCTAGTTAATCGTTCGTCCGTCCTATGACGATGGAGGCGCGTTCGTGTTCCACGCGCGTCTCAAAGAGATGTCAGCAACATTGAAGGGGCCCCCAAGGACCGCCGCCCGTTGGGGCTGCGGGTTGTTCGAAAGAGATACCGCGGCCTCGACACATAGGGCTAACAACACACTACATCTATATGACGACATGGTTGGCGCAATGGCTGGACGATTAACAGTAGCACTGCGTGTCGCAGGTTAGATTCCCACACGGTACAAAAAAAAATATGTCTTGGGTTTTATCTAATTTTCATTTAGTTAAAAAAAAAATAGTATTTTAATACTGTGTAATTGGTAAATTTTTATTTGTTGACTATTCACGAAACATAATGTTTGTATGTTTACTATCACCGCGGTTCAGAAAATGACATCAAATGAATAACGCCATCTGTCGAAGACGAAGATAAACTGCTAAAAAAGAGCGATCAAACACTATAAGGTGTAGGCTATGTAGATTTTGAAAGCAGCGTCATTTAGACTTATCTACGTACCTTTTGCTATCATAACTTTTTTAAAGTTATCTTGTGAAGGCATTTAGTTATAAGTACCATATTCGTTCAATAGATGTCGTTGCTTGTCTCATTCTTGACCATAACGATAAGTTCTTCTTGAAAACTATAAATTCATAGATCTTTTGATAGAAAGCACCGATTACGATGAAACAAAGACTAAGTAATAGCCCAAGTTACGCACAATATTTATGTCATTGAGGTATTACGTACTAGAGAAGCTATTTCAAACAAAATAATGTGCGCGCACTTGATGACAGCGGGGCAGGCGGGGGGTGTCATGTTCTCATAGATTACTATCAATGCGTGCAGATGCGACATAATGTTATTATTCTGCCTACTTGATATTGTACGTGTGTACTTACTCAGAAAATAAATAAAATATACTTAAACTGTAACAATATTGTAATTTCCTTAAATAATTTATTTTGTGTTAGTTTCTGCAGTTTGTTATAGTAATCCACAGTTGGATCAGTTTCACCTTCGTGATGCAATCTAATTTTTGTAAGCTATCTAATTCGAGGTAAAATAATAATAAATTAATGGCTCGAATTAAATGGATTCTGTGATTGAATGTTGATGGCTGATTCAGTAAATTATGTTTATTCAAATTTTGCAAATACTTCTTTCCTAATTAAATGCTTTAGGGTGGCAATCTTCACATTTCAACTTTTTTGTTAATTGTCTTGATACATATGTAAATATTATACAACCTACTATCAATTTTGACTCACATGTAGAGGATTCGTGGTCAAGCATAGAATACGTCGATAGTGTCTGGTCTGTGCATGCAAATGTTTTATTCTTTGACATTCACGTAAAAAATGGCCGCCGCGATGACACATTGCAATTCAAAAAATATAATTAAATTATGTGTGTTTTAAAGATAATAAGTTATAATTGCTGGTGAAAAGTCACTCCTTGACTTTTACTTATATTTTTTAAATTATTTCTACAGTATCTAAATGCACACGAAGGCATATTTTAGACAAGAAAACTTCACTCAAATGTGTCACGTCGCAGCAACCGCTCGGCATAGACTAAATGAACTGGAGTCTACTAGCTCTACCGTGTGTTACAAAAAATCGAGTTGAGGTGTCTCCTCTAGTACGTAGTACATTATACCTCAATGATTTATGTATAAAAGTTACCTACATTCGTTTCGTAAATTTGACGTGATGCTTAGTCATCGAAACAGACAAACAGATAAACAGACAAACAGACAAAAATTCCAAAAATGCTGGAAATGTGTTCTGTTGGTTATACTTTAATACCCTGACAATTTTTTTTTTAAATATTTTCGATGTACAAAAACGATTTCTCTACAGATTTATTATATGTATATAGATATATAGATATAGATATATAGATTAAATCTTATAATTTTTCAATGTTTACTTTTCATCTGACATTACGTCAGTTGTCAAGATGTCATTTACTTTTTCTTTTAATTTGTGTCATAGTTTTTCTTAGTGGTTAGAACTACGAAGGTTACATTTGATTTATATAATTTAATTCATTTTTATTAATATGTTAGCTTAAATCAAATAATGATTGTAATTTATTGATAATTTCTATTAATGGTATCTTATCTTACGCTTATAAAATTAACTAACACGCTCAAAAACTCTTTTTTTTATAGAGAAGAAAAGCATAAAGAGCTAAAAAAAGAGCTGAAAAGAAAAAGAAATTGTGAACGTCAAAGGGTATATTATCAGCGTCAGAAAAAAATTAGGAAAATAGAAGAAAAAAAAAAAAATAGTACCAAAAATAAATGCTGAACGTCAAAAGGAATTTCGTCAACGTAAAGCAAAAAAATCCTACGTGGATATGTAATTTGATTTAATAATATTTAAAAACAAATTGTAATTGAACAAATTAAATTGTACTCAATATTATTTAACTTTACGAAGAAAAAAAAAAGAAAAAAAAAATCTGCATTAATAAAATAAATAAATAATTATAATTGCATAAGTTGATAAAAAATGCTATGCAATAGCTTTCCCGCTGCAGTCTCCGAGTGCCACACGTCTTTTTTCAATGTTTAATGTGTAAAACGGGAGAGACAAGGCCCAGAAATGAATTGCAATAATAAAGGTTGATTACGAATAGCGTTTTCCTGTCAACGAATGAGGATCAAAGCATTGAACTTTTGCATGATTCGAAAATTCGAATAAAAAACTTTCATCCAGTGAGGGCCGACGTCAAAATCGAGGCGCGGCCGGCACT
The DNA here is from genome assembly GCA_949774965.1 of Diarsia brunnea. Taxonomy (NCBI): domain Eukaryota; kingdom Metazoa; phylum Arthropoda; class Insecta; order Lepidoptera; family Noctuidae; genus Diarsia; species Diarsia brunnea. The sequence continues at coordinate 9,146,496 of OX459019.1, read as the reverse complement.
TTCGCGAGCCGCACCTAAAGTACCACCTGACTTGGGAGGCCTCCGGAAATGAACTTGTGCGCGGTTTTGTAACGATGACATGCTAGGTACACGTGATGTGCATCAGGTATTTTGGAGTAAAGCTAAGGAATTTCAGATTTTATTATTATGTTACGTTTTTTTTGGATTTTTGGTACACGTTTTTGATTTGCGATTATGCAAGGTGCTTTTTTTTGTTATCCCATAATTTAAGGGTATGAATGAGATATTAAAGATGATGATATAAGATGATTAAAGTTTTTTTTTCAATTATCGTTTTTTTTTTGTTTCCGTCATATAAAATAATTCGACAATGTCACGGTTATTAATCTAAAATACCCTTCTATAAAGTATGACAACGTCGCATTTTTTTAGCTTTAAATATGAATGATTGACTTTTAAAAAAAAATCTCACATATCGAGTCTTGATGATATCTTCTAAACTATGCACTTTTGAATCCATTATTATTGTAGGACTTTTTGCATTATTTTTTTACTCACAGAATAGTAGATTATAGTATAGTTGGGGGCTTAATAAGAACTGCCACTCGGGTCGATCTTTAGGTTAAGCTGCGCTTGCCTAGGTTGGTCTGTGGATGGGTGACCGCCCATTACATACCGAGTTTCCTCCGTGCCTCGGAAAGCACGTTAAGCTGTTGGTCCCGGCTGCCATATATAGATCTTTGGCAGTCGTTACAGGTAGTCAGTGAAATGAAAGTCTGACATCCAGTATACCCAAAGGGTATCGTATTACCTAGCATTACTGGGTTATGGAGGTCAGATAGGCAGTCGCTCCATGTAAAATACTGGTATTCAGCTGCATCCGGTTAGACTGGAAGACGACCCCAACATAGTTGGGAAAAGGCTAGGCAGATGATCAACAAACTAAGTACCCCAACGCAAAAATTATTGCTGGGAAACGACTTTTTTTTCGGGTGAAAATAACATTTTAGGGTAAAACTTAATGTTGCACTCTTAAAACATTGTGCTAGTGGATGCCTTGAATAGTAAACGGGCATGGAGATAATTTAAATAAAGTAATAACCTGAAAAACTTGTATTAAAAAAACTGCTGTGAAAAATTTGGAACTTTGACCCCAAATCTTTATGATGGGGTGAACAAGTGCGTTTCAGCTTCGTTATGGGTACTTTTACTACTAATACTAACTAATACTGTGATTATTAAATGAAACAGAAAATTAAAACAATCCTTTTTTCTTAAACCACAAAATCTAATAATTATATATGTCTAAAACTCCACAGAAAGTGGATGTCTAACCGCTTTCTGAATTTCCTATCGAGTTTCTAATATTTTTACAATCTTAATTAAAAGCTAAATATATTAATATGTATAGCTACATATTTGGATCGTATAATTACATGGCATTATTGGAGTCATAAATTATATTTGGAGTGAAATCGAGATGCGTGAGGTTATAAAAACATTAATGTATGTATACATTATCTAATAACTGATTCGTTGGGCATTCTGAGGTCCTAAGTCTTCGGACAGGGCTTTTAAGAGGAAACGGTGCCCCCTCTCATGTGCGGATTATGAGCACCGGAGTGGTTTTAGTGAGGTAAAACCCCCACATTTCCCGGACTTCGCCCCAAAGTCTGGTCACCTTGCCTCGACAAAAAAGTGTTCTTAAGTTTTTCATCCAAGATTTCTCAACAGCAGCTCCACGTAGTTTGGATGTGTGTTTTGGCAGTAGCCTCATCACCTATAACTTAAATATATCTGGCTAAATGTACTGTATTAGTTACACCTCTGCCTCGGGGATTACAAACCTGCAAGGCTATTGCGTATCTTTTTAAATGTCTATCATAGTGTCCATCGATTAACTGTCAAATGGTTCCATTTTGTACCAAACTGACAGTTAATCGATGGACACTATGATAGCCACTGACATTTAAAAGGATACGCAATAGCCCTCCTGATGTCCCTTGTGTTTCTCGGTTAAGGATCTGCTTCATACCCGTCGGAGCTGACGGTTGTTCGCAAGAGATACCGCGGCCTCGACATGAAGGGCTAAGAAGGAACATGAGTGGTTTTTAGTCAGTAGAAATCTGACACTCCCTTTCACTCTGCCCAAGAGCGGGAGGGGTCTGGATCCGCTTCATAACCAGTTGATTATAACATTAGGTTCTCATGGCCATTAGACGTATTAAACTATACATATCTTTAAAATAACTGGTGGGCCACAGGATGTATAGACGTAATGGTCATATAATAACATGAGTATTCATTGAACATTATTTTATGTAATATGTGACCTACTTGGTGTAAAGCGGCGGTCACTGACTAGTTCATTCATACATATTCACACCCAAAAGTACAAAACTTCTTGACCTGAAAATTATGTAAAAAAGAGGTTTTTTACATAATTTTATACATCGGAAAATGTGTTCTATTAGGCATACCTTTGCCTCGGTGCCTCCTCTCAATTGCGGATTGAGAATACAGATGGTTTTAGTGGGTAAAAAACTTACACTTCTCGGTCTTCCCCCAAAAGACCAGTCAACTAAAGAAAGAAAATTCCCTCGAAAAAATAAAAAGGACTAACCTAACCTTATGGAGATTATAAGCATTATGCTAGATATTATGCTACTTAGATTTAGAATTTTTTGCAACTATTCTTTTGTTTGTGTTAATTTTATTAGTTCATTTAAAAATAAAAACATGTTAGATTTACGGGATCATATTATGACACAGGAACTCCTAGTGTGAGGTACCTCCAGGTTTTATTGCAATATAAGGATCAAACCCATGGAAGGATAGAACCCAGGAGGTTTCCATTCTAAGGCTCACCCCATATAACATGGCATAAACTGAACCATGATTGTAGAATCGTCTGAGACAGGCAAAACAATTGAATATGAACTTCTTCCAAAAACTCACAATTTTGAACGACATTTATCGCAACCCGTACTCATTACCACTGATACAACTGATTAATTTCGTTGCGGGATCAAAGACAATTTTATTAAATTGTTTCTCTGGGACATCATCGAGCTTCTTTGTGTTCGCGTTTTTCTGGTGGTTGCTACAGTTGGTTCTGGCTTTCAGGAGTTACAGTGGTTTAGGTATAATATGGCGAGCTAGTCCCAAAAAAAAACTTCTTCCAAAAAATCATAATTATTGTAAACGATATTTACCGCTACCCGTACTAATTATCTCTAAAATATCATATCTCACACGTTTAATAAAATACAGGACCTGCAAAAAGCGGCACACACACAAACCGTACTACAGCGCCATCTATGACACAAGTGAAGAACTTACATCAATATTTTTAATCCCGCTTGATTAGCGGTTATCGTCGACTTGCGATGATATGGCAAAACGCGACAGCGACAGCTGTCGGTCAGTAATTGCAGTAGTTACAGGTAGTTAGTGGCCAAAATGCCTGACAACCATTCTTAACAAGAAGTACTAAAATTATTACCCAGTACTAATTGGATTGTGGTCAGATAGATTGTTGCTCCGTGTAAAATACTGGTATTTAACTAGACTGGGAGTCGACCCCAATATAATAGGGGATCGGACAAAAAAAAAACTAATTAGTCTGTCAGATAGATTTCCAAAAAATATTTAACACACATTTTTTCTTTATTCACATAAACAAAAATTGAAGACGATAAAGTGCTTCCAAAATTCGTGAACTCCTCGAAAACGTCACATGTCAGTACATTTTTTACCTACAAATGACGTTACAACCCCCACTCATGATCTTTGACGCGTTTTATCTTCGTCAATTTTTATAAAACAAAAAACACGTATCCAATATTTTTCGATAATCTAACTGACGGACTAATTAGAATCATATTTTTTTGACTCAGTCCGATCCCCTATTGAAAATCCTAGCTAGCTAGCTAGGATTTTCAATCACAGTTATAGTAGTATTTAAATAGAAGCCTACAAAAATACTCCCCATAGCAATAATTGTTAAAGCTATTATAGCCGCAAGATTTAACAGTCGGGGAACATGTAAAACTAAAGAAGTTATTAGACCACAAACGGGCATGCAATTTATTCTAGAGACGTGTGAAAAGCTAAGGATTTCTAGTAGCGGAACACATCCGCGTGGCTTTCCACTCAGTCATCCTAAACGCATGTTGAGTGCGTGTGTCGCGGGCCTATTCTGAGAATGTTTAATACGAGTACGAGGTGGAAGGACCAGGGCTACGGGACTGTTCGAGAGTGGCCCAAGAAGACAAAAGGCTAAGAAGAAACATGGGTGGTTTTTAGTCAGTAGAAGTCTGACACTCCCTTCCGCTCCGCCAGAGCGTGAGGAGTCATTTGACGATTTCCCATCCACCAAAAAAAAAACGAGGGCAATCGTATAGAAATAATTTTTTTTCGGCAAATCAAAAAATTCTGAAGCTGAGCTGTATACAGATATTTTACATAGAGCTACTGACCTCCACAACCCAGTTAGTACTGGGTAATACAAGGCCCTTTGGTAAGACCGGTTGACGAACTATTGGGTCACTGACTACCTGTAACGACTGTCAAAAATCAACCGATGACAGACGAGATTAAGGCCGTTGCGTTGCTAAAATCCCAAAAACGACGTATGTTTAAAGAAATTTGTTGAGGAATCCTTCCGTACGATTTCCATATAAAAAATATAGGCCGTTGCGTTGCTAAAATCCCAAAAACGACGTATGTTTAAAGAAATTTGTTGAGGAATCCTTCCGTACGATTTCCATATAAAAAATATATGTTATACTTAAAGTCATCACAAATAATTCGTATTGTTTAAAATTTTAATAAACCTTCACATTATTTAATAAAAAATCGTAGTATGTCTTAACCTAAATCGAATTTTGTCTCTGTAACGGCTGAATAGTTCGGTATGAATTTTATACCCAAAAATACGTAGTGATGTATTTATCAATCCGTATTGTTTATTTTCTCTGATTTGTAATAAAATTTTAAAATAATAAATTAATTCCCGACATTTTGAGGCAAATGCGGCGCAAAACCCGTCGCGCATACTTGGAACGCGCTGCGCCAGTGTCTCGATGACTGTTGTCACGGGTGGACTGCACGCATGTCATTACTTCACAAATAAAATTCAAAAGTTCACGTTTTTAATGTTTTCTGAATTAAAACATATTGTAAATTGTATAGTTATCAATATTTCGTAAAATAAGAACAGAAAATAAGTTTGTAAATATATTTAAAGTAGTTTGTAATTTCGTTTTGTTGTTTGCACCTATCATAGACTAAGCTGACTATGCCTAATAAACGTAAAGTGACGCGTGGCCGAGCTCTCCAAAACTATTGGTAAATTACTTACGTTTCTTAGTAGATATTTTGGTATATAGATAATTATATCTATGATATTATTTTAATTTTGGACTGCCTCGTTGGTCTAGTGGTCGTAAGCACGATGCTGAGCATGAGGTCCTGGTTTCGATTCCCGGGTCGGGCAAAGTGTTATTGGGTTTTTCCATCAGGAAATTATAAGTAACAGCCACGGAGTCTGGATTTGTGCCCGGATGATGGCAATAGGCTCGCCCCTATTATATGGGACTTAAACATAACTGGCGAAATGTGGGTGTACTATTAGGTACACCTCTGACTAACCCTTCGGGAATTACAGGCGTGATGTTATGTTATCTAACTATTTTGTCTTGAGATTTTCGTTTGATGGAAGATGGAGATCTAAATGACTGATGATGTCTCGTACCTAATGATGGTCTCTCATACTACATGATACATTTTGAAGGTCTGATGAAGACCAGGTAACTGCTTATCGGTTCTCAGTCACGGAAATAGTCAGAATGCTCGAATTTTCAGCTTTTATCTCATTGAGCACGGATGCTACTACATAATACATTTGGAAGGTCTGATGATGATCAGCTAAGTGCTTATCGCTTCTCAGTGACGGATGTAGTTAGAATGACCTAGCTTTCAGATTTTATCTTATTGAGCACGGATGCTACTACATGATACATTTTGAAGGTCTGATGATAACCAGCTAAGTGCTAATTGGTTCTCATTGACGGTTATAGCTAGAATGACCTAGCTTTCAAATTTTATCGATCTGAGCACGGATGCTACTACATGATACATTTTGAAGGTCTGATGATGATCACCTAAGTGCTTATCGGTTTTCAGTGACGGATGTAGTTAGAATGACCTAGCTTTCAGATTTTATCTTATGGAGCACGGATGCTACTACATGATATATTTTGAAGGTCTGATGATGACCAGCTAAGTGCTTATCGGTTCACAGTGACGGATATAGCTAGAATGACCACCATCAGGTTAATGGCACCATCAGTCTCCAAGGCCTCTTCGAGCTCTTTCGAATGAGTCCACACACGACGGTTCTACGTGGTGCCATCAATGAGATCCTATACTTACCTTCGGAGTCTACCATCAGGTAGCTAGTATCATCAGTCTCCAAGGCCCCCTCGAGCTCTTTCAAATGAGTCCAAACACGATGGTTCTACTCAGTGCCGTCAATGAGATCCTATACACCACCTTCGGAGTCCACCATCAGGTACGAGACATTATCAGTCATCCAGATCTTCATCTTCCATCAAACGAAATTCTCAAGCCAAAATAATTAAAACGATAAAACAATTAACACCATTAAAACAATAGCATACATTACATAACATCGCGCCTGTAATCCCCAAAGGGTTTACATCACGCCTATTGGCGTGATGTTATGTTATGTATGTTATTATTTTAATGATTTTAATTGTTTTATCGCTTTTAGCGATAAAACAATTGTAGCAAAAAACAATTGTGGTCGTTCTTGTAGCACGGATGGTACTACATGATACATTTTGAAGGTCTGATGATAACCAGCTAAGTGCTTATCGGTTCTCAGTGACAAACGTAATTAGCATGACCTAGCTTTAAAATTGTATCGATCTGAGCACGGATGCTACTACATGATACATTTTGAAGGTCTGATGATGATCAGCTAAGTGCTAATTGGTTCTCAGTGACGGAAATAGCTAGAATGACCTATCTTTAAAATTTTATCGATCTGAGCACGGATGCTACTACATGATACATTTTGAAGGTCTGATGATGATCAGCTAAGTGCTTATCGGTTCTCAGTGACGGATGTAGTTAGAATGACTCAGTTTTCAGATTTTATCTTATTGAGCACGGATGCTACTACATGATACATTTTGAAGGTCTGATGATGATCAGCTAAGTGCTTATCGGTTCTCAGTGACGGATACAGTTATGATGCTACAGCTTTCTGCTTTTATCTTATTGAGCACGGATGCTACTACATGATACATTTTGAAGGTCTGATGATGACCAGCTAAGTGCTAATTGGTTCTCAGTGACGGAAATAGCTAGAATGACCTATCTTTAAAATTTTATCGATCTGAGCACGGATGCTACTACATGATACATTTTGAAGGTCTGATGATGATCAGCTAAGTGCTTATCGGTTCTCAGTGACGGATACAGTTATGATGCTACAGCTTTCTGCTTTTATCTTATTGAGCACGGATGCTACTACATGATACATTTTGAAGGTCTGATGATGACCAGCTAAGTGCTAATTGGTTCTCAGTGACGGAAATAGCTAGAATGACCTATCTTTAAAATTTTATCGATCTGAGCACGGATGCTACTACATGATACATTTTGAAGGTCTGATGATGATCAGCTAAGTGCTTATCGGTTCTCAGTGACGGATGTAGATAGAATGACTTAGCTTTCAGATTTTATCTTATTGAGCACGGATGTTACTACATGATTCATTTTGACGGTCTGATTATGATCAGCTAAGTGCTTATCGGTTCTCAGTGACGGATGTAGTTAGAATGACCTAGCTTTCAGATTTTATCTCATTGAGCACGAATGCTACTACATGATACATTTTGAAGGTCTGATGATGACCAGCTAAGTGCTTATCGGTTCACAGTGACGGATATAGCTAGAATGACCACCATCAGGTAAATAGCACCATCAGTCATCCAGATCTTCATTTTCCATCAAAGAAATTCTCAAGACAAAATAATTAAAAGCGATAAAACAATTAACACCATTAAAATAATAACATACATTACATAACATCACGCCTGTAATCCCCGAAGGGTTAGGCAGAGGTGTACCTAATAGTAGGCGTGATGTTATGTTATGTATCTTATTATTTTAATGGTGTTGAGACCTCGAGGACGCCTTGGAGACTGATAATGTCATTTACCTGATAGTGGACTCCAAAGGTAAGTAAAGGATCTCATTGACGGCACTGCGTAGAATCGTCGTGTTTGGACTCATTTGAAAGAGCTCGAGGAGGCCTTAGAGACTGATGATGCCATTTACTTGACGGTGGACTTCTAAGGTGGGTACAGGATCTCATTGACAGCGCTGCGTAGAACCATCGTGTTTGGACTCATTTGAAAGAGCTCGAGGAGGCCTTGGAGACTGATGGTGCCATTTACCTGATGGTGGTCATTCTAGCTATATCCGTCACTGTGAACCGATAAGCACTAAGCTGGTCATCATCAGACCTTCAAAATGTATCATGTAGTAGCATCCGTGCTCAATAAGATAAAATCTGAAAGTTAGGTCATTCTAACTACACCCGTCACTGAGAACGGATAAGCACTTAGCTGATCATCATCAGACCTTCAAAATGTATCATGTATTAGTATCCGTGCTCAGATCGATAAAATCTGAAAGCTAAGACATTCTAACTACATCCGTCACTGAGAACCGATAAGCACTTAGCTGATCATCATCAGACCTTCAAAATGTATCATGTAGTAGCATCCGTGCTCAATAAGATAAAATCTGAAAATTAGGTCATTCTAACTACACCCGTCACTGAGAACCGATAAGCACTTAGCTGATCATCATCAGACCTTCAAAATGTATCATGTAGTAGTATCCATGCTCAGATCGATAAAATTTGAAAGCTAGGTCATTCTAGCTATATCCGTCACTGAAAACCAATTAGCACTTAGCTGGTCATCATCAGACCTTTAGAATATATTATGTAGTAGCATCCGTGCTCAGATCGATAAAATTTTAAAGTTACGTCATGCTAACTACGTTCGTCACTGAGAACCGATAAGCACTTAGCTGGTTATCATCAGACCTTCAAAAAGTATCATGTAGTACCATCCGTGCTACAAGAACGACTACAATTGTTTTTTGCTACAATTGTTTTATCGCTAAAAGCGATAAAACAATTAACACCATTAAAACAATAACATACATAACATAACATCACGCCTACTATTAGGTACACCTCTGCCTAACCCTTTGGGGATTACAGGCGCGATGTTATGTAATGTATGTTATTGTTTTAATGGTGTTAATTGTTTTATCGTTTTAATTATTTTGTCTTGAGAATTTCGTTTGATGGAAGATGGAGATCTGGATTACTGATGATGTCTCGTACCTAATGGTGGACTCCGAAGGTGGGTATAGGATCTCATTGACGGCACCGAGTAGAACCATCGTGTTTGGACTCATTTGAAAGAGCTCGAGGAGGCCTTGGAGACTGATGATACTAGCTACCTGATGGTAGACTCCGAAGGTAAGTATAGGATCTCATTGATGGCACCACGTAGAATCGTCGTGTGTGGACTCATTTGAAAGAGCTCGAAGAGGCCTTGGAGACTGATGGTGCCATTTACCTGATGGTGGTCATTCTAGCTATATCCGTCACTGTGAACCGATAAGCACTTAGCTGGTCATCGTCAGACCTTCAAAATGTATCATGTAGTAGCATCCGTGCTCAATAAGATAAAATCTGAAAGCTAGGTCATTCTAACTACATCAGTCACTGAGAACCGATAAGCACTTAGGTGGTCATCGTCAGACCTTCAAAATGTATCATGTAGTAGCATTCGTGCTCAGTTAGCTGAAAGCTGGAGCATTCTGACTATTTCCGTGACTGAGAAGCGATAAGCAGTTACCTGGTCTTTATCAGACCTTAAGAATGTATCGTAGGAGTACCTGTGCTCAGTGAAATAACTAATGAAAGCTAGGTTATTACTTCATTAGTCAAAGTGTATAATTTATTATTAAATATTTTATTCATACATTATGATGTAGGTACTCCAAGAGAAACAAAATATGTTAGGCAAATACGATGACCACTCTGCGACACATTTCTGTTCTTTGGTACGTTTTTCTGTAGTACAGTCGTTTGCCGGTAGGGGCCGAAAAATAAACAAAAGCCAGTACAGAGGTCAAATCGTCAAAGTCATCCACTGCTGTGATCCCCTTAAAGTCATCACAAATAATTCGTATTGTTTAAAATTTTAATAAACCTTCACATTATTTAATAAAAAATCGTAGTATGTCTTAACCTAAATCGAATTTTGTCTCTGTAACGGCTGAATAGTTCGGTATGAATTTTATACCCAAAAATACGTAGTGATGTATTTATCAATCCGTATTGTTTATTTTCTCTGATTTGTAATAAAATTTTAAAATAATAAATTAATTCCCGACATTTTGAGGCAAATGCGGCGCGAGACCCGTCGCGCATACTCGGAACGCGCTGCGCCAGTGTCTCGATGACTGTTGTCACGGGTGGACTGCACGCATGTCATTACTTCACAAATAAAATTCAAAAGTTCACGTTTTTAATGTTTTCTGAATTAAAACATATTGTAAATTGTATAGTTATCAATATTTCGTAAAATAAGAACAGAAAATAAGTTTGTATATATATTTAAAGTAGTTTGTAATTTCGTTTTGTTGTTTGCACCTATCATAGACTAAGCTGACTATGCCTAATAAACGTTAAGTGACGCGTGGCCGAGCTCTCCAAAACTATTGGTAAATTACCCACGTTTCTTAGTAGATATTTTGGTATATAGATATATCTATGATATTATTTTAATTTTGGACTGCCTCGTTGGTCTAGTGGTCGTAAGCACGATGCTGAGCATGAGGTCCTGGGTTCGATTCCCGGGTCGGGCAAAGTGTTATTGGGTTTTTCCATCAGGAAATTATAAGTAACAGCCACGGAGTCTGGATTTGTGCCCGGTTGATGGCAATAGGCTCGCCCCTATTATATGGGACTTAAACATAACTGGCGAAATGTGGGTGTACTATTAGGTACACCTCTGCCTAACCCTTCGGGGATTACAGGCGTGATGTTATGTTATCTAACTATTTTGTTTTGAGATTTTCGTTTGATGGAAGATGGAGATCTAGATGACTGATGATGTCTCGTACCTAATGATGGTCTCTCATACTACATGATACATTTTGAAGGTCTGATGAAGACCAGGTAACTGCTTATCGGTTCTTAGTCACGGAAATAGTCAGAATGCTCCAACTTTCAGCTTTTATCTCATTGAGCACGGATGCTACTACATGATACATTTTGAAGGTCTGATGATGATCAGCTAAGTGCTTATCGGTTCTTAGTGACGGATGTAGTTAGAATGACCTAGCTTTCAGATTTTATCTTATTGAGCACGGATGCTACTACATGATACATTTTGAAGGTCTGATGATGACCAGCTAAGTGCTAATTGGTTCTCAGTGACGGATATAGCTAGAATGACCTAGCATTCAAATTTTATCGATCTGAGCACGGATGCTACTACATGATATATTTTGAAGGTCTGATGATGATCACCTAAGTGCTTATCGGTTTTCAGTGACGGATGTAGTTAGAATGACCTAGCTTTCAGATTTTATCTTATTGAGCACGGATGCTACTACATGATATATTTTGAAGGTCTGATGATGACCAGCTAAGTGCTTATCGGTTCACAGTGACGGATATAGCTAGAATGACCACCATCAGGTAAATGGCACCATCAGTCTCCAAGGTCTCTTCGAGCTCTTTCGAATGAGTCGTGTGTGGACACGACGGTTCTACGTGGTGCCGTCAATGAGATTCTATACCCACCTTCGGAGTCTACTATCAGGTAGCTGGTATCATCAGTCTGCAAGGCCCCCTCGAGCTCTTTCAAATGAGTCCAAACACGATGGTTCTACTCAGTGCCGTCAATGAGATCCTATACCCACCTTCGGAGTTTACCATCAGGTGCGAGACATCATCAGTCATCCAGATCTTCATCTTCCATCAAACGAAATTCTCAAGACAAAATAATTAAAAGCGATAAAACAATTAACACCATTAAAATAATAACATACATTACATAACATCACGCCTGTAATCCCCGAAGGGTTAGGCAGAGGTGTACCTAATAGTAGGCGTGATGTTATGTTATGTATCTTATTATTTTAATGGTGTTGAGACCTCGAGGACGCCTTGGAGACTGATAATGTCATTTACCTGATGGTGGACTCCAAAGGTAAGTAAAGGATCTCATTGACGGCACTGCGTAGAATCGTCGTGTTTGGACTCATTTGAAAGAGCTCGAGGAGGCCTTGGAGACTGATAGTGCCATTTACCTGATGGTGGTCATTCTAGCTACATATATCCGTCACTGTGAACCGATAAGCACTTAGCTGGTCATCATCAGACCTTCAAAATGTATCATGTAGTAGCATCCGTGCTCAATAAGATAAAATCTGAAAGCTAAGTCATTCTAACTACATCCGTCAATGAGAACCGATAAGCACTTAGCTGATCATCATTATACCTTCAAAATGTATCATGTAGTAGCATCCGTGCTCAATAAGATAAAATCTGAAAGCTAGGTCATTCTAACTACATCCGTCACTGAGAACCGATAAGCACTTAGCTGATCATCATCAGACCTTCAAAATGTATCATGTAGTAGTATCCGTGCTCAGATCGATAAAATTTGAAAGCTAGGTCATTCTAGCTATATCCGTCACTGAGAACCAATTAGCACTTAGCTGGTCATCATCAGACCTTTAGAATGTATTATGTAGTAGCATCCGTGCTCAAATCGATAAAATTTTAAAGCTAGGTCATGCTAACTAGGTTCGTCACTGAGAACCGATAAGCACTTAGCTGGTTATCATCAGACCTTCAAAATGTATCATGTAGTAGCATCCGTGCTACAAGAACGACTACAATTGTTTTTTGCTACAATTGTTTTATCGCTAAAAGCGATAAAACAATTAAAATCATTAAAATAATAACATACATAACATAACATCACGCCTACTATTAGGTACACCTCTGCCTAACCCTTTGGGGATTTCAGGCGCGATGTTATGTAATGTATGTTATTGTTTTAATGGTGTTAATTGTTTTTTCGTTTTAATTATTTTGTCTTGAGAATTTCGTTTGATGGAAGATGGAGATCTGGATTACTGATGATGTCTCGTACCTAATGGTGGACTCCGAAGGTGGGTATAGGATATCATTGACGGCACTGAGTAGAACCATCGTGTTTGGACTCATTTGAAAGAGCTCGAGGAGGCCTTGGAGACTGATGATACTAGCTACCTGATGGTAGACTCCGAAGGTAATTATAGGATCTTATTGATGGCACCACGTAGAACCGTCGTGTGTGGACTAATTTGAAAGAGCTCGAAGAGGCCTTGGAGACTGATGGTGCCATTTACCTGATGGTGGTCATTCTAGCTATATCCGTCACTGTGAACCGATAAGCACTTAGCTGGTCATCATCAGACCTTCAAAATGTATCATGTAGTAGCATCCGTGCTCAATAAGATAAAATCTGAAAGCTAAGTCATTCTAACTACATCCGTCAATGAGAACCGATAAGCACTTAGCTGATCATCATCATACCTTCAAAATGTATCATGTAGTAGCATCCGTGCTCAATAAGATAAAATCTGAAAGCTAGGTCATTCTAACTACATCCGTCACTGAGAACCGATAAGCACTTAGCTGATCATCATCAGACCTTCAAAATGTATCATGTAGTAGTATCCGTGCTCAGATCGATAAAATTTGAAAGCTAGGTCATTCTAGCTATATCCGTCACTGAGAACCAATTAGCACTTAGCTGGTCATCATCAGACCTTCATAATGTATCATGTAGTAGAATACGTGCTCAGATAGATAAAATTTGAAAGCTAGGTCATTCTAACTACATCCGTCACTGAGAACCGATAAGCACTTAGCTGGTCATCATCAGACCTTCAAAATGTATTAAGTAGTAGCATCCGTGCTCAGACAGATAAAATTTGAAAGCTAGGTCATTCTAACTACATCAGTCACTGAGAACCGATAAGCACTTAGGTGGTCATCGTCAGACCTTCAAAATGTATCAAGTAGTAGCATTCGTGCTCAGTTAGCTAAAAGCTGGAGTATTCTGACTATTTCCGTGACTGAGAAGCGATAAGCAGTTACCTGGTACTGGTACCTTAAGAATGTATCGTAGGAGTACCTGTGCTCAGTGAAATAACTAATGAAAGCTAGGTTATTACTTCATTAGTCAAAGTGTATAATTTATTATTAAATATTTTATTCATACATTATGATGTAGGTACTCCAAGAGAAACAAAATATGTTAGGCAAATACGATGACCACTCTGCGACACATTTCTGTTCTTTGTTACGTTTTTCTGTAGTACAGTCGTTTGCCGGTAGGGGCCGAAAAATAAATAAAAGCCAGTACAGAGGTCAAATCGTCAAAGTCATCCACTGCTGTGATCCCCTTAACGTGCTTTCCGAGGAAGAAAACTCAGCATGTACCTAATAGCTTTGTTCTGTTCTGTCTCCTCCTGATATGGAGGGAAGTGGAAATTATGTTTTTCCTACTCCTCCGCTATTATTTTCTGATTAATTTCGTTGCGGGATCCAAGACAGTTTAATCGTTTCTCTGGGACTTCGTCGGGCTTCATTGTCTCGGCGCTTTTCTTGTGGTCGCCTATCCAAACAACCTAGCCAAGCGCGGGTTAACTTGAAGACTGACTGGTAAAAAAATCACCAAACACTGATGTGTTCGGGGCTGCGGGTTGTTCGAAAGAGAAACCGCGGCCTCAGCGCACGGCCTAAGAAGGAACATGGGTGGTTTTTAGTCAGTAGAAGTCTGACACTCCTTTTCGCTCTGCCCAAGAGTGGGTTATTTGATGCTTTTCCACCCGCCAAAAAAAAAAGAATGGTCTCCAGAATAGTCCTTTAGTAAACAAGCTAAGTTGCAAACTGCACAGTGCATAGCGCATATGCATGCACAGGTAGGTACACACTTGACATCCGGTATTGAGCACAGACAGTGAACAGAATGCAGTTTACATGTTTATGCACTCGGTAAAGCGGGGCTAAAGACTTTAATGTGTTTGATGCGGTCTTTAGAGCTTACAATGTGCTACAAGTTATTATATACATAACATCACGCCTGTTTTCCGGGAGGGGTTAGGCATAGGTGTATCTAATAGTACACCCACATTACACCACTTATGTTTAAGTCCCATGTAATAAAAGACGAGTTTATTGCCTTCAACGGGTCATTAATCTAGACTCCGTGTCTGCTACTGAGAAACCAACTAACAATTTGCCCGACCTGGGAATCGAACACCTCATGCATAGACCAACGAGGCAGTCTTAAATATTTACAAATTTTACCTCTTTTTAATATAAGTACAAATATACCATAATTGTTTGACACAAATAGTTGTAGGTTCTAAATCAAAAAGAATATCTTTAAGTCATTCATCTACGAATAATTATATTAACTACCAAGCTACTTCCCTGTACTTACCCATCTATACGTACCTACCTTGTTGTTAGTTGAACGGCATATCGGCACACTGCCCCCATAACGTTCCAGTGACAGATGAGATAAACGCGTCTAAATAATACATACCAGTTATCTTGGGATGAAGTATTAATGATGTTGATTGTTGTGGAAGTGATTTATAGTTAGTCTATCGGCAGAAAGTTCTGTTTGAAAATTAGAGGTGGTTTGTTTGGTATGAATCTAAAAAATTGTTTGAATGTTTTTGGTGTGAGCTATTTCAATATTTTTATATCCCAAAATTCATATCAAATATCAACTGGCATATTAGTAAGAATTATTTTGCGAATATCATTTTGTTTTCTGTTTAAACAGAAAATAATTCGACAAAGTCTTTTTTTTTATTATTATTTAATAACAGGAGAAATCAAGGATTTACACACATTTAAAATCACATAAAGAAATACCCAGACCCGGAACAACTATCTGTAGGCCATACAAATATTTGATCCGTGTGGGGATCGAAGACGCGACACGCATCGTAGCAGTCCAATCGCTCAGCCACTGCGCCAACCGTGCCGTCTGAATTATTAACATAAAACACCATGACGTGAAATATGACATTTTTTTCGTGAAGTATGACGATTTGTTTGATTGAAAATGAATTTCTCGTAATTATCAATGAAAATATTGTCTGATAGCATAATTTCGTTAGACCTATCTATACTGTATCATTAGCCAAGAACTGATACGGACTCCGGGAAAAATTCCTACGACTGTTATGCCAATCGAGGTATTGAACCCATTCCCCCATCTCATACTCAGACTACAGAACCAACGACCCACTAATTATAAAGTCATATAATATGAGCGATGTAAGCAATTAGCCAGTAACAAGATAAAATGCAGTTACTGATGCCGTAACTCACATAGGCAATTGTATTGTTACATCTTCATTAATCGTGAGAAACTTTACCGATATTTATCAAACTGAAAAAATTAATTATATGAACAGGTCAATACTAATTATTCAAGGGTAGATTGTATAGAGTTCAATAGTAAGAAATTCTCATCATTAATCTACGAATATTCTCATAGATTCTATCCATTCTCACTTAATTATCACACCATGTGAAAGTTCGATTTATTCTTTTTTTAATTCAATTTCACACTCTTTAAGACTTTTAATGATATGTGTGTGGTTCGAACCCAGGCAGGCGCATTACTTTGTGTAATTTATTTCATCACCACTGCTCTCAAAACGATGAAGGAAAACATCGTGCGGAAACCGGCATGTCTTAGAAACAAAAATTCGAAGACAATGTGACATCTACAAACCCGCACTGGGCCCGCGTGGTGGATTATAGCCCATCCCTCTCTTAGAGAGGAGGCCTGAGTCCCTGCAGTGGGAACATTACAGGCTGATGATAATGATGTTTAGAGGTTTTGTGTTGACGTTCAATATGACAGTAAAGTCAACGACATCTCAGTAGTCAAAATAAAAAAAAAAAACAAAAAAAATTTACATAGGCCCTTATTATATACATTTAAAACGTCGAGAAAATGTGGACGGTTCGGGTTGGTTGTTTTCTGTGGAGAAGAACCAACAATAAACTCCATGGTTATTCTCTTATAATGGTTTAGTTTTACAATATGTTCATGTTACAGGATTAGAACTTCGAGGGGCACGCTGTCCGGAGATGTGGACAGTGTTCGGGTTTTCGGACGGTGTGCTTGTCGTAGGAGGAAACCCTACTTGCTGCCCTCTGGTTCGCGTCTGCTCATCAGACGTGACTGTGAGGGCAGTGAGTAGGCGGAGGGAGAGTGGATGGGGGAGACAGGGACCGTACCCTTAAAAGGAAAACATGGAAATACAGACAGTCGGAAAAGTATTACCCCAGGGCGGTACCAGCTGCTTAGCAGCTGGAGAATCCGCCACGTCTCCATTGGAGGCGTCAAGCCCCTCGTATTCTGGGGGGGGCAACGAATGTCGAGTACCGTTTGCCAGTGGCAACAAGAGCCGAGGAGGCTCCCGATCTCCATCTGAGGATGACGCGATCGGTAGTAATTTTAATAGGCCTGTCAAAATGTCAGGCGAGCGCAGCGAGATGGGTCCTGCCAAATTCTGGCAGAGGAGCTCGCCTGAGCGGCGGAGAGATGCGGGGTCGGAGTCTGACTCTGTGTCTAGTGCCAGCTCGGCGAGCTCTGTGCGCGAGGAAGCGGGGTCAGCTACGGAGAACGCAGAGCGTTTCCGTAAGCGGCCCAGAACGGAAGACGAATCCTCCAACGGAGGACTGACATCGGCCCGTATAGTCCCCCGGAGTGGGCGTGGCAAAGGTGGCAGGGGAAGGCAGGTTGCTTCCCAGAAGACTGACCGGCGAGCCACGGAGGGCGCCGGGGGGGGTACTCTCCTTAATCGAGGGGTACTGTCCCCGGCGTCTTCCGGCGGTGAGCCGGAGACCGGTAACGGCTCCGACCAGGAACGTATGGCCGGGTTTGCAGAGGTGGTTGAGGCCGCGATCCGCGATGTGGCCTTGAAGAGGATTCATTCCTCTAAAACCAAGGCCATTATCGCGGCCTCAGCCTCCATCTTGGGGGCTGCAAAAAAACTAAGCAGTGGGCCTCCGTCGTCGGACGAGTTGTCCACACTACGGGCGGAGGTCACCCGTTTGGCGTCTTCCATGGAAGATCTCCAAAAGGAGAATGGGAGGCTCCGAGCAGAGTTGGCTGGGCTCAGAAAAGGAACTCCCAAAGAGGTGCCTCAGGAAGGGCGTGGGCGCGGGCAAGGCCAGCCCCCAGCTGCCGATGACCAGGTTCTGAACCTGGTCCGGCAGGAGCTGGCTGCCTTCCACGCAAGGTGCTCCTTCGTGGAAGCAATCGTCCTGCGCCCCTCTCTGGGGGCGGACAAGGCAGCCCCAGGCCCGGGAGCGCGGTCGTATGCGGGTGCTGCGGCCGGTGTCCCCAAGGCAGGGCAATCTAGTGGGCCGCCCAGTCAGCCCGCTGGCGACCCCAAGGCGGGGCCGTCCAGCCGGCCCAACGGCGGGGCTGCAAAGCCACCCGGAAAGCCGGCTCCGGCGACGCCAGCGCCGGCTAAGAAGACGGTGGCCCCTCAGGAGGACAAGGCCCCTCCTAAGAAGGGCAAGGCGCCCACCCAAAAAAAGGGCAAGGCGCCTGCCCAGAAAAACGGCAAGGCAGCAGCGGCCAAGCAGCCGGTGCCAGCGGCGGATCCGCCTCCCACACTCCCTCCGCCCCCAAAGCCTCCCGCGGCCGGAGACGGCTGGCTGGTGGCGGGAGAAAAGCGGAAGGGGCGTAAGGCGGCCCAAAAGGCCCGGCGGGCTGAACGAAAGCGCCGGCAAAAGAAACGGAGCCTCGCGGCGAAACTCCGTGCCCCCAAAACCGCAGCTGTAGTGGTAACACTACAGCCGGAGGCGGAGAAGAGGGGCATGACGTACCGCGAGCTGCTCCAGCAAGCGAAGGCGATGGTGGACCTCGGGGAGCTGGGGATCACCGGGGGCCTCCGGCTTCGGGTCACCGCGACAGGGGCTCGAATGCTGGAGATTCCCGGGGAATCCAGCGCCTCGGCTGCAGACGCTCTGGCTGAAAAGCTCAGGGAGTCTTTAAAGGCAGACGAGGTCCGAGTGTCCAGGCCCGTTAAATGCGCAAGCCTGCGCATCCTGGGTCTGGACGACTCGGTCTCCGAGGAGGAGGTGTTAGCCGCCGTCACCGCGGCTGGGGGGTGCTCTGCCGAGCAAGTCAAGGCGGGCACCTTACATCCGGACCGTGGGGGCATGCTTACCGTTACGGTAAGCTGCCCTGTGACGGCGGCTAAAACGATTGCGGAGGGCCACACCCTGAAGGTGGGCTGGTCGAGGGCGCAGGTCAAACTGCTGGAGCCCAGACCTCTGAGGTGCTTCCGGTGCCATGTGGGGCACCACGTAGGGTGCCGGTGCACCTCGGAGGTGGACCGCAGCGAACTCTGCTTCCGCTGCGGTCAGCCCGGTCACAAGGCCGCAGCTTGCCTGGCCACGCCGCACTGCAACGCATGTGCGGCGGCTGGGAAGCCGGCCGAGCACCGGGCAGGGAGCAAGGCCTGCGCTCCGACCGCCAAGACCAGAGGGAAGGGTAGGCCCTCCGCCACCACCTCTACCTCTGCCGTCGCTAACGCCGCAGCCGCCGCCGCCGCTGCTGCCACCGCCACCACCGCTACTCCCGCAGCGGTGGTGCCACAGAAGGTCCCGGAGGGGGCTGAAATGGAGTGTCATTAATGGCCCCATTAAGCCTCCTCCAGGCGAACATCAACCACTGCGCCTGCGCTCAGGATCTGTTGCTCCAGAGTATGGCGCAGTGGTCGATCAACATCGCGGTGGTCTCTGAGCCGTATTTTGTCCCGCCCAGGGCAGACTGGGTGGAGGACCTAAGCGGCTCAGTGACCATCATCGCGTCGGCCGCCGCCGGCACCCCGGCCCTTGAAATGGTCAGGAAGGGTCAGGGGTGCGTAGCAGCACGGTTCGGGGAGATCGTAGTAGCGGGAGTCTACTTCTCTCCGAGCCGAACTCTCGCCGAGTTCCAAAACTCCCTCAGGGAGTTAAGTGTCGTCATCGGAGGCTATTCCCTCCCCGTACTTGTGCTCGGGGACTTCAATGCCAAGAGCTTGGCTTGGGATTCCCGTTACACGGATGTGCGGGGTGGGATGGTCGAGTGCTGGGCTCTGGAAACAGGCCTGGACATCCTGAATCGGGGTTCTGTACCCACGTGAGTGCGGATGCGGGGCGAGTCGGTGGTGGACATTTCGTTCGCCAGCCCTGCTCTGTCACAGCGTGTCGTCGACTGGCGCGTCATGGAGGGGGTGGAGACCTATTCCGACCACCGGTATATCCGGTTTGAGGTCTCTGCCCAGTCCTCAAGTGCGCCGGTCCCACAGACCCCGAGTGGTCCGCGTTGGGCGCTGAAGCAGCTGGACCGGGAGCTCCTCCTGGAAGCCTCGATCGTGCGGGCCTGGGTGTCATCACCGGTCAGGCCCGCCGACGTCAACAACGAGGCGGGTTGGTTCCAGGAGGCCATGTCCGAGATATGCGACATGGCAATGCCCCGAGTCCGGCCAGGAAGCGCCCGGCGTCAGGTGTACTGGTGGTCGCGAGAGCTGTCGCACCTGCGTGAGCAGTGTGTGGCGGCGCGGCGCCGGTACGCTAGGCATCGCAGGCTCCGCATTCGTCCTCCGAATGCGGAAGCCACTGAGGCGGAGCTGTATGAAGGGTACAGAGCGGCGAAGACCGCCCTCCTCGAGGCTCGTAAGCGGGCCAAAGATCAGGCCCGCGAGGAGATGCTGGAGACTCTCAACAGAGATCCGTGGGGGCGCCCGTACAAGGCGGTGCGGAATCAACTCCGCACCCGGGCCCCCCCGCTGACGCAGAGTCTCCGGCCTGAGCTCGTGGAGGACGTGGTGAGCGCTCTGTTCCCTTCGCGAGGGGAGCATCCTCCCCCGCCAATGGCTCCGCCACCTGCGGTGCCGGAAGCGGACCAATCAGGATCCGATGACGACATTCCGGAGGTGACTGGGGTAGACCTGAGAGTGGCGGTACGGAGGCTTAAGGCGAAAAATACCGCCCCGGGACCCGACGGCTTGCCTGGCAAAGCCTGGGTCCTGGCCTCAGAGGCTCTTGGGCCCCGACTGGAGGGGTTCTTAAGCGCGTGCATGGAAAGAGGCCAGTTTCCGCTTCGTTGGAAGACGGGGAAGCTGGTCCTCATCCAGAAGCCGGGGCGCCCGGCGGACTCGCCGTCCGCATACCGGCCCATTGTGCTGCTCGACGAGGTGGGCAAGCTCTTTGAAAGAGTAATTGCAAACCGCCTCGCCGAGCACCTTGATGGGATGGGTCCGGATCTTGCGGAACACCAGTTTGGTTTCCGCAGGAGGCGCTCGACGGTGGACGCCATCGCGCGCGTGAGAGCCCTCACGACGGGGGTTGCGGTCTCTCGGGGCGGTGTGGTCTTGGCGGTGTCTCTCGACATCGCCAACGCCTTCAACACCATGCCCTGGAGCTGCATTAGGGAGGCACTCCGGTATCACCGGGTGCCGGCCTACCTTCGTCGTGTAGTCGGGGACTACTTGACAGACAGGGCTGTCATCTACCCCGGTCAAGACGGAGAATGGAACCGGCGAGAGATGTCGTGCGGTGTTCCACAGGGATCGGTTCTGGGGCCGCCCCTGTGGAACATCGGTTACGACTGGGTGCTGCGTGCCAACCTTCCTAGCGGCGTCAGCGTCGTCTGCTACGCTGACGACACGCTGGTGCTAGCACAGGGGGGGTCGCACGAGGCGGCGGCCGACAATATGACACGCGGGGTTGCGATAGTCGTTGAGAGGATCCGGCAGCTGGGTCTCGAGGTGGCACTTCACAAGTCCGAAGCAATGTGCTTCTATGGGCGTGGGAATGTGCCACCGTCGGGATCGCAGCTAACGGTGGGAGGGGTTCCCATCGGCGTCGAGTGTACTTTGAAGTACCTAGGACTCGTCCTCGACAGCCGGTGGAACTTCGTGGAGCATTTCCGACGTTTGGCTCCCAGACTGGAGCGGGCGGCGGCTGCCTTTAGGTGGCTCCTGCCCAATCTGGGGGGGCCAAACGCCTCCTGCCGGAGGCTCTATGCGGGGATCGTGCGGTCCATGGCCCTTTACGGGGCCCCGGTGTGGGCGAGTGCTTTGAGGAAGCGGGCCGCCCACTACCTGAACGCGCCCCAAAAGGTGATGGCCGTAAGGCTAGTCCGTGGGTACCGCACGATCTCCCGCGAGGCGGCGAACCTCCTCGCCGGATTGCCGCCGTGGGATCTAGAGGCGATAGTCCTCGCGCGCCTGCATGAATGGCGCGCTGAGGCGCTGCACCGGGGGGTCACTCCGTTGCCGCGGCAAGTTGCTGCGCAGCGGACAGACCTCCGGTGCGATCTCATGGCGGCATGGAGACAGCGACTGTCGCAACCCCGTGCAGGGCACGCCACGATAGTGGCGGTAAGTCCCCTCTTTGAGGAGTGGCTGGAGAGGCGCCACGGCGCCCTCACCTTCCGTCTGACGCAGGTACTCACCGGACACGGTTGTTTCGGGAGGTACCTGCACCGAATCAGGCGGGAGGAAACGCCCGGTTGTCACCACTGTGAGGATCGGCCGGAGGACACGGTGGAGCACACCGTGGAGGTGTGTCCCGCTTGGGCGGAGCCCCGCCGTGTTCTCGTAGCGGCGATCGGCGACGGCGACCTCTCGCGTCCGGCCCTGGTGCAAGCCATGGTCCGGGGCGAGGAGGAATGGGACGCCGTCGCCTCCTTCTGCGAAGCAGTGATGCTAGCGAAGGAGGTGGCGGAACGTGAGAGGGAGAGAACCACTCGTCCCAGCCGCCGCGGGAGGCGCTCCGGGCGTCGGGGGCCACGTGATGGCTTCCGGCCACCGTAGACGCGGGCCTGTGGACGGTGAGTGATGGGTAAGCTCGCCGTCCGTCCGTATTATGACGACAACAGGCCGTGTCGACGGCGCGTTCGTGTTCCACGCGCGCCTCAAAGAGATGTCAGCAACATGGAAGGGGCCCACAAGGGCCGACGCCTGTCGAGGCTGCGGGATGTCCGCAAGGGATACCGAGGCCTCGACATGAAGGGCGAAGAAGGAACATGGGTGGTTTTTAGTCAGTAGAAGTCTGACACTCCCTCTCGCTCTGCCCAAGAGCGGGAGGGGTTATTTGATGATTTCCCACCCCCCCAAAAAAAAAAAAAAAAAAAAAAAAAGGTATAGAAGTTCAAATATGCAGGCCCGATAACTACACAAATAACTAACAACAAGATTAACTGCACAAACTGCTTGTAAGGCCTACAATCTCCCCGTCGGGGCTGCGGGTTGTTCGCAAGAGATACCGTGGCCTCGACATAAAGGGCTAAGAAGGAACATGGGTGGTTTTGAGTCAGTAGAAGTCTGACACCCCCTTTCACTCTGCCCAAGAGCGGGAGGGGTTATTTGATGATTTTCCACCCGCCCAAAGCAAAAAAAGGCCTACAATCTACCCGTCGAGGCTGCGGGTTGTTCCCGTCGGGGCTACAGGTTGTTCGCAAGAAATACCGCGGCCTCGGCGCAAGGGCTAAGAAGGAACATGGGTGGTTTTGAGTCAGTAGAAGTCTGACACCCCCTTTCACTCTGCCCAAGAGCGGGAGGGGTTATTTGATGATTTTCCACCCGCCCAAAACAAAAAAAGGCCTACAATCTACCCGTCGAGGCTGCGGGTTGTTCCCGTCGGGGCTACAGGTTGTTCGCAAGAAATACCGCGGCCTCGGCGCAAGGGCTAAGAAGGAACATGGGTGGTTTTTAGTCAGTATAAGTCTGACACTCCCTTTCGCTCTGCCCAAGAGCGTAAGGGGGTTACTTGATAATTCCCCCCTCCCCAAAAATAAGTTCTATAGCAATATGTTCAATGTCGTCACTTTTGACGACCAGGGTGACCGTCCAGGGTTTCCTGGGTAGGGTTCCCATGACCCTCTGCCCTAGAAGTTGTAATTTTGTATGTAAATAACGGTAATAATGCGTTGAGTATATATCCAGTCTATTCTTGATTAAGTCCCGAACTATGTTAACTATTCTAATGTAAATCAATTAAACAGTAACGTGGTGAATTTTTGACGCAGTAGAGCTAAACTAATGATTTAAAACTAGGACACAGAATCGCTGTTTAGCAATTGTCTTATAGTGATGCAGTATGGTCAGCCTCACTGTAAGATTTGGCTGCCTGATTATTTACCGTGACGTGAACCACGAAAATGGAAATGATCGTCGCATAGTTATAAGCTGTACTGGAGCAGTAGAGGAGCTGGCAGAAGTTTATGATTGTGTCCATTTGCCAATTTTATATGAATTTAGGAGGTAGTAAGTAATAATCGATTAGTAGACTTGTTCTATCTTTCATTAACTTACAGAAATACCTTACAATAATAATTCTAGACTAACTTTATGCACTAACATCTCTCTACAATTGAAGAACTATTCAATCGAAATTATTTCATTTAAGTGATTTTTGTATATTTAAGTGAAATAATACTATTGTGCTATAAATCATAGCGATAATTTAAAATTATTTTAAATTTCTTAGAATCGTTGGATTTTCAGCCTTGAAATCAATTCCTTTATTTAATATAAATAAGTAGAGTAAGCCGTGCGAGGTATGTTATTAGAATAGAATATTCTTATAATCTGCATCTTATTAAATATTATTTGTTATGTCCACCATACAAGTGGCATTCATACTTCAATGTTTATTTGCCAGATTACGCCATTTTTGTTTATAGTTCGCATGAGTTAGGACACAAATCAATAAAAGTATAACATAATTTTTATAAAAGTCGTCTTTATTTAAGTTTTACGAGGATCCATCGTAAAATAATAAATTAAAACATCGCAACAAACAAACTGTTAACATTCTTCGCATTAAATACACATTGGTTTGTAATAAATATGACTCGTAACATACCCATACACATACAACAAAAATAATATGACTCAAACCAAAAAACAAAATTGAAAATATCAAAGTAAATATATAAAATATCTTTGGAACTGAAAACTTAAAATAATAAAATGTACTATCATCCCTCACTTAAAAAGCAAGTGAAGTATACTTAAACATAATAAATAAAAATACTTACATACAATAAGAGAAGAGACTAATTATATCAGTCATAATGATGAAACTTAAAATAATATAGATATATACAGAAAAAAAACTTAGCATGTGTACGAACGGTGGTCAAAATATATACAGGGAAGAGAAGAAGAATTACGTAGAGATTAATAAATTAACTTTAACTAGAATAAATAAATTAATAATTTAATCTCACGCCTGTTTGACATGGGCGCCGTAGGCCAGGTTTTGGGCATCCTGGGACCTTCCCCATCCACCGCTGCTTTCCCAGCCGTGGCTCTCTTCATGAGCGGGTGCTTCCCAACCACCACTGCTCTTCTTAGATTCAAGGAGTTTCTTGATGGCTCCGAAGGCAGCGGCGATGAAAGCGATTTTACCGAGCAGGTAGGCCTTGAAGACAGCGAAGGCGATGATACCGAGGAACAGAGGGATGAGAGCAGACAGCTTCAACTTGATGAGGGCCAGGATGGGAAGGAGCTTCTTTAGCTTCTTCTTCTTCTTGCCACGGCCTGGAATTAAGATATCAAATCATAAGTACAAATTCGGGATTGAATGGCGGATCAATGTTGATTTAAGATCTAAATCGAAAGTAAAATGTAAATTTTAGTCACTTGACTAAAATGTTATCTGTAAAATCTATATACTGAAAAAAATATTAGAACCATTACCCTTTATGATAAAAAAGGAAACCTAATTGAAAGTCTTAATCAGTCCGTATCAAAATAAACACGAATCAACACAATAACACCACAAAAGAATTCTCAGTAAAGCTTAGTAGGTAATCAAGTGCAACTAGCTAAAAAGTTAACAATAAATGACGACTCTCTAAACCCCGTTGTAGTCTCACATATGCCACTAATTAGATCAAAGACAAATCTAGTTAACAAAGGCATTACAGACCGTTTAATCTCACATAGCGAACTCAGAAGAATCTTGTTAACAAAAAACTTTTCCCACAATACCTTTGTAAACGTATATACAATTAAAAGAAAGCTGCTCAACTTTTTGGTAGTCATAGTTGAATAAAATTATAATTTTGAGAAAGTCACCGCATGTATGTCACGGACTAAAGGTCAAAAGTGAGAATTATATCCATATTTTCGGTTCGCAAAAGTTGAAATTTCGGTGAACGATTTAACAGATACTAATTGATTTATTTTAAGCTGGCATTAAAATGTCGCGATAAGATTATATTGATCTTGATGAAAATACTCCAAAGCGCAAAGTTATTTTTAATGTTAAACTAATAACTTTAAAACATGTTAACGCATCCGATAAAGCCAGCGACAAAGTTTATTGACAACATCATTACATAATTAGTGACAGGCCTAGACAGTTCAATGGTCTTAACTTACACGCCGATTTGCAGATAGAAATCTAAAGACACTGAACTTATTCAAGTACCTAGAAACTGGTCTAACAAGCTCTTACATAAATAAACGGGTCGGAGTGAAAACGAAATCCGAGTGGTCATTGTGTTATGTCATTCGATCTTTCCTTTAGCATATGTGGAAGTAGTAATAAATAACTGTTGTAAATATTGTATTGTTAAGTGATCGCTAGAATTTAAATGGGACTAGAATTATTGATTGTATGAACGATGTGACTTTTTCTGCAAGA
The DNA here is from genome assembly GCA_949774965.1 of Diarsia brunnea. NCBI lineage: Eukaryota > Metazoa > Arthropoda > Insecta > Lepidoptera > Noctuidae > Diarsia > Diarsia brunnea. Next base: position 9,119,642 of record OX459019.1, on the reverse strand, counting down.
GGCCAAATATATTCATGTCGCAAAGTTTATTCAGAACAACATTGAAATTAAAGTACAGAGCAACAATAAAGTAACGACTCTAAATGGAAATAATGAAACTTGTAAGCAAACCGCAACGTAAACGTTTTCAAAGTAACTTCTGACCAAGCTAAGTCATACGGGTGTGGTTAAATTTTTAGCCTAAGTAAACCGCACCGCCGAAGAAGATTTAATACTTCACATAAACTTGAAATCTAAAGTGAAAGTTTTAAAAGTCGAGACTGATTGCTGACGTTCATGTGTAACGATTATGAGCTTAGAAATAAAAATTAGAAATTTTTTTTGGCTAGTGGCGACTTTTAACCTTTTGTAGATCCAAATCTTTTTCAAAACCACATTTACTTTTATTTAAATGCACTTTTTAGTCTCGAAAAATTTTACAATCTGTTTTTAAGTTCCGGTTTTAGCTGAACACTATTCAAACGACATTTTAAGAAAGTGCAAACACAATATTGTTAAAAATTCACTCACGGCTGAGTGCGAACGTAAAGCTTCTATTGACAAAGCACTAGACAGACCTGTCTGAGAAACATTCAAAGCTTAACCAAAAATAGAAGCTGACTATAAATATTCGTCAATGTTCATTTGTTTAACTTTAATTGCTTATTGTTCGTAGTTTTGTGTTTGCAGTTTTTGTTATACAAAGAGTGACTAGTGTCTCTTTTGTTGATCCTTAAGACTTTACAACTAAATCTTTTGCTCGAATTGTCTCTTGAGGCAAGTCTAGCAAGACGAAAACGTAATATTTCTTATGCCAAAATTACCAATGAATCGTGAAACAGTAACAGCCTTAATTTTATTACAATCTTATGCACAATTATGGTCATTACCTCTGACATTAAAGTTACTTTCGACTCTGTTGACCCCACTGGCGAAGAAATCCAGTATGATCTCAAGAAAGTGCATAAACTACTGGATCAAATTAACACATTACTTGCTGATTTTATCTCGATGCGTGGGAAAAATTTCATACATTCATTCACGTTAGATTTTGTATGCTTAATGCCGTGACTAATATTTTATTGTTGGCATGCACTGTATCAACGATCTTTACAAATTTTTGAACGATTGTGCTTGATTTTTTGCATATTTTGTGAACAGATTTATTTACATAATCGTATAATTATGCTGAGCAGCTTTTTTGTGTTTAACAGCAACAATTTCAATGAGTTTACCCTCCATGCTTGCAATGAAAATAAGCTTTCTTATTAAGTGATGAATAGTTATTTCTCTTTAACAACTTAAGCACTTTTCTAATGAGTGCTACGTGGTCATAATGTTCTAGGTTAAAAGCCTACAATAGCTTATTAACGGCTCGTTATTTACGCGCTAGGTAAACTTTTACTACAAGTTAAAACAGTTTTCATGTACTTATGGCTTTACTTCCCCTTTATAAATTTTTTGGTGTGCAACTAAACTACTTTATAAATGGGGCTCTTTATAACTGAATCCCAACATGGCTGTGAACTTTGCGCTCTAGATTATTTTGTAACTGTTCCGAATAAAATCTCAAATTGTAGTATGATTCCAATAAGTAAGGTAATAACATAACGAGTGAAATAAAATTAAATGCCTTTAACATACCTTCCTCATCGAGGGTGTTGTCATCTTCCAAAGCTTTCGGCATTCTCAGCTGCAGGACATGGCTGTCGAGGAAGTCCACAACGTTTTCCATGATCCTCTCTTCAACCTTCATTTCCCTGGCTTTAGGGTCATCGGGTAAAGGTTCGTAGCTGCGAGCTGATCTGCTTCCACCGGTGTTCTTAAAACTGACGCCATCGAGTACTTCCAAGCTTGAAGTAGCTGCTAGTTTGTCTGTAAATCTCATTGCCTTTTCCTGTGAAACAAAAGAGTTACTTTTAGTTTTGTTATTTTTTTTAGCTTTGGTCTAAATTTTGTGAGTTGAGTCTGGGTTTATTTGAAAGTTGAACTGATTTTTAATGATAAATCACTGAGGTTTATTTGAAAAATAAATAAGTCATAATTTTAAACTGTTGAACTGTTAAAGTTTGAACGGCTCGGAGGAAATATTCCAATTCAGAAAATTGGCGGATTACTCTTTAAATCCAGTTCTGTATACTAAAAATCGAAATAAGATCTCCAGCATTTTAGCAAGCTCCATCACAAGTATAACCGTAATTATTTTTCAAAGTCCTTGAGTTTTAACATCAAAACTAGTCACTTTCAGGCTAAAGCCTGTTCAACCCCAGGGATCCTCAACACAAAACACTTTATCACATTTCACTGCACTTCACAACACACCTTGAGACACAAAGAGGTATCTGTGTCCAGACAATCCTTTAGCGCGGAGATGAATCTTTCAGCTGTTCCATCCTCCTTTGCCATGGGCAATGCCCCGGCGACTGCCACAGCACACAAAAGCACTACAACCTTCATCTTACTCGATGGTTAAACACAAATTGCTAAAGATCACTGTATGAGCGTGAGTTTTATTTTGTGTTCCCCCTCCCTGTACATCCATATGTCACGGCGTCTTCGGCGCGGAGTGTGAGGCCTATGACGAAATACAAACATACCGGCACGGGGTGAGCATTTTAGCAGGTATTTGTCAGGTTACATGGGAATGTGTGTTATGGTGGCATTGTAATACGGTCACGATTTGGGCATTAAAATTTTTGATGTTTCATGGGTTGGCTTTAGAAATTTTTAATTTTGCGCGGGAAAAGATGTGAATTGGCAGCACTTCAATGAACTTACAGACAGTTATTAATTTTGCAGCAGTTTCAATTAATGATCTATGATTTAAATATAAGTTTTATAATTGTTGTGTATATAATTATTTCATGTTATATCGATAACGTTTCAAAACCTGTGATTTATTTTGTATGTTTTATGAACATTTTTTTGTGTGAGAATGCCTACATTTAATATAGTAAGAAAAAACTAACGACGTGAGTAATTTCATAACTGTGTGAATAATTCGGAAATCCTTTTGAAATAATTACTCCGTCCGAAATATTTGGAATACCGCGTGTATTTCCGGTTTTCGGAGGGTTTCGCAAAATCGCTTTCTAAAACCTATCAATACACTTATATCATCGCCTGAATTTCTATATTTTTGACCATTTGTATTCTAAAGTAAATTGTTTAATAGTCCATTTATAGGCATTGTTGTCTATACTGAGCGAAAGTTTCTGTGGTACTTAAAGACAAAGGTGATATGTCTATTTGGAATATAAAGTGTGAAATTATGTTGGTATATTCATAGTCATTGCCAACCTGTCTTTTGTTTTAAACACTCTTGATTTCATTTAGGTTGAACTTCGTGTCCATTGCGTAAGGCGTATACTTTCTTGGATTCATGAATAATTACGTCATTGAGATTTTTTTAATTCATTACAAATTCGATCTTCCTTTCATTTTGGGCTTTGGCTCATATGATGTTGAGACGTGCTGATGACAACTACTACACTTTTGTTTTTGTAAATAACATTGGAAATAATTTTGTTTATTTTGTGGTACAGCGTGTTTTTTTAATCGTAGTGTACGTACATAAAACGTAACAAGAGTTACAATTAAGATTATAGATGTTTTCATAGTTTGATTCAAGTACCTACACTTTTATCTATTGAATGTTCCCGTGTGTGATATCTATTTGAATTGAGATGTTCTTCAAATAGAAGATATACTGCACTGAACCCAAATAAATGGGAATGGGGCATAAACATTTTGAGGATGTGGTTCAAGAACGCAGTCATCCGAAAAAATAAACGACTGGCCAATATTGATTTGCTGATGCTGTAACTCTACATTTCTTCAAATGTTATTCTTGAATTATCTTTTTCTAATAATAATTATGATAAGTGTACATCTTGAACTATACTTACATCACCAACTCTTTATTCTTCATGTGCCATACGATTTTGTAAATACTCTAGACACAATAAGGCGCATAATTATTCGCTCATTACCGCCTCAATAGGAACTATTGACAAACTATTCAATCACATTCAAATCGGAGAGAGTCTTTTGTCCCGACACATTGAGACATTTTCGAATTCCAATCTAAACTAACCCTTATCTTGAGAAAGTTAAATTTCAAATTGAAGTTAGCTTACTTCTAAAAGGTTCATTGTTATCTAGATACTATCTTGGCTAGGACAATGAATGAGTTAATCGCTTCTGGTCGTATACTGAATGTGTAAAGGTAAATTTCTCCGTCGTTGTAGGTGACGTTAATGATGTATGAGCTTTTGTCGAACGGTGGGTCCTGTTTGAGTACTTTGTAGTCTGTACGTCAATCAATGCCTTTGCTAGCTTGGAGTAAGGTCGTGGTTACTTGTGGCCACTAATAGTTAACTTAACCATCTCAAACACCGATAATTTTAAAAGAAATGGTTTAAGAAAGAGACAGTCTATAAAAAGCTTAGGTAGAGCAGATTTTTTGTGACTAGCTGAATAATAGTACCTACTGTAAATAATTTTGTTAAGTACATTATTATTTTGATCTTCAACATCATGTGCATCTTAACTTAAGTACACCCATTTAGTATACTATTCATCTATTTTTTTTGGCTTTTCACTAACAGCTTAAACGTTTGTTAACACAAGAACAATTTTAAGTCATTCCAACCTGCAATTTCATCAGTGACTCGAATCTCAAAGTCATGTTGTCTTGTAGCTAATGTCTACAAAAAAAACGAAAGTGTATCAAATGCTTGTCATCCTACGCCTGTTGTAATGTTCGTTGTCGTCGTTATCCATTGATGTATTACTGAAGACTTTAATTGAAAAAAGAAAACAAAAGGAGCAATGGTTGATAAAGTGTGAGTGAAGTGGGCCATTGTATACAAGAGTTATTAGAGTTACTAAGAGAAATGTCTTTTGGTACAAAATGATGACTTAACAGAATTTAAGAACAAGTGTTCTTTCAATCAAGTAGGGCATCAAGTGCATAATGATTATATTTCTCATTGTTACACTAATTTTGTGTTGTGACCTTTTCATTGTTTAACATAGGTACCTGCTATCATTGCGGTGTCTTTGGTACAAGAATATTGTAGTCTCATTCGTTTTTCTTTATAGTTTTTTAAGGTAGTTGTCGGTACCTTCATTATAATTTATTTCATGACTTTTCGTAAGCCCTTCTAGATTAAATAATTAAGTTTATAAAGAAACCAAGTTTATATCATCAACATTTTATGTCAGACACATTTTTATTTGCGTTTCTTTTATCTTACAAGTTTCTTGGCCTAAGATGCCATGGGTCATCATCATCACCATTTTTGAAAACATCATCATTGTTTTCTTTGCTCTCAAAATGTACCGTTAGTCTAGCCACGGTATTAACTATAACTTCAATGCTATGAACTTACTTTATAGTATCTTGTGGGAACTGAACTAGTGCCGAGCAAAAAGAGTTATTGAAGTTCATCTTAGTGCTTAAAATGCCTGGTTCCGTAGTTAGTATTTCTTAGATTTTAACCTTACCACGGTAAATCTCGAAAGGGAGGATATAATTTTTTATAGAGCGTAAAATATCTTTTTTCTTGATTCTGTTTATATGACACTGTTACTCTGCGTCATTCAATGGTTGGGCAATGGCTTCATGACTTCCAGTTATTCCGATGCATCGTTAATGTGGCCAAATAGTCATTGATACCGTCCTGCACGTATTGCTGACTTTTACGAGGCCAGATGCCACACTTTGTGTAGAGCACATGATCCACATAGTGGTAGAATAGCCACTTTTGAGTGATGTGCCAACACAAACTAATGATTAAAAAAGAAACAGGGAAATTCAACATTTTAACATTCTACACTTCATATTAGCAAAAAATCTGTCTAATCTACCTAGCCTATTCCTAACTACATATATTATGTTGGATACGACTCGCAGTATAACTGGAAGTAGCTGAATACCAGTATTCAAGAAAACTATAACGGAGTAAATGATTTCTAAGTTCCAGTCATTCAAAATGCAAATCAAATCGAAGAGAAATTAAATCACATCATTTAGTCAAAAGACGCACGTGCTACATTTCCTTCCTAGCTGGCGTTTTGCCAGTAATCGTTTTGCTAAAACTGTCACATTTCTAGCTTTACATACACATTGCTTACATTCATGCATTCACTATTTATGATGCGCCTAGCAGCAGAGTTACTCGGTAGGGTTTTAATTGCCTTTGGAAGTAAAAGTGAATTATTACGTTGCGTATTGCAGCATAAAATAAAATAGTGAACCTTCATAATTATGATCTTAGGTGGTTTATCTGTACAAACGAATGTAACTTCTGGTTGTGTAAATATGCTTGATATTTAATATTAAACTCACTGTGTAGTTTTTTATAATCAAATTAGTCTTTCCATTGCCACCAGAACTTAAACCTTAAGTACCTGGGTACCACTATTGACAGTCTTGCTTTTGCCGTCTCACAGACCAGAAAAAGGCTATGATTTTTTCTAATATGTCTTTCATAGAATGAATGGCAGTCATCCATCGTGTCTCTCGCAAAAGTTACTATTATTTTAAAAACCATCTAAACAACATCTTTACAGAATTTGTACTCTCAGTGGTGTTTTCAATCTTCCATTTCATGGAACCACAAGTTCATAAAAATCAACATCCATTTCACTTGCGGAACTCTAAAAAAGCAGTTTATGTGAAAACCATGAATCTGTTAGACTAGTGCAGTTTCACACGTTATAAAAACATTTTCTCTTAAACTTTTTATTGCTGCAGCCATTGTTTGTGTTGATAAGCAGGTATTGACGTTCCGTGTAACGGGCTAAGAGCAATGAAAGTCACTTAATATTAATTTAATAGAAAATAATAAGAATAATATTCGCAAGTCTACATACGATTCTTTAGACAAATAAATGCATAATCATAATTATCAACTAACGCTAATGTTCAACGATATTACAAAACTTAAGTTTGTAAATTTGAATACGGGGGTAATCTTTGGCACATCCACTTCCGAAAATTATTTTACTAATTGGAAGCTACATTATCCTTGAGTGTCATCCTTACTTATTCCTCACTTATCACTACATAATTATTACAATACAAAGTCCTCCGCCGCGTCTGTCTGCCTGTCTGTTCGCGGTAAACACAAAAACTGCTGCACTGATTTTCATGCTGTTTTCACCAATGGACGGAGGAGTCGTTCTCGAGGAAGGTTTAGTATACAACTTGACGCGGGCGAAGCCGCGGGCATCACCTAGTAATATTTCTGTCTGTCGCGCATTCACGACAAATGACTAATTAATTTAAATATTATTTGGTTCAGAGGTAGTCTAGAGCCTGAGAAAGGACATAGAATACTTTTTATTGCGTTTGTAAGGGGGTTGAAAGGGGGGGATGAAAAGGTTACTTTTGGTCGCGATAACCGACATTACAATTAACAAGCATCAGCTAATAAACATGAAATTTAAATAAAATCGAGACGTCTTGGGATAATTCTCGACCATATTAATGCGAACAAAGTCAGAACAAAAGCTTATATTTTGGGATATTTATTTTAGAGTTGTTCATATTTAATAATAATTTACTGCATCGAAACCAACGTTATGTAAAAGTTACTGGCCACACCATCCACGTGACTGTTACGAGTACTCAACCCACTACTTCTATACTACGACTTTAAGCTTCATCATTCATTCATAAAAAAAAAATGTTGTACAACGACTTTATCCCACGTGTTAGTAATCAAGTTTTTCCCAAACTTTCTTTCTAATCAACACTTGTATTCGCAATAAATAATATTAGTGCGTAAACCGGGTGATGCCGCGGGCGTTTCTAGTCTCAACCTAACGGTTATGCCGAATATTTGATAATTATGCTCCATAGAACCTGTTTTTGTGAGCGTTCGTCGCGAGGTAGAAGTTACTTTTGACGCCGGAATGTCTGGCAATTCAACATTATATAATCTCTTCGATGATGATGCAAGAATGCTATATACTTTCATCAAAGGTAGTCTTACTCTTAATTGATTAAAAGTCATAGGTCATGTAACAGCAGGGGGTTCAAAATCTTCATCATTACTCTTGCAGTAGTCTTGTCTTAATCAATCATTGGATTCAACATTCTTTCAGTTTCTTGTATGTCCCACTGCTGGGCAAAAGCTTTCCCTTTATCATTCAGGGTAGGTACTCTTTTCCTGCGCCACCTTGAACCAGCCTTCGTGATGCGCGGCAAGATCATCTCTTCACCTCTTACTAGGCCTGCCTCACCGGCGCCGTCCTTCTACAGGCACCAATCGTGTTGAAACCTTTACCCAGCTTTCGCGATGCATGCGACTCACGGGACTCGCCCAATTATGTTTGAACCTAGCAGCCCTTATGCCTACGTCTGTAATTCCTGTTTTTGAACGCTGCGTTGTGTTCGCTATTTTATCTGCTCTCTTTACATCTAGAATGCTGAGCTCCATTGCTCTATGGCAGATTCCAAGACGGGACTTTAGCAATTCGGTGAGTGACCAGGTCTAAGCACCATTGATTAGGGCGTCTTTTAAGATATAACTTTTCAGTGATGTCAATGGGCTCGCTCCATATTACAAGACGCGATGTTATGATATAATCATTAAAATTATCAATACTAAACATAAATTAATTAGAAGAACGACATACTTGTACAAATGCTTTGATTATGCCATTGACGTCATAAATGTCATGTAACTCAAAACCGACTTCACAGACCCAAGTCACATCTACCTTACGTCGAACTCCACTTTCTTTCCCATACGCATAAATTAAATTAAAAACCATACCGTTACGCAACCAAATTAACATTATTATGATAGCCAAGTAAAAGTATTATAAAACTTTGTATTAATACTTTAGAAATTTCTACTGTAATCGTTTAAATGGTTTATGTAAGTAAGATGCTAATTTTCTCACGCGAATAGCTGCGCTTTGTTTGGGATCATCGATTTTGCGTGACCATTGTGTTTGGTTAATCAATATTTACAGTTAATTAATTTTGTGTTTCATAATTATATCTTTTTGTCATGATTTTTATTTCGTTCTGCCTTTGGGAGTTTACTAGCGTTTACTATTCGTATCTTAATTGATTCATATTTATAGTCTGTGGTTCGCCTATGTCAATATTTTCAAGTGTTTTGTATCATTTGATGCGGCGTTACAAATATTGTTTTTTTGAATTATTCTACTTCGTATCGTGTAGGCAGAAGGTCTAACGACCCCACACACCCTAGTATCAGAGTTATTTGAATAGTATTAGTAAAACAATCCTTAGTTCATAAATATTTTGGTTCATAAAAAGATTAGGGAGTAGTGTGTAGGAGTCAAGTTGACTGTCAGTAGGCCGAACATTGATCAATGTTCAATCAATGTTCGGCACATTGATTCGTATTTGTTTTGTGTATTTCGATAGCCTGTGTGCTGCTTTCAGAAAATAAACATGAAATAATAATTATAAGTCGTATTCACAACTGTTTGCACCAAATTACATATTAGCTTAACCGCAATGAAAGCTTGGTAAGATATTATGTAAAATAATTTACAAGTCACGTGATTACATTTTGCGTGACCAAACTTTTAGTAATAGTAGAAATGCAGTTTTAAGAATTTCTCAAACAGTTTTACGTAAATAGGGTGAACTAAATCGATTGGTATAATAATTACAGTTAATTCCTATATATGATATATTTACATATTTGTAATCTAATTTTTGAAGATAAGTTGGCATATTTTTATTTGGATTTTTTAGAAATGCCATCTCACAGTTCAACCTAGATGATAGTCGACTGCTTAACCGGAGTATTTCTCCAGGATTGTTTGTTTGAATGATTTACATACTTTAAACAAATATTTAGTATTTAATGCTTTAAAATGATCGGCCTACTCTGACGAGGCGACTTAGAGTTTTATTCGTCGCATTTTTATTTCAAACCTAGATTTTATAGTGTAAGCATACGTGCTGAAACTTTAAAACCAGGACAGTGCATTTTTGCCCTGCTGAATTTTGGATTTTACCTCTAGATATGAAAAGAAAACCATCTTAGCTATTAGTCTCTTACTATATCTAATAAAGATGATGATCCTGATTACATATTCCCCAGCTCCAAGACTCAAATCAACCAAGTCAACAATCATATTATTATATATTTAATATCAATCACAAATCAAGCAGGCAAAAACATCCTTTAAGAAATATTAAAACACGGTTCATGAACCAAACTTTCGTCTTCAATATCATACACCTCTTACGCAACTATGTATTAGAGAAAGTTTCTATATTAAGTAATTTGTTACCACCATACTTGGTGGTATTGACCATAATATATTATATTGTTTCGAAATACACATTGTTATAAATTATGATGATATTATCAATCTTGACGATGATGGGTTTAGAAAACGTTTCGTTATTGTACAAGTTAACGGTAATGTTAATGATAATAGTGAAATTGATATTGTGTTTAATAACATTGAAATTAATAATGTGCTTTCTGATACTGCGAGTGATTGGATTTGATAATAACTTTGTGCTAGACTGTTGATTTGTTATTGGTAATTTCTCTTTTATTTTTAGATGTTATTTTGTTGTTTACCATTATATGAAACATCTAAGGTCAGTACATTAGTTGAAGTTGATTTTCAAGGCCAAATTTAAATTTTATCTAATTTTCCTCGTGCTTTAAAAACACTCTTACCTCTTAGTTATGATTTAGTGGAAGGTCATTCGCTTCTTTTAACATAAGGTCTAAAATACGAAAGGTCAAAGTTGTTTGTTATACTTAACTTTTACTTTCTTTGCAACATATCGTTTTAAATACTCAAGACCAGTGACAGTGGTAGTATATTTATTGGTATGCAATTATAGTTTATTGTAGTTAGCGAGGGTGTTCATATAATTCTGGTTAAATAAATAGAAACAAAAACATTTTTAGTTCTTTATTTGTACGAATCATTTAAGAAATGGTTAATACATAAATATGTATGAAAGTATGTAATTGAAATATAAAATATATTTGTACTCCCAAAGTGGCACGTAGATAAATGTGAATAATGATGATATTTTTTGTATATTATAAAAGATAATAAAAATAATGATATTGTAAGTAATATAATAGTTGGAATATGATTATAGGTTCTGTAGATAAACTAGTATTATGAAGATGTATTGGTGCAATTATATGAATGTGACATAGATATATAAATGTATAAACGGTAATAGATAAGTCATAAATAATACGTAAATATATAGTTAGTTACATATCACAAAATAAACGTATACATACATATTATGCATAAAAGTATACACACAATAAATATACAAATAAAACTACACAATTAATAAATTATAAGGACTTAGTAAGAAAGGACTAGATAATAAATCTATGAGAAACATTTTGAAGTACAAAATACACAAATACGGATACCGTATAGGGTTTGAAAATACTAATATAGTACAGTATGAAAGACCATACAAACTTAGAACAACATTTTATGGGAAAACAGTAACAAATCGCGTCTTCGGTAAAAATCCCTTACAAAGGGAAATTTTTCGTTGAATATTAAATAAATACGCCTTAAAAACTACAATAAATAAACTCAGTACATTCCGTTTCACACTATGTTACAATAAATAGAGGACTTAGAATAGCTCCTTGGGAAGACCATGGCTTTAATCAGTTTTGACGTGGCCGGAGTAGGCTAGGTCCTGTCCGTCATCGATGGATCGTCCCCATCCGTGACCGCTGCTAGCGTAGTGTTCCTCATGGTGAGGGTGTGCGACTACTTCATAGCTGGTTTCGTGGTGCTTGCTTGCCAAAAGCTTCTTCAGGGCAATAATACCGGCAACGAGGAGAGAGATCTTAGCGAGGAGGACGGCCTTGGCGGCAGCGAATGCGATGATTCCAAGGAATAGAGGGATGAGGGCGGTGATCTTCAGCTTGGCGAGGGCAAGGAGGGGCAGGAGCTGCTTGATCTTCTTCTTCTTGCCACGGGCTGGAAACATTAGAATGACAGATTAGGACCAGTAAAAATAAAATTAAGAAAACATTTTGCTGTCTTGTGAGTTAAAATGAAACTTGGTATGGGAACCGAATATTTATTAAACAATTATTATTGAATAGGCAAATTAAATGAGCGTAAGTACGTTTAGAATGTTTTCTTCATATACACGATTCCAAATAATCAATTAAAATGTGTATATTATTATGCTATACGATAAGATAAATACATACTTAGAAACAGTGAATGATATTTCTACAGCTTTCACATTCGTTTTTAGAGAATTTAGTACAAAATTGTTGACATCATTTTCAAGGTCCATTACCTACGAACTATGAGTACAAGGTTTGTCAACATATTAGCTGCAACCGCCACACGTGATTTAATGGATGGAATACTTTGCTTGAACCAGTTGTCTTGGATCTCTTCTATTTGTTTAAAACATACAGAGCTTTTTGTTTTAAATGATTGTGTTATGTTGTATACTAAGTGCATTCTGGTTACTGTTGAATTGATTTATCAGATCAACGTTTTAATGTTAGATCTTTCTCAAAACAACCACAGTGTTATGACGGAACAGTTTTGTCTTCAATGCTATGTATATCGTTTGTTATTTTTTTAGATATGTAATATAATATCTATAAAAATATTAGTATATTTAAAATATTTCGTAATATCTTCCATGATTAGGATCTCTGATCAGAATAATGAATAATCGCGGAAGAAACGCAGTAAGTGTTAGATGTAAACCATTCTTTGTTAATAGAATAAAATGCTTCTATTCTATCTTTTATAAAGTAAAACACTAAAAATGTTACTAATTATTTGATTTTAACCGTTATATTATAAACCTCAGCTACCACTGCAAGTTCAAGGAGTTTGTGAACTTGTATCTTTAGCATTACATCGCACGCGCTGCCAGTGCAACTACAGCCTTGAGCAGTGTCGCCATCTATGACATTGACTGTGAACTACCAAGGCTTGTGCTTTGTTTGAACTTCATCGCTCGTTATGTCACATGGTTCTTGTTGGTGTTTTCAGTTTTAGTAAGTTTCGGAGCTAGATCGGTTGTTTATGTGTGGTAGGTTTATGAAATTAATTATGGACAATTGGACATTGTAATAAGAATTAGGACTAAAAATATTTGGGTGAGGATGTAATATTTTGTTATTCTGACTTCTTAGTCCAATGCAAATAGGTACTGGTCGGTACAGCAAAGGACGTCTTCTAACCTAATAGTACAAATGGCAGGTAATTTCTTAAAACTGGTAAAAATAAATAGTTAAGAGTTCCCTTTCAAACGGCCCTTTATTTCAAAATAACAGTACAGAACAAAAAAAGAAAAACAAATGCCACCAGACATGACAGACAGGTACAAATGGACACCGTTCTAAAACTTGTTTATGATTGACATAGTGACATGGACGGCCCATTGCCTTCAAGCACCTACATGACATACTTCCCTCAATAAATGATGTAGGGCTCACAAACGTTAACGAACAAGTTTGGTCGAAAGTAAAACTGTATCCTGTTAGTAATTAATTTTATCACCTGAATCACCTTCTCTCTCTTGCCCTCTCCTTTTCTTTCCCAAACTTTACTGAGATCGGCTTCTAGTCTTACCAGATGCAGTTGAATGCCAGTATTTTTCAACCTATTTTTGATTTCAAATTTATAACTAGCCGGAAAGGAGTCACGGCTGATATGACATCCACAACCTACTCACTGGGTAACCGACTCACCTCGATAAGATTGATTGTTAAACTTTCGAACTTTTGACTATCCGTAAGGTGTTTTTTTCATAATTCTGCATACATTAATGTCTAGTTTTCCGTCAAACTTTTAACAACTCACTAGCCAACACCGGGACTTTGATAACAAAACAAAATTAGACTGACAAGATAATCTCTCCCATAATTTATCTTAGTCACCTTGTTTAAGAGCCCAAGTTCATTATCATACTGACCTGTAAACTTGTTCAACTCAAACATACTTATGTACATTCATTGACCTTAACCTACAGCGATTCATTTTGATCACCTATTGATGGTTAAGATTATAATGAATGGAAACTCTGCCTGTCAATTATATTAAAAGAAGAAATGAATTCATACGAGACAATACTACAAAACAAATATTAAACTAGGTAAATAGGTGGTTGGGAAGTCAGAAAGAAGAGAAAATAAAACTTGGAAATGTACACAGGAAACAAACTTAGAATAAAACTATGCGAGTTGGACGTGGAGGCCAGGGGGTTTAGGCACTACCTGGGGGAGGTATACTATATGTCTACTAGTGGAATGACTGTGATAGGCTGAGTCAAATGACTTTTGATTACAGTATGGCCTGGAATCTACATGTGTTTTAGTTCCAATACCACAAAAGAAGAGGAAACAAAAGAAACAAGCCTATTACTTAAGACCTCATTACTTTTACATCCTGTTGAACAAATTGAGTACATTCCGACAAAACTCGAGGTACAGTGAAAGGGTGTTAGATCCTAAATGCGTTTACCACATTACACTATTACCGAAGAAATTCTCACGTCGTTGAGTTTGGCAGTGAAATAGCAGTGTCATAGTATCTCAAATAAAATTGATCTTGAGTGTTAGACAAATAAGCCTATCGGTGTTTCAAAGTGCGAGATTGAATCTGATTGTTTTATTGTGAATATTAATATAAACATTATCATGAGATTTCCAGATGGGCTGGATAGCTGAAAGTAATTATGTGGACCAGATTCACATTGGCTCAATAACTGTTCATAAGTAACCTTGAGTTACGTTTAGATAATGTTTGAAGTTGTGCACAACCGAGAAAGAAATCGAGAGTGTTGAATTTGTTAAGGTAAGTGACACAACTATTGGCAAATAAGTATTTGAATCTGCAAGGGTGTGAAGACAGTGCAGTTCACGACTTTGAGCTGTCATCGTCAATGGAGGAAGATGCATTTGTAAGTTGATACTTATAGCTTGCTGCAGCGTTCAATTCAAATAAGGATTGGCCGATGAAAAAACCTGTGTCTGATAAGGAAACATTTATGAACGAAGACAGAAGAAGTGAATGAAGCAAGACACCACAATGATAAAACGGAAAACAGACCCAACATTTCCTAAGAAAATTAAGACAATTAAAAATAACAACCTGACTCATAACACCATAATTGGTATCAATCGAACTTGTAACACGAACACATATCATAATATTGGAAAGGCAACTTTCTTCGGAGAAGAGCTGAGGAGTGCCGTTTACACGATTTCTCGATGACTTGTTAAACTGGTTTAGAGACAGGACTTCGAACTAACGCCGTAGAGGGAATGTGCCGCTTTCGAGTTTCTACATGTTGTTGACAATCTCAATGTGAAGGCCTTTTTTGTGGAATAGCATTTTCGCAATACGGAAGTGGTGGTTGGCGATGATCTAATTTCCCAATGAGTCTTCGTGCCTAATGTATCTCGATTTAAATTGTGAAGATGACGATACTTTCCCAATAGCCATAAAATTGCAGTTGATTTACGTGGCTACCTCCTATGCACAGGAAATTTGATAAGTCAGTAATAAATAAGAAGACGTAAGACTTATCAAAAATTGAACACTTTGAATAAAATTAACTACATTATTTACTCACTATGCAGTTATTATAATACGAAGTATTTAAATTTTGCGGAAAGCGTATTACAGAATAAGACGAAAGAATCACTGATAACTGATAAGGTAATACCACACTTTTTAGTTGCATTTGACCAAAATGTTGAATTTTCTTAAAAACCGGAATAAAATCGTAATGATTCATAGGGAGATGTGTAGGGGTCTTAACGAGTACGTCCGCTTCAAGTTTCATTCACGAGAATAAGTAGCAAGCTACCATTCATGTAACATCCGTGAAGGCCACTTGTAAGACTTTCCTATCTTTACGGCCTTTATGCGTTGATAGTAGGCAGATGTCAAAGGTCTTATGGTTTTATAGGAGATGGAACTTTTATATGAGTAATTATTCATACTAATAATATTAATGACAAATGCGAAATTAACTCATCTGTTTTTATCCTTCACATCTTAACAGATGAAAGAAAGATGATAGGTACACGGGAAGACCATGACCTGAGTTGGTGACAAAGAGACCATAAAGTGAGTTAAACCGCAGCTAGACAGAGTTGATACAATATATTAATCAGTATTAAAGCTTTAGTGATGACAGAACTCTAGTACATAATTATTATATATTGCAGGATTAAACATAAAAAAAAAACATAAAATTACAGTAAATCATCACGTGGTAATAAACAACATCATTTAAACTGAGATACTAAGATACTGATATTGAAACTAAGATAACATCTCCAAGTATTTACAATTGTGAACATTACTGTATCAAACACACTGATTTTCTTAACACTATCTTGATTAATAAATTTAATATGCATGAAGAAAACATCATGAATGCACTCAAATGGGTTCGGAAAGTGATTCGGTTCGAATGATACTCCACTTACCTAATCAGGAATTACAATCGGAACTAATGTAAGTGGAGCATCTTTCCATACTGTTGGTATGTATATCAGGAAATCGCATGTTTATAATTATAAAGATTTATTCAGGCGTACAATTTCAAGGCATGAAAATTGTACATCGCTGACTAATGGGGCAGTTAGGCTTTCTATTAATATCAGTAACTTAGATTAACTGTGGTCTACTAAATTTAACTGTTACATGCATATCGTTAGGGCTGGCAGTTATTATTTCCGGTTTTACTGTATTGTTGTTTTTAATAAAATTTTAATTAATTTAGTCATTGGTTCACGTACACATCTGATTGGCATGTATTTCAATGTTTTACCATTCAGTGAGCGTACGAGATCGTCGTACTTGTTACCTCACATAATAAAATATTTTCCTATTCATTATCAGGTTTAGTTTACAGTATTGTGCAGTCCGTAAGTTGATCCTGAACGTGTTACAGTTATAATGGTGAATTATCGATGTGCTGTGTATCTAATTATATTCTTTTATAATTATGTTATGTATTGAAATAAATATTTAAAGGTCAATTTCATTGCAATAGTCTGTGATGATCAATTTCCTCATTCATTGAAAATAAAAACAAAAAATATCTTTACTAGAACTCAATATTCCGTGGCAACCTTGCTTTTTGTATTGTACCGCGCCACCTTGCATTTGTAATATGTAACGGTACAGTCGAGCTATAACTTGGACAAGTATTAAGTACAGTCACAGTCATTTTGTGTACGGACACTTTATATTCATGGGAATTTAAACATTAAGTAAGTGCTTGAAACTTTCCAATATGAGGTGGAGTTTTCGCTTGGTGACAAATGTTTGTGACTTTTTCACCAACATCGTCAAATTCTGGATCATTTGCATTTGTTTGGTTTAGAATGTGTTAATTTTTGTTTTTGGTAATTGAGTGTGATGTGTGTCAGCGCGGTCGGTCATGTTTGTTCGTTGGTGACTTGCATAACGTGTATTGATATTTATGTACTTTATCCATTTTCTGAATTTGTCTCGTTTGTATCTGGCCCTTTTTGTTACGAATGACCCAATTGCAATTACATACAATATAGTTCACGCTACGCTTTTGTTAAATCATAGGCAAAGAGCAATTTTGGTTATAGAGCACAGCATCATTTTCAATGTATAATTATTACCCTGGTCACGGTGTTACTTTAACCGTGGTTAGGTAAGCCACTCTCATAAGCTAACAATACATAGTTCCTTAGGAAGCGATACTTCAGTAATCCGTTCTTAGTTTTTTGTTTCAAATCAACAACTGATGTACCTGAACTGTTTATACGATTAGAACATTCTTATAGAAATCATGTTTAGTTTATTGACCTACATTTATATCGTTAGCATCAAGATTATGCTTAAAAACTTCTCTAGAAGAATTCTGACCATTCATATCAAAATATCCTGTTTAACAATAGCTCCGTTTTTGTACATTCCTTGAATAACTTGAGCCAGAATTAGAAATAACTGTGAAGATGACGCAATGCAAAGTAAGTTCAGAAAGAATTAGTATAATAAAGGAGAGAAATTGAACACAAAACGTGACTAAAAGTTAAGTTCAGAAAACAATTGTTTTGCTCTATTTAATCATCATCTTAAAAACCGCAATCTTTTCGTACTTTAGACTCGGGTGAATGATGCATTTGATTGAAATCTCTTTTATTTATATCATCTTCCTGCTTCATGTCGTTTATTTTAATTTAAGCTAGTTTGAACTTTACAAGCTCAAAAACTGTGAAACCGAAAGTTGAATCGTAACGCGATCGATTTACGTCACAAATTTGCATAAGTTTTAAATCATTAGCAATCGATTTACATTTTGATTTACGCTTCTTATCGTTTTAATATTACCGTGTGGTTTGTTGAAAGCCATTTATTATGTTAACTATGTTTGTTTGAATGCATAAAAATAATAGTTCTGCTCATTCAAATCTTTATCTATACTCTAACGTAATTGAGCTATTAACACTCTATTATATACGCTCATTTAATTTTACTACGGACGTGCTAAAAAGAGTTTAATTTTGTGAAGAAGATTTTTGGATGCTTACCTTCCTCAAGGGACCTCTTCATGCCCTCAATGGCTGAAGAAGGTAGTTTGAACTGGATCACATGGTTCTCCAAGAAGTCAGCTGCTGAATCCACCAGCCTGGACTCGATCTGAGCTTCCCTGGCTTTGGGCTCTTCAGACAATGGCTCCAAGGCCCTAGCTGACCTTGGGGAACCATTGCTAAGTATCGCCACTCCATCAGCAACGTCCAACTCCCGCGCAGTGTTCACAGCCTCCACATATTTCAACGTCTTCTCCTGCAACCAAAAGATAAGAACTTAGTAACACATCACTTAAAACACTTCACGGTTATCACTTCACTGATCCCACCTTTATGCACAGGGATGTGTCTCCATCGACGCACTCTTTAACAACTCCTAATATGGACCCGAAAACTCCGATTTCGTTGGGCTCCTTGTCGAGCGCTGGCATCGCCTGCGCCGCAACGACTAGGACAAGAACTGCGATGTATCGAATCATGGCGTCGAATCAAACTACCCCTACAGAAAGCTTGGCACAAAGTGTAGCGACGTTGTATATGACGGCCTGTTTTAAGCATCTTACCCCACTACCGCGGCGGTCAAGAAAAGTGAACTCGATGGCGATGTCGGCCGATTAAACTGGTACCTACGAAATTATTTTGTTGTACTTACGGACATTTTTCGGGGAACGCACGTGGTTTTTTGTGGTTGTGTGGGTGTGGTCGTGGATCTTGGTGACAGTTGATAAGTGTGGTGCATCGTATGAGGAGTGCGTGGTCTTGATACTTTTGTTGTGCGGAAATTGTGTCAGGTTTGCCAAAATTCGAAAACTCGGGTGATATTTACCAGTGCAAATAATGTCCTGTGTATTTACTTTTGTGTAACTATGTTGATGCTAAATTATACATTAGATTTTTTCATAGTAATTAGAAAGGATATTTTTCATTGAATATCTGATACCATTTTATGATTGTATCCAGATCTTATCTGATATTAATTCTTTCACTTCCGTGTTAAGTAGCTTGTTGTTTTTGGTCAACATGTAACTACTTAATATGTTGTTTAGACCACTTCCATTACAAGAACTATTCATAAAACACGCGCTTTATAACCTGCTCGACTTGATTTTAGCACAATAATTATTTCAAAGACTCCTTTTGTCAAAGTTACGTGTATTATGTCATTAAATGTATTGTATTAGCACACTTGATTATTATTTTGTATTATCCTGTCTGTGTTTTTACGATTTATTCCGATACACTAGGTTTATGTTCCTTGTTGTTGTCTCACACTCAGTTAATTGTAAGGCAGAGTTGCACCTAAAAGTGTACCCACATTTCGCTGTCCCATATAATTGTCCATTGGCATCATGCGGACACAAGCATGGTTTTTCTCGACAATGAACCATGACTTACAATTTTATCACTACCACAAAGTAGTGATACACTTTTCTCATGTTTCCCATGACCATACTCCATATTTTCTTTCTCAGTTTATCGTCATATCTACAACAAAATTAGTTGTTATTAAAACTGAAGAATGATGGTAACCTAAAAACTTTTTATTCCCACAAAATGGTGGAACAATGAACAGATGGCGATTACTATAACTGATTACTAACATTCCCTTTTATAAAATGTCTTGTGACTCAATGAGCTTATTATTTTGATAAATTATCGAAAATATTATTATGTGCCTGTGAAGGAGTGAAAACAAGAGGTTTAAATTATTAGCTGTTTTGAAACACTCACTCACTTTAGTAGTATTTTCGTATAAAGTTGGTGACTATTTTGTTTTGAGTTCATTTTGATGTAATGACTGCAGCTGGATTGGTACTTCTCCTGCTTAGTTTTTGAATTATATTATTTTGAAGGCCCTATGTAAGTTATTATTACATACGCATTGGATATTCTTATTGGCTGCCTCAATGGTCTAGTGGTTAAAAGCGACCCTGCTGAGCAAGAGATCCTGAGTTTTATTCCCGGGTCGAGTAATGTGTTATTGGGTTTTTCCATCAGGACTTTCTCAGTAGCAGCCACGGAGTCTGGATTTGTGCCCAATTGACGGCAATAAGCTCACCTTCTACGTATTACAATGGACTTAAAGATAACTGGCTAAACACACACACATTACACCGTTTCAATTTTTTTTTCTTTTTACCTTCGGGAACTACAGACGTAATGTTATGATATTGTTCATGTTTAATATTTGTCACAATGACTGTACCATTGCCACCTGTGAACTCATAAACTGTAGAAGTCATGTTTCTATTGTATTCCAATCCTACATCAAGTAGATCACTATCATTCTGCAGATGATATAGTAACCCATTTCTCTCAAATGACACTTATAACCTTCTCTGAATGATATTCATCTTATGCCATGTTTTTTTTTTAACAGATACGATTGAAACCATCTTGTTTTCTTCTCATTCGTTTCTTATAAGGTTTGTATGTTGTTTGATGTTTTTATTTCATCTTGTTCTGTCGTACAGTTTTCTACCTTAAAGCTCTGTAGTGACATTGCATATTATTGATAAAAATGGGAATTAGGATCAACTTCTGGGGTTTACTAAAACCAAACACCAAATACCATTTATTTATATTACTGATGCTGAATGCTTCAGGAATCACGATTTAAGGTACGCGTTGATACGGTAGAGATAAAAAAATATGGAACAAAAAGGAGATATCCTATAATAAGCAGTGGTCCCCACCAAGGCTGCCAACGATGACGATGGTGATTAGCAATTATTATTGATGAGTTGTCACCACCTACCTAGAGCCGCGGTGCCCCAATGGTGGCGGTCTCGACTTACGAACAGTAAGACGTGGGTTCGAACAAAAGCAGGCGCATTGCTTTGTAATTTATTTCATCACAAAAACATCGTGAGGAAACCGGCAATATGTTAGAACTAACAAAATCGAAGACATGTGACGTCTACCAACCTGCACTGGGCCCGCGTGGTGGATTATAGCCCATCCCTCTCTTAGAGAGGAGGCCTGAGTCCCTGCAGTGGGAACATTAAAGGCTGATAATAACTCATTACCTGCTAAGGCAGCCTAGGCTAGTCTTTTCTCAACTATTCCAGTCAAACAGGATGCAGCTGAATACCAGTATTGTACATGGCGTGACTACCTATCGGACTAGTACTGGGTAATATGATATACTCGGTTAGTACTGGGTAATGTGATACCTCTTGGTAAGACTGGTTGTCACACTTTAGGGCCACCAACTACTTACTTAACGGCACGGTTGGCGCAGTGGCTAAGCGATTGGACTGCTGCGCTGCGTGTCGCGGGTTCGATCCCCGCACGGAAAAAATATTTGCATGGCCTGCAGATAGTAGTTTCGCGTCTGGGTATTTGTGTATGTGACTTTATATGTTTGTGAACACATCCACGATACAGGAAAAGATCCTAGTGTGGGGCAACGCTTTAAAAAAAACTTAACGACTGTCAAAGTATTGACAGCCGGGATCGACGGCGAGGTATGGAGGAAACTAGTTATGTAATGGGTAGATACCCATCCGTGGATCAACCTAGGCAAGCGCGGCTGACCCTGAAGATCAACCCCCAGTGGCTGTTTTTATTTAACCACGAGATTTATTGATTAATAGAATTATCCTAATAATGACGAATTACGAATATTAACCTCTAGAGCCCCAGCGGCACAAAAACGTGCCAGTAAACAAGTATTACCGTTGAGCCCCGCTGGCACAAATTTGTGCCACCAAACCCCGACCGATTTAAAACTGTATTTGTATTATAGATAAGTCTTAAAATCGTTTCTGAACGAATGTTCTCAATGGCAGATAATATTTTACAACCTTAGACAAAGATAGAAACTAAAAATATTGTAGGCAACATTTTAAAAAAAAGTGTGAAGTTAGTACAAAAACTTCGAGTTCGTGATTACGTCGCGCGCTAGTGAATTCGTGTGTTTTCGTGATTTTTCATTGATTTTGTACGGTAAGTGGGTGAATATTCATTTGTGTTTCTCGCAACTTTTTACATAGTTTTTCGCATGAAATAATACCACAAAACTTGTTTTATTGAGCTAACAAAATTTACATCGTTCTGGGTTCGTCGAACTCGCTATTGTTATTGTACGATTTTTTGAGATAATTCAACGAAATTTCATCTTTGTGATGGCAGAAATAACGTAAAATCTATTGATAATTCATAATTACACGTAGTCCATGCATATTTCAATAATTTATTCATATTATGATGAAAATTTCATTAGTAGGTAACGAAATCCTATTTGAATTTTGAACTGTCAAACGTCAAAATGGTTCTTAGCTCAGCTAGTGCTTAGGGTCATGTCGATAAAAGTTATCGATTGTTTTTGTAAAATTGTTCGGATAAATAAAATGAAAGTATTATTTTTCGTATTTTATAGTTTTATTTCCGTTTAGTATAGTTTGAATGTAGATGTTTTTTTTAATTATAATAATTTCTTTTAGTTTTTTGTTTTGTTTTGTAAATTATGTGTACGGTATTCTTATAGATTTGAGATGGCTGCGAGGCAAAACTGGTGCGTTGGACGCGAGTATGCCCCGGAGGACTTTGATGAGCTCCTCCGGGACACCGACTCGGAGGACGAGGGCGAAGCCGAGTACCTCTATTCTCTTTCATGAATAATGAATAAATCACTCACCTTGTTGTGATGAGGCTAAGTATTATCATCTGCCTAGCCTTTTCCCAACTATGTTGGGGTCGGCTTCCAGTCTAACAGATGCAGCTGAGTACCAGTATTTTACATGGAGCGACTGCCTATCTGACCTCCACAACCCAGTTAATACTAGGTAATACGATACTCTTTGGTGAGACTGGATGTCAGAATTTCAGGTCACTGACTACCTGTAACGACTGCCAAAGCTCTATATATGGCAGCCGGGACCAACAGCTTAACGTGCTTTCCGAGGCACGGAGGAAACTCGGTATGTCGGGCGGTCACCCATCCACAGACCGACCTAGGCAAGCACAGCTTTACCTAAAGATCGACCCGAGTGGCAGTTCTTATTAAGCCACGAGCTCCTCTGTGTGATGAGGCTAAGTATATGATGAATAATCACTTGTTGTTTTTTTTTTCAGTAATATATCTTTTTGTCTTTTAGCAACCTGAATGGATAATATTTTATACATAGGTATGTAGTAACTATATGTGATTGAATCAGGTGCGGGTATTGTTTGTGTTTTCGTCTACACGTTTTATATGGGGAAGGGTGATGGTCTGGAATTGCATGTAAATGTGAACTTCGCATGAAAAACTCATCTGAACTTGCAATTTTTTGTGAGGCGTTAGGTTTATAAATGTGTTTTTTTTTTCAGTATGTTGAGCCGCCACCGACTATCCTCGGGTTAACCCAGGAGGGAGTCGAATTTCTACTGGCTCCGACTGCTTCGTCACTTATCTTTATGTAAGTCAATGTTATCATCAAAATGTTTTTTTTTTGTAAAGTTGTTTATGAGTCTTTTTTAAAACGAAAATCTTTTTTGATAGGGCAAATCCATCGATTTCAACTTCGAGTGTGCCGCACCCTTCCTCGAGTGCGCCAGCAGTCATTCAGGCGTAAGTAATAAAACACGTTTTCATCAAAATAATTGTTTTTGCGTTACATCAGGAATAACGCAAATCTTTTTTTACAGATCAAGCCCGCTGCGCGCTCAGCCTTCGCCTTTTGAATTTCACCCAGAGTAATTATATTTTCATCTTCGTCTTTTTACCTATTCTTCTTGATAAAGACATACGTAGATTTATGATATTACTGTTTATTTTTATTACGAGTATTTTGTAAATAAATAAATAAATAGTATTATTATTATTTAACTAATATGCATAATAAGTAAATAAAAGTACTATGTCAATCTAAATTGTTTTTTTATTTTCCTTCCTGAACTCAGTCAAACTTATCGATACTATAGTGGTGTGGTCCCAACCCTACGGAATGTTAGAATTTCATACATTTTTATGACCACTTCAGATGTTGACAATTTTGGTTTTTTCTATGAAAGATAAGGTAAGTATGGGTAGAAATCGGTAGACTACTTTGTTCTTGTTCATTTTCAAGTAACATTCAAATTCAAACGCTTATATTACCTGGTGAAAAAAATCCTACAAAAAAGTTATCAGATTTGTTCCCTACTCTAGGTTATTTTGAGGTTTTACAATTATAGTGGCATATTTTAACGATTTATTGTTAGTAATGAGTCGATGAATATATAAGTAGTATTGTAGAAACATTTATAAAGGGCATCTGTTTGTTATACCTCTGATGATCATTTTACAAAGTAGTGTATCGAACAATGCAAATTCATGAAAACTGCGCCGCGCGCTATGAAGTTCGAGTTTGAATATTGCAGGAATCGGATACAGAACTCGTAAAATAACATTATCTTTAGATTACCAGTCTATTCATGAGTCAGTTCCCAAAATTTCGTGTAAATTGATCACACAGTTTAGTCAGAAATCAACATAATACAGCAACATAACTATATTCGGCAAGTACTCCGACTTCAATAGGATATGTTTATTTCTTGAGTTCTAATCAGAATCTTGTTTACATTGTATTTCATAGTCACATCATTGAACAACCCGACACCGTTTAGAGTGTGTGAATAGAAGCAACAGAAACGGAGCGATAACAGTTTTTGTGACCAGTGTCAGATTTCGCTTACGATAAGAGACCGCCCGCGGTGCTTGACGGATGGTTGACGTAACTAATGGCGGTACTTGAGAGGTTAATAATAAATACGAATTTTCAATGAAGCAATAAAATACTCCTTTATTTACAATTACCTACTAATCCCACGCTGCATCTTCTTCAAGACCCAAATCAGTAGAAAACCATTTAGAAATTCTTCAAAGCTTTCAAGTTATTTTAAAAAGCCACTTGAATGTCCTGGTGACAAATAAAGTGAAATCGACCCTAAAAATATACATAATATCCTACTAGAAGAACAGGTATTTTGCCACAGGCCGAACAGTAGGCTACCATACGTCGATAGTTTGGCAATGACCCTGATACAAATACTTTAGAGTATGTGACCTGAGTGTCAATGACTACATTGATTGTTTTTGTAAATTGGGGAATTTTAGACTGCGTGTCTGTAGTCAGGTAGCCATTTGTAAGAAGAAAAGAAAAACATGACAGTGAAACGTATATACGAATATTTCAATTATCCAGATATCCAACTATCCGGCCTAATTTTGCACAATTTTATTAACCGTATTTTTATATCCTGTTGTCTAAATGACGTATGTGAAACACTATAGTAAAAAGTTATTAGTATTGTTTGATTTTACTTCTTTTTTTATCGTTTGGGCAATAAGGTCTAACGACCCCACATACTGACTGAGTTATCCGGAATAGCTCTGGTTTTAATTAATCCAGATAATCAGAATTCTAACTTTGAACTGTATTGTGTTTTGTTGTAAATAAGGCTGAGTTGCTGGGTTGTGGAGAAATGATAAGATAAGCAGTATCTATCTACACTAATATTATAAAGAGGTAAGATTTGTTTGTTTGTAACGATCAAAAATTTTTTCACCGTTGGGAAGCTACACTATTCCCGGGTAACATAGGCTACTTTTTATCCCTGTATTCCCACGGGAACGGGAACTACACGGGTGAAACCGCGTGACGTCCGCTATTGTGAAATACTGGCATTCAGTTGCATCCTGTTATTCTGGAAGCTGACCCCAACATTGTTTGGAAAAGGTTAAGCAGATGACGTTATCGCTGGAACTAATTTACTTTATCTTGACTCTTTTTTGTTGTGGGTGGGAAATTATCAAATGAATCCTCCTGCTCTGAGCGGAGCGGCAGGGAGTGTCAGACTTCTATTCACTAAAAACCACCCATGTTCCTTCTTAGCCCTTTGTGTCCGAGGCCGCGGTATCTCTTGCGAACAAACCGACAGGTTTATCTTGACACTCAGAAAGAGTACTTTCGAAGAATTTAAGTTGATATTCAAATAAGAGCCAATTTAAACGTCTTCTGGAAAATTTATAGTATGAAAACGGTTTCAATAATGGGCTAGTAAGGTTAATCCCTTGATTTCCTTACCTTGAATGTAAATTCTTTTATTTCCATAAGCAGGTCGCTTGTAATAGATCAGCGAAAGGTATATCGAAAGTAAGTAAGTAGATCTATGTTTGACCTGAATACAAATAGGGTATATGTGTTTAAGAATGGTAATTGAATTTTAATAGACGGATTATCTTTTAGCCCGTAGAAAACCGATGCGGTGAATGATAGCACTAAGGTACGTATGCCAGCTCCATCAAGTACCCATAAAAGTATTCGACAGTATTTTGCTAGTATAGTTTTGACTAAAATCCTGTCGTTCCCTGAACTTCAGACGTGTGAGAAAACATAACCGCTCTTCAAAGGAAAATGCAAATCGGAAATTTCTCAATAGCAGCCACGGACTCTGGATTTGAGCCCAGGTGATGGCAATAGGCTCACCCCCTTTTACGGGGTACTAGAACAAAACTGATGAAATGCGGGTGTACTATTAGGTTACAGCTCTACCTAATAGGATAACAGGTGTGATGTTATACAGGGTGGTGCCGACCATACGACAATAAATGAAACCACTGGTAGTTCTAGTTCATAGGAACATTATTAAACTATCAAATAAATCTTCAGCAAAATAAAAATAAAAAACAACAAAACTAAGTAGCATAAAACTTTAAACGAAATACATTACAATTTATAAACAAATATTGGTTTACTAAACTTTTTTTTTATGTTTTTGGGGGGTGGGAAATCATCAAATAACCCCTCCCGCTCTTGGGCAGAGCGAAAGGGAGTGTCAGACTTCTACTGACTAAAAACCACCCATGTTCCTTCTTAGCCCTTCATGTCGAGGCCGCGGTATCTCTTGCGAACAACCCGCAGCCCCGACGGGTGGTTTACTAACCTTAGGAATAATTAGCACCGATATACGTATGGAAATACAATGTAACAAACGAATTTGGCAAAGACATTTAGGTAGTTTATTGTCGTATCGTCGTCACCACGACGGTGTTAGCATTAATTATTTGATAGTTTAAAAATGTTCCTATGAACTAGAACTACCAGTGGTTTTATTTATTGTCGTATTGTCGGCACCACCCTGTATAAATCTATGTTCCACTTATCCAAATCTAAATTCAATGAACAGCCTGAACAGTTATTTCTAGAATCTTTTTTGCTCAAAGTTCCATACATTACGAGAACATTTCCACTAAAGATAGACTTTTTAAACTTTTACCTGTAGGAGGCATAACAGGTCAAAGTTTGTATGAAAACCTAATTCTTGCAGATGGTGCCGTCGCATTATGTAAAACTGGACCATCATTATGATATTCGTAGTTTATCAAAAACTCTTCTTGTTCTCTAAGTAGTCTCAAAAAACAGCGGGAAGTAGCGGCGGTGGCCCAGTGGTACCGGCCCCGACTTATGAACAATAAGTCATGGGTACGAACCCAGGCAGGCGTATTACTTTATGAAATTTATTTCATCACCACTGCTCTCAAAACAGTGAAGGAAAACATCGTGAGGAAACTGGCATGGTCTTATAGAGCCGAAAAATTCGAAGACATGCCCGCGTGGTGGACTATAGGCCATCCTTCTCCTAGAGAGGAGGCCTGAGTCACTGCAGTAGGAACATTACAGGCTGATGATGATTATGAGTCTCAAAAAAAATTCAAATAACAATAAATGGCAAGTATCAAAATCACTGTATCCTCATATACGACTTAAAACATCTCAGTATATAAGAATTAAAAAGGTGGAAGTGCCTGAAGAAAATTCATTACAGACAGAAGTGAACGAAAGCTGGTCTTAAGAAAACTTGATATTCATTTATTACTTGTATTGAAGAAAGTTGTTGTTTTGTAGGGTATTTGTTGAAGCTTTATTTAGGTTTGTCTATGTATAAGTGAAGCCAGTTAGTGCAGTTAGGATTATTAGTAGATGTCTGTGGATTGTCTGTTTGAGACTTTAGTATTGTGGTGGGATTTCTCTTCTGAGGGCACTGAAAACATGGATGAACCTATATCCATTTTCATTAATTAAAATTGAGAAAATGGATTTCCCAAAATTTACTCTAAGCTGAAGCGTTTTCAGAAATCACTCTAAGCTGTAAGTTCGCGCTGGTTCCGACTGAAAGATATAAAGATCTTTCGCAGTCGTTACAGTTAGCCAATAACCTGAAAGTCTGAAAAAGGGTAACGTATTACGTAGTAATACCTGGGTTGTGATGGTCGTATCTACGTTACTTACTTTTTAAATCACTCTATTTTGACCTCAGCTTAGCAGTTTAAAAGCTTTAATTAAAACAAAGGTACTCATCATCAGCAGATTCTGCTCATAGTTTTTCCAACTATGGAGGTCGACTACCAGTCTAAACAGATGCAGTCAAATACCAGTATTTGACATGAAGCGACTGCCTATCTGACCTCGACAACCCCCATAGCAACTGGGCAATACGATACGAATTAGTAAGACTGGTTGTTAGACTTTGGGCCCCTGACTACCTGTAATGAGTGACAAAGATCTATAAATGATACTCGGGTCCGACGGCATAAGGTGATTGAAACATTATAGTAGTGTAAACAATGGGCCTAAACCTGTCACCACACGATGGTTATGTAAAACATCATAATCGTGCGTTTGTTACGCGTGACCTGTCGCAGTGTTTTACGCGTCGCGTCTGAGTCGTGTTAATGGCGACAAATATGAACAAGACAAACAATGCTTTGTCGCGGTGTGATTGATTTAGAGTAGATTGTGGTGTGACTTGCAACAGGTCTATGTTTAGAAGACTTGATTTAGTGCTAGTAGTGTATTAAAACCACATATTGTTTTTTTTTAAACGTTGTTCCACACTAGGAATTTCTTCTGTATCGTGGGAGTGTTTACTTACATTTAAACTCACATACACAAATACCCAGACCCGAAACAACTATCTGTAGGCCATACAAATATTTGTTCTGCAGCAGTCCAATCGCTCAGCCACTGCACCAACCGTTTAAAAGGTCTTTGAATAGTTAAAAGTGACAAGGCGGTGAAACCTGGGAGATAACAGAATGATCTTATTACTTATAAGTTTATCAAAAACCCTGTATAAGAAACTAAACTACTGAACCCAAGAGGTGACCATTTATTTGCGATCAGTACAGTAGGTACTTAGGTAGCTGTTATTTTTCCTTACTTCTCTATTAGTCATCTCAGCAGTTAATCTATATCTATCTACCTATATTATCAGCATAAATATTCATTAAATTAATCACTACCTCTTACTAAAACGAAGAACCATGGCAGTAAATGGTTAAGTCCCTTAAAATAAAAACAAAAGAAATCAACCAAAACACAAACAGATCAATCAACGGCTAATTAGAGGACAAGTTTTTCAAAAGTGAAAGGATTTCCCAAATCGGCCCAGCAGTTCCCGAGAAATGCGTCGTGTGAACTTACAAACACATTCACATGAAAGAGAAGTGCAGAAGTTTAACTTCATTAATATAGTTTTTCTCTTGCCCATAGACATTTTTATATGGGCACACGCAGCATGTCGTCTACTTCCCCGTACGTCTTTAGTCTTCATCTGATGGCTATGTTCGAGTCACTTCCTTTTAAGTTCTATAATCTATCACACAGTAATAATTTTATCGTTTCTTTTCTAACTCCATAAACACAACTATGTACAGGTACGGCTTGGAAATTTTAATATTCAAAATCAAGTGACAACAAATTATTGTTCTTACTTCGCCAAATTCTAACAGTAACATCTACAACTCCGCGAGTGTATGAACCTTAAATTGAATACTTGTATTATATAGTTCTTCGAGCCGGATACAAAATCACCGATAAGTCATTGTCGTCGTTTGATTTGTCACTCCTTATGATAGCAATTCGATTCTTGTCTATGATAGCTGGTATCTCACAAGCGGGCTGCCCAGTTGAATTGAAAAGGCGCTTAATAATCACAAACGCAATAAATTATAATCATTGAAAACTTTTAAAAAAGCTATAGGTTTTGAAACCCCTATGCTACTAAAGGAACGTAATTTGTGACTTCGAAGAAGACAGCGTGAGAGTCCAGCATTATTAATTTCTTAAAAAAGATCCACTATTTCTTCTGTACTTATTTATTTCGCGACAGACACTACATCTGGTGCAACCGGTCCACCATCGCTTTCTTTTCGAAAAAAAGCGAACCCGAATTACATTTTATGATGCAACGTTTTTTAACCGAACTTTTTTCTTTTCTCAAATCTCTATTGTGGCTTTTTTCTTTTCAACTTGCTCACTATATTTTACTTTTTGTTGGTTGAGTAATACATTTAGTGGGTCAATACCAATGTTAGGTATTTGGAGAAGTTACTTTTTTTGTTGTTATGTAAGTTGTTAACGCTATGACGGTGCAGTTTTTAGTTTAGGATGTGGGCTGAGGATTTTTTGGTTGTGTTAGTAGTAGAGGTGAGTTTGTTTCTGTTCCAGTAATTTGGAGTGCGGGTAGAATTACAGGGACATTATTTTGTAATTTTAAATGGTAGTGCTTCTTGAAAATCTGTAAAGAGGGAGGGAACACATTGATTCAATTTAAGTTAAAACAAGCAATTTTCAGTGTACCCCAAGGTTTGTTTTGAACACTGCAGAAACTTTATTTTTTTAGGACTCATTTCTAAATTCATTTCTTATTCGCATACACTGTGCAGAAGCTTAACGACTAATATCACTGCAACAATGTTTTGCACTTGGATAGAAGCGATTACGAGATAAGTGACAAATACGCAGTCGAGACCTGCAATACATTATGTCATTGACAGCTAATCGGCGTTTAACTTTGAACTTAAACTTGCACCTTACAACAAGCATAAATAAAACAAAATCTCCAATAAAGAACAAAAAAGTAACGAGACAAATGAAATTGACCGCAATTTTCGCGGTCAGTGGCGTAATATCTTGATTTTACGGTTAGAACTCGGCGTAAATAAACAATTGGTTAGAGGAAAACTTTGTGGGTGTTTTAAGGTGCAACGAACATAATTAATATTTAACTAAATATTCATTATTGGGAAACCACTAGAGGAAGAAAGCTGTGAAAGTAAGGTCTGAATAGCTAAAAAATAAATGGCCTTATTTGGTGAGTAAATAACTTCAAAACCGCGCATAACCATTTTTTTAAATTAATTGTAAGGAGTAGGTACCTATGCAATGATCGTAGCAGGTGGCGATCTTTGATGTCTTATAGCCCTGTCTCCCTTCCAATGAAGAGTAACCTTGGGGCACCCCGACTCGGACAGGTTAGGTTAGAAGGGGATCCATCCCCTTGGGTATTTTTTTTAAACCACCCAGAAGTAGGAGCCCCGCGGGGTTAGGTTCCAGTGATTTGATTTGGTAAACAATAAACAACTAAATGAATAATTCGCAAACTAAAACATTCTGCTACTTGAAAGTTGGCATTTTAAAAAGTGTCATTATGAAGAGCAGACCAAACGTACATTTGGTAGCTGTGAGGTTGGGAATCAAAACAAAATTATATGATAAGTTGGTAAATGATTATTCGGCGAAATAAAATTCTGCGAAACGTTAATTAGCAAGTGAAAATCTGGCCAAAAAAACGGCGAAAGGGCAGAGAACCATCCCAGCATTAGCCACGTTTTAGGCTGATTATATTTAAGCATAATAATATTTTACTGAAAATTTGTTGAATCATTCATCCTACACAAACAAATACATTTCAGAAGGAGAAAACAAGTAAAATTGATTTTCCAATGTCACTTACTACTTAGAAGTGAAGATTTGCCAGCGAAAGTGAATTATGGTCGGAGACTGTAGTGTTAAATAAATTAGTTTAAGTAACGCCTCGTAGACACTTTCTTGTCTTATGTTTCAATGCACTGACAGTGCCATAATCATTATGACATGCTCTTGTAAGACGGTTAAGAAAGCTGTGGATGTTGTGTGGTCGTCGACCCACAGCTGCGATAAACATAACACTTTATTATGAGCCTAATGTTGCCTACTGCAAGGCAAAACCCCACAATTCCCTCTTGTCATTTATCCCTGTCTATGGCTGTTTGGGTCCAAACCTTTTGAAAAAGTCCAATTCGTCAAGTCCTAGACCTACCTTGTCGCCTGATTCTGTTGCTTGGAACCCAAATTGAAACTACTTTGGCCGATTTTTTACATCGGCCATCTGCGTTTAGACGAACTATCATAGAATAGCAAAAAGTCTTGGAAGATAAGGTTTGGAAGCAGACCTACTTAACATTTCATCAGTTATGTTTAGGTAATAGGGCGTGAGATATTCCTATAAGGAGAACTCAGTAATGCTGCCAGGCTTAGGAATCGAACTCTGGATCCAGGAAAATTGTAAATACAACTTGAATATTTTAATGACATCTAATTAAAAAAAACTCCTGCTCTCTCCGACATCCGATGCCACAATATCTAAAATAAACGCTCAATCACCATTGAACAGCATTTCCTTTAATTGGAATTCCATCCAGTTGCATCCCATACCTTAGAAAAGATGGACATAATTACTTGGAATGATCTATGTCCGTCGACTTTCTCCAAAGGGTCAATGGCCGCAGGGCTAAGAGACTTAAGATTGTATAATTATGTATTACTGAATGTAATAATATGTTTGTACTAAGTAGGTTTATTGTTTGGTGGGTATCAGAAAGTGTTTGGTTAAAACCAGTGATTCGAGTAGAAAATTGATAGTTATTTTGAGTGTGGTTTTGAACTTAATTGTAGGGTTCAATTTTGATGCAATAGCAAAATATAATTTGTTTTTGCATTAAGGTTGCACTAGCAACGGCTCGAACTCGTTGCCGGGCGTGGCTAATATGCATGCTATTTGGTAATGTTATTAATTTATCTAGTTTTAGTCATTTAGTATCCATTTACCTAGTTTTTCTCTATATATTCATATATTTATTTATTTAGTTAGTGAAATATACGACGATTTATAACGAAAACAACCGCGTAAAATTTCATAAATTGATCTTTGGGCGTATAGATATTATGGAAAAAATACTGGATGTATCCATTTAAAACAATTTATTTGAACTTTTGAATAAGTTATCTATCCCTGTACGGTTTCACTTTTTCCATTTTCATACTACATGAGTTATTTATTTACGCCGAAAGATGAGTTCAAATAAGTGTTAACAACTGTGTTAAAAATTTGGAACTTTAACCCCCATATCTCCGTAACTAGGAGGTTCCCAGGTATGGTCTAGAACAAAAAAATGATCGCAGTGGTGGGGAGAACAAATGCCCTTCGTTTGCGTTAAGGGTACTTTTACACCCTATATAGTTTCATTGCTCCGTAGGGAACAAAGTAGCTACATCACGGCGACTTCAACAATACACAACATACACTCTTAAAATTATTGTATAAATTTAAATTCTATATCAGATTTACACCTGATATTGTTTGCCCCCGCATAACCCTCACATGCATACACTTACAACTTTTTCCTACGGGAGTAGACAGAAACTACAGAAAGCCACCTGTTACGGTTACATTCTCCTTTCGTGTTATCCACGCTGATGACGAGGTTAAACAGGCACACCATTTACCAGTTTGTACTGACACCTCGTATAAAGTAGAAGAGGACAGGTGGTGGGAGAAGAGGGGTCAGATAATGCTGGGCACAGACTGTACTATGAACCTGCCATGAGAGCATTCTACAACAATATCACAACAGTTAGTGCTTAGAAAAGAGCTTTATCACCATGAAAAACCTAGAAAATTCCAGACAATTCCACAATACACGAGCTCAAACAGCCATTTCAAATAATAGCCAGCAATATCGATAAGCAGTTTGATAATATCGTGTCGAAAGTGAAACTTTATTGCGAGCGGAAGTATAATTGTATCAATTTCTCTACATCCGCATTACTTCCTGATCGTAATACAGCCTCTTTGTCTGTGGTTATCAATGAATGGCTGTGTTTATCATGCTGTGAAACTGTTTGAATCGTGGATCTTGTCATGCTTAATGTATAGTCTAAAGAAGTAAATCTGATTATACTTTGCCTACTATGTTGGTCTAGAATCTAGATACTGGAATCTGAAGCTCGATTGCAGAGCGTGAGGTTCTAGGAAAGTATTTGGCGTTGTTGTCCTGAGTTTGAATTTGTGCCCTATTGACACTACTTAGGTCAGTTATTGTTTTCATAGGACTATAACATAACTTACGAAATATGTAAACGTGATGGGTAAGCTGTATTCCTACGCCATTCTTGTGTTCAACAGCTCATTGTCCCAAATATGTTTCGTTAATTTCAAAATGGGTTGTAGACCTGTCCTCATATAGGTAGAACATTTGACTACGGTGATCCTTTCGACGATTCGGCATACTATACTCTCTAAGCGCCTCTTGTCGTTTTTCTCCTTTAAGTGTTTGTTTTGAGGGACTATTGACGTTGACCTCAACAAGTTCTGACCGTCAGCCTAGTTTGAATAAATGACTAGATTTGCTATTAGGCAACGGGAACCCTGAATCAGACCACTATCTTTAAAACATTCACATATAATATTTACTCTGCAAAAACCAGCACGTATTGACACAATTTCCTTTACCATATTTTTCATACAAACTTTGGCAGCCGCTCCTGTCTGCATAATGCATGATACCTTCATTGTCTGCTTTGTGTCACATCCAACAGTATTGTATTGAGTAACTGTGTGATATTTACATGCGGCGAAAGTGAATACCATTTTGGCAGGTTCAGAGTTCGATGGTGAGTAGGTTTTTTTTTTTTTTTTTTTTTTTCTTCAGCCTACACTGTCCCACTGCTGGGCAAAGGCCTCCCCCATGGCTTTCCAAGTTTTTTTACAATCTGCCTTCTCCGTCCAATCCGTTGAGAATGAGTCCAGATCGTCACGCCAGCGTTTCTTGGGCCTGCCTCTGTTACGTCGGCCGTCTTCAGGCACCCACTGTGTTACTATTTTCGCCCACCTGTCCGGCTCCATCCTAGAAACGTGACCCGCCCAGTCCCATTTTAACCTGGCAGATTTAAGGCCAACATCGGCGATGCCTGTCTTAGATCGTATTAAGGTGTTGCGCATTCTATCGGAGAGTCTAATCTTGAGAATGCTACGTTCCATCGCTCTTTGGCAAACGGTGAGTTTGGACTTCTGAGCTTCGGTCAAAGACCAAGTCTGAGCGCCATAGGTTAGGATAGGCAGGATACACATGTCGACAAGCTTGCGCTTCAGTGAAATAGGAAGGTCGCCCTTCATAAATGCCTTCATGGACCAGTAGCTCCTCCAGGCATTTTCGACTCGACGGTCGATTTCTTTGTCCTGTCGGTTATTGAAAGAAACTAGCTGGCCCAGGTAGATTTATATTCATCGACATAGTGTATTTCCTGCCCATCAACCTCGACCCTATATTTAGCGGTATTGCTCATGGCTTTAGTCTTCGACCGATTCATCGTCAGTCCAACCTCAAGGCTTGCAGTGCTCAGGTCTTGGAGCATTTGTTCTAGTTGACTTTGTGAGTAGGTTAGTAGGTAAATATTTGATCAGTCAATGTCCTGCATTACATATCTGTATTGTTTTCCCCTCTATTTCTTTGGTAGAGGAATCATGTAATATAGGGCTGACTGACTGTACCACTATTCCTGTATTTGGATGTCAAACAAATCGGTGGCTGGTGGCCAGTGTCATCTATGCTACAAATGAAGAACTAACAACAATATTCTAATATTAAATGTCCTGCAGAAGCCCAACAGATACAGCACACGAAGAATCCCTTGTCTATGCAGTACTGAAAAACGTTACACTCTCACAATACCCACATTTTGTTCTAAAACACATCCAAATAGAGGCTCTGGACAGCTACTGAAAAATTCTTAATGCTGAAACTGAATATCACTTTGCCCGAACAAGAATTTGAATCTCATGCTTAGTAGATGAGCTTGCGAATGCCAGACTAGCGAGATAGTCGAATACTAAATGTATGTGAATAAAAACTAAACATATTAATAAAACAAATCTTGAGTACCAACAGTTTTAATTAATAACATTTGACAATAAATTATTAAGTTAATTTAATAAATTAATGAACTGACTGGAACGCAATATTACATTAAATGAAAATAAATAAATAACACCTCAATATTTACATTGCAATTATATATAATGAGCACCTTTTAATAGGAAAACGACAAAATAAATATGAGATCTATAACCTAATAGATTAATAAATATATTTGTAAAATAATAATATTTGGCAATCCATAATACTTTCAAATAATAAATATTATTATGCAGAAAAAATATTATATAAATGCAATAATTTATTTACATATGTACATGTGAATACTATACTCTTTTATAATTATCATAAATAGATATTTTCAGTCTTTGTATTATAATATATAAAATGTTTTATATATAAATAAATAAATATATATACGTACAAAAAATATGCTCATTCAATACACAAATATTAATTAAATATTATGTTCAAAATATATAAAAAGTAAAAAATGTTTAAGTCGCTATTTTTCTGATATATAAATTAATTAAAGCACACCCCAAAGTCTTGTAATAAATGAGTTTAAAATATATAAATATATTAAAATATTTTGTTTCTAACTAAAAAAATCGTTGTTAATAGGACTAATGTAATATAGTGCATTTTTATTAAATCTTTTAAGAGTATTTGAGGTACTTTAAAAACGTGTAATGCTGGGAGAAAAAAATATTCTCTCACTCATTTTTCCGCTTTGTTATAATTATTATAAACATGATGATTATGATTTCTCATATTGAAATAGTTTTGCAGTTTACTGACCCTTATAGTAAAATAATTAAATTACACTCTAAAATATTCATTTTCAACCTGTTATTCTTGAAGTAATAATTTTACCGAACACAAAAATAAAATAAACAAAATATCTCACACACATTATAGGAATTCGAATAACGAATATACATTTAACAGTAGTGTTTTTCTGACTTTATTTACGGAATTTAATTTTTTTTATTGTTTTGTATAATTTAGAGTGAATAAATAATAAATAAATAATAATTTCTATTTAGATTTTAGAATAAAAGTTGCGGCAGGATTCTTCTTTCAAATGTTGCATAACTATGTACTCTATAATTGTAAATATTTTAATTATATGTTGTCTATTTATATATTTATGTGAAACCGATTGGTCCATAGAGTCATGTATTACTTAATGATAAATTAACGGTGGGTTTGCTCGCTATTGGGCGTAGCCATTGTACGCTAAGTCTTGAGCCTTCTCGAGTGACCTGGAAACAAGAAAAAACAAACATGTGAATAATTATATTCCAAAAACACAATCATAGGACATGCAATAGTTTACATAAAACCCTATCTAAAAATAAAGCGTTAAATAAAACCTGAATCTTAGAATGAAAACTCAAGTTCTAGATTTGCGCGAAATTTTGCTACAGTATAGTCTACAAAAGCTGCATGCATTAAATTCCCAAAAAAGATTTCTAATATAGGCACAAACATGTGTTCATTCAATCAGCATTATTGGTCACAATAAGTCTGTAATATGACAATTTTACCGCCCACAAATTTTCAAATAATATTTTCATTTTTTTTGCAAAAAATTAGATTTTAAAAAACTATCCAAAATAATAAAAAAGTCCTAACCCTGGGTTGCCCCCGGCATTTCTCTCGAGGTGCTCACTTTGCGCAACGCTGGCAAATTAGAAAAAATAAATGTCAAATTTTCTGCAACAAACTATTTCATAAAAAAAAACAAAGTTTAAAAATCAAAATGTTTTTGAAATGCATGCAAATTAATTCTTTGTTAAAAAACTGGGCAAGGTCAAAAACTACCCTAATTTTACTTTAAAACTTTTGTACTACCCGTTATAAGTTATCTTCGCGAGTCAATAAAGTCTTAAGTTATAATATTAAGTGCATATGCCACAATAAGAAGTCATTCAGCCAAACAAACCCTCAAACCCTCTTTAATGGAGCTCAAATGACGGTTCGTTAAAACCGGCATAAACATAACCCTACATAAGACCCTGACAGTTATTTACTGAGGTAGTCTGTCAGTATCCGATATCCTCAGCCGGTTCGCAATCGCCCCAAACTGACTTGACCATTTCTAAATTTCCCACTTATCCCGTAGGCATACATTTATGGACCATAATTCGATATTCTAACTCTTCCAAAAATCACTCATCAAAAAACCTCACCTGCTCCATCCAGAGCCACCATGTCCTGCCGAGACCACCACCTCATGAGCTTCATGACCACCGCCGCTCGGAGACAAGAGCTTCTTCAGCCCAATGATACCAGCCAGTACCAAGGCCAACTTCGACACGATGAGTGCCTTTCCTGCCAATAGTGCCAACGCTCCAAAAGCCAGTGGCACCATCATGCCACCGATAAGCAGGGGGATTGCGAGAAGAGGCGCCAGCTTCTTTCTTTTGCTGCGGCCCTGGTCCTCCGATAATTCTGAGCCATCTTCGGTGGGGAATTTGACCTGGAATTTGGAGAAGAGGATTTGTTAAGTACAGGTTTCAGATAAATGTCAGATATTTTGTCTGCAGCATCTCAATTTTTGGAATGCACAGATATTTATTTAACAAGATTACAATTTGATTGTTGTTCTACCTAAGCATAAGCCTATTCTACCTAAGAATCGAGGTTCAATTTCCAGGATGCAGTCTGAACCGAGGTTGATTGCAGGATTATAATAATGTATGTATTTTATTTTGCCATCCGTCAGTACTATCACGTATATAAATTGAACTAAAACAAGGGCAACAATCAAAGTAAACTACATAAATAAAGTATATTTTGCACTTTGTGCAGTAAATCAAGTGTGCATGTAATGCACCACTTTAAAGCTACTGATACATTATTTATTATAGTTACTAATTACCGCAAAAAAACGAATTGATTCCTTGAACCGACCGAACGCATGTAATAACAATTTGTAATTCGGTTCAAACGTATAATTGTAGACAATATTCAATAGCTTCCTACACGAGAACACGCGATAAGAAAGTGCGGAAGATTATTAAGTTATAGAACATGAAAAAAATAAAAAAAATAAAAATTAGAGTTCGTGCCAATATGCGTAAGACACTGTTTTAACCAAAACGATTGTTCTACGAACATAAATGTGTGGTCGCGAACAGCATTTGGATTAGCGATCAATAACTGTGCGAAAAATGAACGTATTCTTGGGCCAATTAACTTATCTGATGAAACTGAAAACAATTTATAAAGAAAACTTGAGACTGACCTGGCATTACATAATCATTCATCTTTTTGTATTTAGCTACAAAAACATATTTAAAAACTATATTGGAAAGACCGATAGCAAGACATGAATTATCATTATTTTTGCAGCTGACTGATAAATTATAAATTATTATAAAGATTAGAGAAATCCTCTAAGTAACTCCAAGCTAAAATAATCTACACAATTTATCTGTTTTAAGAGGAAAGTTATGTTTAACGACACAAGTCGGTAGGTTGACGAACGCATAACCATTGCTACAGCAGATCATTACCCAGACAGTATATTATATTAATACGTACGAAATATTATACTTTAGGTCGACTTGCAGGATTCTTACAGCGAAGAGATCAAATCAACACAACAGCAAATTCTTATCCAAGTTCTTTATAATACAATACAATTAATAACGACGAGATAAAAGCCACTTCCTGAGATTTAACTAAATAAGCTAACTTTTTGAGAAAACAAAATCATTGTGGACTAGAATTGGAAAAAGGACTGATGAACTTTGACCCTTTACCGAACCAAATTCTAAAACTAATACTTGGATCCTAAATAGAAAAGTTCGAATATTTCTTATATTCGATGAAAATATTCAATAAATTGTTTATTTATTTATTTATTTTAGGAAAGCTTAGTTGGTGCACTAATAGCTTGATTCGTGGTTAGTTAGATGTTTCGTTGTCTGTCCACTTAAAGTACATCATCATCATTAACCTCTTTATTCTTATAAACCTTAAAATAGTTCAAGAACACTTCTAGATCCTTAATCTTTTACACTATCACTAAAGGGATATTATTATCTTTCGTGATTTTCAACTAGTGCGAGGTCCCTATAATTCATCGCTGTGGCAATTGCCATGGCTTTGGGACCTCGCACTCAAGGAAGTTATCCCATAAGTTCAGTTGTAAACTGTGAAAGCTGAAAACACTTCCAGATTTTTGTCTACCTACCGTATGATACCCAATACAAATCTATATCTATTCAATTGAGTAAATCTATAACTACCACCAACGGTCAACGAACGCATGACAGACCAAACCTATTCAACCAAGAACCGATCACGCACCTATCCCTAATGACATTACTAGAAACACGCAAACCGTCCAGACCCCCATTTAGTGCACGTTATATTTTCTCTACGCATATCAATTATCACGCACCTAGACCAATTAGAAGAAACTGCAGAATTTAATAGAGTGTGGCCAGCAAAAAGTGAAGATGTACTAATTGAATGCAATTATGAGATGCATCGAGAAAGTTGTCACGCCGCGTTGTTAGGTGGTATGCCGTTTTTACGCATTAACTGAGGCGTCACGCTTTTACGGGGGTGGCCGGATCTAGATGCAGCCGGAACCGACTCTAGGAGATAAGATTTATTTTAGAGCAGTGCCAGTATCTATTCGGGCAAGGTAATTTATTTGAAGGATTTAAAAATGTAAATAAAAGAATTAGCAAAGATTTGAGTGAGG
Source organism: Diarsia brunnea (assembly GCA_949774965.1). Taxonomy (NCBI): domain Eukaryota; kingdom Metazoa; phylum Arthropoda; class Insecta; order Lepidoptera; family Noctuidae; genus Diarsia; species Diarsia brunnea. The sequence continues at coordinate 9,078,346 of OX459019.1, read as the reverse complement.
CAAAGTACGAAAATAACATTAACGATGAATTGAGTTATTCAAAGAGCAAAAACCAGGTGGCTAAGATAGGGTTATTAGGAGTATAATTTTAACATTAGACGACTTTTGCAAAGGTTGTGACAAGAGGGTGATAGGGATTTTAATGGGAAGGATTTTGATAGAAGATTTGATGAAAGATATAAAGTGTGTCAGCGAAAAAATGTAAGCTAACAAGAGTCGTTGAAAAAACAGCATGTGCTAGAAATTTTGTTGTGAGCATTGTTGCGTTGTTAGTTATAAAAATGGTCACAAATCATCAAGGTCTTGCTTTGATTATAATATGGTGGTTGCTTTGGTTGAGAAGAGTGGCAGAAGAGAGGGGAGGCTTATGCCCAGCAGGAGATGATTCCTGAAATGATTATGATGACGATGATGCTGGTTGTTCGATATGATAGAAGTGTAATGAAGGAGTTATTTGCGTTGCCGTTGATTAATACGACGGTTTCTAACAATTGCTGTTTATGGAAAGCGAAAGATAATTAAGTTGTTAATGAAGGATTCAAACTATATCTATAAGATTAAGATTATGCTGAAGTTAATAATTACGAACGTGACTGAACTACTAAGTAATGCTAAAGCAGTGGTATTTTTAATTGTAGGTGCATTTTAACGTAATGAATGGTAGGCCTTTAGTCGCTACTTTTCTACTTCGTGGAGTTAGTAATTAGAGTCGGTTTTTTTAATGACAGGCGTGGAAAATTTAATACCCTTCAGTGAAAATTCAATTAACAGTAAAATGTGACAATAGAGTATTTTTAGAATGCATATGTTATTACAAAAGAATGGACACTTTTTTTGTCAACCCGATGCAATGAAGCATTAAGATTGTGCAATTTTCAGTATCTTGCTTTGCATTTTTTGCAAAAGTCTACAGTGCAGCAGGTTACAGTGCGCATGACATTAGATTGCAGACGAGAGTGCGGAGGAGATGGAATATTTAAATTGTTAGAATTGCTACAGTCAAAGAGAACATGTTCCACTGTCTCCCGCACTGTAGCAGATGACTTTTGCTAGATGGGTTTGTATTTAGTTGAATACAATAGTTGGTAGAATAGGTGGATGCTAAATTGTAACGAATATACTTTTGATTTGAAACTCATGATAATCTTGGTAATTAGTTAATATAAAAAGTAAAAATTTGAATACGAATTTTTACGTCCTCATATGCGCCGTTTTTTAAGTCTTAGGTATAACATTTCTGAGGTTATTAATATTGTGAAAATCAACCATTTACGATACACGAATTAAGTTTAAAACCTTTACTGTCTAGAATAGACATAGAATTAATCAGTTTAGTCATCGTCAATTTCAAGTCAAGTAACCTAATTTTGTATTGCACGTGTAATAATGAAAGCATTTATATCTAAAGTGAAAAGCAAAGGTTGCAGCCGGTGTTATAAAGTGCACCTACAAGGGTTTACACCTAGGTTCTCATAAGCTGTCGTGACTGAAAAAGAAAGCAAGGTCTTGTGAATCATCATCTGCCTAGCTTTTTCCCAACTATTTTGTGGTCGATTTCCAGTCTAAACGAATGCAGCTAAATCATCAGTCTCTTGCCCTTATCCCAATTAATTTGGGGTCGTCGCAGCATATTTTTCTCTTACATACCTCTCTGTTTTTCAGATGCAGCTAAATACCAGTATTTTATATTCGACTGCCAATCTGACCTCCAAAACCCAGTTAGTACTGGATAATAACCCTTGATAATGCTTGTTATCAGACTTTTGGGCCACTGACTACCTGTAAGGACTGTCAAAGATTTACAAATGATACGGTTTAAGATATAAATGATAGCCAGAACAATCGGGTTAACGTGCCTTCCGAGGCACGGACTAAACCCGCAATGTAATGGGTGACCACTGATCCACCGAATAACCCAGAATTCAAGTTTTAAAATTATGAAGTTAAGAACCCGGAAGCAAAAACTATTACTATAACCATAGAGGTTACTAAATGCGAGTAATACATATCTTACTACTTACGGTCTAAGAGTGTCGTCGTATGAATAATAATTATTCCATTATACCTCTGTATGGAAACCGTAATTACGTGTTATGTCACACAAACAATGAATGGATATGAAGTAACTCGTTCATTCAGAATCAAGTTTGATTTAATTTGTGTGGAAGATCAATTATTACTGAAGTTAGGTTAAACGTCCGATCTTGTTTTTGATTTAACGTTTTGACTCATGGCTAACCATAAGATGGAAAATAAATGTTCAATCCTAAGAAAGATGTTGTGTCTGGTGATGGTAGGTGGAGTGAAGGTGTGACCAAGTGGCGTCCAAGGACTGGAAAGAGAAGTAGGTCATCCGGCGACACGATGACAAGACGAAATTTTTGCCATCGAGGAAATATCCTTGAAGAGGCTGGCACAAGAGCGTGGAGCATGGCACAAGCAAAGAGAGGCCTATACCGAGCAGTGGGTGACGTCGAGCTGTGAATCACGATGATGATGATGATGATGAATATGTGGTTGAGTTAATCTTATCTTTTCGAAATAAGCATCAACGCAAGCCACAATATGGCAAAACAACGTAAAATTTGCACATGCACGTGGTGATACCTGAAAGTATCCCAAAAGTTAAACTTATCGATTGATGAGTGGTGTTTTGTTAAGCATGTACGAGTAGAACTTTGATTGAAACTATCAGAACTTACCTATATAACATAGCAAGCAGTGTTGATTTTGGAAAGGTATAATGCATTTAAGGGCCCAAACTCACTCACCATGAATATCAAATAAGTCCAAATCAATGTTAGTGAAGATATAGCTACTTATACTGTGCAAAAGAAAAGACCATGTTTAGTAAAAAAATAATGTTGAAAACAGAATATCAGATAAATTCAACTTAAGTGTAGGAAAATCAAGAAACTAAGCCATAATATTCGAGGCAACCCTCAACGTTTACGCGAAGCGAAGCGATGACCACGTGGCAATACCTAACCTAATCTTGGCTTGAGATTCTGAGCAAACATTTAGGGTTACTATAATTACCGCTAACTTGGTCGCTAAGATAACTTTGATGTAGGTAATCTTTATTAAGACTTTTTGCTTCTTTCCAAATATACACTATATTCTGTATTCATAATCCGTTGTCAGCAGCTCTAACATAATTTATTCATAAAAATAAATACTGGCGTTTTGTCCTTATCACAGCGTCCAAATTCAAAAGTATGTGCCACGCCGCCACGCATGATTGAACATGCAATTCCTTATCTTTTGAAGAAACTTTCAATTATAATAACTAAGATTATGTTAAAAATACCGAAACTCCTTACCTGCAATGTGTGGGACCTCATAAAGTTAACAACCTTGTCCAAAATGAGGTTGTTCAGCGATGACTCGTCCATCCCCCTCGGAATCGCTTCCTCCTTCTCCACAATATTCACATCCTTATCTTTTTTTATCGTCACACCATTCAGGATGTCCAACTCCTCAGTTTTCGTCAGCCTGCTCAAAGTCTTCGCCAATTTTCTTTTGAGGCAGTGCGAAATGTCGGACCCGCTGCAATCTTTGTATGTCTCATACGCTAATTTTAGGTCACCTAGAACATTATCGTCTGAGCTTCGAGCTTCTAGTTTATTCTGTGTGGTGGTCGCCGTTCTGGCCGTGGCTGCGGCGACCAAGGTCAGGATCAGAAGGTACTTTACCATGTTTGTTGTTTGCACTATGTTGGCTATATGGGCACTGTGTATAACTAGAGCATTGGTTGCGTTTATATGCGCTTAGTGTCACGGTACACTGGCTATCGCTGAGAGGGATGCAGCGATGCATTTATGTTGTTGGGTACTGTCGGGAACTTCGTTTGTTGAAGTGGGATTCATTAAATATCAAATATTGAGTATCCTTTTGTGGATTTTAAGATTATCTCTAGCAGTTATTTTGAGTCAAGTTCAGGCTTACATGTAAAAAAATTAAGAGCTATTTTGAAGTTATTTAAATTAATATAACTAATCTTTACATATGTGAAGTATATATTCACAATGTCCGTGGTTTTCAATGCCAAGATATAGCTGCGAGTAGGGCATTTGTGCACAGTGATGCGGAATAACGACGCTGTGACGATCATATAAATTACTTGTGACGTCTACAGCGTCATGTGTGAGCGGATGTTGACATGTGTGACCTAAACCGGCTGCCAATGATACTGCCTAGGTCATTTGTGATTTTGTTACTGTTAAAGCGTTTAATTTCATCGTCATCTGCCTGCCTTTTTTTCGTGTTACTTGGGGTTGCTCTGATTCGTTTTCTTCCATCTTTTACCATGCTGCTCTTTCTACCGTCAAATTATCAATACTTAAATGGATTCCTACTATCAGTAGAATTTTGTGCTTGACAATCATTAATGAAAAAAAATGTTAGATATTATTTTCTCAAGTGTGTAATTTATATTACTGTTACTTTTTCTAAACAGCTTATATTTTTTTCTGTAGATACTTTTACTGAACTTTTTCATAATTTATCATTACATTTTTAATATATTGGTATTTGTCAAGTTGTTACACAACACGCACAGACTAAAAATAAATGTGTTTGAATGTTTCTCACCAAAAATTATCCTAAGCATTTTCACCTCAACTGTACATCACCGGACCAACTCAATTTAAAACAGTTTGATATCATGACTTAACTGTTATGGGGTGCATCTCCGTCCACTAGCGATTGAAATTATTGAGAACATCTCAATTTGCGATCCATTTATGGAGTCAATAACTAGTTATGACTTTGGAATCACTTTCTATGAGTGAGATTTGGTTTAGAAATAGACCGTCTGTCGTCGGTATAGTGGAGATGAGGTGAGTTTAGATCCTTTTGTTCTTGCTTGACTTACTTGTGATCTTTTATTGCTTGATTGATTATTAAATTAAGAACAGCTTCTTTGAATGAATTAACTGTACCCGTAATAACTCAATCTTTTTGATATGAAGGCAGGCAGAAACTATAGAACATTAACCATCACCATATTCACCATCCTTACATAATCTTTTCCTTTACATAATATTGATTTTAATGGTTGCGATTTTCCATTTATCATTGTTAATATCTTCCCTCATTAAACTAACTTTACTGGTGAGGTTCCTCAGAAAGGAGAGGTGCGTAGTATTCGCAACCGGTGTGCGTGTAAGACCAGATGTATGAATGTGAGCGAGATAAAAGGAATATGTAAGGATCGTTCCATGGAAAAAGGGTGTGAGTTTATGTAGGCATACATCAATTAACTAAACATACCGAATTCAGCTGAGAGACATAAGCCTTTTACAAGCTGTGCCACAACACCCTGTTCTTGACCTTTCGCATCCAGTCTGTCACAGTAATCTGTCTTAAATCGCCGGTCCACTTAGCCGCGATAATTCAAGAGCTTCGCTATATCCACTCTGATTATCTATAAACAATCGATCGTCTTCAAATATACAATCACCTTCACAACTAACATCTTTCTTAATGAATGATAAGATCTGAACGTTTTGCACGCATACGCAATGGCTGGCCGTTGCTCATTCATCATTGTTAATCCGTAGACATCTACTCCAAAACATGAATAGTCGATGTTGGATGAGACAAATTTGTGATCGCTCTACCTTGTAGGACCAAGTTAAGTACCATGATGAGCTTCACACCAGAATACTAGCCGGGATCAATCAGTATTAACCGAAAATCAAGCAGGAAATCGTTTGAAATTGATTCCTTATTAGTTTTTCTATCATATTTTATTCTTTTATAGACCGATATACCGAGTTTCCTCCGTGCCTCGGAAAGCACGTTAAGCTGTTGGTCCCGGCTGCCATATATAGACCTTTGGCAGTCGTTACAGGTAGTCAGTGACCTGAAATTCTGACATCCAGTCTTACCAAAGAGTATCATATTACCTAGTATTAACTGGGTTGTGGCGGTCAAATAGGCAGTCGCTCTATGTAAAATACTGGTATTCAGCTGCATCCGGTTAGACTGGAAGCTGATCCCAACATAGTTGGGAAAAGGCTAGGCAGATGATGATAGAAAAAAGGAATAAATGATAGCGTGATGACTGACAGGGCAGAATGGAAGAAAAAACGTGTTACGCCTACCCCAAATGACATAAGATCAGGAAGATGATGATTTATTTTTATTTACCTGAACTATCCCACTCGTGAATAAAGACTTCCCATTCTTTCCACTTTTCATGGTATTGTGCCTCTTCTCCAAATTAACGAGAAAACCATCAACACAATTGGAATAACATCTATGAATCTACGGATTTATCTCCATAAAAATTAAAACGAAAATCTTTAAAACAGCATGGTTCAGGATAATTATTATTATACCATAGAGAGCAAAAGAAACATGTTGATAAACAGAAAGTTTTAATGTCAAGAAACACATTCATAATCACTCTTGTTATAATAACATAAATCTGTAAAAATAATAACATAACATAACAATCACGCCTGTAATCCCCGAAGGGTTAGGCAGAGGTGTACCTAATAGTACACCCACATTTCGTCAGTTATGTTTAAGTCCCATGTAATAGGGGGCGAGCCTATTGCCATCAACCGGGCACAAATCCAGACTCCGTGGCTGTAACTGATAAATTCCTGATGGAAAAAGCCGATAACACTTTGCCCGACCCGGGAATCAAACCCAGGACCTCATGCTCAGCAGTAAAAATAATAATATTATTATTATAGCTAGCCTATGTTGTCCCACTGTTGAGCAAAGGCCTCCCTCCATTCTTTCCAACGGTCACGATTCTGTGCAACGTCTCTCCAATTCTCAAGGAAGACAAGAAAAAATAATAAATTTTGCTAAAATATTTACAAAGTCCCATTCTATTATTTTGTCATGAAATTTCCGATAGGTTAATTGGTGAACATGCTTGGAATTATATTCAATCACGTAAACACACTATTTGATGATTAATAAACATTCAAATCGCAATATATTTTGTACTAGCCGAAGTATTCCATACAGCTTGTTAACTTTATACCTACTTGTTGTTTTTTTTTCCAGAGCAATAAGAATTTATTGAAAACTTCTCAACTGGGGAGCATAACAGTAGAAATTATAATTATCACACAGAAGATGATGAACATAGAAAACTAGATGAAAATAACAATTTGTATTTAGACAGATATTTCCTGTGGTCTAGTGGTAGTAAACGCTACTTAGGTACGATTTTCATTCTGATAGAATTTTCTAATATTAATGAAATTATTGAGAAGCATCAGAAAACACATTATAATATGATATAAAATACGATGAGATGTTGAGAAGACTGTTAAAAGAAGAGATAGTTAGTGTTGTGCAGAGTTGTTGAATTCCGTTGTTGTTTGTGATTGATGTTGTTGTTGATATGATGATGATATTTAAAACAAGATAAAATACGGAGTTTCAACCGTCTTGTATACAGACAGAAGAGCTCTTAAACTTCTTTACATAAGCGTATGATGACATGACATGTAATGAAAACATCTATCATGCGAAATTATAATAGAACATAAAAACTCTCATTTTCATTGCGTTGTTAAATCGATTGTCGAACATATTACACAATGATTAGTTACACGCGAAATAGCATACGTGGAAAATAATTAATGTTTCATTTTCTTTATGAATTGCGTGACAATCTGTCTGTGGAGATTGAACTCTTCAGAAAGGTTTACAAACTACTAGCTGATGCCCGCGGCTTCACTTGCATGTCTGTCAAATTATATACTAAAATCTTCCTCAAGAACCACTCTATTCATTAGTGAAAGCAACATGAAAATCGGTGACGTAGTTTTTGAGTTAATCGCGAACAGACAGACGCGGTGGAGGCCTTTGTTTTATAATAATTATAGTGATTTTCTTTTTCAGATAAGGATAGTAGAACAGAATCCGAATCTGAACATCGCTACAAATGAAGCAGATTATTGGAAATTAACTATATTCGAGTCCAAAACTATCCATCGAATCAAATGATTCGAACTGTGGCGGAACCGTGTAGGAATGATCGATTGATCATCAAATTCAACAGTGGGGATGATTATCCCCACTGTTGAATTTGATGAACTTACAAATTTCAGACTTCTTCTTCTTCTCTAAGTGTCGATGACCACAAATCTTGTTAGACCAGTATGTAGCTACCTGCACAGCTCTATCATTTGCTTCGAGTAAGTCTTAAACGGTGCAAGTGGTTGTGCAGGATGGGCAGGTTAGGAGGTGGCACACATCCTTCAGAGGGATTCTACACTGGCAATCATGAGCACTGTGGCGAAACAAACACTATCTCTCCACATTTCATCAACCCGGAAGAACACCTGTCACCTGGAAACGAACTGCAGGGTGATCCCCGATCCATCCGAGACATAACAGTTTTGATAATATCATTTTAATAGATATGGTATCAATTTTTTTTTTTTTTTTTTTTTTTTTTTTTTTTTTTTTTTTTTTTTTTTTTTTAAAAACGTTGCCCCACACTAGGAATTTCTCCTGTATCGTGGGTGCGTTTACAAACATTTAAACTCACATACACAAATACCCAGACCCGAAACAACTATCTGTAGGTCATACAAATATTTGTTCCGTGCGGGAATCGAACCCACGACACGCAGCGCAGCAGTCCAATCGCTCAGCCACTGCGCCAACCGTGTCGTCAAAAATATTGCTTTGACACTACCACTGATAAATGATTGATCTTGAGAAATGATTTTTTATTATCTCCTATTCTTCTTCTTAGCGTGTCGATGGCAATCTAAATTGTGTTGGCCCAGAATTGAGCTACTAGTTTGGCGCTTTCGGCAGCGTCCATCAGTTCCTGTAGTGAACAACTAGCAGGACAGGCAGGGCACGATATTAAGTGCCCCATTGTTTGAGGAATAGCACCACATTTACACTCCAGTGCAGAGTCATTTATGTGTCCCCACCTCAGCAAGTTTTCTTTGCTGCGGCCAACCTGGGTCCGGAGCCTGTTTAAAGACTTCCAGGTCAGCCACGGCCACTCTTGTCCAGGTGGGAGATGTTCAGCAGGTGGAACAAATGGGTAAGGTAAGGATGATCTCCTATTAATTTGACATTTCTTTTGACCACTGACACACCATTGTGCATGTACATACATTCTTGTTTCTTTTTGACTTGTCAAAATTGCAGAAAAGATTTCAGTGGGACACCTGATGACATGGCTCACCTGGAAAACCATAAACGGATTACGAAGCTAAGAGGGCCACTGGAAACCCTGCTTCATCGAAATACTTCACTGGGGGTTAGTCTGGTGGGTGTGACTGCAATGCCTTAACACAAACTATGACCTCCTGTCCTGTTCTATGTGTCTTCATTCTACGTGCACTTTGAGGGGACTGTCTGAAGCCACCACCAACGTTAAAGAGGTGGCAAAGCTCTGGTAAAAAAAAGGGGGATCCTTGACATGACGTCAAAGATTAGCTTGCTTAATTCGTATGGACAATAGGATAGACGACAAAAAAAACTTATTAGTCCGTCAGATAGATTTCCAAAAAACATCGGACACATCATTTTCTCTCTTCACGTAAACAACAAATGAAGACAAATTATGGTGTTTCGAAAACTCCTGTGACGTCACATTTCAGTACATTTTTGACCTAAAAGTAACCTCACAAGCCCCCAGTCATGATCTTTGACGCGTTTTATTTTCGTGTTTTTGTTATTAATTTGATGAAACAAAAAATACGTATCTAACACCTTTCGATATGAATCTGACCGACTAAACAGAATCATATTTTTTTTGCTAAGGCGTCCTCATTCTAACACAACGTTACAGAGTGACAATCACTTATTTAGGTGGCTAAGTGGCACAATGGTTGTTGTGGAGTATTCTGGACAATAATAAAGGTTGTTAGAGTCTTTAGTTAAACTGCCATATATAGATCTTTGGCAGTCGTTGCAGATAGTCAGTGACCTGAAAGTCTGACAACCAGATTTACCAAAAGGGGTATCGTATTACCCAGTAATAACTGGGTTGTGGAGGTCAGATAGGCAGTCGCAGATCTCTCCATGTAAAAAACTGGTACTGAATAAAAACTGCAGCTGAATAGCTGCATTCGGTTAGAAGCCGACCCCAACATAGTTGGGGAATAGTTAAGCAGAGTCTTCAGTTCAGCACAAAGACTTTGCTCCCTACAACTGTGCATCGTATGATTCAGATATTATACATCTAGTTACGATAATTTATTGGGAACGCCCATATCCACCAGCCTTGACCACACCGTTACAGAACATCTCAATGAAGTAAATCCAGGCTAAATTGAATTGAACGCACAATTTACCTGGACATAACGCGATCTTTGCCGTTCATCGGAAGTGGGGCGCGATCGTATTACCAAGTTATATGAGATCAAAGAATCACGCAAGCTGCTTGATTATGAGAAGGCACTGTGTAACTACTTACAGTGATTCAAGATCCAAACATTAGATCAGTTTTAAAATAATATTATTTCACGTTTTATGAAATGTCGAATAACATTTTTCTTTTAAGCGTGTCGATGACAATTAAAATTGCCTTAAATTTGGTACTTTGGTAGCGTCCATCAGCTCGTGTGGTTTCTTATCGAGAAGAACCGGCACGAAACTCGATGGCATGATCTGTCAAAATCAATATTAAACGACAATCATAATAATTTCAAGTTTGATCGCGGTTTAGATGTATCAAATAGAACACAAACTGATTGATTGCTGTTAAATGTGACAAATATAATATGGCTCGTTTGTGATCAGTATAAATAGAGAAATTCGCTTTTTGTTATTATGTAATGTATTTGTATTTGTGTGCAGTAAGTCGTGGGTTCGAACCTAGGCAGGCGCATTACTTCGTGTAATAATTTATTTCATCACCACTGCTCTCAAAACGGTGAAGCAAAACATTGTGATGAAACCGGCATATCATAGAACTAAAAATTGGGCTTGCGTGGTGGACTTTAGCCCATCCCCCTCCTAGAGAGGAGGCCTGAGTGTCTACAGTGGGAACATTATAAGCTGATGATGATGATGAATGTATTACCTAAAATGACAATATAGAAGTTCAGTAAATGATATCCGTACACTAATCCCTTCGACACAATTGCAGTGAAAATTCTTTCGTTGAACCACTGTTTGTAATGACACTTTGGGTTTAATATTTGCCGTCTGTGTTGTTAGATGATTTAGTGGTACTTAATGCTAATTTGGGTTTAAGATACCAATTTAAATAGTTTGTCGCGACTTATGAATTAGAGATGTGGTTTTTGTTGTTTCGTACCAGACAGAGATGCTTCTGAAATTTTAGCTTCGTGAAAATAAGATCTATTTGAAGATTCAACTTTCAGTGAATAAGGTGTAATTGTCTGTGTAAACGTCTTAGAAATACGTAATTACTCAGGAAAATTGTTTTCCTGATAACTAGTTAAGTTTTCGGTAAATTAACGTCACCGGTAACCTAAAAACAACAGCTGACGTTCTGGCTACGGAGTGTTTAACGGATAATTCAGGGGAAGTATCGTTATATTATATATAATAACAACACACAAACGTAACTTTTAACTCTATAATACATCTATGCCAATTTTTTGTATATTTTTTTGCAGATTTATTACCCTATACAGGTTCTAAATCGCTTTGTTGACAACCGGTCGTAATAAGAAACAAAACGGAATAATTCGATAACTCTGTTTGTTCGATCGGTCTTTAAAATATTAATTATTTTTTATGATCATAACTGTGCATTATTGCTTTAAAAAAGTAATACTTAAGTTTAATTTTGTTTTTCCCAAGCAAGCTACCCTCTTGTCAAAGTAAAGTAAATTGAATTTATTTAAAGATAATCTTTTAAACCTAATTCAGCAGCCTGCCTCAATTCTTTCATAACTGAAGGCTTTTCCCTGTTTTAGTTTTTTTTATTTCATGTTTTTTCCCATCTCATCGCTAACTTTTCTTTATTAGTCTATTCTATTAGTTCTAACCGTTTCTTTACTTCTAATTTTCAGTTACCATTCCGGAGACCATGCCTGTTATGACTCGTAAGATGGATATGGAGCTAAAATTGAGAACGGCCCTCCAAGAACTTAAAGAATCTAATCTCCAAGTCCAACAACTGTTACTAGAGAGAGAAGAGAGTGAGGTGGAAGTCGTTCAGATCAATGGCAAAAATTCCAGCTTAAAACGGGAGTTAGTAGACCTACATCAGCAATACTTGGACGTTGTTGATGAACGGGATCAATTGAAGGTGGTCACGGAAGGTTTTAATAATTGTAGTAACTTATATGAGGAGGCTTTGTATAAAATAAGGGACTTAGAAGATGAATTGATTCATGCCAATAGTCTTATTTTAAAATTACAACGACAAAATGAATGTTCTCAGGTTAAAGAAACAAACGTCTTGTATAATGAATTATTAAATAGTAATGGTAACCCCTCTTCCTTAATAACTATTGATCTGACTGAAGATTCCTTGGTGAAACATAATTATAAAGTTAGCAAAAAGAAACTTAAAAAATATGCTAAACTGAATAGAATAATTAAAAAATGTAATCAATTTAAGAAACAGCATAAACTCTTTTCCAAATATATTCCACTAAGAAAAGAGCGTGTTGATTTAGTCAATAAAGTAAATAATTATCAAATCAAATTAGAAGATAGCATCAAAATTTATGAAATTGATACTCAGCATTTGCAGTCAGAAATACAGGTCCTTAAGGACAAACTCAGTTCCCTTTCCAATAGGTATCTGACTTCTCAGAACCAAATTAGGGAGCATATCCTTGCTGCGAATGAGTTGGTAATGAGTCAATGTAGTTGTCAGTCAGATCCCATATATGATACAGTCCAGCCTGAGGTAATGGAGGACCCATCCCAGGCTGTGAATTCATTTCAGGACAGTACACTCAACCAAGGAACAGCTGATATTACACAAAATCATTTACAAGTGGTTCAGCCTGAGATATATCATAGTCAGGATTGTTTTCATTCAATAATGTTCTCAGATAGCATGGGAAGAGGTGTAGGTAAATTAGTAAGTAATAACCTGAGTTTTTCAAATCAAAACCATTGTATGCCAGGGGCTACATACAAACAGATAATGGCATCAGTTACTAGAAATGTTTATAATAAAAATACTGACATTACTATATTTGTAGGGAATAGTTCAAAAGTTAAAATAAAAGACATCACAAACTGTGTTACTGAGTTGTTAAAGTTAAAGTGTCGTAAAATAATATTGTGTGCCTTTCCATACCTTGTAAAATTGTCAGACAAGAAAAACAATTATATTCACAGGCTGAATAGCCATGTTCAGTTCTTAGTAGGTCACTATAGTGACAGGCTTAAATACTTTGATATCAACAGTTTTGTTGATAATCTTAAGTCGACACCGGGTAATGTGTGTCTACCTATTAGTTGTAGACACAAAATAGCTAGGCTATTAGTTTATAATATTCACTCAGACATAAATAGTATGTCGATGGTTAGTACTATAATTGACACAGCCAATATTAGTAATTTTACTAATAATTCTTTTTATAATTTTTTGACTACAGAGGATTCTTTAGCGGGGTCCACTGATGGTAGAATTACATTGCATAGTGATAGCATGGGTATCTTGGATCTCACTCCAAATGCTCATTTAAACTAGTTAGTAAGACAACAGAAGGTACCAGTAAAATTAATGTCAAAATAAATAAATTATTTGTACCTTCTGGCTCTCATCAAGCTAAATGTAAAAAAAGAGCTAAGCAAAATTCGTTGCAATTATTTCATCAGAATATTCAAGGCTTCTCCTCAAAGCAACTTGAAATTGAATTGTTTTTAGAGAAAACAAAATTTGAAATTGTCTGTTTCACTGAACATTGGTTGAGAAATGATGAAATGTTAATAAGTTACGCAAACTACAGTGTGGGCAGTTGCTTTAACCGGAAATGTAAGATTCGTGGGGGTTCATTAATCTTAATTAAAAATTCTATTAAATTTAAAACTCGTGATGATATTGTTAAACTATCAGTTGAACATAATATTGAGCTATCTTGTGTTGAGCTGGATAAGCATGTAATAGTGTGCGTTTACAGACCCCCAAATTATCAAAACTACTCTACATTTGAGTCAGTAATAGAAGATGTTTTAGCAAAACTTGTAACAGGTAATAAATCAGTAGTTATATGTGGCGACTTTAATGTTAATATTTTAGACAAAAATTCAAATAGCAGTAGATTTTTGCATCTTTTTAAATCATTTAATTTGTTAAACGTGTTTTCGGAACCAACCCGAATTACTACAAATACTGCTACATGTCTGGATAATGTTTTTTGTTGCTGCGACTACTTGGATAAATTCATTGTAAATTATCTTCCTTCGGATCACAGCGGTCAAATCGTTGTTTTCGAATACTACACACCAGTACAAAAAATCCAAATAAAATCTAGACAAATAACACCCAGCAATTTAAATAAGTTTAATGATAATTTAATTAGTAATTTAGGCATTCCGAGTCAGATTATTGACAATGTAAATCTATTTTATGAGGAATTCTTTTCGGTGATTCACACAGAGTTCAATAATACAATAAAAACGAAAACTAAATCCATTTGCCCTAAGTTCATGTTTAGTGACTGGGCAACTAAGGGTATAAGGAAAAGTAGGGAGCGATTGTTTGAGCTGTACGGTCTTAAGCCTTACATTAACTCAGAAACTTTTAATAAATATGTTGCAACTTACTCTAAAATCTTTAAAACCGCTTGCAAAGTAGCTAAAGCCTTATTCATTAGCAACAAGATTAAATCCGCCGATAATAAAATAAAGACGGTTTGGAAAATTATCAATAGTGAAACGAATAGAAATAAAAAATATAATAATGATATCACTCTAGAGACTTCACGTGGCCTTTTAAGCTCTAAAAACGAAGTTGCTCAAGAATTTGTAGATTTCTTCACTAGTATCCCACTTAAAACTACTGAAACCTTAAATTCGTCACCCTTACTTTCTATTGAGTTATTAAGAGCGAACGTTTCAGCCTGTCCGGTTGAGTTTCAATTTAAACATATAAACCCCATAGCAGTCATTAAAGCTTTTAAGGAAATTAAAGTCAAATTAACCGAAGATCTATGGGGGCTGTCGATTAAAGTTTGTCAAGCTATTATTGAGACTGTAGCTCCGTACTTAGCCTTAATATTTAATTTATGTGTGGACCAGGGAGTTTTCCCGGACCTTATGAAATACAGCAAGGTAATACCACTTTTCAAATCCGGTGACAGCAAAGACACCAATAACTATAGACCCGTATCCGTTTTGCCAGTTTTCAGCAAGGTGTTTGAAAAGGTAATGCTTAATCAAATGCTCGTCCACTTTAACACCAATAAAATCTTACATGAGAAACAGTATGGTTTCACGAAAGGACGTTGCACGACTGACGCCGGTGTCACCTTATTAAAACATATATTTACTGCGTGGGAAGAGTCACAAGATGCCATAGGGATCTTCTGTGACCTCTCGAAAGCATTTGATTGCGTCAACCACGAAACCCTTCTCATAAAGCTTGAACATTACGGTTTAGGGAAACTCGCGCTCAGTTTAATGAAATCTTATTTAACCGATAGACATCAGCAAGTACAAATAAATGGTGTCAATTCAATGGGCTTAAAAGTAAGTATGGGTGTGCCACAAGGCTCGATATTAGGTCCTTTTCTCTTTTTAGTCTATATTAATGATCTACCCCATTTATTTAAAAACCAACCTGAAATGGTATTGTTTGCCGACGATACTTCTTTAATATTTAAGGTAAACAGACGTGCCACAAATATTGACGACGTAAATAACGCCCTACTGCAGGTTCATAATTGGTTCACCGTTAATAATTTAGTATTAAATGGAAAAAAAACGAAGTGCATAAGATTTGCTCTACCAAATGTCAAAAGTACTGATTGTGACATAGTATTGAATCAAGAGAAACTAGAATTTGTTGATGAAACTGTTTTCTTGGGGATAACGATTGACTCAAGACTACAATGGGGTCCGCATTTAACATCTCTTGCAGGACGGCTGAGTTCAGCAGCATATGCTGTTAGGAAAATCCGTCAATTTACTGACGTAGATACCGCGAGACTAGTCTATTTTAGCTATTTTCATAGTGTTATGTCATACGGTATTTTACTATGGGGACGGGCTGCAGACATCGAGTCTATATTTATTCTGCAGAAAAGAGCCATTAGAGCCATATATGGTCTACGAAGGTGCGATTCTCTGAGAGAGCTGTTTAAGGAAATTAACATCATGACAGTACCTTGTCAATACATCTATGAAAACATCATGTACGTTAGGAAAAATATACATTTATTTAGCAAAAGAGGGGATAGACACCACTATAATACGAGAAATAGGGACCAACTAGTTCAGCCAGGTTTCAGGCTAGCTAAAGTAGACTCATCTTTCATGGGGTACTGTTTAAAATGTTACAATAAAATACCCCCTAACATTCTTCAACTGAATGAGACGAAATTTAAATCTTGTATAAAACGCACACTATGTAGGCAAGCATACTATAAGTTGGGGGATTACATTGATGATAAAAATGCTTGGCTCAATGCTGGTCCTGCTCCACAACCATAGGGCAAATAAATCGATTAAATATCATGTGAAGTTATTGTAGAAGCTGATTCAATATCTTAATATTGTACGATTGCATTGCACATGTGTGAGTACTATGTACCATAAATCCACTTTTTACATTTAGTTATTTTTTAGTGACTTTGATCTAGTGGCTGAGAGAATGTCATGCTCACTCAAATGTCTCGCTGATGGTGGCGCGTGTGTCGGATCATTTAGCTCCCTTCAAAATGGTTGAGCTGAATGGTGCTGATCCATGCGTCATGTTCGTGAACGGGCGCTGTCAGTAGAGACTGGTCATCTCTTAGTTGCCATGTTATATTTTTATTGGTTTATTGTATCGTCTATTCTGGACGCTTTTAACTTGCACGTATTTTTACATCGTTCTCACATATATGTAAGATCTCAACATTCAGGCTAGCTAAAGTAGACTTACCTTTCATGGGGTACTGTTTAAAATGTTTCGATAAAATACCCCCTCACATTCTTCAACTGAATGAGACGCAATTTTAAATCCTGTATAAAAATCATGACTGTGAAGTTATTGTAAAGGCTGCAGAAGATTGTAAAAGTATCTTTGCATTGTATAGATTCAATTTCTTAATATTATATAATTGCATGGCACATGTGTGAGTACTATGTACTATAAAGCCACTTTTTACATTTAGTTACATTTTAGTGACGTTGCCCTGGCGGCTGAGAGAATGTCATGCTCACTCAAATGTCTCGCTGATGGTGGCGCGTGTGTCGGATCATTTAGTTCCCTTCAAAATGGTTGAGTTGAATGGTGCTGATCCATGCGTCATGTTCGTGAACGGGCGCTGTCAGTGGAGACTGGTCATATCTTAGTTGCCATGGTTTATATATATATTTTTTAATTTGTTTATTATATCTTTTTACTCCGGACGCTCTTAACTTGCACGTCTTGCTACATAGTTCTCACATATTATACCATCTCAACATGAATGATGTAATGTACCAAGATTTTTTGTAAAAATATTCTGGTTTAAAAGAGTGTCCATGGAGTTTCTTGCCCGTTCTTCTCCATAGTGATCTACGTTAGGGAATGGGCAACTACAGTACTTTCACAAGTTATTATGCCTTGTGACTGTGACTGTAGCTTAGGAGTGCAATGCGTCGTCCCGGGGGTTGCTGCGTCGGGTTGCGCGTCGCCGGATGTCTGCGGCGGCGAGTGCTGTGGGTGCGGGGTTGCGCGGCGGCACGTGCCGTGGCGATGGGTGCGCGGGGCTCCGGGTCGCGGGGCGGCGGTTGCGCGTTGCGGCGTGCATTCGTTGTTCCGTGATTTGAAGTCTCGTGCATTCGTTGTTGCGGTGTGCGTCGCTGCGTGCTTTCGTGCTCGCAGTGTTCGTTGTTGCGGGCTTTCGGCGGCGTGTGGCTCGGCGTGGTGGCTTTCGGGATGACGTATTGCACTCGTAGTTTAGTTTTGTTTTATGAATTGTTCTTCTGACATTCAAAAATGCCTGTAAAGGTTTAATTGAAATAAATGCTTTGAGTTTGAGTTTGAGTTTGAGAGTCAGTAAAAATATTAAGAGCCTTTTTTTTGGGGTTTGGGAAATCATCAAATAACTCCTCCCGCTCTGGGCAGAGCGGAAGGGAGTGTCAGATTTCTACTGACTAAAAACCCCCCATATTCCTTTTTAGCCCTTCGTGTCGAGGCCGTGGTACCTATCTCTTTCGAACAACCCGCAGCCCCGACGGGAATATTAAAAGCCTCAAAGTAGATAATGGGAAATTAGGTGAACCACAACTGAATTTGTGGTCGTTTTATTCACCGAGTGAATGGATATTGAATAGATACACTGATTTTTTTTTTTTTTTTAATAAGTACACGTTGCACAAACCACCCTTTTTAGAATTCAGCGACGGGTGTTACATGTTGACCCGCAAGTTTTCACGTTCTAGTAAACAAGATAAAAAAAACTTATAAATCTTCTACACGTGCAAGCCTGTGGACCAATTATACTAAACAGAACCTGATGTTATATTTAGTACATCCTTAGGGTCCAGTGTAATAATGGAGTTAGGATCTTGATGGGGCTGTCCTGTTGCTGCAAAGGATCTGGTATAATATTCACGGCTTTCACGTGATCGTTAGGAATAAGTTTTCGTCGTTAGGTACTCTGCAGAGTACTGGCCAACTCCTACTTCATTCTGGAAACTATAGCAGGAAGGTACGACTCCACCATATTTGGGGCTATAAATTGTTGGTAGACGTATATCGAAAAACAAGTTGTTTAACAGAAATAAAAGAAGTTTTATAAATTTGATAGTTCTTTTTACGAGTTTCTAATTAGTGCACTTCCTCAAAATGTTTTAATTCTTCTTTAACAAAAAATCTTACACAACCCGTGACTTACAAGTACACCTACCTACTTCCGAATCAACCTGCGTCAATGATGAGGCAATAACATTAGCAAACGAAGTGTTCACGTAATGGCACATCCTGAATATTATGATGTGACACTTTCTCACTTTGCATACGATTTCATGTTCGTCCGCTTTGAAGGTTAGACTTCGACGTTACATTCCTATCATAACGAGGTCATCACTAACGCATTGAAAGAAAGTCCTAATTTTCTAAAATATTTACATTTATTTATCAATGTGGTGCGTTGACCCCAAGAAACATGAAACCAGAATAAAACACTGAAGAAAATTGTAAAATGAAACTATAGAAGATGAGTAAAACATACAGTATGTAACAATATTGAAGTAGCATAAGACTAGATAATCCTCATGATTTACTGTAATATTCTGTTTCTCTTTCATATTACTAATAATATGAAAGAGAAACAGAATATTACAGTAAATCATGAGGATTATCAAGAGTCATATTATTATGCTTAAAATTTGTGCAAGACATAACGATATAATTATTTTAATATTCCACTGATTAGAGAATTACATTAAGCTGAAAGGGACCTTGACTAAATGTCATCCTAACAGGAATAACGACGACTCAAGAGTCAAAACCTAAAGGTTAAAATATATTATAGAAATACTAAACATTTTGGTAGGAATTGCCACAAATCTGGGCCTGAAGGATATCGATCTTTCAAGGTAGTATAAAAGAGGAACCAGTTAATGGAAAAGTTAATGTTTAACAGTGCGTGAACAATAAAAGAATAAACACATTCAAAACCACAATTAAACATCCGAACGACCCAGCATTATTATTTGCAAATAGAAGAGTATTTTACGTAATTGTACTGCTGAACACTTGTCTTGACACTTTCACGTTTTGCATTTGAAGTGTTTACACGACGCGACTTTATACACAGTTTGATTTTGATAATTACATGACTAATACGATTTTGATTCAAAACTTGAAGTCATACACATCTTTATTTTATTATTGGTGCTAATTTAACAACTTCAAATATTGCATATTATTATATCCTTTCATAATTATCACATATTCATTAATTCCTATCATAATTATTTTTATTTATTATTTTAATATTTGTCTCGTTTTCTAGCTGTTTGGAATGTCCGTAAACCGTCTTCTTGCGCGTTTTAATTATAATGATTACTTTTACTACTTGCCTGAACTACGGTTTTTTAATATGTCGAGGTCGGCTTCCAGCCTAACTACAAGGAGATAAATAAGAGCGAGTGCCTTTGAGACCTCTACACTCACCCACAACCCAATTACTGCGAAGACTTTTTGACTACTGATACGACCATCAAAGATCTATAAAGAACAGTTGAGCTCAGTATTTTTTCAAGCCATAGGGAGTCTGGCTTTGAAATAGTTGGTCACCAATCAACAGAATCACTTCAGTAACCGTAACCTTTTTTATTGATTTTTCTCTGTAGTAAACAGTAATATTATATTACACACATATTGTATAGAACCTAGTTCTTCTACCCTAACAGACAGATGTGTTGCTGGGGAGTTTGTTCTGCCACTTCTTCATAGCTACAACACTAGGAAGTGTCGAAGGGAGGGTGTTTTGGGGGACTGCTTCTTGTAAAATATGACATTCAAAAATCACTTACGACATCTATAAGTCAATTCCAAACCTTTAGTTAGAAAATCAGTCAAAATGAAGCAAAAAATCACTGCTATTGCTATCAAAACGCCAAAAAAAACGTGCACCGCAAATTAACACGTCGGCTTACAACTGTAAAACAACCAAGATACTACGATAAAACGTATGAATGAATGACGAACACGAGTTAGTGCCAATTCGCAGTACATCGCCAGTTTCTATGCGGATCTCATTGTGTATTTTATTAGAACATGTTGTGTAACAGCTTTATATGCGCAATGTATAGCGAAAGTTATAGGTGTGACTTTGTGCACGCATTTTGGTAATTTAAAAATTAAAAGTCATTTATTCAAATAACGCTGATTAATCAGCACTATATGTATGTACGTCAAAGTTTACAAGAGACAGTCCTCCAAAACGTTCATCCTTCACCACTTCCTAGGCTGGGAAGAAGACGCGATGGAATAAACTTCCCAGTAACACATCGAATTGTGTAGAATTCGGTTCTTCTAACATAACAGACAGGTGTCTGTTATGTTAGAAGAACCGAATTCTACACAATTCGTTAAGTGAATTAGTGCTTAACAGCCAGGCATTTTAATCCGTGCCCGGTTGATGGCAATAGGCTTACCTAGTTGTTAAATATACCTGGCAAAATGTTGGTGTCTTATAGGGATACTAATTCTACCTCATGTAAGTATTCTCTATACAAGCGTAGAGAATCCGTTTTTTTTTTGCGGTGTGTTCGATGATTCGATGAGTTCCCCATCAAATAACCCCTCCCGCTCTTGGGCAGACCGGAAGGGAGTGTCAGACTTCTACTGATTTAAAACCACCCATGTTCCTTCTTAGCCCTTGCGAACAACCCGCAGCCCCGACGGGAATATTAAGAGCTTCAAAGTACAAATGGGAAATCCTCAATATATATTCATATTTACTCCACAAAAGCGTTCTCCATATAAGCGTCTCCTTTTATGATAAACCAACGATCTGGAAAACATCACGAAACTCTGCAGTTTGCAGGAGGAACAGTATTGTTACTTCTGGAGGCTGATATTCTATTTGATGAACCTGTCTTGTTGGTTACTTTTGAGTACAGAATCCTGAGCTAAAGTGTAATTTGTCTTATATAATAGAAATGATTGACCTTTGACTCGCCGTAATGACATGGGCTTTTAATATAACTATGTTCTATCCCTTTGAGGATTACCGACGTGATCTATGCCAAGTTAACGGTTGTGTACATGTAGTACTGGTAAATTGAAGCCTGAAAATAATAATTATGCCTAATTGTTGATATTACGTATTCTAATACGTAACTAACTGCAAAGACTCCTCCTGACCTAGGCAATGAGGTAAATATTAATCGCATAATATCTGTGCACTTGGCAATGAACGAGCAATAAGAAGAATAAAAATAATTACTAACTACTATAAATTAACGGAACGCAAAACTAAAAACTGATAACGCAATTAGTTCCAATACACACACTCATAAGCAGAAAAATGTCTACAGCCTACTACTAATTATAGCATCGGTAACCATAAACTATACCTTTACGAAGGAAATCGAGAGTGTCACCCAAAAACACCAAATTCTTGACCTCTTGAATCCTTTAACTAATCAAATAAGGCTAGTCTATGACAAATACAACCTACACACAGATGACATTAGAACCGCATTCTTTAATTATACGCATATTTAAGTTCGTCATCAAAAGATATTTGTGTCAGACGCACCTTCGACATCCTTTTTCGAAAAGAGAGAAAAAAAGAAATTTCACTTCACACGCGTTCCTGTGTCCGGTTTACATCCAACGCTTTTCCTTTAGAGCAAATTACAAAAGTTATTTTCCTACTCGAAAAGTTCTAAACGAGCTATTCTGAACGCTATGCTAAAGACGTTACGGGTGTTTGTAATCAAATAACGAATTTGATAGCTGTAAATATAAATCTGTTTGATGGACAAGGCAAATACCTGTTTTCTGTATTATTTGATACACGATTTTACACTTTACTGCATCGGTATAGAGTTGTACGATTGTACTTAAAACGAGCATGCTCGTAAAGGTGTGTGAACTCTAGACGTGGTTTACTGACAAAGTTAATATGAATATCGAACGACTGAATGTGAGCGACTTTGATTCTTATGTAGATGAAGTTAAAGTTGGTCATCAATGGAAAAGTAAGTAGCAAGTGCAACGCTATGTAAGTAAATAAATGTGGGAGAATAAAGAGGGGGAGGTTACATAAAATACATGAGATACAGAAAGCCGATGGGCCTCAGGCGACAGCAGCGAAAGCAACTTGTCGATGAATAATGTACGGAACTCACTTAGGTCATGAATATGGTCGCATACACCAAAAAATGCGTAACCCTAAACACTTGACCGGTGTGTGATAAAA
Organism: Diarsia brunnea; assembly: GCA_949774965.1. NCBI lineage: Eukaryota > Metazoa > Arthropoda > Insecta > Lepidoptera > Noctuidae > Diarsia > Diarsia brunnea. The sequence goes on along the minus strand of OX459019.1, from coordinate 9,055,328 downwards.
TTTTGTAACCCCAATTAGCAGTAACAGGATAATCGTTATTAGTTCAGAAATAAGGTCTATGATTTAACAGGCAAATGTAAAAGAAAAAGTTAAAACATGAAGTGAGATCTCAGCCCTGAAAAAGTAGTGGCTGATACTATAGAAATTTAAAAAAATAAAGATAGCATAGTTCAAAATAAGAACTGAATATTGCAAAATTTAATTAAGTGTAATAAACAAGTATTATAGTATAAGATAAAGTCCTTGTTATGAATAGTGAGAAAGTTAAACTTAATTTTACTGTTGTATTCATATTGAACAATTTTGAATTTTAGACAAATATACCTATAGCAACCACAACAATACATTTTCAAAACACAAACATTGAAAACAGTTAAAAAAAAGTTGAATAAGTCAATTTCTCTCATAATAATAATTATCATTCTTACCGAAGTCATACTTATTGCAAATATTTTAGTAAATAGACGTGAAATTTTACCATATTGTCATTTAAAACTCGAAAATATTACATCAGAAACTTTTACTCTAAGAGACGGACATGGAAAAATAATACTTTCACTCTTTGACCACGTTATTTTTCAAACAGTCATAACCACCTAGGTTTTGCACAGAAATGAGGTCTTTACCTGTATTGTCACAATGGTGTAAATCCTGTACATGTTGATAGTGTTTAAGAGGCGTGAGATGTGAGCAGACTGTGAGACACTGAGGGGTCAAAGGCTTCATATGTATCGCTAAGTGTTAGCGGTTTATGTGTAATGTCATTTGAAAAGTAAAAGTTTTTGTTTACGTTTTACTTTTCAGGATTATAACTGTTGCAATGTTGTGATAGAAGACACAACCTATACATAATCTGGTTTTAAATTTAGGGCGACTTGGAGGATTAGTCATGTTGATAGATCACTTTCAAGTAATTGTTTTGCTCATTTAGACTACAGTAGAGACTTTGCAAAACTTTGAACTGCATGTCAACAAGAGTGACTGTATTAATTAAGGAATGAACTATGTAAGAAACACAATTAGAAGAAATACAAAAGCTAACTGAACAGTTTCAGTTCAAAAGCCTATCGCTTAACAGTTGCAACAATAAAATTGAATAAGAACCTATTGCTACCTAGACTAGAATCAAAATAACAAAAAGATAAACAAACACTATCAACTTCAATTTCATTGTAAAACCTTGTGCAAGATGATGCAATCGTTACACCCAATCCAAACAACAAAGTAGTATTACCATTAATCTGTATACCTAACAACACACACGTAATTTCACCAACTACCGCCAAAAATTACGCATATTATGCAATTGCCGTAACAGAATTAGAGATTGTTCACAAAGATAGTTCGCAAATTATCCTCGGCGAATTTTCACCCCATTGTCTGTGTGAGAAGTTGGCGTAACATCCAAAACAATGGCAAAGTTCACCGGAACAGAACATGGAAAGTCTATATAACCAACTGGGACCAGATATTGTTTTTAAAGTTACAATTGTAGCAACAAGGATAGTTGTGCCAGTAAAAACTGTAGCATGTGCTGTTTATAAAAGTCCCAAATCAAAAATGTGTCTAATGAAAAAATTTAGATGTGTGCTGTTGCTCATACTAGTTGTTGAAGTGATACCTATTGAAATTGATTTGCAAGAGGGTGAAGAAATCAAAGGAAATCATGTTGATGACAGTCAATTGAATGAATGTATAAGTGCTAGAAGAAGTACTGAAGTAGGAGTGTGTTTCGGCAAAGAGCTGTTAAATAAATTGAATAAGTATGATGAGACTGATGCTTTCAGTCTGGCTACTGGTGTTTCTTTTGTGAGAGATGAGAAAACTCCAAGGGATATCGGCGCTTTTCTTGATAAAGATCCTATGGACTTTCGGTATACTTATTTTAATTACTTGTTTCCGATCATTTGTTTTCGTCAGAAAAATACTGTTTAACTAAAAAATCTGGAAGTTTTCTGTTTCATAGAACCATTTTTCATTTTTCAAGTTTTATAGAACAGATGAAAATTTAAAACTTTGGAAAGTTTCGGCATTCTTTTGAATATCAAGTATTTATAACGATCAAAAACCCATTCTTATTCAGACCTACCTCAACATAGTATTTTTTTACAGTTCAATTCTCGAAGATGCAGGCAACTTAATTTCTAAGAGGTCCCTCCATTGGGATCTTAGCACATTATACCCTGGGTTGGTCATGAGGATTGGTCCAACATTGGCCAATGGAGTACTTGAGTTTGTCATGGATCCGAGAGTTAAGGATAGGTCTTCATACCAACAACAACCTAGTGAGGTATCCACAGGTATGTTACTGTGCTATCTGGTTTTACGTTTAATTTAAGTACCCTGTTCCCAATTTATTGTCAGACTTACCATTGCCCCCGTCGGGGCTGCGGGTTGTTCGAAAGAGATACCGCGACCTCTAAGAAGGAACATGGGTGGTTTTTAGTCAGTAGAAGTCTGACAGTCTGTTCGCTCTGCCCAGAGCGGGAGGGGTTATTTGATGATTTCCCACCCCCCCAAAAAAAAAAAGGCTTACCATTGCACTTAAATTTGAACCCTGTAATTACTATTATTGATAGATTACGTTGGACATTTTTGCCGTTTCTGTTATAGGCTATTTCGAATTTTCCACATAAATCCTAACGTCAAAGTCATACAAACCTGAATGTCCTCATTGATTTCAATTTTTTTTAATATAATTATGAAATGTTTTATGATTTGTATAATTATCAGGCTGGTATCCACAACGTCACGTCTAAAAACTTTTTTAAAATGTTATCTTATTAATTTTTTTCATAATATTACTGTGTTTAACGCCATCTATCCATTTACCTTGAAATGAGTATGGCTCACGCCACTCGACATTGAACTTGATACAGCGCTGTCTATTGACAGAGCTGCAAACCTTTGACAGAGAATCGATCATCAATTTTGTTGTAACCGGTGTCCTTATTTTCATGTTAAATCTTGAATCTCCACGCCACGTTTATTTTAACACAGAGGCTCAGACCGAAACAGTTTCTGTCAGTTAAGTTCAAACTCTGAACATGCCTGAAATTAGCTCCAATTATAAATACCTGCATTTATAATATCTAATATGGAGTGCAGACCATATAAAACAATTTTGCCAAGATAATTTAAGACCGTCATTGAATAAACAATCATCATGTTTCCCTTCTTTTGCAGGTCGTCTCCTAGCAAGAAACCTCCTCGTCCCGTTCCTTCTTGGCTTCAAATTCCAACTTTCGACTTTACTACCCCTGATATTAGGAGTGCTGTTGATTGCTAGTAAAAAAGCGTTCTTACTAGCCAAGGTAGCATTACTAGCTGTTACAGTATTTGGTAGTGGTTTCGGAGGAGGAGGATCAAGCTCATTCGGAGGATTTGGAGGTCCATCTCTCTCATCGTATGCTTATGAGAACCCTGGGCATTATCATGAGCATGATCATCACACTAGTTCAGGTGGGTTATTTATTTCTTAATTTATTCTGAGTTTGTTTAGGAGTAACATTTTACTAACACACACTCAAAAAAAGGATAAGTTTCGCAATTTCACGCGTGTTTTATTATGCTTTAAAACATAACACAGCCCATTTTTAACACTTTTACAAAGATTTAACACAAAATTGACCAAGGATAATAAATTGCCAGTAATGATGATGTACATGTATATAAATTTTGCACACTTTAACACTCATAATACCGATTTCTTATGCACGTACGTATCGCTGAAAATGAATTATAACAAGTTATCATAAGAAGTAGTAAAAAAAAAACAAAATTAAGTTAAATAAAGTATTAAACAAAATGTAGGTATGCTTTACTTTACTTTACAAATGAAACCAAAAATCTTAGAATAAAATTGAGGATAGCACCATCTAGTTTCAACTCTCGGAGACATTTACAACGTATCTGTTTCCGATAGGTGCGCTCACCTCTTGCCGGTGCACAGTCATAAAGCCTTCCCATGATATCTTTGGCTTTCACTACCCTGGACCTTAGAGTCTTACAATTAAAGTTGAAAATGCCTCCGATTGGATTGTGTAAGTATTTTGTTTTGTTGCTTGGCAGGGTGAGCAGTACTTTAAGTGCTTTGCAAAGGCGCTGATAAAATTTTCTTATAATATATAGTTTTGTCTCTAGATCTATCAATATTACTATTCTGGTACATTTGGGTAAGTTCTTATTTGTAGATGTTTGATTATAAAGATACTTATTTAAATATTATGTAGATGAATATTAATTTTAAGGAATATCTCAATATTTTTGTAAATTACTACTAGTATAACGGTTTAGTGTGTATATAACAATGAGGTTTTCTCAATGCTGTATGTATTCTTTCCCAATTGTTTTGTCATTCATTGTAATATTTTCCCCTTCCCTTAACAAGGCCAGCAGACCACGTTTAATTTTTAATTTAAACATACCTCATAATATCAGGCAGATTAGATAGCGTTTTCAAAGGTTTGTTTGTATACTTATAAAGAATCTTCTATTCACGCCCGTCGAATAACGTTAATACAGAATTTTAAATCTCCACCTGACTAACTTCATCTTTCTTCTTCAACATCAAAATCTTAACAACACTTTTCTTCTAGGTTACTACCGCCGTCAACCCCACCCAGACTACTATTACCGAGAGAAGTCAGCAGAAACTTCCACAGCATCCCCCATCACACCTGATGAATTAAGAAGTAGACTAGAAAGACTGTTCGTTACTAAAAAGGAACAGGTCAATGAGAGAGAAGACATAAGCGCAAGAAACAGGAATTTCGCTTGGACTCCTATTAATACTGGGTAGATTAAGGTCTGTTATAATAGGATGTAGTAGTTTAATTTAATTTGTAGGCTTATCTTGTAATAGAAGCTTTTGATCAGTCTGTTTATACTTGAACCCATTACGTAATTTACGGTATAGCTTAGAAATAATATTTTAGTGCGTCACCAAAATTAAAACTATCCATGCCACCATATTTTCTTCGACACGTTTAATTTTTTTTTACCAATTGTACCACTTACCGCTATTAAAGTAATCATACGCTAAGAGAGGGTGGCGTGTAGGTTTGTACAAGAAATTATAATTTTGTAAGGTTGCAATATATTTAAGTTACCACAGTAATTTGATTTTTGCTTGACAGTTTGCATTTATTTTATTTGTTAGAAGCCACGTAATGTATTTACTTCTAGTCATTACTTTTTCTATTGGTGCTTGTAACATAAAACTATGTTTCAATAATTCAAAGTTTATTGAAGACCAGGTAAATAAAAACACTAAAGCTTTTTTTTATGAGCACTAATTATTGGAAAAACACACTGTATTATCTATCATGGCACCTAATTTATAAATTAAATTTATTTTGGATGCAATAAACATTACTGAAAAGAACTCCATTGGTCTTTCAATAACCACAAACATTAAAATTTAAAAACCTAATAATATCCCTTGTTGTTCAATTATTATATATTTATGATAAGAAAGAATACTCATTAAAAAGAAATTGTCTACTGCAAAAGCAGTAGCCAACAAGGCAAAACTTAATAAATTACACAAAGAACATTTCCAACTCTTCTTCATTAACAGCATTTATAGCTAATTAGGTTAAAGAAAATGAGTCCTCCACTGTCTCCGGTCCACACCTATCTTTAGCTACATCCTGTGTACAATTACACGCTCTAAATGCCGACAAAATGGCTGACAGGTAGGAAGAGTTTCCGATACAAACTCTAATGAAAACAAATGTGGGCGATAATGTTCTAGCTGCATCCGTTTTTATAATTGTTGAAGAATTAAATAAATATGAATTGTAACTGCCTCGTCTTGCGATCGTTATCACGAATGCTGAGTATGAACGCAAACATTTTAAATGTCTGACGATATTCAGATATACATTTCACAATTAAGGTAAGTGTCTGATGAAATGACGAGTAATAGAGAAGTATTGAAGAAGAAGACATGTTGCGCCTACCAAATTAAATAAGATAAGGGCAAGAGAATGATGATGATAATCATGGTACACTAGCTGTTGCTAGCGGCATCGCCCGCTACAACTTAAACATTATCCCACGGGAAAATAAAATCGGGATAACAACTACCCTATGTGTTAATCCAGGTTATAAACTATCTGTGTACCAAATTTTATCCAAATCCGCTTAGTAGTTTTTGTGTGAAACAGTAACAAACATACGCACTCACAAACTTTCGCCTTTATTATATTAGTGTGATGTGACGTGATATATAATATAATGGAAGGATTTCATTATTTTACTTACGTCGTTGCTCGTAGTTTGATCAAACGCTACTCTAGCTACTGCTAGAGAGCGAACCTAAGTTACTGCTTATCATGTATGCGTGTGGTCCTAGGTTCGATTCTATCTAAGGTCAGGCACAGTGGAAATGGGTTTTTCTATTAGGTCTTTCTGAAAATCAGCTACGGAGTTGGGATTTCATGGCAAAAACTTCGCTCTCAAATTCATGTGACTGAAACACAACTAACCACACCCTTCAAGTATTGCAGGCGTGATGTTATGTTAAGTAGGAACCATTTCCGATACAGACCTAAATAAAAATTGATGTGGACGATAAATTCTAGCTGTGCCTGTTATTATAATAATTAAAGTATTAGAAGATATTAAGTGTACAAAAGCACGTTATATTCTTGTAAGGAAATCGGTGGATTAAATGGTCCGCGATAATAATAGTGATTATTTTGTGTATTTGGTAGTAGTAATAAAAATAATAGTTGGCGGAGTGTTAAATTGAATGTGTTGCTTGTTATTAAACATCCTTACTTATAAAATACTTAATGATATTGAGTGTCTTCCTGGTTGAGTTCGTTTTCTCCGCAAACCACAATTTAGGGATCGAAAATTGATTTGGATTAAAATAACTCATTTAAATGGAAAATTGGTCGGAAAAAACCCCAAATAAAAAACATGACTGTGATAACATATTCTCAGCAGTGTGACAGTACAAGTAGAAGAAAAACAAAAACATCAGGTAAAAAAAATTGGCATTATAGATATTAAAATTCTTGAGTAACCAATAACAATTTGAATTTGTGCCCAACCCTGAAGATATTGCCATAAATAGTAGGTAGTCTAGACATGTTCTTACCGAAGGGGAGACTAAGTAGAAAACAGGCATGCGTTATGTTTTTGGTATTACGGAAATAGTCACGCAGTAACAAATTTTGATATTTAATTAAAAAAAAAAAAAACAAAACAATTTTGCAAAATGTTTACGCCCCAGATACTACATCAAGAACCACCAACACAACAATAGACCTCCTGACGGTTTTCTGTCATAGCCAAATCATGTTATAGCAAAAAGCAGATCAGATGCACTCTCTGTCACTTATCTCTCATTGTCCGATGGGACGACAATCTGACATGACTGGTGAGAGATTAAAGCCTAATGTACGTGCTTTCTGAGGCACGGGAGTGTCACGGCACTAACCCCCAAATCTGCGAGGTCATCTGCAAGGTCCTCTGCAGTGTTGTAGGTTTAGTGTGTGATTTAGTATTTGATTCAGTTATGTGAATTTTTAATTTTAAGACATGTTGGTTTCTGAACGATTTTTTCTTCACCGATTTGCGAATAGCGGTATTGAAATAAATTGTACAAAAATGCCTGCCTGGGTTCAATCCCATGACACGTAAGTCTGCAGAATCGCTATTCGAATTCAAACCACTACTGCCACTGCTGCTTCAACAGCCAATCAACTTCAATTACGTTATCAAGGCTTCTGCCTCAATCAATGCAATACATTACCAACAAACAATCAACCCTGCAATAATATATAAATCTGAGGAGCACACTAATTTATAAACCACCTCTACTTGTGCTGCTTTCTTAGTTTTTTATCTGAATGCCGGTGAGCCATGCGTTGGAATCGCGTGCGATGCATTTTGCGTGTACATTCAAAGCTTTCTCGGTTTTCTTTGATAGAATTCTTGGGTTATATCTGGTGTTAGACTAGGTTTTGCTTCTGTATTTGTTTGCTGTGTTGGCGTTGCTAACTATCAGGTTTCTAGTTGCTGCATGTTTGAAACAACATCGCGTTTGTAATGCTATTTTAATCTTGCGTTGTCTTTTTGGTGGCACCATCTGCATGTTTTGCGTTATCTAAATTGAATGTTAACAGTGTCTTGTTATCGGCATTTAAACGTTAAAATACTTCAATCAACCTCAATTATATTTTGTACTTGTCTTTTGGGATAAAAAACAGCTTAGCAGCACTCGTGTACATAATAATATCATAGGCAGACGAAGAATGAATCAACCGGAACGAACCCGATCTACCAATTTTTTTTCAGTGGAGAAATATGAACAAACATTGTCGCAGTTAACTTACACAATTATTGTCATTAAAGATGATGCCAACCTGGAAATAGAAGAAGAATAGAACCATGGAATTACTAACAATGTCTCCAACATTGTTAGTAATTCCTAGAAATTTTGAAAATAACTCTTTTTACTGCAATCTGCTGTTAAAAATTAGGTATGAACATTTTAGACAGCTTCGTTGGTTCGCTAGTTGTGGCAAAAGCTACTGATACACCTGAGGTTTGGTACGGATTTGGAAGGCGTTATTTACTTTTTCCATAAGATTTCAGTAGAAGCCTAGAGTTTGTATTTATGCAAGGGACCTAAACATAACAGGCAAAATTTCGGTACACACTCGACACTTTTGCCTTCCTCACTCATCCGTCGATGATTACATGTGTGATATAAAAAGAGTATTTTGCATCGCATGCAACACACAAACGCACTTTTATCTCTACATCTATATGAGCAGACGGTTATATAGCGGTCCAGTCTTGCTCCAACTGTCTCTAGGATTGAATTTAATTGATTATCAGCTGCTTCCGTTATACTAACACACAGTTTTTACTACTGACATCGTTAATTGATAAGCTGTTAATGAGATAGTTGGCATTAACAAGAAGCACTAGATATTTTTTGATTTTGTACTTTTTTTATTTATTGTTGGTGGCCTAGTTTAGCAGTATTTTTGAATCATTGGCTTTGGTCTTTCTGATCTGTGCATTGTCTTCTTAAGCATCGGTAATCAGTTTTATAATGGTCCCGCTGGTCTTCTCTCTGTAAGCGGAAACAGGCCATAACCCATCACTTGGACCATTTTTCTTCTTAGAAACTCAATGGTGCTTTAAAGATATTCATGTCAACCCAGACAACATGCTTACGTTGCCAGATCGTAAAGTATACTCTGGCAACGCACTGGCACTGTAGAAAATCAGCGATGTACTGTGGGCCCCGGGCCCCCATATCACAGCTTTATGCTGAGTGGCAACAGTTGTTCATTGTTCATGTATTCTTATTGTCTATATTTTTTTCTGTCATTTTGTATGCACGACAGGAATTTGCGACAAAAAAATCTTTCTTCTTACCAGTATCAGATTTTACTAAATGATAACACTTTTTACCTTTTTTTTTTTGCCTGGTGGAAAATCATCAAATAACCCCTCTCGCTCTTGGGCAGAGCGAAAGGGAGTGTCAGACTTCTACTGACTAAAAACCACCCAGGTTCCTTCTGAGCCCTTTATGTCGAGGCCGCAGTATCTCTTGCGAACAACCCGCAGCCCCACACTTTTTACCTCTCATTACTCTTTGCTTCAGTTACAAACGATGTTGATAGCAAATGACAGCTCATCGTTGTAATCACTAGCATCATCATTTTAATAACACGTAGTTTACTTATCCAGATGATTTTTATCTCACATGGCTTGTCATGTCATTTACCGCTATATTTAGTTTTATCTCCTATACCAACACATAAAATATAATATAGTATGAGATGCTAGAAAAAAAATTTTGAATAATTGGACGGAGTATTCTACGATTGTTTTTGGTCATTTTGAGAGGATAAATATGAGGTGAAGTTGCATGACAAAACTCAATAAAAATAAAATTTTAACTATATTTTCTTTTCAAGCATACCTGAATATTCATTATTTGTATTATAATAAGAAAACTAATGAAACATTATAATGACTGATGTAGTAATTACACTTGGAAATAAATGTTTACTTAGAACGAAAAATTACACTCATTTATATTTAGCAAAGCAGTTTTCACAGTCTTTATATGTTTTTATCAGCCAGTACGATTAATATACGAAACTGTAATATCAATCACATTGACGCATTAACGGATAACGGTTATTGTCCTCAAAATTGAAAGTTATGCAATAGACTTAGGACATAATTATTGCTTTTTAAAGTAATGGCTTATTGTTAATTTCACACAACTAAATTGGTAATAAAATCCGATAAAAAAGGGAAGTAATATTTTTTATAATAATTTCACGCGAACCTGAGTCGCGGCATCAGCTAGTTTTAAATATCTGTGTTCAAGCAAATGCAGGCAAATTAACATTCATTTTTATCCAAGGAAATGCATTGAACATCCAAAAACCCACGTGGAAATGGAAATACCGACAACAAACTGTACTACAGCTAGTATTTATGAAAACGACCAATCTGTTGTTAGCGACAATGTTCATGCAAATGATAGCGGCCAGTCGACCATGACAGTAGAAAATAATAAATTGCTGTATCGATCGATCCACGTGTAATTACTTGACACGGTAATTGTGGGTAATTTTGGATAATACATTTCACAAAGAACCGTGAATTGATGCAATATATACCTTAAAACTATGACAGGAGAACACAGAGAGTTTGTGAATGTTAGAGACTACACAATTTAGTACTTTGTGCATTGACTATTTGCTGAGCATGTAGCTTAGATATTCTGTGCTTCATTTTTAACTTGTTTATCATAGTTATTCCTAATAGATCCTTTTCCTATCTCTCCCACTGTTCCTCCATCGGTATTTTAATCATAAATTATTTAATACATGTTAGTATTCTTGTCCCTTTTCTGAACTGCTTCAATCTTTTAAGCTTCTCAATGAACTTGATTGCGGGCTATTTGGGCAACCGCATTCAAATTCACTACAATTGCTCTATAATTACGAGCATTCATTTCAGGTGATTTACGAAAATAGCATAATCAGCCAATATCGTTCGAACTTACAGGACGTGAACTTCTTCATCGTAAAAGAAATTTATGATTTATTTATGAAATAAATAAGTATTACGTTAGTCAGAGGACAGACATTTCGACGCCAAGACATTGCAGTCATTGCCCCGTTCGAAGGAAATACAGTTCGTTAATATTGTATAATTATAATCATTGAATCATCAAATCCTATATCAGTTACTCCATTCAATCATACTTACTTGGGTTGAGTTTATTCACAAAATCTTCTTCTTGTGGAACTATGTCTTCGTTTCACGCGTCCGGAGAATTTTCTTCAGCATAAAATAGTTCCTTATCACGCAAAGATGTCTGCATTCCTTTGTCAAGATTATTGGAATTCATTTCCTGAGTAAATTCATAATTAGCTTGGTTGCTAGTTTTTGTGATTGTTGCTACGCTGCTAGATTTTCTATATATGGTTATGTCTTGCTTGAGATGTCTACTATCTTTCACTATGAGGCGTGGTTTAGGATTATTTTAGTTATGAGATGTTTGTGTTGTAATAATTTATTGCATAATCTTTCAGGTGAAATAACAAACAGCCATACCAAATTTCAAAATGAATTTATTTAACCTGTCGGCCCCAATCAATATAAAATAAAACAAACATTCAGTTTCCATAATTTTTCTTTAAGTCGTCATTCGTTGGTTTCTTATAAGAATATTTTTCATCATCATTATAAACTTATAATTAAAATAAATTATTAATCTAATAATAACAGGGTTAATACAGTACGCAATTATTATTTCTGTTTATAAATCAATAAATAAATAAAAGGTACTCGCGTAACCACCTTGCCGATGATCGACATGAAGATGTTATTATATAAAGAATAGCCAATAAATAATTTAATTATCTACTTATTCTAAGCAGCACCATATAAATAAAATAACATACATCTTATTCCTTTAACTTATCCGCTATTTTTACAAAATTGGACAAACGTAGAAAACAGAAATGCACAGTACCCGTCGACTAGCCTAAAAAGTCTTAATTTAATTACGATTAATTCATGATTATTATAACGTTTATTATTTGTATAATTATATAGTTATTAACATTATTATTTATTATTTGGTGCGTCCGATTAAACAACCCTACCTAACTAATGTACTGAACATACATACACACATGCAAAAATCGCGTACGCAATCTTATTTACATAATAAGTTTTAACTTTTATATCATCATTATTATGCATTGAATAAATAATAATAAACATGGGACTAAACTAGCAAATAAATAATAAATTACTAATTAAATTAATTACCTAGTGTCGTTTGAATAAGCATAATAAATAATTATTTTTTGGTTAAACATTATTCCTTTGCAAAAGGGCCCAAACGGTTTGGGTTTAATATAGTGCAAATAAAAATGCCGTGTCGTTGTGAATTTTGTAAAATATGGAGTCGTAAGCCTGTTGTATTATCTAAAACCTACTGCTTCTTGGCATAGGCTTTGTAGGCCCTGTCCTGAGCAGCGGCTTCATCTTCCACACTCCTCCTGTAGTGACCACCAGGTCCTGTGGTATCGAAGTCGCTGCCGTAGTGAGAAGACGAGTACGTATGACTCTGGGACACCTGAGGATGCTTCACGATCTCATACGTAGTCTTCTCATGGGACTCTCCACCAGAAACTAACTTCTTCAATCCAATGATCGCTGACAGCAGCAGAGCAATCTTACCGATAAGTAACGCCTTTCCAGCAATCAGTGCTATCGCGTGGAACGCCATCACCAGAAACCCACCTTTGATTGCGACACCAGCTAGAATGGGGCCCATCATCTTCTTTAGTTTGCTCCTAGCTTCACTTAGTGACCTCCCGACATCTTCGCCGACATCCATGGGAGATATGAAGACCCGATGAGTCTGCATCAACTTTGTAGTTGCAAGCTGCAAGTATTTGTCGATTTTGTCAGACGGCAGTGATTCGAGGTCTTCATCTTCGGGGAGAGCGTTTGGTGAGGCCCTGCTGGCTTCAGCGCGCTTCACTAAGGAGATTCCATCGAGGATGGGCAGCGTGTCCATGCGCGCCGCCCTATCCGCAAGCTTCGTCGCCTGGATCTTCAAACACTTAACAATCTCCTGGGACTTCTCACAGTTGTCGTACACCTTGCCCAATAGCCTCAGGCTGGCTCCGAAGGTGTCAGCCGAAGCGGAGAGCACACAAAAACACAAAAGGACAATACCGCGGCACTGCATCTTGTTGGAAAACCGCGGGTGTCCCCTCAATGTGGACCGATGTCCGGCTTATGCGGTTGCGTCTATTGAAATGTGCACTGTGTAAATGTGCACTGGCATTTATCTATTTTCACCGGGAACTACATTTATCTATAAATCTTTTAGAGCGTGCAATCATTGCATCGTATGGCCGTGCACTGAGGCGTGCATGTGCACGTTGGGTCCTCGCATGTATGGGTCTCGTCTCTTGTGTGAGTGACCAGTCATCGCTCTCATGCTGACGAAGCGGATTGTCAAAGTCAAGGTCACTGTCAAGCTTCAGGCTTTATGGTAAACTCCTGCTTTTCAGGATATAAGACTGAACGACTTACTTTAATACGTCTAACAGTCTGGCTAGTGATGGAACTCAATCAAGCATGATAACAATTATGATTTTGTTTTGTCTATTAACAGCAAGATTTTCAATGATACTGGCAAGATTAACTTAGGCACTTTAACTTGACTTTAACTTTTCTAGGTAGAGGTGAGAATGAAAGTTTGAGTAGTATGAAAATATATAATTTAGGTTTGTAGTAACTATTGTCGTTTTTCACCAATAAAATCGAATTAGTCCGTCTGTTAGATTATCGAAAAATATTGGATACGTTTTTTTGTTTTATCAAAATAATGAAAATTGTCGAAAATAAAAAGTGTCAAAGATCATGAGTGGGGGCTTATGACGTCACTTTGTGAGTAAAAAAGTACTAACCTTGTGACGTCACACGACTTAACACGACTTTTCAAAGCACTGTATTGTCTTCATCTTTTGTTTACGTGAAAAAAGAAAAAAAATATGTGTCTATTATTTTTTGAAAATCTATCTGACGGACTAATTAGATTTTTTTGGTGAAATAGCCTATAGCAGTATGTTACGAATGGGGTAGTGCTTTAGTATCATTAATTGTTCTGTAATAGTTTTGAGTCTGTATGTGGGCTGGATTGATGGCAAAATGTTCACAACCTTCGGTAGCTGCCCTAAGTAATAAGTAGGTACTTTTATCAGCCATACATTGGAGGAATGTTGAGTTCTGTATGTACTTTATGTGAAATTTAAGCCATATTTTGTCTATATTGTTTACAATCCTCTCACGTCTTCTCTAAAAGTTGATAAAAATGAATTCTTATCAAATGTTTAGATATTACCACCTCGCAGTATTTTATCAAATCCACCATAAACGTACTAGCTCTACAACATGAACAGAATATAACTTAATTCGATCTCAATTACGCCGTGATCAACTCAGTCCAATGGCGACCTACATCTGTTTACTGCATCTGTCTACAATTCGAACAATCTTTCTTGTCCCGTCGTTTTCTAGACAATCTAGAAATACTGCTAAGGTACACTTTCCCTATGAACTGAATTTATAATTCATTAGTAAGTAGAGTATGAAAACAAAAGTTGGCTACTAACCAACTTTTGCATCAGTCATCAAGATAATTATGCAAAAGAAATATTCGAAGATTAATATTATATGTCTCACATTTCCAAGCCGGGTCAAGACAGATGGGCCAGAATCGTAACACAGTGGGTTCCTGAAGATCCAACACTGGTGTGGCGATTGCGCGTGAAGGGTTCCAGAGAACCCATCGGGGCTGCGGGTTGTTCGCAAAAGATACCGCGGCTTCGACATGAAGGGCTAAGAAGGAACATGGGTGGTTTTTAGTCAGTAGAAGTCTGACCCTCCCTTTCGCTCTGCCCAAGAGCGGGAGGGGTTACTTGATTATTTTTCTCAAACCCAAAAAAAAAATGGGTTCCGGTGAACGTCGGGGGCCACGTGATTGCTTCCGGCCACCGTAGGCTTGGACATATGGACGGTGAGTAGTGGGTTAGCTCACCGTCCGTCCGTCCTATGACGATGACAGGCCGTGTCGACGGCGTGTTCGTGCACCTCGCGCCGTCGCGACCAAAACTTTTAAAAAGATGGCACTTTTCTTATTTATGCTAAATGAGGGTATTCATCGAGAGTTTCTGAGTGGCTGCTCTATAGTCTGGATTTAAGTCATCATAAAATTTATAAAATTTTACGAAATGTGTGTGATATGTGTGTGTGATGTGTGTGTGTGTGTGTGTCTGTGTGTGTGTACGATCGAACAAGCTATTAAATAATACATTTAGCATTTACTTATAAGATTATACAGATACATTTAGAGACTAATGTCACACGATACAGCGTTTGGCATATCAATATCTTTATAAAACAAAATTGCAATCAATGTTTTCAGTATAATAGAGTTACAAAGATGTCTGCCTGAACACTTATTAGCTTGTTCGACTGTACTAGTTGGTACCCACGTCTGTCCAACCCTTCAATGAAATACAGTAGAGATTAGTACAGTAGGAGTTATTAGTACAGTAAACTTTAATAAATAACTTTAATAAGTGGTGGGTGGAAGCTACTTGCCAACTCCACACACATAAACATAACATAACATCACACCTGTAATCCCCGAAGGGTTAGGCAGAGGTGTACCTAATAGTACACCCACATTTCGCCAGTTATGTTTAAGTCCCATGTAATAGGGGGCGAGCCTATTGCCATCAACCGGGCACAAATCCAGACTCCGTAGCTGTTAATGGTAAATTCCTGATGAAAAAAGCCAATAACACTTTGCCCGACCCGGGAATCGAACCCAGGACCTCATGCTCAGCAGTCGTGGTTGCGACCACTAGACCAACGAGGCAGTCTCCACACACCTATTCGTAAATAATCTAGATTACGACTGACTGACCTTTTCATCAGCTATTTGAAGAGGACACTCTTATGTGGCAAGGGAAGCTTGCGTTTAAATAATTAAAGCTCGGTTTGGTCTTGGATAAGCCGCGCTGGCCTAAATTAGTACTAGGTTGGGTGACCACCCATTAAATTGTCGTATGGAGTTTCTTCCGTGCAGTACACAATCAGTCTAAGAAGTCAAGGAGAATCATAATATCCAGTTTTAATTGGATTATGGAGATCAGTTTTGCAGTCGCTATTCAGGGTGTAAACGAACCCTTCATGCATCCGTCAACCAAGCATTCTGTACATCAAACTAAGTACCCCTACGCAAAATTTTTTGCTGGGAAATGACTTTTTTTTTTGGGGTCAAAAATCACATTTTACGGTAAAACTCAAAGTCGCACTCTTAAAACATTGTGCTAGTGGATGCTTTGAATAGTAAACGGGTCATGGAGGTAATTTAAGTAAAGCTAAAACCTGAAATACTAGTATTTACAAAAACAGCTGTGAAAAATTTGGAACTTTGACCCCCAATATCTCCGTAACTAGGAGGTTCCCAGGTATGGTCTAGAACAAAAAAATGATTGCAGTGGTGGGGAGAACAAATGCCCTTCGTTTGCGTTAAGGGTACTTTTACACCCTAGGTATATCATCATCATCTGCCTAGCCTTTTCCCAACTATGTTGGGGTTGGCTTCCAGTCTAACCGGATGCAGCTGAATACCAGTATTTTACACCCTATATGTACAATGATATTCATTAGACTGAAAACCAAGTCCAACTAAGTTGGAAAAAGGCTTTACATTTTGTTATAATAATGATGACTCTTGGCTGCTACTGAAACACTCCTGATAGTAAAAACTTACAAATCTTTGCATTTTTTTTGGAGGGTGGGAAATCGTCAAATGACTCCTCCCGTTCTAAGCGGAGCGGAGTGTCAGACTTCTACTGACTAAAAACCACCCATGTTCCTTCTTAGCGCTTTGTGTCCGAGGCCACGGTATCTCTTTTGAACAACCCGTAGCCCCGACACAACACTTTGCCTAATCTGAGATTTAGATTTAGATCACGGTCACCAGTATCGCTACCAAAATAATATAACACTGAGGCAGTTACCAAAACTGATGAAGCATTTGATTGTGGCAAAGAAAACCCATCTCATAAAATCCACAACGACCACAACTCATAAATTAACCGTAGTCAATACTTAATATCCATGTTAATCCGTTAAATCATTAGAAAACCAACATGTCTTCATTGATTTATCTTTGGTAATTGGTAGCAACCACCTATCGCGGGACATCGGAGTAATTGTTCATAAATTGCATAATCGTATGCACGCAAACACGAATGTTTGGTTGTAATCGATCTGCTGTGGCAGTTTCGCTTTTTTGGGGTAAGCAGAACTGGTAGCTAATAGTAAACAACAGGCAGATTAGGTCTTAGGTGAAGAAGAATAGTGAAGAAGCTTATTTGCTAAATAATATCTCGCTGGGGGCCTAATGGCCCCGGGTGGACCATTAAGGCTTTGTTCACCTAGGTAGACTAAAGGAAATTATTTTTATCAATAGTTCTCCAGAAATTTCATACTATGTTTTTATCGTAGTATTACAAAAGAATTATAGTGATTTTAAATTGTAAAATCGTAAAAAAATTGTAAAAGAACTGACTGGGAAATTTATACATGTTTCAGTTACGACCTAGATCATAAAGACAGGTAATTAAAATTTGTTAAATATCTCGCGAACCTAAAGTACTTTTTTTAATATTATGAACAATAATTAACATATTATTACGAACATTTATTCGCATTAACCCCGATCCAAAATGCGACTGTGGCGCAGCCAGGAAGTATCACGCAAAATAATAATTATTAAACGGAAGACAGAAACTCATGTCCTTTAAATATCTAACTAATCAAATATTATCAATACCAGAATTGTACTGGTTTACCAATTTACTCCAACATTTTTCCTTTCATTCATAAATTAACACTATTTTATGAACGTGATATTGTCTGTTTAAAACAGCGCCATCTATGCTTTAATGATTGAACTACTTCGTCAAGCATGAAGCTTTCCTACACAATGTTTTTCTTTCGTTGGTTCTCTGTAATTGTTTGGCCTGCTAAACTCTAAACACTAAACGTAATTTCATTATATTTATGTAGCATTACAGACTGCTGGACATGAGGTCTTGTATTCGATTCCCAGGTCGTGTAAACGGATTCTCTCAATCGCATACCAAAGAATTGAGTCGTCGGTAAATAAACTCACCTACTTGAACTCCCTATTTGAAACTTAAATACCTGATGAAATGTGGGTACCTACTCCTTGAACAAATTGGGGTGTTGTTGTTATGATGATGATACTGCATTAATTTGAGATAGGACTAAATTCAAACAGTTAACTATTCTGCCGTCCTTACGAAAAGTGCAATAACTCGAGTTTTGCACCAAATTGAGATAAGTACATATTCGGAATTAGCAGAACGAGATCTATATTTTCTTTTTAGACACTTTTTACGTATCTATGACGTAGCCGGTTTTAATACTAAGCCTAACTGCAATATCTAGGTCGATGCTTTATGATTTACATATCAAGACCGAAATAACTATAGATAGGAATAACTTACTTACGCTATTTAGTAATTTCACTAACTTTATCTGCAATAAGTATAGTTACTATATTTATAATTAGCATAGTTCGTCATTTGTAATATTGATTGACTAGTTATAAGTGCAATATGTTTGAGTTATTGCAGATATGATACGGATCCTTATTTTTGGTATTAAATAATGTGCTAATTATTTCTGCAATAAGTAGAGTTATTGCATTTATAACTACCATATTTAGTTTTTTGTGATTCTCATTTACTAGTTATAAGTACAATAAGCTTGAGTTATTGCAGTTATCTTAAGGGACCTTACTAATAATTATGGGATGAATACTAAAATTGATTTAGTAAGTAGATATATTGCATTTATTTGTAGGAAGATTAAACGAATACGGTATACCTACGCGAAATAAATTGCAATAAATTCACTATTTATTGCGTTTATAACTAGCACCAGGAGGTGAGGGGGGAGTAAAATATTTCGTACAAACGTCAGTCGCGGCGCTCGCTTACTTCGAGTCGGACGAACACACGCACGTGCGACCAGTTTGGGTGGTAAGTACCTAACGTATTTAATATTACAATATGTTTACATATCACGGATATTAATACGCTATGATGTTATTAGCCAGTGTTACTTTATTTAGTTATTAATTTAATGTACTTAAAAGTTGATATAACTTTGAACCTAGACTAAAAATGTTTAATTAGTCATAAGTTACACTGAAAAAAACATTGATCTCAAATTGTGTCTTAAAATAAAAAAGTAGATTACATTTTTTTAAGTTTGTTTTTAATAATAACGATTGTGTACTTTAACTACAATTAAGATTAATTTTGAAATGTTTGTTATTTAATTGTAGTAACCGTTGAATTTTAAATGCTGGCTAATAGACCAGAATTAATAAGTAAAATAGCGAAGTGATTGCCATTGTGATTGTACTTTTTCAGTTAGAAATAAAAAAGATTTTATACCATACCTACTCTAAAAAGCTTATTTTATTCACGCGAAACAGTGAATAAAAAGGCCTTTTATTCACTGTTTTGTTTTTATTCGCTGCTTTGGTGTTTGAATTTGGAACACAAAAATATATCCGGTCTCTATTTCAATGCTTACACAAACTCCTTGCGCTAAGATTCGAAATTCAAAACTCTTTGGTGCAAATAAATTCTCGAGATTTGATTGGTCGATATTTGCGACAAGGAGTTTGGCATTAGATTAAAAACTGTTTTGTGTTCTTTGCTGCCTTTATAGAAAAAAAAATAGTGAATTGGCGCCATTTCAAATACTTACTGTGAATTGTACGGACACAAAGTTTAGTGTTACTTTATAATAAAACGATTGAATTATAATAAATCGATTATGCATTCAAGTGACGAAGGAGATATTGTGTTAACACCTGAATTTATGAAAGAGAGGGCAGCCGATATTGTCGAAAACTTGCTACCCAACAAATTACGGCTGGTTTACATCAAAACCTACGATGAGTTTTGTAAATGGAAAAATGAAAATCAAGCTTCGGGCACATTTTCTGAGTCTGTTTTCTTAACTTATTTTAATGAACTGTTGAAGAAAAGGAAGTCATCGACATTATGGAGTATATATTCTATGTTGCGGTGTACTGTAAAAACAAGGCATAACATTGATATAAAAACATATTCTAACTTGCAAGCCTACCTTAAAAGGCTATCAGAAGGCTATAAACCGAAAAAAACCCTGGTTTTTACCGCTCCAAATGTTGAACGCTTTTTGAATGAAGCGCCAGACTCGCAATTTTTGGCAGTAAAAGTAAGTAATCTTCAACAAATCTTGCTTAATACAAGTAGGTATTTTAGAACTATTTAATTGTAAACCTATCAACACCAATTTTGTAACAGTTTTTCTATTTTTGTTTGCAGGTTGCGTTAATTCTCGGCATTAGTGGAGCCTGTCGTTCAAATGAGCTTGTCAAACTGACAGTGGATGACGTGCAAACGATCTCTGACACTGCTTTACTGATTACTTTAAAGGATACAAAAACGAAAATCGACCGAACCTTCGTAGTCAGAGATGATTACATGAAAATCGTAGAAAAGTATCAAAGTTTTCGTCCTCCGAATACAAACAATAACAGATTATTTTTGTTCTATTCTAAAAATAAATGTACAAAAAATCCAATTGGAATAAATAAAATTGGTTCCATGCCAAAAGACATTGCAACATTTTTAAAGCTACCAAATCCCGAGATGTATACAGGGCATTCTTTCCGAAGAACCTCTGCCACGTTATTAGCAAACACTGGTGCAGATATGACGGAATTAAAGCGACATGGTGGATGGAAGTCCACTACCGTGGCTGAGGGTTATATCGAAGATTGTATCGAAAATAAATCGAAACGCAGCCTTCAGATAGCAAGCAGCATAAACCTAAAGAAACCTGAAGATCCATGGACTCCACGCCCTTCAACGTCCAAAGATGCCCCAGAGTTTCCTCCAGCAGAAAGTTCTGACCATCGACAAGAAATAAATATTGTTTCACAAGTTGATAACCCTAATGATAATAATAAGAAAATTACGCGTAATTTCAGTCATTGCTCTAATTTTAATGTCCATTTCAATTAATGTAACAATTCTTATTTCTTGATTAAATTTCTATTTTCGCTTAAATTATGTCTTTTCTCGTAGTCATGATATAAAGTATAGTATGCAACTCCTGAATAAAGTACGAATTTATATCGAGGGCCATGAATCACTCGCGTCGTTCAGGATTCTAACAGTTGAATCACTCGCTGCGTTCGTGATTCAATCATTAGAATCCTTCACTTGCTCGTGACTCATCTACGGCCCTCGCTTTAAATCCGTCCTTTATTCACTAGTTGCATAATATACTATAATATGATAAATTATTTTTTATTCATTAAATTATATATATAACCGATTTCTCATTATTTTAAAAACACAACTGAACGCAGATATTATGAGTAGACTTGACTTTACCGAAAACAGTTTCATGCTAAATCGGTAAGAGGTAAAATAATGTTTTGCATACTTCTGTTTATTCATAGGTATTTGACATAAAAGTGTAACATCTCTGTTTTTGTAATAGTAACAAGTTAAAACTTTGGCGTTTTAAACTTGTCTCTTACTAATGAAAACCGCAATAAATAAGAAACTTAATGGATATTTGGTTAGGAAGCAGTTAATAAAAAATGAATTGCTAGTCAAAAATGCACCATGTTGGTTTCCTAACCATTAGTGCAATAAATAGGTTACTTGTTGCGGTTATGACTAGTAAACATTCTTTCTACATAGTAATAATACTTACCATTATTGTATTTATTGGTTTTTATATCGGGAATAAATGCAGGAACAAACATTAAGTACCACATAATATTCTCTACATTGTTTTACATCGTGTAGTGAAAGTTTCAATCCGATACCATGTATAGTGATGGAGATACAATCAAAATAAAAATAAAATCTTCTCCCGCGTTTATCTCGAAATCAGGTTTGACCTAGTTATTGCACTTTTCGTAGGGACGGCAGTATTACAATTTAGGTTTTTGCGCTGTATTGTCAGATGAAAGGTTATACTTAGTGTTTTAATCCGACTTCTAAAGGAAGAGGTAATGCATTCGTACTGCATCTGTTTTTTTTACATGTGAATATGTATTATAACTGCCACTTTGGTCGATCTTTAGGTTAACACGCGCTAGCTTAGGATGGTCTGTGGATGTTTCACCAACCATTACATATCGAGTTTTCTCCGTGCCTCGGAAAGCACGTTAAGCTGTTGGTCCCGGCAGCGATAATATAGATCATTGGCAGTCGTTACAGGTAGTCAGCGACCTGAAAGTCTGACAACCAGTCTTACCAAAGGGTATCGTATTACCTAGTATTAACTGGGTTGTGGAGGTCAGATGGTCAGATAAGCAGTCGCTCCATGTAAAATAGTGGTACTCGGCTGCATCCGGTTATACTGGAAGCCGACCCCAACATAGTTTGGAAAAGGCTAGGCAGATGATGAGGTATTTTCACCGATCAATCTGTGATTACTGGGCTGGTGTACGTGTTATTTTTATTTGATAGAAGCAGTCCGCGTGGTGGTCGTTTTATTGTGCTACAATTCCAAACCGCTGCAACTCCTGAAAGCCAGAATCAACAGACGTGACTACCAGAAAAGAAACCCATTGAAGATTACAAAGCGTGATGTTAAGTTTTAAAAATGTCCTGCATGTGTCAATCACAAACTCCTTCTATTAATCCTCCTTTATTTATTCTCTCTACCATAATCTGCCTAGCCTTTTTCGAACTATGTTGGGCTCGACTTCCAGTCTAACCGAATCCAGCTGAATACCACTAATTTACTCGGAGCGATTACCAATTTATTATGTGACCTCTACAACCCAATTAATATTAAAAGTAGTATTAGAGGGTAGTAATATGATAACCTTTGGTAAGGCTGTATAAGATAATTTTAGACCACTGAATACATGTAACAACTGTCAAAGATCCATCCATTCTCTCTACCATTATAATTAAATCTACAATATCCTATCTTTAAATAAAGCCCCATAGACTCATAGTACATTTACTGCCGCACTCAGAGAGCTTTAATGATTACTTAGGCCATCACTTAGTAAAGGTTTTGACAGATTTATCATACAAAAGCATGTCAAATCTTTACTAAGTGACGGCCTAAGTAATCATAAAATATCTCTGAGAACCGCAGTTAGTGCGTGTTTGCGAGCGGTACTTAATGTGACGCGTGATATATTTGACGGATCTTATATACGCACAATCATAGACGTGTACAGGCACAGGCGGTGTCTACTCACGGTTAATAATACCTATTGTCATAATTCTTTAGAGGAACTCGTGGCTACATAAAAAAAGCAGCTCGGATCAATCTTCAAAGGTTCCTCCGTGCCTCGGAAAGCACGTTAAGTCGTCTGTCCTGGTTTTATTTTTGACAGTCGTTAAAGGTAGTGTCATGTGTGTCCCAAATAGTCTGACAACCAGTCATACCAAGGAATATCGTATTGCCGTGTACTAACTGGGTTGTGGAGGTCGGATATAAGCTGTCGCTCTATGTAAAATACTGATATTCAGCTACATACGGTAAGACTGGGAGCATACCCCAACATAGTTCGGAAAAAGCTGGGCAGATGATGATGATTATGATGTCTTAATTATTAAACAAGCACCATTAGTATTATTGTGACATGAAAATACAGAATAGTTTTAGTCATCCAATACCAAAATCAAACTTGCACTAAAAAAAAGGTTAGAATATGGAGTGGAGTGATGGTAAATGCTGATATCAGCATAGTGTACGGACAGGTAAATCAGAATGATTTTACCTCAATTTCCAAAAAAAATGTTCTTTATGCTATTCATTATCCACTGGTACTATAATACATACAATAATTTGTGGCATTTAAACTCTAAATTAATTTTAAAAAACGCGTGACGATTCAAATAAATAAAATCAATAGCAAAAGCAATGCATTACTGAATAGGCCTTGATTCGTTACTCTTTTTTTTCTATCTCAAAACAAAAAAAAAAGGCAACATATTTTTTTTTAAATCTCAACATATTTATGTTATAAATGTATGAGTTTGTTTGTTAGTTATGTCACGCATTACTTACT
The DNA here is from genome assembly GCA_949774965.1 of Diarsia brunnea. NCBI lineage: Eukaryota > Metazoa > Arthropoda > Insecta > Lepidoptera > Noctuidae > Diarsia > Diarsia brunnea. Next base: position 9,031,072 of record OX459019.1, on the reverse strand, counting down.
CAGTCGGTCTTCTTGCGGTGCAGATAGGCCATGTCCTGGGTTAAGGAAATATACCTATTTAACTCAGCATTGCGATACTGTGCGGTAATTTTCGACTACCTCGCGACCGAAGACACGGGCAGAAGCTAGTAAATCTGTAGTACAGTCATTGCCCAGCATTATCTAACCCCTCGTATTTAAAAGAAGAGGGCAAGTGGTGTCAGAAGAGGGGTCAGGCAATGTTGGGCACTGACTGTACAGCTGTAAAACCACAATCACCTGTGCCTGTACCTCATAATTCCCATGAAAGTGGGTGATACAAGTACCTGTTTTTATCATGCTCTTAGGGCAGCCATACATAAAGTTTATTGTGTGGAAACTTCATTAAGCTGCACTTTTTATGAGCAGTGTTTAAGCTTAATGTGTAATTATGTGTATAACGAAAGCGAATTAAATGAAATTAGCTGTTTAGCATTCAATTGGATTGGGGCTGGAGAAAATTTTAGGGAAAGATGAACTTTAATTAAAAAGTAATGAGATACTGCTCGCAAAGACGGTGAAAGAAAACATAGTGAGGAAACCGGCAATCCGACATATCCCAAAACCAAAAATTCTAAGATAATTGTGACATCTACCAATACTTACTGGGCCTACGTATTGGATAAGAGCCCCGTCCCAGCTGTAGGAACATTATAGGCTGACCATAGTGATGATAAGATAAGACTACACGAAAGGAAACCAAAAATAAAAGTGCGTTATTCGATTTTCGCTAAGCCTCAGTGGAAACGATTGAGAAGAGAGGAAAGCAGATGTCTAGTAGTTTTTAGGGTTCCGTACCTCGTAAGGAAAAAACGAAACCCTTATATGATTACTATGTTGTCCGTCGTCCGTCCGTCTGTCTGTACAGTACGGAACCCAAAAAACTAACTACTAGACATCTGCTTTCCTCTTCAAGGAGACAGACAGCTGACAGACAGCTGTCAAGACCTTTTTTCTCAGAAACGCGTAGAGGTATCAAGCTGTTTATATCAAATACTCAGGTCTACTATCCCTTAAAGCTGTAAAAAATCAAACTTATAAGCCAATGCAATCAAAACAAACAGCCGTTTATGCCGCAAAACTCCGCAAATTTTCGACACTCGCAAGGGAATCAAAACCTACAGGGTACTTCCCGTGAACTCAGAATCTTGAAATTATGTACGAAGCAAAGTACAGATAAAGGAAAAATTTCGAAAACCATAAACTTTTAGTTACATCATTTATTAAAAATATTTTTAATACGGAACCCTCGGTGCGCGAGTCCGACTCGCACTTGGCCGGTTTTTTGTAACCTACAAGTACTAGATAATGGTCATATAAATTTTTAATCAAGATTCGTTCTGGTAATCATACTGGCACATCACAATCTGGTTTGGAGAAACCTTTGCTATATTGCATTACGCCCATAAACCACTAGGAAAATTCAAACACGACCGAAGAAAAAGTTTGAGAACTCTTAATTGTTTGAGCACCACTTTAATCAATAACTTTTTGATTCACTCGATGTACTGTCGATCAAACTTTTTGATAAACAGCCAAGATAATTAATTTTACACTGTCAACATGCATTTATTTAAGTGTTTACTTTTTGGACACATAATAATGACTAAAGTTAGTAAAAGTAGACTAATCAGCCCACTCACTGAAAAGTCCTTTGCATGTTAATGTTGCGTGTCAATTAGACCCAAAAAAAGGGGTAAGGTTACATTCATTCATACCCAGCTAAAAATTAGTAGGATTGTACAAAATACCATTATAAATGAAATGTGAAAAGTCCTCATCGATCCGACACCTGGAAAAAAAAATACTCGGTGTCAAAGGTTTTTCGCGATTTTCAGTAAAACGGGAAGTTTCATCTAAAAATTTGCTGAGTCAAAATTATAGATTAGATAATAATCTATAAAAATGTCACCACACTTTTCTTTCTAAGAGCCACCGGTTTTGAGATATTATTAAAAGAATTCAAAAAATTGAAATAGTTGTAATCTAAGCACGTAGTTTATATACGTGGTGAACTTATACACAATTATTATGACGATAACAACTCTTTCAACTTTTTGAATCGATATATCTAAAAAAACGGTGGCTCTTTGTAGTATCCCGAGTAATTTTTTTTCCAGGTGTCGGATCGATGAGGACTTTTGTACATAATTATAATTTATAATGGTATTTTGAACAATCCTACCAATTTTCAGCTGGGTGGGAATTAATGACCTCAATGTCTAAATTGACCAGATTATAACTGTGTTTATTGTGTGATTGTCACTTCAAAAGGTCATCATTATCATCATCATTTCAGCCATAAGACGTCCACAGCTGGACATAGGCCTCCCCCAGAAGGGTGGGATTTGCCATAATCGCCTTGTTTGGCAGGCGGGTTGGCAATCGCAGTATGGTTGTTACAAAGGCACGGAGAACGCTGCTGCCCATTCTCTGGTAAGTCCCTTAGTCGCCTCTTACGACACCCACGGGATGATATGGGATGGTGCTATTCTTTACGTCCGACACCAAATGGAACAAAAAAGGTACGTATACAATGTTATTATACCAAACTAACCACAACTTTTTCAAGCACAAAATATGGTGCGTGTGCTAAATAAGTTGTCTGTATGAATTTAATACTATTTGCGTAAATGCAAAGATGTTACGTAAATATTTTCATACACAACCCAGCTACCTTCTATTTGGCATTTGACTACTTGTGTACTTCTACACCAAAGACACTTGATGTGCATACTCCACTCAAAACATATCAATAATAACGTACAAGAAGGTGAAAGTAACAACACTTTAAAAACTGTCATGGCGTGCGTGACTGATTTGAAGATGATGTGATAATGGTACCATTATTGTTCTTTATATTTATGCAGATGTTGGGAAAAAACAACACAACCCAAGCTAAAGTGGGAGTGGGCTTGCTACGTAGTGCAAACGCAGGTGAGCAAAGATCGTCGCTCACTGGACACCCGATGAAGGAAATCGCCGTCGAGGTAGACCACTGCGAAGCTGGTGTAACGATCTGATCTTGTTTGCGTGGTGGACATGGCCAGATATCGCATAAAATTGACTTTTGGAAGGAGAAAGGGGAGGCTTTTATTCAGCACATACAGCTTAGAAACAAGAAACAGAACAGCCAACCTTAATGAACCTTAATATTTGGCGTCAGTTGTGTTGTTAGCTGTCATTTAAGGGCAGAAAATTAGATGAATATGAGGGTAGTTGGTACTGAAAGGCTTTCGACACATGTTGTCCGTTTATTATTATTTATTTATTAATTTTACTATTCTTTGCCACTTGCTCAACATCATGTGGCCTTTTTGATGTTGACTGCCAGTCTTACCGGATACAATTGAAAATATAAATGATTTATTTTAATTTTTATTGTTGTGGAGGTTAGATAGGCAGTCACTCCATATAAAATACTGGTATTGTATCCCTCGGGAAGGCTAGTTGACAGACTTTCGGGTCACTATCAGAGATCTATAAATGACGTTTAACGTGCTTTCAGAGGCACGTCATCGCCACTTGCTACACGACGTACTCTTCACTACTTATTCCAATCTCATTTGGCTTAAGCACCTTTGAATGGACAGTCATCAACACTTAACCCATAAAAATGCAGCCACCTGTATGACAGGTAAGTTGTTTCAACTTTATAGCTTATCCATAGTCCAAGTTACCAACTTTATAAACGATTATAGAAACAAGCCATAACATCACGCTTGTAATGCCTGAAGCGTTATGCAGAGGTGTACTCACTAGTACGTCCACATATTTCTGTTTAGTTTTAAGTTCCATGTTTCAGATGGCGAGTCTATTGCCATTAACTGGAAGTTCCTGATGTAAAAACCCAATAACACTTTGTCTGAACCCGGGAATCAAACCCAGGAAAAAAACCCGGGAAAAATTAGTCGATTAAATAACACAAACAACAATAATTTTAAGACTCCTACAAAATTCAAGCAAATATTACTACTGCACACAGAATAACTATGAAAGAGAGAGTTCAACCTATAGAAATTCTTTGTGCAGTTTTCTGAAAATGATAAATAATGATGGCAATAATAGTCCAATGGATAATGACGCGCTGAGTGACGTAAGGTCGTAAGTTCAAAGCTGTTGTTGTATCGAGGTAAATATTTCCACGCAATCATATATATGAATTACCTTTAACCTATCAAGTAAAGGTAGAACTAGTATGTCAGGGGAAACAGCCGCGACTTACAAACTCACTATTGCCCTTAAAACTGACACTCAACTGAAACAATTTTTTAAGCTATTGCATAGCTTCTATCGCGGGCCTTGAGCGTGGGGACCAAATCCAGAAATTCCGTAACGAAAATAAAAACCTAACAAACTGACACTTGACAATGACTTTTTGAAATATCACGCTTGTCTCTTTAGTTCAGCAACCCGCCTTTAGGTGGCATTGGTTGTATTGGAAAACTACCGTAATCAGCTGTTTGTGAGAAAGTATATAGGTGTATAGGTATATTTATCATCTATGTACAACAGTGAATATCTGTACTCCTATAATTTGTGTACAAAGTGTTTTAAATATGAATAAACAAAGTGCATTTATTAATGAAGAAAGTCACGAAAAAATAGTGAAAGAAAATGAGTTAGTACTCTATATACCTATATACATTCATTTTATTATTATTATAACAAATGCAGTATTATTTTTTGTTTTGTTAATTTATATATAATACTGCTATAAAGATAACCAAAATGTTGGGGAAATATAGTATTTATACTTACACTTTTACTAATCATCCTCATCTTTTATAAAATATTAAATCTTATAATTTTTCAATGTTTAATTTTCATCTGACATTACGTCAGTTGTCAAGATGTCATTTACTTTTTCTTTTAATTTGTGTCATAGTTTTTCTTAGTGGTTAGAACTACGAAGGTTACATTTGATTTATATAATTTAATTCATTTTTATCAATATGTTAGCTCAAATAATGTAATTTATTGATAATTTCTATTAATAGTATCTTATCTTACGCTTATAAAATTAACTAACAAAAAAATGCTATGCAATAGCTTTACCGCAGCAGTCTCCGAGTGCCACACGTCTTTTTTTTTAGAGTTTTAGGTCCAAGCAACGATTTTTATTGTTATAGTAACAAAATGGGTGCTCAAAAAAAATCGCTGCTCAAATGGGAATACCTCAAACGTTTTGATGCTTCATCGGGTGATAGGAAAGCTCTGCAAAGTAATGTATCGAAGGGGCTTAATTTATACAATTTGCTCAGATGGCTTTTCATTTTGTTCCTATACAAACGAAACAATACTATCATTAAAAAAAAACAAACATTTGCTATCTCGTTCAAGTTTAAAATCTTAATCAAGTCCTGGCAACCGGAAAAAAATAATCGTGCTTATCTGTTACTGTTGTTGTGGTGCGCTTAGTGAATCGGATCAAAAGGTAAACAGACACGCTAATCAGGTGCTCAAATTTAGTGGAAGGGAGGGTAGGAGGATTCTCTCATTTAAAATGCCATCACAACCGACTAGCTCCGGGCAGCTGGCATCCGAAATGGCTGTTGAAAAACTACAGGGTTGAGTCTGAAAACTCCGCATTAGATCTTCTTCAAGGCGAAAATTCCACAGAAATGGAACATTTTCCAGCTCCATGAACTTGGACCAGACGCACGTTCGAAACGAAATAAAAACCGCTTGACACCAAAACCATAATGAATATCACTTTTACCCAGGACTACTGTTAACCCCGCCACACTAGCAGTCGTGAAGCTATCAGCGCTCGGTAACTCACGCGTCGTGAAAGGTAGTTCATATAGAACAAACATTATAGTAACCCATTTCCTACAGCTGACATGCAAACAGTGAATGCTAATTTCAATTTTTGATTAAAAAGAAAATCCGTGAAAATAACTATTGCTGACAGGTCGTGATAACATCACGCCTATAATCGCCGAAGGGTTAGGCAGAGGTGTACTCATTAGTACACCCACAATTGAGTTTTAGGTCGTGATCCTTCTGAATAATTTATTAATTACTCAGGTTTAGTTTGAACCTTAAAGTAATAAAAATCCACCTTAAGCGCTGGGCCCGTAAAATTTTATAATTTTTATATACTAAAAAACAAAGGTTAAAATTTCCATTAAGAACCGTCGATTTATAAGGCGGAGGTTGGGGGCGGGAGGGGGGGAAGAGGGCTACCCCCAGTACCACCCCCGCCCACCGGAACCCCATGGTTATGGAGATATCCATGGTTAAAGTTTTGAGGTTAGAATAGCCCTAAAACACGAAACGGGTTAAAATGTTGTATCGTTTGACAGGGAAAGGGTGAGGGGAGGGGGTGCCCACTGTGCCCTGGCACCACACCCATGTAAAGACGACGCACCGTTCTTGAGAAAAACAAATTATTGGAACCTAACCTGTCCGTGTTGGGGTGCCCCGAAGTCCCGAGCTCGCTTCGCTCGCTCTTGCATCCAAGTCTTCCTAGTGGTGGGTTGGCAGGGTATGTCGGGGTCTCAGTTCGCTCGTTTCGCTCGCTCACTGGACCCCGACATACCCCACGAACCACACCGCCCCATTCGTTACTTTTAGTGTAAAAATAATACAGCAACAATTATTATTCACACTCTTAATAAATCCAAATATAAAAAAAAAGTATATATATATTATATACATATATACACTTTATTAAAAAACACGACAAAAAAATTACCAAAAATCATTTTTACCAATAACGTAACGTGAAATGTCAACTTTGATGTCTACAATGTCAATTTGTCCAACCTAAAAAATTACAAATGGCGTGTTATCGTCCAATTTGTATGGAAAGTTGGAAACTTTAAACTACTATATCTCGTAAACTGTGAACTTCTGTGACTTGAAAATTTGCAAAAAGCTTTCTAATTATGTGTACTATTTAATAATCTTTGGTTCTTAATGGAAATTCTATCCAAAACAAAGTCGCTCCCGCTGTTTGTACGCTTATATCTTTTAAATTACGCAACTGCTTTTAATGCAGTTTTAAGCAATAGATAGGGTGATTCAAGAGTAAAGTTTATACCTACGTTGCACTCGTGCGAAGCCCCTACCCTAGTTAAAAATAAAAGAAAACACCTCAAATTTATCACTGCTATACCCATCCAAAATGAAACGTTTACTGTTGTGAAAAAGCCTCTTCAATCTCACTCCCGTCATCTTGATTCATAGCAACTCTCATGCAATTTTGATCTTTAATATCTGTTTACCGCAAAACCGTTTGTGCATAACAGATTACTTAAAGAACACTGTACATCCTTCTGACATAACCATAGCAGTTTAATTTAACAAAAAATACTAGTGAAAGTATCCGTAACTCACCAAATGACTACTCTTCACTGACTTTTACTAACATCACGTTAGAATCCAAACTGAATTACTGAAAGAGAGTTTATATCTAGCTTACGTTACAATAAACATGTCAAGGTGTAAACTAGAGCACTGTTTATGGAGAAAAATTATCTCGTTGTTAAATTATGATCACAAATTTACAAATAAAATCATAAGTGAGATAAAATACTAGCTACATTCACATTACTTTGATAATATTAATTGATTTTCTCTTATGTGACTTAATATTTCTCAAAACTAAACACTATCACGAGTTTATTTTATAAAGTCTATTGGATGACAACATTTTGGTACAACTATGTAGATTGAGCAAAATAGCTCTTAAAGAAACAACGTCACTGCTATCTCTGATATCTAAACTTGATGAGCCTGCATTAGTGATCAGACCACGCACCTGGGTTTTTGGACCAAACATACTTTTACAAGTAAGGGTTTTTTCCATCGCTAAGAAAAAAAAGGACTTCTATCAACCATGTGATCTGCATTCTACGTTTTACTGTATGTGGTATTCCTAATTCTTTATTGTCGCCTAAATCTAATATGTAGAATTACACAATTACTTATTTTGCACAATAGCTAATTTGGTAATTGGAAGATTGAAACCGAACTTAGTTTACATAATAAATTATCTACATAGCATAGAGTAGCGTAAGCTAAACATGTCTTCAACATGATAATTGGCAAATGAATGTATATAAGCATTAAAACTACAAAAAACACCGTATGAACTTATAATTACTATGCTAATTTAATGTTTTTAGTAGGATTTGTTTTGGTAACGTGTAATGAACATTCGCGGAATATTTTTAATTCAGCTTGTAATTTCTAAGTCGGACCAAAACTAAAGCTACAGGTACATCAAGACTGTTGTCTTAGTTTTGTATTCTTATGTAAAACTAGCCGTTGCCAGCGGCTTCGCCCGCTACAACTCGAAAATTATCCCACGGAATATAAAATCGGGATAATAACTATCCATTGTGTTAATCCAGGTTATAAACTATCTGTGTACCAAATTTTATCAAAATCCGTTCAGTCGTTTTTGCGTGAAAGAGTAACAAACATACACACTCGCACACAAACGCCTTTATAATATTTTCACTGTAGAGTTGGTCAGAGATTTACTTAACTTACCTACATTTCAATGCTTATGTTAAGTCCTATCTAAAGAGACGAGCCAATTGCCATCAAACTGTTACAAATCATCATCACCTGCCTAGCCTTTTCCCAACTATGTTTGGGTCGTCTTCCAGTCTAACTGGTTGCAGTTCAATACCATAGTATTTTACAACAAACTAAAAAAAATACTATTTAGGGTGTAAAAGTACCCTTAACGCAAACGAAGGGCACTAAGACTTGTTCTCCCCACCACTGCGATATTTTTTTTGTTGTAGACCATACCTGGAAACCTCCTAGTTACGGAGATATGGGGGGTCAAAGTTCCAAATTTTTCACAGCTGTTTTTGTAAATACTAGTTTTTCAAGTTATAACTTTACTTAATTTTATTTTTATTTTTTTTAACTTTACTGAAATTACCTCTATGTCCCGTTTACTATTCAAAACATCCACTAGCACAATGTTTTAACAGTGCTACATTGAGTTTTACCGTAAAATGTGATTTTTGACCCAAAAAAAAAAGTCGTTTCCCAACACAAAAAATTATGTAGAGGTACTTAGTTTGATGTACAGAATGCTTGGTTGACGGCTGTGTGATGGGTAGATTTACACCCTGTATAATATAACCCGGCCTCAAAGTCGAAAAGAAAACCGCATATTTACTGATACTGTTACTGTAGCCTGTGTCAGTCCATTGTTGGTCAAAGGCCCATATTTTTCAGTTTTCAGATCCAGGGGTAAGTTGGATCCCGTCGGAGTTGCAGGTTGTTCGTAAGAGATACCGCGGCCTCGACATAAAGGGCAAAGAAGGCACATGGATGGTTTTTAGTCAGCAGAAGTCTGACACTCCCTTTCGTTCTGCTCAAGAGCGGGAGGGGTTATTTGAGGTAAGTTGGACCACTGATCGTTGGTTCTTTTCCAGCTCTTCTAACCATCATTTATGAGGTCTGCCGCGACGACTTCTGCCTGTGTCAGGAGTGCACATAATAGCTATTTTGGGTCACAGCTCATTGGACATGCAACAGCCGTGGCCATATAATTTATTTCACTTTCAATAAGGGCATGGCTACAAAATCATCATAATCATCTGCCTAGCCTTTTCACAACTATGCTGGGGTTGGCTCCTAGTCCTACCGGAGATACAACACTTTCAATGTTATACGAGATTGCATCCCACTAGCCGAGCAGTGCTAGAGCAGTGGTGGCCCAGTGGTTGCGATCCCGACTTACGAACAGTAAGTCGTTTGTTCGAACTCGGGTAGACGCAATACTTTGTGTACCTAATTTATTTCATCGCCACTGCTCTCAAAACGGTGAAGGAAAACATCGTAAGAAAATCGTCATGTCTTAGAACCAAAAAAATCGAAGGCATATGACATCTACCAACTCGCACTGGGCAGGCGTGGTGGATTATAGTCCATCCCTCTCCTAGAAAGGAGGCCTGAGTCCAACAGTGTCCAGTGTCCAGTGGGAACAATATATGCTGGTGATGATGATGATGATTCCACTGCCGATAATAACAAACTAAATGTACTGTTAAGCACATGTAAAACATTACAAAAAAAATATTTCATCTTTTATAAAAATTATGATCACGTAGCTTAATGACAGAGAAGCCTAGATTCTTTGACTAGACTTCCCAGTTTGAATTTTGTTTAAAAAAATACGAGGAATATGGATGCAGAAATTGTTAGAAGCTATAGACGATAACCAGTAAATTACAAAAATAATAAAATTTACACAATCTGGAACTCTCAAAACCTTTTTAAACAACTCAAAATATATAAAAAAAATATTTGTAAACAACAGCCTTACAATCACTCATAATTTACTAACCTGTAATCAAAAGCTCAAAACACCTCTCTTCATTTATCACCTAACCCTTAAAAACCATCCCTGTACACAACTTTGCCCGATTTAACTAAAAACTAACCCGCACAATCTTGCCTCTCAAATGCCCCCGTAACATAGCATATAAATTGCGCGTCAAAGCCCAACGAACCACAGTCATATTCCCTCTACCGCGCGACTAACATCAAAGAAAATGTTCCAAAAAGTGCTATTACTATCTCTCTTCTTAACCTCAAGTCTAGCCAGAGACGAACTTGGATTACGATTCTTCAGCAGAGTATACGATGACTGCCAAAATTCCAATGGATTCGTCCCTTGTTTGAAGAAAAAAGCCATACTGTTCTTTGATCGAGCAGCCCGGATGGAAGTTATACCTTTAGTTGATGGTGTGGATGTTGTGAAGACACCAGGAAGTACTCTACCAACGATTAATGAGAATGATATTGAGGCAGTGTTACCAAGGAATTTGGGGAAAGATGAAGCTTTGACGGAAATGTTGTGGGATCGCATCGCGGCGTTTGCCAATTCTCGGACAGTGCAGCTATCTTTGCCTAAGGTTTCCGGTGAAGATCTGAATAAGGGAGTCGAGGAAGGTAATTATATTGTTTGTTTTTATTGAGGCTGTTCTGTGGTAGGTGTTGGTGGTATACAAGGTACACAGGACAAAGGTATACAAGTTCGAATCTTACTTAAAATATTTGAGTTTTTTAATCGTAGTTTATGTTTTTGCATAAACGAATTTTGAATGCAAACCGACTATTTCATATAAATTAATATTTATTTTGAAGATTGACAGATCATCAACTTTTAACCTAAAAATAGAATCAGTGACCTAGATTTCTTTATTACTCTTTGTGCAAAGGGGTAAACAGAGCTTTGAGTAAACTAAATTATTCTCCACTGAACTTTGAGCCTAACTGAATTGCATATAAAGCTCTCTCTCTCTTTCAAGCTCGAATTAACTTAGGACACTTTTAACTCGTCTAGTTAATATTCCTGAAAAAAAATAGCTGTATATTTGAAACTTTTCAAATTATAATAGCATTATAATGCTTCGTATTTCTGACCACTGACTGCATAAATTCTAAAACATCTACTAAAAGAAACTTTCTGTTGTAGGTAATCTTTGCAATGACCTTGATGACCTACCCATGTCTTCGGAAGATACTGCAATTATATCTTACTTACCCGTCATATCAATTTGAAATGGAATTGCAATTATTACTTTCCCTATAATCGTGCAAACATAAAATCTTTAAAGCTCAACTTCCCATACAGAATTTTTACAATTTTGTTCGAATTCAATCTCAAATCTTAAATCATATTTAAAGGGATCGCAACACAAGCTATTGCGTGAATGGCAAACGAGATATTTACATGAGTTAATATTCATTATCATCTGCGATATCTACTATGTAGTTACATATTTTGCATTAGAAACGACAATGAAATGCTATGCATTTCTGTCATGTAATTACTGCAGACGTTTGATATGACAGTTAATTTTATACTAGGAGTTAAGATATTGTTAATGGCAATTCTGCTCGCATACATTCTACAATATTCCGTTCCATCTGATTAGGATTCTCGTCAATATCAGATCCAACACACCTCTAGGCCAGAACTTTAGAAAAGCCTTTTCTTAGATTATTGCTCGAGAATAAATCTAGGTATTGTCTGGATATCTCACATTTAGATGAAAAAAAACATTGACCTTTGAGCACGGAATCGCATTCATTTTATGCATCACATCATTAACCCCGGCTGAGTTTCCCCGGAACATCTACGCAGAAACTATGAGCTTGCTACTCATTGAACTTTAACCTTGATCTATGGACCTATTCCATCATGAAATCACGTCCGTAATCTCATAAAATAGGGGGCAAGATAGACCCATTTCATAGACAAGAATATAGGTAATATTGAAAAGCGGCTTTAATTCCACAATATTTGCAAATCAAAGCAATCCAAATAGCTCAAAGATCTTTTGGAAACTAAATTAAAGATGTTCTGTTTATTTCTAGTCTTTTCAAAAGTAACTGCCGTCTTTCCAAACAATCAAAATGTAAATTTTCAACTTCCGGGTCATCAGGATCATCTGTCAGCATTCTTTACTAAGTTAGATCCTCAAAATACGTACATCAAAAAAAGGGTCAAACATGCAATTGAATACATTGTTTGCATACTAGCATCCATAGATTTGTATATTATTATAAATGTAAAGGCAAACGAGAGATAATAAATAACGTTTCTACTTACTTAGCCTTTTATAACTTTTCCTATGACCCTTAAACGTGTTTCTCGTTCATAACGAGCTTGAGAAATCTCCATACTTATCTTCAGTATAATATCTGAAGGAAGATAAAACATTATTTCTAATGATGATAACGATATATGAAAATATCTCTTCAGTTTAATATTTTCACAAGGTAATGCTCGAATATAATAATATTTTAATGTACAAATGCCAATAATACTAATTAGTGACTGAATAAGTTTATAAAGTTGCTTGATAATAAATAAATGTTTTGTAGATACGAAAACACAAAGATTTGAAGCCATTGTACTTTCAATCATTTGAAGTTTGAAGTCTCGTTTGAACACAGTAGCAAACAAAATTGCTCATGGCGCTGATTAGCCAAAGAAAGTATAACCTTTTGAAGCTCTCCATACAATAGAAGCTAACGATAAAGGTGTTGCACAAACAAACATTTTTGTATAAACATTAGAAAGGGTCATATCAACACAAATAACAGGAAACACTTTGGATTATTCCGTTTCGGTTTCACCAATCAACACTGGGCATATTGTGATGGATCATCTCATTTACCACAATTGTCCAGTCATTCTCATTGATGATTGTGAAGTCAAATTGTACATCATGAGGATAGACCACAAAACTATCTTATACTGCCAAATTCTCAGCTATTATGTTCTAGGTAAAAGTGTTCGTCTGATGTTCCTATGATTCATGTTACTTTTCATTTTTCTAATGTGCTTAATCTGTCTCGTTAGTCTAGTCCTCATGAGCGCAGCTGCTAGGCCTGAGGTCCTGAACACGATTTCGAATTCGGGCAAAGTTGTATTCCGTGCGGATTTCTCAAAAGCAGTCATAGGTTCAATTTGTGCACGGTTGGTGGCAATGCACTTTGGTTATTTTAAGTCTCATGGAATAGGGGATACCCGAAATGTAGGTGTACTATTAAAAAGTAAACAGCCATACACTTACAGGTGTGACTTTATGTATGTTTTGACGTTCAATAATGAAAAGTAATTCAAACGTACCAAACCAAAGCTTTCATAAGTTGTAAAACAAAATCTACCTCTTTCACCGATATTAAACGTTGCCATCACATTATTATAAATCACCGTCGTTCAGTATACGACGTACATTACAGTGGCTCATACAGCAAATGTGTGGTGATTGTTGTAACAATATGGTCAGCTGTCAACCGGTGTGCACTGATTTCTAATAACAGTTAGAGCTTTGATATTTTTTTTTGCTTGGGTCTTATGGATCTTCGTGAGTTAACCTATAAAGAATAATTCATGACTGTGATGATATTAAAACGACGAACACAAAACTATCATTGCAAGCCTAACTGTTAGTAGAAGGTTTGATCAGAAATGCAAGAGTTTGCTGATGCTAAAGAATGATGTAATCAGTACATCCCAATTTCATTGAAACGACACAATCATGATGCAGCTAATGTGTTTAACTACAAATGATTTACAGTCAACTTTTAAGGCAATAAGTGTAAATACAGATGATGATTTTTTTTTCATCTTATATTCCTCAAAGCTAGATTTTAATTATAGTTAGCATCTTCTGTATGAGACACCTAAGACAATACTATAATCAAACGCAACCAAAAAGTGTACAAACGTTAGGGCGATGAGCATGGGCTAATATTTATCAACTTTGTCAAGTTCTTGTTAAAACGTAATGAATACGACAACGAAAAATTACAATGACATTTGCAAAATTGTAGACTCTTACCGAAAAGCCAATCAGCTAAAGTAAAATGTTTGTACTTACTTTGTTTTATGTTTGCACTCTCTCAAGTTACTACTAGCAATAAAGCAATAGTTTAATAACCTCTTTTGTCTGTACTATTACTATAATCACCACGATTTTCTTTATATTTTTATTTGCTCATTTACTTTCTTTTTCCGCGTGATCTTCATTTACTTTTGTTTGTTTATTGAACAATTGTCTGGCCTTTCGTTGTAAGATGTAAATTAAATGAAAATGAGAGCGTCTTCTTTCATTTGTGACTGTGGGCTTTTTAGAGTTTAGATTTATCTATGATTTTGTTTTCTTTAGTGTCTTTTGACACGGCATTGTTCAATTATTTTACTAGAAGCTTAGGTACGCTTAAGTTAGGTGAACAGGTGAAATTTCGTAAAGATAAATAATCATGCCGAATAAGGCCAACCCAAACATGCTGTGTGAAGCACTCCTAATTCTTAATAATGATGTTCTTCCTATAACATAGTAGGTAACCAATTTACAATAAATCAATCAATATTATACTAAGACGGAAAAATAACTTTAACATAACAAGAAAGTGCGAGCTAAAATATAATTATCAGGAAATCCAATCCACTAATTAGTACATGAAATGTTGGAAATGCACCGCTTTCTTTGTCGTTATGTTTGCGTGATTTACTTAAATTATTACCTATAGTTATGTTCATGCCATCCTTTACAGGGTATGAGTAGGAAGCGTCTCTTCCGAAGTCCAAATCATGTTTCACGGATCGTCAATCGATTTGAGTATGAAAAATGATTTTGTGGCTACGTTTGGGTATTTAACCATTAATCAAATTGTTTTATGCTTGGTTACTGACTGAATAGTTTAAAAACCAGATTCTGATACTGATATGTCAAGCGTAGCAGTAAATTGGCCTTGCTTATTCTAATATTGAGGGTTCGTCACAAGTCTTCAATGTATTTGGCCAGTAAACTATTTGATCGTCAAACTCTACGATTATTCTTTCACCAATCAATCTTCAGTCAAGGGTAAAAAGAACTGAAAGCTGCATACTTTTTATGCAGGGTAATCTTTTTTGCGACTTACTCTTTGGTAAAACTTTATCCCAATGGCAAGCAGCAAAACAACCAGGATAAAAAATACCAATCTTGATACAACCAAATAAGTTTAAATACTCATAGCCAACCAAACTAATTTCAGGGCGAGGGAAGATGAAGAAGATGATGGGCATGATGATGATGGGAGGAGCAATGAAGATGGCAGCGATGATCCCGATAGCGATAGCAGGCCTGTTTGTGCTGGCGGGGAAGGCGCTCATAGTGGCAAAGGTACCATTGATAATAATATGAAATACGACAATAACGTGAAATTTTCACGCTGTGTTTAAATTGGCCATCTACTAGGTCCACGTAATTGAATCATAACAGAAGATTTATTGTCTTGACGGGTTCAAGTTGAAGACACGTTATGATGGCAAGAAACTATCTTCCTGTAAAAAAAACTTTAAAAAATGTTCAAAATTCATTATAATCAAAACGTAAATTGAGTGGAATGAAAATTTTTAAAACTGTATAATATTCTAAAGGTATTTGAACTTTTATCTTCGTCGTCTACCGCATACAGCATTCTGCATTTACAATTTAGTTCTAACATTAGCGCAACAATCTTGAACTTGCATAATAATTAATGATAAAATCCATTAGTACCATTTACTGACAGATATATCGCATAATTGTCGATCCTAGATACACATGCACTATTTAAAGAGACATTGTCTTCTCGTAATGACAAGTAATTATGAAGTATTACGTATGCATCACATGTAGAGAAAGTTTGTTAATAATTAGGCGTATATGGACAATTAAATCAGTATAGTCCATTATTTTGTAGTAGGCACGTATTCATCATGTCTTTTATTAACATGAGAAATACCGTAAATGGCTTCAATGGTGATGATTTTTTTAATACGGTCTCTCTAAGTTTCGTTCCGCTTTCTTGCATGGAAGGTTACATTTTTCTATTGATGATTTTATTTAAATTTAGAAAGAAATTTTAATTATGAACGTATCCATACGTGAAGGGCATTAATTGCTACGCTCTGTTTCATAGAATATAGGGACGCTACTTAAATAAAATAAATGCTTCTATGATTATGAAGCTCGGTTGCTGCAATGAAAATATTCTATTGTGATACTGACTCTACTTATTTATGCAAACCACAATCTAAATTGATTGTGTGGTCAGTCACAATTATCATCCTACCAATCATTATTCAATAATTCACTTATATGTCTGTTGTTCTTTTAGTTTTCTCAAAATGATCTTAACGGTGCGTTTGAATTTTCTACGAACCGGGAAAGTGTTACCCAGCATTTCATAAAATCACACTTTCCCATATTTACTAATAAACTTCAGATCTGTGATAAATGTACTGCAATTCTAGCAGCTTAATTAACAAGTTCTATGGAAACATCACCACGTATACACCTTTGAAAACATTCGATAAAGCATACCAACTTTCAATATTCTCAATACACACTTATTAACTCCACTTCCTATTTGCCTATCACCAACCTTTTTTGCAGCATCAATACAAGTAGAGAAAACGGGTAATTAGTTATAATCGTTTCTTTTTCCCACCCTATTGTCGTGCAGTGCCATGGGAATGAAGTGACGTATGATCGCAATGTGAGAATAGGCTGTTGATAATTGTGTTCTGGCCTACATTCTTTGGTGAATGAGGATTTAGTTTAAGCCTTTGAGAAGGGGGTCGTTAAAATAATGTATTCTTGTTTTGTACTGTCAATGACGCATATTCTGCCCAATAAGTGGTTTAGACTTGAACAGCCATAGCACGTGAATGTAGGTTTGAATAAAGTTTTTAGGAATGAACATTTTTATGTTATTCTTCATTGCCATCTTGAACATGCAGTTACTGCAGTTGAACATGATGTTTAAGACAAAATGAAAATTAAAACTTATACGTAGCAGACTCACATGGGACTTAAACATTACTGGTAAACTGTGGGCACACCTGCTGCCTAAACTTTCGGGGATTATCCCTCTGATCTGTAAGAGGATATGGCAAATATTGTCATAATAAAGGGAATGCATAACGACCGTCAGGTACCTTTGATTTAAACTGTTTAACAAAATGTCAACGACAATTTTGTTATTTTCTACAATCTTAATTATTTTACATTTCAAGATGTTCTCATACCAAGTTCGAATTATTCCACTGTGAAAAGATTACATCAGTTCAAAAGAAAGTATTTTAATTCCATGTTTAAGCTTCCATTGATACATTCTTTTGAATGAGTTAAAGAGTCGCTTCAATGAAATGTTTTCCCTCGTTCTAGTTATACTTTTAATATTCTTTGTCTGTTATTTATTACAGTTATCTTGACTTTGAAATTCATAGCTTATTATAATTGCTTCGTATTTAGTATTTAGATTGTTTATTTTGGTGTTTCGAGAGACCCAGCTGTTATTATTTATGAACATTGAAATACTTTCTTGTACTCTAGCACTTTCAAAGTTCAGTTATTTTGTGACTGTGTGAAATAAAAAAAAACTTCTAAAATATGTTCGGATCATGCCGGAGTAACTAGCTATTTGTATTATATTCAAAGTATACTTGTTTGGTGTACTGATTGGAGACATGAATAATCTTATGCTTTTTGCTATTTCTTAAGGTCCTTAACTCTTACAGTTTGGTCGTGCTTTCCTTTTGTTACCGTAACTTATTCTATTTTAAATCTACTTTCACCCATTATCCAGTAAATGTATCTAATATACCAGATACATTTCTTAGTAATAATATTCAAGACTATTATACGAAACTAAAGTCAGATCCCGCGGCAGAGACCTTGTGACACAAATAGAGAATGATACTTCATTGTAGCCACAGGCGCTTACTTACACTTATAGCTTACTAGTTATTTGTGGTCGGCAAGTTAGCGGTCCCGTAATGTTTGCAAAAAAGGCACGGGATTTTGGCAATAATAGGTATTTGACAAAAATTAATAACTCCATGAATATCTATGTTATTTATTAGAACAGCAGTAGAAAAAAACGAAAAGAAATAGGGTAGTTGACTGACTTAAAAAATATGATTCTGTTTAGTCCGTCAATTAGATTATCGAAAAATATTGGATACGTGTTTTTTGTCTTATCAAATTAATAATAATTGACGAAAATAAAACGTGTCAAAGATCAGGAGTGGGGGCTTGTGACGTCACTATCTGGTAATAAATGTACCAAACTGTGACGTCGCACGACTTTTCGAAGCACACATTTTTTATTTACGTGAAAAACGAAAAAACATGTGTCCAATATTTTTTTGGAAATCTATATGACGAACTAATTAGATTTTTTTAGTCTTAACTACCCTTTTGGGTTAAACATGACGTTGACTCAAAATAAGTTGATAAAGCCAATAGATCCATCCTGTAGGAAAAATAAACGTTGTAGTTATACCATAGAGCGTTAGGTTTAACAAGATGCATAATACGTTACTCCTTTACTGCAAGATTAGAAAACAATGCTATGATGTCCTTTTTGATAAATTTGTGAACAACAGATTGAGAAGCAATATTTAAGAAAACTATGTTTTCGATAAGGAATGACTAGCGTAGTTCTGATTCTATTTGGAAAATAGTAACCACTGGTAAAAATATAGGCAGTATAAAATAATTATGAGCATACTCATGCACGTCAATTTTTTGTTATGTCCTGACAAGAACATTTATTGTAACTTAATCTATACGGAAGTTTAAGCACCGTTTATGTAATTCATAGGCTCTTGTACACAGCTTAAAAAAACCGGCTCATATAATAATAATAATAAATTTATTTACTCAAACACACATATATCTATCTACCTTAAAAAACGAGCGCATTAATAAACAAGTCTTTACACACTTCATTGCTTTCAGCTCAAATAAATTACTTTCAAATGCATGAATTCATAACTTCTGCTTCTGTCGGTACTAGGAAAATTCTTCGATAGTTAGAAAGGAACTCCATTTTGAAATATTTCTGTTAAATCGGAGTCACGATCTAGAGTTTATTTACTTCACATATTTTGTACGCAATTAGGTGACATTCGATATTTACGTTCTGTGTCCTATCTACTGTTTATTAGCAGCTTATCCCAGATGCAAAGCTTCAGTAATCATTATTATTTATCCTTTATTATTTTCTTTATTAATATTACTCACATCTGTATTGTCTCGCTGTGGGCAAAGGCATCCCTGCACTTTGTCCATCGGTCACGATTTTGCCCTCATTCTTACGCAAATCTTTTACTGAGTTGTTAATATTTGCTATAGGATCACTTTGGAAATCTTTTTGTATTTTTATAACGATTTTAACAGATGATAACGTTTCAATACCTATCATGTAATTTCAATTCATGCAGTTGACGCGTCGCGCGACGTGTCGCGGGTTCGATCCCCGCACGGAACAAAATAAATATTTGCATAGCCTACAAATAGTTGTTTCGAGTCTGGGTATTTGTGTATGTGAGTTTAAGTATGTTTGTGAACGCACCAGGGATACAGGAGAAATTCCTAGCGTGGGCCAACGTTTAAAAAAAAAGAACTGATAAAATGCTAGTTTATAATTATAGACCCTCTGTTCTCATATAAGATTAATGATAATATTCCTTAGTCCTTACTTCCAGTTACAATTCTTCCTCATTAGATCTCCATTAACACAGAGATAGCTTTCATTTACATGTTTTCCAACATCTACAAAATCATTACTTCAATTTCCGTTCTGACCTTTGCTTTCTTCGTCATTCTCTCATACAATCCAATTCAATCCATACAACCCACTAGTTACACAAGTAACTGCTCCACAAGAACGCATCGCATCGATTAAGTTCACATTATTGTCGTTTCTTATATGATGTAAACTGTGCCGCGAATCAATGCCAGCGTCATTGAGGACGATCGATGTCACTGCGATCATCAGAGGAAATCTCGATGATTGCTCACGGAAGTATTGTTTGTCATGATTCTCTGTTTATAGTTGAGCTTTAACTGTGGATATACTAGCACTACTTATAACCTTAACGTTTTTTTTTTTGCCATAATTTTGTTGTGATTTACAATGAATGTTTGCCACTGCACTGTGTTTGGACAAGGCGTTTAGTGCTTTCTCGTGTTCCTTATTATTTCTTCAGCTGCATTGTTTATAACAATCGTGTTTGCTTTATAAAATTTGATATATTTGAATAAATGTTGCATGCTCGTAGATTTATATGAACAATGATCTTACCTGCGATAGTGAAAATCTAGCAACACACTCGATAACAACAACTGTTGCCATAGCAACAACTCATGACTGCCAGTGAGAAGTTAAATTAAAGTCCTAATTAAATAAGGTTTCAAATAAGGTTTTTTCACCTCTACGCCAAAACGTGCACTATCAAAGTTCATCATTCGTAGAAAGTAATTACAGTACAAAATGTCACGTCTAATGCCATCCTGTGTCATTATCAACATCATCATCATCATCATCGTGGACTCACTCAGTTGTCACTTTCATGTTTTGTTGATCTTTGGTCGTTGTTTCAATATTTTAGATAACAACCTTTTGTTTTATGGATGTCCTCATGGAACGAAATTTTTATATCTAAAATACTAGCTTCATAAAGGATTATCTACAATTTTGCTGTATTTTCAAGCTGATGATGCTCTCACTCTTAGGAGATTTTTATCGTTCCGTCATTATCATAAATTACTGTTGGTATAAACTGTAATTTCATGTCTGTATCTTTTGCTTTTCACATTTTGATGGTATCTACCCAAACCTTTGTTCTTCATTTGATGCTATGTTATCAGACAATTTGTTTATAAATTTTCTTCTTAGTCTTTTCTCATTATTTGGATTCGTTTCTCTTTACTTTTCCGCAGCTAAAAAATAATAATTGCCTTTGGAAATTACAATCAGCTTGTAGAATGGTTATGAAATTTTAATAAAGCGGTTCATAAGTTTTAATTGCAAGCAGTGCTTACTGTACGTGAATACGTGACCCACTACCAATGCTTATATTTTCGTATAAAATATCCTTGTTGTAATGGTAATGGTAGCATAAATTCATGCTCTTAATTGTTTGGACTAGTTAACAGTGACCGTTATAGACTGCTTATACTTTTTGTGTTTTAAATCTGAATGCAGTTTGTTAGAAAGTAAGTTGAGTTAGGAATATTTTAACAACTAACATTGCCCAATATCGTGCTTGTCTAAGATGTTATATGAATCGAGTTAGTTACTGAGATATATCATAATCACGCGCGGCGACGTACTTCAACCTTTACGAAGTTTTTTTTTAGTCCTGACTGAAAGTCAGAGTCAGTGGTCTGAAAGTCTGGGAATCAGTTTTTCTAATGGGTATAATATTATTATTATATCAATGTCTGTCTTGACCGGTGCATGATACAGCGTTTTGTATATAATTATAGCAATTTTGTCTTCAAATCGACGCGACGTTCATATTCTTAGTATTATAGTTCCCTTCACTTTGGAAAATAGTAGTAAGAAAAAGTTATACTAACTTTCTTACTTTGTCTTTAAAATTGAGCCCAAAGCTTTTTCAGTACTGTTTATTTATTTATGACTACCTCGTTGATTGAGTGGTCACGAGTGCTAAGTTTGAGGTCCTAAGTTCGTAGCCTAAGTCGGTGAAGTAAAGTGTTATTGGATTATTTCTGTAAGGAATTTCTCAGTAGCAGCCATGGAGTATGGGTTTATGCCCATAGGCTCGCCCCCTATGACGTGGGACTTAAAAATAACTGGCAAAATATGTGTGTTCTAATGGATACACCTCTACTTAAGCCTTCGAGAAATGCAGGCAAGTTGTAGTTGTAGGTGTGTGTGTATATTTATTTCCAATTATTTCCCTACAAAAACAGTTTTCGATTCACGTAAAAGTAAGTAAAGTGAAGTACTTCACTACAACTGCGTAGAAAACAATAATAAAATAATTAAAATAACTTTCACACGATTCTGTTGTTAAAATTTACTATCGTTTCACTGCGTATGTCTAATCGATTACTAAAAATTATAGTAAAAAAAAAATACCGGAATTCGCACACGCAAGTCGCACATTCATAACATGTAGTAACGTTAGATAATTGCACTTTATTTTAATCACTGCGTATATTTGTAGTTTTAACACGTTCGCTGCGGGACTGAAACTAGCATTTTTTTGTTTGGTGCGTTAGTGGGCCGATTGGCCTGTTATTTAAACTCTCCACCCCTGCGTTAAGGGGCTCTTAGACCTAGTAAGGTATCGTTGGATATAAATGACTATCCTTTTGTGAAACCTTTGAATTTTTGATACCTACTTATCAATATCGCTAGTAGACGAGTTAGCTGTCACAGTGTTCACCTCGCCCCCGGATCCCGCTATTTATTCAAGAGATATAATGTAAAAATAAGTATAAGGTCTTATGACCTGAAACCGCACTGAATGAGGGATTTAATCGAGGGATTATTAGTGATGTGAAATATGTTATCGAATATCATTTATTAAAAAATTACAAATGGGTTTTGTAGAAACATGATAGACACTACCCTTTCTTACATTCTACACAGAACGATTTAATTTTTTTAACTTTCGATTTGAGCTCTCGGGTGGTTTTCGACTCATCCCTTGATCGAGGATTGGTGTCATTAATATCAGAGCTATTTTGCTGAGAGCCACTATTTTTTGTCTTCATAAAATCTTTACTCCACTTATCCTCATTAGAATTTTCACTTTCAATATTTTCTGTTTGCTGAAACGATAATTCTAGCATTTTTCGACATCGTTTATTTATCCGAGGCATTATTACACTAATTAACAACACATAAACACACACTGACACTCAAATGTTATGAATTATGCACTATCGTAATGTACGTGCGCTCCCGCTAATTATGTCACAACACTAGTCGGAAGTAAAAAATGCAATCACCCAGATCAGTGCGGGAGGGGGCAGAAAGACCTTGTAGTCTATGACGGGCCTTTCGACCCTTTCTCCGCAAGGAAAAGAAAAAAATATCAATCAGTGCGTTATCGGGCCGGAAAACCTTAGCAAAGTTTTATTACCTTACCGAGTTGACTTTAAGGTCCTAAACTCAAACCTATACTTGTCTCTTTCGTACATTCAGAAATACTCATGCTACGGCTGCCGCACCAGAGTAAAGTACAGCGTTTCTCACCTCCGCACGGAGTGAGAGCACATGCATCGGGTTTTTAGACCTTATGTCGCAGTGAACGTGTTAATACTATTCATTATTATTGTTTTTATGAAATATCAATACCAGAGGCCGTTGACTCCAAAAGGAACATAAAATATTTTTTATTAGGTACCTTTTGTTTTATCGTGTTTAGATACCTATAACATCTGTAAAGATTTAATAACTTATGACATTTAAACTTGTATAAAAATAAGTTTTAAAGTTCATTGATAATTAAGCTTTTACGTGTAAATCAGTTACTAACCGTTGTAATGATCTTATTTTTTTATCAGGCATCATCCCAGCTCGAGATCATTTCTGTTAGTTCTCTAATTCAGACAATTATTAAAATATCGAGAAGTCATCAAGCTTTAGATATTCTCACCTAGAACATTTTCAGTCTAGGTCATGAACACGGAGTAGATTGAAAGTTATTTTCTGATGGAATGAACATTCTTGTTTCCACTTGTAATCCATTTTTTTTGTAAGGCTGCGTACTTGATATCGCTTCACTGATCAATTAATATTTTTTAAATAAGCTGCCAAAACTAGATTCCCAGATATGTATAAAAGTAACCTAGTGACGTTACTATTTTTTACAGCTCAATGGCTCAACTATGTATTTATTTCAAAGCAACAAAAATTCTCATTTTACTTTAACTCAGCCTGACCGAACAAAGATTTCAGGCGTAATGTTTTCTGTTAAAATACCGAGTCACTTACTATCCCCACCTTGCAATCCCCACCTAGGAGAAAAATAATTTGATAGTGCAGCTAATATTTGGAGAAGTAAACTAATCCATGACCTATCCATCACTCAGTTCGACACCCAATCCATTACCTTGACATTGATGACAGACATTTGTGACAACATCATTATACTCCCATTTCATATAAATGTCGGTCGCATCATTTTCCCAACACATTAGCTCTCCATTTTATCTTACATCCTTGTACACTCTTATACCGGAATACCTAGGTAATCAAGCTGTTAACTTTCTACACGATTAGGGCATTCTGAGGGCAATAACTTGCATTCTAGTTCTTACTGAAAGTAATTAATTATTGCAGTAATTGAAGTGGCCTAATTATGATGTAAATTGCTGGAAGTGTATGTTTGTGATAGAGATTTAAATGGTCGTTTACTAGCTTTTACTCGCGACTTTGTTTATGTGGAAGTTGGAAATTATCTCATGGGAACTTGTTACTCAGATTAAAGTCTGTTCTTGCCTTTAGGCCCATTTATGGGTTGCCATAAGTTCTTGAAGTAGTATTTAATTGTCCTAATTTCATTCTCATGTGGGAAATAGACAGAACTATACAGGATATCTAGCGCCATAATTATCTTTGTCACACTGGAAAAAGATTAAAATATTCGAATTTAAACATCCAAGGGCGTTGAAAAGGCACATTTCTAGGCACTTGGTCTCTGAGAAAAGTGTGGAAAGTCACAGCTTCAAAATCTTTTAAAACCCCAGCAGTAAAAATTCTGTCTCCATCATTTTCATCTAAAAATTCAAGTAATTTTGTTTTTAATGGAAACCACAATTGAGTTCAAATTCCATCGTATGTCGTTAGATAGAGCTCAAGAAACTCCGGAAATAGTTACTCATCGTAGAGTCAATTAAATCATAAGCACAAGAAATTGATGATAAACAGTAATTAACGTAATATCAAAGAGATTCAAGTGATCAAGTAAATCACTTAGTGTAGAAAGTCTATATTCCCTGAGTTTGAACTCACGATGTTCAGGTCGGGTCAGTGAAAGCAGATGTATGATGATAAGGTCATTACGTTGTTAGGTTGGTACCCATGTGAGAACCTTGGGGGACTATGTGTGTCGTGATATCCCGGGGGGCATATCTCAATGGCAGCACAATGTTGATAAATTGTTTAAGGGCTACTGATGCTTTGTCATGTCGTACAATTTTAGGTTTGTATTTAAATGTATTGACATCACTATTGGCACAGTTGGACAGTCAAATGTAACAATTCTTCTTGTCTCACTCTCTGACTTTCTGATCTCAACAATTAAAATATCTGAAAACCGTAATCAACAGTGGCAACCACTAGAAATGCATTGACACAGTGAAGCTCGACACAATCCTAGGAAAATAATTAACTATTTTAAATCCTGCTAGAATAATGAGAAAAATATTTTTTTTTATGGTATAAGTCATTACGTCGTTAAATAGATACTGTTGGGGACTGGATAGGTGGGGAGGAATGTGTGTCATGATATCCTGAACTGTTGGGCTCAAGGTTTGACGACTAGCTCTTGGCCTAGTTAGGCCAGGAACTAGTCATCATCGTTCCTACATTCATGAATGCAAGAAAATAGCATTGCGATTTTTATGACTGTTCTGAAGATCTATTGTAAAAACATGATTGATTTTGAAAATTAAAACATGGCTGGTAATTCCTAGTAACAAAACAATATTCTGAAACCATAAAACTTTGGCTTAGCAGGATATTTAGGTACGTAAACTCATGTCTTTTTCTCATTGGATTAGGCAGAAAGATACTGCTGTGGCGGTTCACGTTCATACACGGCGACACACCAAGCTACATTTCCAGTAGTAAAATTAATAAATATTTTTTTTTTAAATCATCATCATCATCATTCTCTTGCCCTTATCCCAATTCATTTGGGGTCGGCGCAGCATGTCTTCCTCTTCCATACTTCTCTGTTTCTCGTCATCTCTTTTTTTTTAAATAATTCGATAATTATAATAAATTCGATAATAACAATAAATTCGATACTAATAAAAAAATATTAAAACAATTAATTAAAATTAATTTATATCCAATTTACATGGCGCTTAAACTGGATAGTATAGTTTGTTCGGCCGACGTGTTTACATCTTAGTGACACACACATTTTACCGTATTACACACCTGATTTTACTGAGGAACCGTACCAAAACTGTCTGGTGCAAGTCCTTTCAAGGGGAATTCCGGCATTTTGTTAGTATCCTTCCATTCATCTGCATAACATGACCAAATGAGAAGTTGCAGTTTCCATAGAAAATTACCCCACGTCAAACAGCTGAGAAAAATATCAAAAAAATAGACTAAAATGAGTATTGATAAATTACATACTTCCGATTGTAATTATACTTAGAAATTGCTCCAAATATTCTTTTAGGCGCAGTATTTTTATCTTTAAAATATTTTACTTTCACTAATGCAATACCTACTAATATAACGACCATAAAAACATGAAATAAAGATGACTAATAATATGATAAAATATTGCTTTCTTGTTAAAAACAAGGTTTTTTTATTTTTCGGCCGAAACTACGGTGATAATCTGAGGCCCGTCGTGGCTGCGGGTTGTTTGCAAGAGATACCGCGGCCTCGACATAAAGGGCTAAGAATGAACATGGGTGGTTTTTAGTCAGTAGAAGTCTGACACTCCCTTTCGCTCTGCTCTGCGGGAGAAGTTATTTGATGATTTTCCACCCGCCAAAAAAAAAAAAAGGCCGGGTCGCAGTTAGTAAGCGTAGTTACTTTAAATAATATTTATTAAATATGTTATTATTAACCTAGTAGGTATAAAAACAATTTTCAAACAATCGCAATGAGTTAATACAGTATTTAATTATTATTCAATTCTATTCTAAAACTAAAATTATAAATTGTATATTGTAGGTATTCTGCCCCGGAATTAATGTTTACAGCATTTTTTAAATGTGCTAGCCAGTAAGGCTGACCACCGGAAGTACACCATTTTTTACACGACTGCCCCAAAAAAAGAGTGTTATGTTTTTAGCGCTCATGTATGTATGTTTGTTTGTAAGTTTTTAATAGTTATTTTTAGCGACTTTTCTAAGATAGGTACTCACCTTGGCAGTCGGAAGTGGAGCATTTTTGTAATTTCTACTTTAACTATTTTCAATCTAAAACCGTTTATCAAAAACATGATCAAACTTTCACAATTTCTTGAAACGCAACAAAGGAATTTTAAGGGATCCTGGGAAATGAACTCTTAGTTCTCATGCTCACCATTACCACTTTCGTTCAAGATAATTTTGTCAAAATCACAGAGTAGCGTAAACATAACCAAGCAAACACGACTTTGAATGAATAGTCTGTTAAAAAAAAAAGTAGTTCTCATAATAATTAAGTAAATAGTTTATTCCTTATCAGGCAAGTACCGATAAGAAACTAGGGTAAACTATTTTTAAATATTTACTTGCGTGTGAAGCAAAATGTACAGTATAATTTACTTTTGCTTTAGGAAAACAGACGCTAGTACACCTATACGTAGCTAACCGAAACTATTTTTTTTTCTGGTCAACTTTAAACCTTGAATGCTTTTGCGATATAGTTGGAAATCCATTAAAGAAATTTGACAGATTATAGTAGTTAGATGCGGTGGTGTCGGTACAGTCAGCATCAGAAGTATATTAACACTACTCAAAGTGTCAAAGCAGATTTTTTAATAAAAACTTATTAGATATTACTCGTTATTACCAAGTCATTGGTGAATAAGAAATATTTTAAAGAATAATCTTCTGAGACATTAAAATTAATAGCATGAGTCCTGTACATCAAATAATTAAAATTGCTAAATGTTAAGCTACTTCTGTTGCTGACCGTACGTCCTACATGCTACCTTGAATAAATAAGACTTAATTTATTCATTGTTTTAAGTTTTTAATCATAATGAACACAAAGTTAAGGGTACGTGTTGATTCGATACTATCTATTCAGTATATTTAAGTTGAACAGCAATGCCGACCCGTAACTTGTACCGATTAATGCCGATCGAAGTAAAAAAAACGTGAGCCGAAGTAAATTAATTATTTCAATGCTAACTGTCTCATGCAGTTGAAAATAAAAAAGGCGTAAAGCGTTTTACTTTATTGCCTCTTGCAATTTTAATTTTAATAATAAGAGAAATAATATTTATAGTTAAATAATTTTAGAATTACTTACTCGTACTAGCGTATTAGAGATCGTTAGAATTTGGTTGTAAAATAGGTGAGGTAAGAAAATCTAAATATGTTCTGCAAACAAGATCTATTTGGTTTCTATGAATATCTGGGTTGGATTCCTGGATCGGATTTTCCATTATCTAAGCATGTTTAAGTCTCTAGACTAGAGTCTTATAATTATAATATCATCATCATCCTTATAATAAATATAATATATTTATTATAATATTTATTCTTGTAAATATAAGGATATTATCCTTATATTTACAAGAATATATATTATTATTCATGAAGTCATGAATATTAATGTGTTGCTGCAAGTTTTCAGACTGTGAAGACAAACTATATAAAAATGAGTTATGTATTTTTTTCATGCACCTGAATATTTCTCTTTCTTCGTTTAATTTACATTTTCAGTCTAGCTACAAATTCTTACTACCGAGACACATAAAGGTGACTGACCGTCATTTTCCCACAGCTAAACGTAACCGTGGTTAACCTAACGTGCAGTTACGTCATATATCGTAACTTAGTATTCATAGTACGGTAACGGAGCGAGATGTCGCCAGTTCGATGTCTGAGTATAGAGGTTTATTTTTGTAAAAGGTTTTATATTGAAACGAATGGGAATTACTCTTTTATGGTTTTTGATAAATCGTTTCGGCATGTACTAGAAAAAAATAAGGGGTAGAAAGAACATCGACATTCAAACATTTTGACAGTGTAGGTTGAAAATGTTCTATGTGCGTGGGATCACAATGATGAACAGATCACGTGGTAATCGCGTGTGCACCTACAAATCTTCCATCTATATGAGGCAGTGAGCAATGTGTCAAGCATGAGATAAGGTTCTTCGATTCTCAAGTCTGAAAAATTTGGTATTTTTCTTTTATCAATAACTAGCTGATGACCGCGGCTTCGCCCCCATGCATGTCGGTTAAATCATACATTATAACCTTCCTCGAGAACCACTCTATCCATTGGTGAAAATAGCATGAAAATCGATGCAGAAGTGTTTGAGTTTATCGCAAACAGACAGACAGACAGACACGGCGGAGTACTTTATTTAATAACATGTAGGGATAGCATAGAATAATCGACCTCTGCCTAACTTTTTAACGACGAAAATTTGTACAACGGGTGTACCCGTTGCACAAATTTCTAATTATTTGTATTTATATATAACATCACTTAACTAAACTGCGTTATCGTAAACTGATCTGAATTAAGCATTACATTTTAATTCCTGAACGAAACTGAAAGTATAATAAAATAAATTACAAACCAATTAAAATATCAAACATTTAATACTGACACTGATTTATCGCCAATCCTATCGGAAACTCTCCATTACTCTAACTTTCGACCTTAACTTAATCGACAGTGAATTTAAAATCCCATGTCCCAATAGACACGTGAAAGAAAAATAAACTGTTAACATTGTGAATCTTGTTTTTATCCAGATAAGGTACATAATGGCTTTTATAGTGAGGCGTGAAAGAATTTAATAAGTTCTGAAGGTATACGTCACCGACCTTCGGCGTTCATTCTAGTTCCATTTCGCTTCGGTTACGCGCATTTTAAGTAAGTCAGTGTTGCTAGGGTGTGGAAGAATTGCTGGAAAATGGGAAAAACAAATTAAATATGGGTGGCTGAGAAAATTATGGGCTCCTGTTATGGGATGTGTAATTAAAGAAAAAATGTTTTCTTTTACGTTGTTTTAGTTTCTTGTATTTGGATACTGTCTGTGACTATGTAATCAGGAAGAAAAATATCATTAAAAGAAAAAATACTCGAATTAAAAAATCTTTATTGACAACTGATTACTCACAATTAATATCAGTGTAGCTCTGGCTCTTGAACTATGATTACAACTTGTACATCAATAAACAAAATATAAAAATGTAAATGGATTTCAGCCTGTAACTAATGTAGACAAAAAGTCACATAACGGAAATAAAGAGTAGATAGACAACAAACTAAAAACTAGATTGGATTAAACTAAAATAAATAGATCCAATAAAATGGTAAAATGAATTGCCTGAACTAGCAACACAAACAAACGACCGGCAGTCATCTCTTTGCAGCGGGGCACAACACCCGCTCCCATTATTTATCAAAGTCGAAGTTGCCGCCGAAAATCGGAAGTCGCAAAATACTTGGAAGTCGCCAACAAAATATTACTACTGTCGGTTCAAGTAAATCTCGTGCGGCTTATATTAATTTAAGCCGTTTGAGATTTACTTAAATTGATAGTAGTTTTTCTTCTGTTTAATTTTCCGGCTTTGGAGCACGTGGTAAATGTCTTTTTTTATTTATTTTCTTTCTTGACGTTGCGTGTTTTTAATCGACTTTTTTATTGCTTTAGCTAGATTTGTTGGTCGTGATATTTTTGTAGGTACATAAACATCACGCCTATGATCGCCGGAGGACAGGCAGGGGTGTACCAAACCGTAGTGCCTAGTTATTGTTCTTATTTGTTTTTTATTTCAGATAATTCACACAATACATAATATTAAATTAAAAACGTCGTTTTATAAAACGTGTTTTGGTTGCCATCCTTGAACCCGTTTTGTAATCACATGTGCATCTTTTAAAAGGTCCGCATAACAATTTTTTTTTTGTCGTTTCTATTATACCTACCTACTGTTTCGACATTATCAAAAGGTCCCGTCAAACGTGTACCAAAAAATTACGGACATGTCTCTGGACACTGGAATTTGTACTGAAGTATCGGTAAGTGTCCGCTGTTCGTAACCAGACCATGAATTATCCAAACTTTTTTACTCGCGGTGAAAAATCTTCATAAATGTCCTTCGCCCTGGGGCAAGCAGAGGGGTCAGACTCGAACTGACTAAAAACTACCCCTTTGTTCCCTTCCCACAATTCTCAGGGAATCATGGGAACTAAGTGCGTCTTCTACGATACCTGGCTAGAGTGAATTATCCATACAGGTTAAACCGAAGTTTTACAGTACGGTAGAAGGTATGTTAGTATTTGAACTGAAACAATGCACGTTCACTACGGTAGCTTGAGAAACACCTACACGCCTCAACGATCTTGCAATATGTGGCAAAAAACGATTTTAAAACCTTGAGACATTGGGTTCAATACTCGTGTATTGTTTGAGAATGATTATATTGAATCGTTTGATAATTCACCCAATGTAGTTTTAGTTTGCATGTCTTCTTGAGGAACTCGTGGCTTAATAATAATAGCCACACGGGTCAACCTTCAAGGTTAAGCCACGCTTGCCGGGGTTGGTCCGTGGATGGGTGACATCATTGCATACCGAGTTTCCTACATGCCTCGAATAGCTCGCTAACCCGTTGGTTCAGGCTATCATTTTCAGATTTTCTACAATCGTTACAAGTGATCAGAAGCCAAAAGTGTCTGACTTTTGGTCCAATCTTAGTAAGAGGTATAGTATCTCCCGTCGGGGCTGCGGGTTGTTCGCAAGAGATACCGCGGCCTCGACATGAAAGGCTAAGAAGGAACATGGGTGCTTTTTAGTCAGTTGAAGTCTGACACTCCCTTTCGCTCTGCCCAAGAGCGGGAGGGGTTATTTCATGGTTTTCCGCCCTCCAAAAAAAAAAACAGTATCTGTATCACCCTTTTAGTTACTGATTGTGGATGTAAGATAGGCAGTCACTTCGGAAATTATGTTTTTTCTACTCCTCCGCTATTCTTTTCTGATTAGTTTCGTTGCGGGATCCAAGACAGTTAAATCGTTTCCCTGGGACTTCGTCGAGCTTCATTGTCTCGGCGCTTTTCTTGTGGTCGCCACTGTTGATTCTGGCTAACAGGAGTTACAGTGGTTTGGGAATAGTGTGGCGGGCTTGTCCCATCAAAAAAAAAAAAAAAGGCAGTCACTTCATGTAAAATACTAACACTCAGTTCCATCTGGTCAGACTGGAAACTGACTCCAACCTAGTTTGGGAAAAGGCTAGGCAGATGATGATGACAGCCCATTCATCGTTCCTTTGGTTCTTTTCAACTATAAAATCTTACTCACTATTTCTGTTAGAAACAGATGTGTTATCTGCACTTATCAAGTAATTTGGTAGTATACATAAAATAGTATCCTATTTTTATCAATGAAACTTAATACCGGTTTTAGCAAGTTCTAAATTGTTTATTAGTCATCATTGCCAATGAATGCTGGATTTGTTTTTCTTGTTTTAAATCTTATTGATTTGTAGGCACAGCCACATCTCGCAACAATAAAATAAATCTCGTTTTACTCGTCGATGTAAATTTCGGCAATTATCTAGAACGTACACACATACATCAATCTATAAAATTTCTGTATAATATTTTTGTCCGCATTAAACGTCTAAATTTAAAATCTTCTTCTTCTAAACTTCTTTATTTATCATCATTTCAGCAGTCACCTCCATTTTGCCATAATGCTTCACACAATCCACCCTTCGTTTTTTTGGACTTCCTCTACTATTACACCCATCCACATCAAAATCAAAAGTCATTTATTCAAAGTAGGCTGATAATCAGCACTTTTCGAACGTCAAAATTTACTTTACTTATTTACAAGAGACAGTCCCCCAAAACGTCCACCCTTCGACACTTCCTAGTGTTTTAGCTGGAAAGAAGAAGTGGCGGAACAAACTCCCCAGCAACACATCTGTCAGGTTGAAAGAACCTGACTCGATACAATAGTAAGGTGTAAGTTAAATTAAGATTTACTTCAGACACAAATCAATAATAAAAAATAAAAAAGTAGGTTTATAATAATAAACAATGTAAAAAAATATCAAACCTCAAAACTTTCCTCACGACATTTTCCCTCACTCTTCTGCATCACATGCAATTTTTCAGGTTACTTTTCAGTCACCATCGCCATTTTCAAGTTTCCTCTTATGTACTTATTTCTTACTTTGTCCATTCGCGTAACACCACAAATCCCTTTTAATATTCTTATCTCAGCCTTGCATTCATTCCGTTTGTAGATTGGAACGTGTGATTGTGGCTAAATATTTCCATACAGGCAGGAAGTTTGTTCTTAGTAGTCATGACAATAGCCGTTCACTCTGCTGTATCAACATACTTATGCTTCAACGGTCTGGTAGCAGTAAAATCAATCGCAAACCTTGGCTTTCGGTACATAGGGCGTCAAATCAAGACATGCATCTTCTTCACTATCACTAAATTTTATAAAACAAAGTCCTCCGCCGCGTCTGTCTGTCTGTCTGTTCGCGATAAACTCGAAAACTACTGCACTGATTTTCATGCTGTTTTCAGGTGGACCATTAGCTTCTTTCTTTTCTCGTCGACAGTGAAGGGAGAGTGTGGCACAAAACTTTTCCCTTTCACCCCACTTTGGTTAATAAAAGAGACTATTTATGTCCCATCAATATTTTATACAAAAGTCCAATAAATACGGTCAAAATATAACATGAAAAAAGTAAGTTTATTTGTACGAAAAATATACGCTATATCTAGAAACATATTGATATCCTAAATACTTGGCATTTATGATCAGATGTTCTCACAGATACATAGATACGAGTACCATTATCGCTGCTATAAAGATACCAATTAATTAATGAAACAATATCAGCAGGGATTAAATAATTCGATAGTGATATCTAACGGAAATCAATGAAATAGTAATAACATTTTATCTGATGATTAAATTCATTCATTTATTTATTATCTTTATAACCTATTTCCGTGTATTTTTCCTCGTGAAAAGACGTCTATGAAAAGTTCTAGTAACTTTTCGTGTATTGCTTTAATCTATGTAGACAATACAATAAAATACGTCTGAATGTTTATTTTCTGATATATTTATGTATTAATTGTATTGGTCATTAGAAATATCTAAATAAAAGCAAGTTGGGATTGTTCCCGATCGATAACTCGTTCCTTATTCGGTGCATAACATTTTAACACAAGTGGTAAAACGTTGATGTACTAAAGGCAGTTTAAGCCTGGCCCATTATGGCAACATAAACGTAAACGTTTCTTTTTTCATTTAGTGACAAAAGTAATTGCACCTTTTTATTCCTTGCAATATTCTAAATAACCATACATTCACCATCGTTGTTTTAAATATATCAAAATTATTCCTCTACGAATTAAGCTAAATATTTCTACACCAACTGCTATCATAATTAATTTAGTAGTTTATATACAATAGGCTCGCCCCCTATTATATGGGACTTAAACATAACTGGCAAAATGTGGGTGTACTATTAGGTACACCTCTGCCTAACTCTTCGGGGATTACAGGCGTGATATTATGTGTAATAATAATTATATTTTTTTTCTGTTACACGGAAACGTTTAACAATATTAGGATATGTTTAGTTATCTTATCAAGTGTTCCTGAATAGGTCGCTGCACTTGAACTGGCCTAGATAATTTTATAAATAACTAGCTGATGCCCGCGGCTTCACCGGTTGGATGTCGGTTAAATTATTTACTAAAACCACAACTAAAACCTTCCTCTTGAATCACTCTATCTATTAAAAAAACCGCTTCAAAATCCGTTGCGTAGTTTTAAAGATTTAAGCATACATAGGGTTATAGGGACAGAGAAAGCGACTTTGTTTTATACTATGTAGTGAAGATACGACAGTACTCAAATATAATCACCATGTGAATAATTGTGATGACCATGAAACGACACTCTAATATCCTTTTTACACCAGCACTGGGCCGCACTGTTGAGAGAAACTCATGACTTAATCATAACAGCCGTTTGGTTATATTTTTAGGTTAACCCGTGCTTGCCTATGTTAGCCCGTGGGATGACCATGCACCCATTACATACAATGTTTACTCCGTGCTTTAGAAAACATGATAAGACGTTAATTGGACCCAGCTGTCATTTCTACATCTTTGTCTAACAGGTTAGACTTTCAGCCAATTAATTTTCTTTGATGAATTCACAGTGTGCGTTTTTAGTTTGGCATTCATTTATTTATTCAGGTGCCGCTTACTGTTAAGTGACAGTAACCATTATTTCCATACGATAAGAAACAATTTTAAATGACTTACACAAACATTTATTCCTGGACTATAAAACCTTATCAAGCAATTCTAATCAGAACTTGATTAGAATAAACAACAAGCATGCGTGCAGTGTGTTAATGATTTCTATTTTTATAGCCGTTTTTAAATTTAATAATGGTTTTTACTATTTGTAAATACGTTCCCGGTAATCTAAAAAAACTACTTACATGCTTGTGTCTAGAGTGGGCTTATACACAATTTAGAATATAACGTGTATTTTGTTGTGTGTGTATTGTGTTTATGCACAATTTAGAATACTTAAACACAGAAGGTACAACCTCCAATATGCCTTTATAATATCGAGTACCTGAGCGATCAAACTCCGCTCGGGTGAAAATAGAGAAAACACAATAGGGATGTTTACTGACTAAAAAAAAACGATTATAATTAGTCCGTCTGTTAGATTATCGAAAAATATTGGATACGTATTTTTTGTTTTATTAAATCAACTAGCTGACCCATGCAACTTCGTCTGCGTCATATAATATAGCTTAGAACCTTTCTCGATAAATCGACTATCCAACTTATTAAATTGAGCTATATCGTACTCGTAACAAACAAAAAATCTTACCTTTCCTCTTTATAATTCCTATTAGTTTAGATTGGCTTCGATTATATTATTATAGTAACAATTACTACAGGTATCTCTTACTGTTTAATATACAGTATCACCTTGTACTTGTAAACATTATGGTGCAGTAAATATTTTGAATTTGAATTTCTCCGGAGCCCCCAGAATCCCCACGTATACATACCTACCGCACCGGACCGAATGACTGCCACGCGCTTAATTATTTTGTCGCCAGTATATTTTTATATTGCGATATCTTCTAAAATATTTGTTTAAACTGTATAGAGTAAAGGGCACAAATATTCTATATTAAATTTTCGTGCTAACAAACACATTTATTTAGATATAGATTAAATAAGGGTTAAATAAGCTTCGCAAAATATCATTCTTTTTAACCTAACATTTTAATATTAAAAAATGGTTACAGTAAGTCAATCGTAAAAGATAAACATATGCTGGCGCGGACTTTTTTTTAGAACTTTTAAAGAGGAACAATTCTTTCATACATAATATTCACGTAACTTAAACCGTTTTCGCAGCGCACGCAATGGAAGCTCTTAAAAAGGAATAACTATTCCCGTTTTTGCAACATTTTTCATTTATGCTCCGCTCTTATTGATTCTAGCGTGATGTTATATAGCCTAAAGCCTTCCTCGATAAATGGACTATCCAACACTAAAAGAATTTTTCAATTCCAACCAGTAGTCCCTGAGTTTACCGCGTTCAAACAAACAAACAAACAAACTCTTCAGCTTTATAATATTAGTATAGATATAGATAGAAATTGACGAAGATAAAACGCGGCAAAGATTTGTGTGGGGGGTTGTTACGTCACTCACCGGTAAATAATGTCATAGTAATGTCTCAGAATATGACGTCACACGAGTTTTCAAAGCAATGTATCGTCTTCATTGTTTGATACGTGAAAAAAGAAAAAATACGTGTCCAATATTTTTTGAAAATCTATCTGACGGTCTAATTAGAATTTTTTGTTAACTACCCTATTAGCCAAGACAGCCCTCCCAAGAACACACACTTTTCACCACAGCTTAGTTTAGTTTAACTGGGCTTTTGTCCGCACTTAGCCTCTTGATTGGGCCATTGTGCGTCCACCACAGCTTATTCACCAGCTACACAGAATAAGTGTTACAACAAACTCCTCAGTTTGTTTTAACTTCATACTACTTCCATATATGGACACATCAATAATGTGAACAGACGAAACTGTGCCTATTCTCATGGTTGCATTCACAACTGTGCATACATGCAATGTGCTCACTTTGTGAGTTCTAATTTATAATCGCTTTGATAGTCCGTTATTTGAGGCGTTTTGTCTTGAGGCTGAAGTACATACAGAGACAGTGTCATTAGTCAGATCATATTGATCTGAAAGTAGAACTGAAGGTGTTTGGTAGCTTTAATGGGCTTTAAATCAGCAACTTTGGATTTAAATCAGATTAAGCCTGCCTGATTGCTTCAGTGGTTGCAGTCGCGTCTGCCTCGTGTGTTTCATGCCGAGTCGAACAATTTTTTAAGGTTTTTGCATCTAATTTTTTCTGTAGTAGCCGCGGGCATGTGAACCTGGTTGATGGCAATAGACTAACCCCCTATTACATGGAACTTAAATATAACTTGCAAAATGTGGGTGTACTATTAGGTACACCTCTGCGTTACCCTTCGGGGATTACAGGCGTGATGTTATGTTATGTTTTACGTTGGCCTATCGCATCAAACGAAAGTCGTCCCTCTTAGTAAAAAAATAACGTCTTTGTATTTAATTCGTCTCGCTCATAGAAACGGAAAATGAAGTTCCCTTTTTAACCAAAATACATAGTTTATCAAAAGGTTACTATAATAGAAGCTTAGCATAAACAAACCATTACAAATCAGTCTGTATGTATAATTTATGAACGCAACCCTCTCGATAGCAACAATGTTTTCTAGAAACCGTTATGTACATAGTACATAATACAACGAAGGCTGAACTAACCCGTATAAGTGCCGCTATAAGTCGGCTGTGGGCATAGATTATTGAGTTATTTATGCAGTACAAAGGGGTGCCTACCCCCCCCCTTTGACACGATAAGTGCATTAGTGCATAGATATAATATGTAGGTAGGTGTTCTGAGTAAGTCATAATAATTACATTAGGAGTATGTTACTGCAGAACCTAAGGTTTGCATTGTGAGACAATCCTACTTAATATTATAAATGCGAAAGTTTGTGAGGATGTTTGTTACTCTTTCACGCAAAAACTACTGAACGGATGTGGATGAAATTTAGAAAGCAGATAGTTTATATAACCTGGATTATCTCATAGAATACTTTTTATTCCTTTTTAGTATGATTCCGTGGGACAATTATCGAACTCCACGCAGGCGAAGCCGCTTACACAATCTAGTGTTTTATATGAAGAGTTCAATGATGAGAGAATAACAGCCTTAAAGGGTCGATCGCCAACGTTAAGAAGCGCTTGCCGCTCTGTAGGTGACCATCACAACATTCCAAATATCCGTCGTGTCTCGAAACGTTCTCGACTGTCATTTGTAAATCTTTGACAGTAGCAGTATGGTAGTAAGTGGCCCGAAAGTCAGACAATCAGTCTTACTAAAGGTATTATCGTATTGCCCAGCACTAACTGGGTTGTGGAGGTCTGATAGGCAGTCGCTCCATGTTTATGTTTTTCCTACTCCTCCGCTATTCTTTTCTGATTAATTTCGTTGTGGGATCCAAGGCAGTTTAATCGTTTCTGGGACATCGTTGGGCTTCATTGTCTCGGCGCTTTTCTTGTGGTCGTCACTGTTGATTCTGGCTTACAGGAGTTGCAGTGGTTTGGGAATTGTGTGGCGGGCTGGTCTCCATGAAAAATACTAGAACTCAGCTGCATCCAGTTAGACTGGAAAACTGGCCCGAACATATTTGGTAGAAGGCTCGGTAGATGATGATTGTCAATAAATCTTTTTTTAGTCAATAAAAATACCCTAAGAAAATCACTTTCCTGAATCAATGTCAATGTACTTTCCACTCGACTATACGACCTCAACAATATTGTTTAATGTTTTAGGGATGGGAAATAATCAAATGACTTCTTCCACTCGGGTGGAGCAGTATGGAGTTTCAGACTTTTACTGACTAAAACACATCCGTGTTCCTTCTAATGCCCTTTGCGTTCCAGGGCCGCGGTGAATCTTTCGAACATTTTCTGCAACTACCTCAAAATTCTAGCTTAAGACCAATAAGATTCTCCATGTCTAATACACCCTTCTCTCAATTCCAGATCGCCCTTCTGCTCTCCGGCATCATGCTGCTCAAGAAGTTGATGTCAGCGAAGAGCGGCGGTGGCGGCGGCGGTGGAGGTGGACACGAGAGCCATGGCTGGTCTTCAGGGGGCAGCAGTGGAGGATGGGATAGACGTGCTTACGATGAACTGCCTTACTCCGCGTACAAGAGGGAATAGGGACTGGTGGATCGTTCACAATGGGTGCCAAAGGGGTTAGACAATTGACTGTCGCGGTCGCTTTTGAAGCATTTCGTGCTTCTAGAATGACTTTCAAATTTAGAAAAAAAGAATGTCATTTTGTTTAAGCCCTTAGGCTTGGAGGATAAAAGTTGTTGATGGTTTATTTGTGATCCTACCTTAAACTCACGACTTTCTGTTTCGAAGCTTGGATGGGATTTGGAAATTGAGGGGACTATTTTATTTAATTGCAAAACTGAACACAATTTTACCAAAAGTCTGTGAGAAAGTCTTATACAGAGGTTGTGAAAAAGGATAAAATGATTTTTTTCTTATCATTCATGATCTGTCAAAAGAATTGTTGCGTAGGTACTACAATCTAATGCATTAAACACCTTAACAACAGTTTAAATATTTTTCTCTGATTAAATATTCATAGGTATCAGAAACTGGGTATAAAACTAGGCCTTCAGGTCCACAGTTCTATAAATAACTCAATTCTGTATAAACTGGCCTCATTTCTTATTCACAGCCTTCAGTTCAGCTTTGATTGTTTC
The DNA here is from genome assembly GCA_949774965.1 of Diarsia brunnea. Classification (NCBI taxonomy): domain Eukaryota; kingdom Metazoa; phylum Arthropoda; class Insecta; order Lepidoptera; family Noctuidae; genus Diarsia; species Diarsia brunnea. The sequence goes on along the minus strand of OX459019.1, from coordinate 8,990,914 downwards.
GATTCGTCAAAATGCAGGATAGATACTAAAACATTAAAGGTTGATTCCACGAATTAACTTCGTGTTTGATGCCTGTAAGTCACACAACTTATCGTGACGCCAAAGCTTTCAATAAATTGCCTTGATTTATTGTTTCTGCATTTTGATCGTAAACTAAATGACAGGGTCTATTGGAAGGTTAATACTGGGGGCAAAAATTTAGGGTGTGGTCTAATTCGATTGGGGTCATGTTGATTTTTATAGATAGCCACACTTTTCAAACATACATCTTTCTGTGTCCTAACTGTTCCTAGTCAAAGGTTAAACTAATCATTTGGTCAAATCAATAAGGTTAGATTATGGGTCAGACTCTACTGGTCCATAATCTAACCTCATTAGTTTCGCCAAATGATTAGTTTAACCTTTGACTAGGGACAGTTAGGACACAGAAAAATGTATGTAATGTAAAAAGTAATTTGGACCATCAAAGTCTAAATTACTTTACAACAAAACTGATTATGACTTTGTCCAATAACTTATTAATTTACTTGGCTAATCATCAACAACTCTTATAACTCAAATCCTACGTTCAAATACTAGACAGAATTTTCTAGGTTTATTGTACTACTTGCAAACAACGATCGAATTTATTTACGCGACACATGTTCTCCTTGTATTTAAATTGTATTTTGTGCTAGTTACAAATAATACTCGTTTTATTTTTTGTATGCCCACCTTTTTGGAACATGTGTCTCGTTTTTAAAATGTATTTTTTAATAACTTATTATTATTTTGTTTATAAAATAGACTTTATAGAGGTGCTTTTTGTATAAATAATAATCGTTTTAAAAACGATTTTTGGTACTTTTTATTAAAAGGTTTATTTATTTTTAGTTGGTAAGTTAGGACTGTTTATTTATTTTTGCTTTAATTTATTGTTAATTATTTGTGCCTGAATACTCAATAATAATTATTTATTTTGTTTAAGTTATGCTCATAATAAAAATACATATTTTATGGTGATGTGAAACATGGCAATTGATTTGTAAATGTTGATTTAAACTTTTTATACAGGTAAATAAACAATATTAAAATATACGACAGAAAAGCATTATTTTATTTTCTTCTTAACCTTTCATTTCAACGTAGATCCACATTTATATCCATCACTTTTTTAGTCACATGCGTTTCATCCCTCCTTATTACATGACCATACCAAGATAAACGACTTCCTTTCAATTTTTCTGTAACAGGTGCCACTTTCAAACTTCCTCTAATATACTCATTCCTTACTTTATCCATTCTTGTCACTTCGCACATCCATCTCAACATTCTCATCTCCGCTACATGCAATCGTTTTTCATCCAACCTTTTTATAGCCCAGCACTCTGATCCATACAATACGACAGGTCTAATCACGGACTTGTATATTTTCCCCTTTAACTTGAGGGGCATCCGTGGGTTGCAAGTTGTTCCAGTGACCTGTCGCCATTTCATCCATCCTGAGTTGATCCGTTGCGTTACGTCCCGGTCTACTTCACCATCCCCTTGGACTTCTTCTCTTGTCGTCCAAATACATAACTTTAAGAATTCACACTTTCGGTCGTCCAAATGGCATACAAGATAGTCCCAAAATATGCCTGCTCTTTGCAACTTTTTTCAGCTTGGATAAATAAATTGTCGTAATAAAGTCTCGAGTGCACACAAACACTCCTTTTGACTAAGTCAATTTCAAGTACTACAGTCGCTATTAACCTGTATTGCCGCAAACTAAAAGCCTTCACCTATTTTGGTGAACGGGTTATAATTTATAAACAACGTGTGAACACGTGTAGTGCAGCTATTTGCAATTAGTGATATAATTGATTTTATTTATTTTTCTGAAAAACTTACGTGTTGCTTGTGTCCATTATGAAATTATTGTTATCTAATAAAAGATCAATTATAGATTATTATCAAAATTTAAAATATGCCAAGGTTATGCCAAAGAGTTTAAAATTATGTTATCTTAAAAGGAAATCAAACAACACATAAAGCAATATTATCCGTAGATGTAAATATTTCTGGAATATATTTTGCATTGAATGATGCGCTAGCACAATGTCATCTACTATGTTTAAAATAACGCCATCTATCGAAATAGACACGAACTTAACTAGTACATTCAGTACTGCCATTAAACTTCAGCTGTGTGTTATACTTTTCAACCAACTTATCAGTGCAGACGGGAAAACACAGAACTAAAATAAATGTACCAAGTAATTTCGATGTATTTTTCGACTCATCCGTAGAATAAAGTCCGATCTGCAGGGTTGATAGTTTTCAGTAGACGTCATAGAAGTTGTTGACTTGTGTAAGTCTTAAACGGTGAGACTTGACTTCCAGATTTTTTGGTATGTTATAGCAACGCCCCAGTCTAGTTAAATGCTATGTAGTGTTTATTTCTTATCCTTCCATTTCACGAGATAGTGAGTTCCATATAAACATAAGACGTTTTGTGCCGTAAGAGCGGGAGTCCGTAATGAACATCATACGTTGTTTTACGGAGACGTCAGAATTAAGTGACGTTCTATATTAACATGGGTCATTTTTTGTTGGAATTACGCATCCTTTATGAGTCCGTTGTGACTATCTACCTTCAAATATTTGAAAATAATGTTAGCCATAATTATGACTACCCTGGAATATAACTAAATAAAAAATGAAATTATGAATTTAAATAGTTTATTAATTAAAAAAATCTCAAAATAGACAGCAAAACCATTAGATGGCATCAGTTTGAGCAGCAATCACATCACAATTAGGTGCGAACTTAAAATGAATATGGTCTGAACTTACAGATTTAAAAACCTATTAGAACAACGTAGGAGATGTACGTGAAGAACAATTATTAAACTTCGCGTTAGTTTTAAAATCAAGATTTTTTTTAAATAACATTCTGTCTTTATAATTTTACCAATCAGAAGCATCGTGGCCTCGACGAGGTTTCATACGTCAAAACAACAATTAAACAATGTACGTATTCCTAAAAAACTGTTTAGAGAGAAAAAATATAAGTATGTAGAATATTTCTTATTCTGATAGATGGAATGGATAGGTGCCGCTCAGAAGGACTTCCCTTAGAATTGATCATCACACTGTTGATGTTTCTGCAGAATCGGATTCTTCAGAAACATCAACAGTGGTTGTGATGTATATTATATATGTTACGGCGGGAAAACCACTTGAGGAACGCTGCTCCTAAATATCAATGGCGTCCGCCATATTGTCTTCGCCTTAGATTCCTCTTCGTGGCAGATGGGTAAATGGGTAGTTGAAATCACACACAATACTTGACTCAAACACCAAACGTTTATTTAGAATAGTTCATTTACAGGCACTTATAAACTTTTCAGAGGTTGAGACACATTCACATAAATCATTGTTACTATGGAGACGAATGGGTTTAAGAAACTCCATTTAAATCATGTTACAATTCTCGTTTGCACTAATTAATATTAATCACATCAAAAACCACTTTAATTTACTTAATATTAACATTGCAATTGCAATTTTTGCTAAACACGAGATAATGTGCGTTCATCTTTCGTCTCACGCGATGTTCTGTGCTCACGCGTCTCTAGTCCGTCTAGCGGAAGTACAACGCACTCAGTATTGTTATTAATTACTTAATCAGTTAAAACTAATAAACAATACTAAAATAATTCACAATTGATTGTAATAATTATTTAACAATAAAACAATACCAATATTAATGCGAAGGCGTTATTAAGTTAATGTCTAATTAATAGGTTCATTACATTTTACAACAGAATGTTACTTACGCCATTTCCGGCTAATTAAAGGATTTAATACAAAGAACGGGTTTTCTACTAATAAATTGCTCTACAAAATAATCTTATGACTTTTTAGTTTATAATTACATAAAGAAACTGATTTAGTCGTGGTTTCAGATTATAAATTGAGTTATTGACTATTAAAATCGTATTCGCCGCCATCTTCACAACAATGTGCAATGACGTCTCTCATACAGCCTAATTTCAAGTGAGCAATCATTAAAATCCCAATATTCATAATCAATTAGCTTATCTTAATTTTAACTATAGTTCTAGTTAAAGACCTCTGTTTAATAAATCATTATTCGAGCCGTCCACCATTCAATTACAAACCATCTCTGTAGTAGTTAACACAAAAGCTCACAGATGGCACTGTCGTAATAACTGTACAAATATCTCAGAGATGGCAGGTTCATCAATTATTATAAAAAACTAAGCTAAGCTATTATTATAAGCTGGTTATTAATTAGATTGACTAATGATCCCAGCAGATAGACACTCTCGCGGCGACACGGCCATTCTGATCGGCGGTGCGCGCTCTGCACTTGCCGTTGCCGTCCGCTCGTCCGTCCGTTGTCTTATGTGTAGTCTCGTGGTTGTTATCTGAAATAGTGGAGATAAATTTTGTCGGCAGATTATTGTTGCTTTTATTATCCTACAATGTTTATTCAATTGTAGGATTTAGTAACAGGAAGGTTCATTCAACATAGAAACCTTGTAATAGATCTGACATTCAATGCATTTTTGTATCACCTTCCTAGACACACATGCACAGTTACAGACATATAAAGCTGTTTGGAATTTTTATTCAAGTTATTGGATGCTAAGCTGTTAGCTTAATAAAACAATTGTTGCCTGAATGATTCAATTACATTAATTGAATTGAGTTTATTGATATTGTTTGATCAACTTCTAGCTCACAAGAATTTTGTTGGCAAAATTATTCAACAGCATTAATTTAATTCATTGATAGTTTGATCAGCTACTAGCTGAATAGAATATTGTTTGATTAGCTACTAGCTAAATAGAATATTGTTGGAAAAATTATTCAACAACATTATTTGAATTATTTGATATTGTTTGATCAGCTACTAGCTGAATAGAATATTGTTTGATTAGCTACTAGCTTAATAGAATATTGTTGGCAAAATTATTCAACAACATTAATTGAATTTATTGATGTTGTTTGATCAGCTACTAGCTGAATAGAATATTGTTTGAATAGCTACTAGCTAAATAGAATATTGTTGGCAAAATTATCAACAACATTAATTGAATTTATTGATATTGTTTGATCAGCTACTAGTTGAATAAAATATTGTTTGATTAGCTACTAGCTAAATAGAATATTGATTGATTAGCTACTAGCTAAATAGAATATTGTTGGCAACATTATTCAACAACATTAATTGAATTTATTGATGTTGTTTGATCAGCTACTAGCTGAATAGAATATTGTTTGATTAGCTACTGGCTAAATAGAATATTGTTGGCAAAATTATCAACAACATTAGTTGAATTTATTGATATTGTTTGATCAGCTACTAGTTGAATAAAATATTGTTTGATCAGCTACTAGTTGAATAAAATATTGTTTGATTAGCTACTAGCTAAATAGAATATTTTTGTCAAAATTATCGAACAACATTGATTTTATTGATATTGTTTGATCAGCTGTTTGCTTTTTCAGCAAACAGATAATATTGTTGCTTACTATGACTTTGCAACCTTGTATAATAGGTCTACTGTCTACTAGATTCGTTTTAAATAAAATTATTGATAGCTTTAGACATTGTGATTTGTATTTGGTAAATGTAGTGTGAGTAGTATGTTTTTATTTGTTCATTCTCACGGGAAGGTAATGCTCTGTGATAGACACAAAGTCTTGGATTTGACAGGATAAAAGGATAGGATCAGGAACACCGCTCTGTGATAGACACAAAGTCTTTGATTTGACAGGATTAAAGGATAAGGAGTTTAGGACCATTGCTCCGTGACAGGCACGAAGTCTTTGATTTGACAGGATATAAGGAACCAGGCTCTGGGCGTTTAATACGCCGTGGACCCAGCAGGATAACATGAGAGTATTATTTTATCAGTTCCCTCCACGGCTGCTGATAGATCATTTGTTGTGTTTGTTCATTATCAGTCACCTCCACGGCTTCTGATAGATCATTTGTTGTGTTGGTTCTTTACCAGCTGCCTCCACGGCTGCTGATAGATTATTTGTGTGATTCATTGTGAGTATTACTTATTGCGCTAGTTGTTTCCTCCACGGATACCATTAGCTTTTTGTGAGTATTATTATTTTATACTTCATTAGTTACTGTTAGTACTAATACTTTGTTTTTGTTAATAGTTGTTGCTTACAACTGGCAGGATTGCAAAAACATTAAAATAATGAAATCGGAATACCTGATACTCATCACACATGAGCATCATGTAGGTAGGTAGGTTGATTGGCGATTGTATTGAGCCTTTTAATGCAACACTGTTTGATATCAGTAGTGAAGTGTTTGAAGTAGTTTGAAAACTTCTCACCTTTTATGTTAACTTATAGTGTGTAAACACTGAAACAGTCATTCTGGGTTGGCTGTCCTCATGCTGTTTCTCATTTGTTAGCTTCATAGCCGGCGACACGGTCATTTGTTCACCAGGCTGTAGTACTTGATGTTGTTTGTATTTGTAGTGAATTTGCTCTACTATCATTTCCTCTTTTATAACATAATTGCCTCGAATCTGGAATGTAAAAGTCATGCAGGTAAATAATAGAACAATAAAAGATGTTATGTAAACATCACACCTGCTATCCCAGAAGGGTTAGGCAGAGGTGTACATCATCACTTTGCCAGTAATGCCTAAGCCTCTTGTTAAAGGGCAAGACTATATGCCATTAATATTATTGTCTGGACTGCTACTGAGAAATTCCTGATGAAAAAAAACCCAACGACACTTTGCTAGACTTGGGAATCGAATCCAGGCCCACATGCTTTAATTGTATGTTCCATGACTACTAGGCCCACAAAGCAGTCTGACTAAATGTTTAAATTAGTAATGAAAATATAGTAATCAATTGTTTTTAAATAGTTATCATACTTAGATGGTAATCAAACTAAGATGGGAAAGTTAATCTGATTAAAACTACTTTAAAAACACTATTGGTTGTGTTACTGTACTAGTGAAACATTCACATTTTAACATATTTAAAGCTTTGCTTTCTGTTGAATTATCGCACTGAATTTCATTGTCACAATTTCTTGAACAACGTTGTTGTTTTGTTAATTGTTTTGTTTTATGAATCAGTTACATAACAAAGCATTACTTATGTGAAACATGTGCACCCTGGCTTTGAATCCAACTCGTATGCTATAATGGGAAATAGTATGATGCTATTATTGCGTTTCGCCATTAAAATAATGTTTAATGTGGATCAATTATTTTTTTAACTTCAAGCTAATCAATTAGTGATGTAGTAAGGTCAGATACAGATTCGATTGATAGATATTGAATAAATAAATAATTATTGTAATATTAAACATAACATAACATCACGCCTGTAATACCCGAAGGGTTAGGCAGAGGTGTACCTAATAGTACACCCACATTTCGCCAGTTATGTTGTTAAGTCCCATGTAATAAGGGGCGAGCCTATTGCCATCAACCGGGCACAAATCCAGACTCCGTGGCTGTTACTGATAAATTCCTGGTGGAAAAAGCCAATAACACTTTGCCTGACCCGGGAATCGAACCCAGGACCTCATGCTCAACAGTTGCGGTTGCGACCACTAGACCAAGGAGGCAGTTAAGTATTGTAATATTTATCATGACATATTGTGTCATTACAATACAAAGATTCACATCTGCCGGGTGTCCAGTGACGGACAACTTTGTTTGTTTTTATTGAATCTTGAAACATGTTGTCCAATACAAATGTTTACAAGTTTGTACAAAGTACTTAATTGCAATTCCTCACTTGAATATCAAGTATGAGGGATTTCTAATAAGAATTATTTCTATTGCATGTTTTACTCTGAATGACATAATATTAAAACATAACAAGATTTAATACTTAGTTAATTAATTAATGTGTGAATGCAAGTAACTAACTATCATTTGATTCATGTGTTCAGTTTGTGACACATTAAGTACCCTGGTTTAAATTTTAATAAAAACATTGAACGGGTAACCTTATCACTCCTTGAGTGATTAAAGATGTCTTAATATTTCAATTCCACGGGTGTCAATTTAAGGTGGCAATTAACCTAGCCAGTGTGTAATGTGATAAGTTAAAATATTGTTAACTGCACTACAGTTACTAAAATGAATAAAATAAAATACTTCCCGGGTTTGATGTTCCATCCCGTAGGTTAATTTATTGATATGCTTTCCCAGTGTTCATGTTTCTTTTATTTTGCTGCTTCGGTCATTCTGTGCTGTACTGTATGTTTGTCACTTTGATTGGACTATGAAGTTTTCTGGCACATAAAACTTCATTGTTTGTTTTCCCATGTAAAAAGTATTTTCATGTGAACTTATTGTCTTACTGGGTCATGTGTGTTCAAGTTGAAATAAGCCATAATTATCATGTTGGTATCTGTCAACCACTATGATGAAAATACAGCCAAATTTTAGACGATCAGTCTTCAGTTCAATATTTTCCTGTATGTCATCATTTGGATGTTCCGGCGCATATTCATGAGCAAAGCGCAGATAAAATCCCTTTCTTCTGATGTTACGGCGGGAAAACCACTTGAGGAACGCTGCTCCTAAATATCAATGGCGTCCGCCATATTGTCTTCGCCTTAGATTCCTCTTCGTGGCAGATGGGTAAATGGGTAGTTGAAATCACACACAATACTTGACTCAAACACCAAACGTTTATTTAGAATAGTTCATTTACAGGCACTTATAAACTTTTCAGAGGTTGAGACACATTCACATAAATCATTGTTACTATGGAGACGAATGGGTTTAAGAAACTCCATTTAAATCATGTTACAATTCTCGTTTGCACTAATTAATATTAATCACATCAAAAACCACTTTAATTTACTTAATATTAACATTGCAATTGCAATTTTTGCTAAACACGAGATAATGTGCGTTCATCTTTCGTCTCACGCGATGTTCTGTGCTCACGCGTCTCTAGTCCGTCTAGCGGAAGTACAACGCACTCAGTATTGTTATTAATTACTTAATCAGTTAAAACTAATAAACAATACTAAAATAATTCACAATTGATTGTAATAATTATTTAACAATAAAACAATACCAATATTAATGCGAAGGCGTTATTAAGTTAATGTCTAATTAATAGGTTCATTACATTTTACAACAGAATGTTACTTACGCCATTTCCGGCTAATTAAAGGATTTAATACAAAGAACGGGTTTTCTACTAATAAATTGCTCTACAAAATAATCTTATGACTTTTTAGTTTATAATTACATAAAGAAACTGATTTAGTCGTGGTTTCAGATTATAAATTGAGTTATTGACTATTAAAATCGTATTCGCCGCCATCTTCACAACAATGTGCAATGACGTCTCTCATACAGCCTAATTTCAAGTGAGCAATCATTAAAATCCCAATATTCATAATCAATTAGCTTATCTTAATTTTAACTATAGTTCTAGTTAAAGACCTCTGTTTAATAAATCATTATTCGAGCCGTCCACCATTCAATTACAAACCATCTCTGTAGTAGTTAACACAAAAGCTCACAGATGGCACTGTCGTAATAACTGTACAAATATCTCAGAGATGGCAGGTTCATCAATTATTATAAAAAACTAAGCTAAGCTATTATTATAAGCTGGTTATTAATTAGATTGACTAATGATCCCAGCAGATAGACACTCTCGCGGCGACATATATATACTTCTGACCTGCACATATCCATCAAGTCTTTATATTTGGCAACAGGTTTCAGAATATGCAGGTTTTAGTTCAGTTTGTTCAGACTTCAGAGTTCCTCATGTTACCGCAAATTACTAAAATATTATAATCAGGTTGAGTCAGGTCATATTTTAAAAGCAATTTGTTGGGATCACTACCGTCTGCATGAACTTCTTGTATGTTACTTCGGTTAATCTTCTTACCTTTAAGGTGAATGCGACTAGGTAACCTCGAAATTCGATTATTTTTACGAGTTTTGCAATTCACCGATCAGTGTCAGGTTGTATCTACACTAATATTATAAAGAGGAAAGATTTGATTGTTTGTAACGAATAGGCTCCGAAACTACTGGACCGATTTCAGAAATTCTTTCACCGTTAGGAAGCTACACTATCCGCAGGTGACGTAGGCTACTTTTTATACCTGTATTCCCACGGGAACGGGAACTACGCGGGTGAAACCGCGTGACGTCCGCTAGTGTTAAATAAAATAGGATTCGCGACCGTAACAAATGTGACTTTACTGAGTAATAATGATTAAAATCACCCATACAACCGCCTCAGTTTATATAAGTATCTTGAATGGCTTTTTTGTCAAATAGTCACTTTATTTAACATACAACCTGACACTGATCGGTGGACTGCAAAAAAACGTAAAACAACGAATTTCTTGGGCTACCTTGTCGTATTCACCTTTAAGTCTTTCATCCAGACCTCATTATTGACTAGACATTTAAAGTTAAACACGTCATTCTGGGTTCCGTTGTGGACACCATAGGGTTTATCTTCGTTCTTGGTCCATCTTACTTATAAAATCGCCATTCATGAAGGGTATGTAAGATAGTTTTGGCATCTTTTCTTCTTTACTTTATCTGAATATTTGAAGATGAAATTCCACTGCATAAGTGCGAAGTAGCAGGCGAATTAGTGATGCTAAATGACGACGAAGAAATCGCAGAGAAACTGTCGACATGATTAGGGCAGAATATGCTATCGCAGATCGAATGGACATTAGTGGGAGACGGCATAGGAGTTGGCCCTGATAGAACGGGGTAGATCTGTGGTGAAAAAAATTCTATCTCTTTAAGCTGTATTATTGGTGAATTTTTGAAACTAGAAGGCACTTCCAAAGAAATTATACTAGGCTGATTGCTGTTAACATCCACGGCAGACGGATCAGATATGACATTCAGTATTGAGCTGTCGCAGGTAATTTCTTCGTTCTCACCATGTTCATCTAAAACTTCTACCCATGGGAGTGATATGAAATTTCGAATGACGTTATTGCGACGCACGCTATTTCTTAAAATTTAACGAGTGGCACGCCAGTTCGAAAACTCATTAAGTCGAAAACTGCTATTTCGAATGACGTTGTGGCGAACACGCTGATTCGAAAAACTGTTTGAATGATATGCTAGTACGGAAGTCTTGGTATCGAAATCTACGTTTGCGAATAGCATATTCCAATCTGAATTTGTCTGGGTATCAGAAAACCACCTACAAATTATGTCAGATAGTTCCTGACTGATTTCTGCTGCACCAAGAGGCAAAGGTGATGTTTGTCGTATCATGTCGTTGTCATCAACATTCACACCTGAAATTTTAAAAATAATTTTGTATTGTTATAGGTATTCATAAAATACTAATTATAATAATGTATATTGCAAGACAAATATAACTAGCTATTAATTAACAAATTGAAAATAAAAAATCTGTATATTTAACGATATTTTTAAATGAACAACGTCCTAACTGATTTAATTATCCCAGTAACAACGTCTTATCTTAACATCGAACCAACAAATCGTATCACAGATTCCGTAGAAAAACTTCCCAAATTCACATCAGACGCTTAGAAGTTCAATAATGTTCGTATAAAATTGTCCTAATATTTCATAAGACCTCTACTTTTTATTGCTTATAATTAATGAAAGAATGATTACCCTGTAAATAAATATGACACTAATCGCATTTTCGCACTAAAAATGCGTGTCTAAATCTCTCCGTCTTAAAACGTCCTATATGAAAATCGATCGCCCGCAACTGTATAATGAGACAAAAAGCAATATAGAAATAATTTTTATTAATTTTAGAACTTAATAGTTTGTCTTACCAAATAACACAACTAATGAATCGTCCACTTACCAGCATTTACACTTTTCTTCATATAAACATCAGAAAAATCTGAAACTGCTGAACCGAGCTCAGGCCTTTCTGCATCTTTTTTAAGCATATCCAACATTTTTCGTAATCGTGACATCTTAATAAATTTGTTTTGTATGCTAAACACTTGATAAATTATTTTTTACATCGAACAGAAAAAAGCAAAGTAAACGGTACAAAAATGCCCTCCCTCCAACAAACAACGGCCGAACTGACGAACGGACTTGGCGCCCGCGCCGTCGCCGCTTCACGCGCGCCGTCTCTTGATCACTTAGTGCGTCTTTATGCGGAGCCACTGTCAGATTGAACGATATTCGATTCTATATTTCCGAAACTAAATGAGATACGAAAATTCTAAAAACGTACGTCTGTAGAGTTCGTATTCCTTAACTCGTTTAGCTATTTAACTCGTTTTTGCTCCATGATCACATCGGACTCTGTTCTACGGATAAGTCGTTTTGCTTGCCAAACAGTCACCTTGAACTTGTACGCTTGGTGACCATATTATATGAAGAATCATGCATAAGTTCATAGCTATTAAAAACGGAATAGAGTTTTTTCATTTTAATTATGGGTTAGTACTTCTGGGCACTGTACTGATGTAAAGGATGATATTATTATGGCAAGAAAGGAGGTGGGTGATGAGATGATAAGTAATAGAGAAGTATGGAAGAAGAAGACATGTTGTGTTGACTCCAACTGAATTGGGTTATGGGCAAGAGAATTATGAGCAAATTCTGGGTGCAGGCTTATAATATTGTCCTTTATCTTGATAATCTTGTAAGCTCAGGGGTTTCTTAGTTTAGTTTCAGGTATCTACACCTGTTGGAAGTAATTTGAATAGGTACTATTTTCATGTAAAGTAAGTAGATAAGTAAAATGTATTGGATTAAGTTTCTAAAAAGCTTACAAATCGTTGTTTAATATAATTGAATCGTTTTGAAAACTTTTGGCACTTGGTAAGGATTATCAGATTTATTAATGTGAATAGCAAAGATAAATTTAAACATTTTGAAATTTTTAACTTTTCTGTCCGAAGTCAAATTCTGCAATTTTTTTTCAACGATTTATTAATGGAGAAAGGTTTGTTGCAGGTACATTGTAGTGTTTCAAAATATAAATCTTAAAAGATACCCATAATAATTATGTTGATTTTTCAGTTCATTCTATTGAAAATAACATTATGTTATCATAGATTCATCATTATACTCAGACACTATTCTGTATTTTCGGACTTGTCCTGGAAATTCCAGACGCATGGCAACCCTACCTCTTTTGGTTCTCCAACTGTCCTAATCCTCAAAATAAAAATTTTAGAATGAGTCTTACCACGTTAAACACTGATAGTTGACTTGTTTTATTACAGTAGCTAGCTCATATTGTCCCATTGCTGGATAAAGGTCCATTCTTACCAACGGTCACGATTCTGTGCAACTTCTTTCCAATTCTCAAGGAAGACATCCAGTTCGTCCGGCCTTCGTGGTCTGCTGCGACTCCGTGTCACGGTTTCAGGTCACCAATCCTGAGCGTTAAGGGTCCACAGCTTGCACGTCATGCGACAGACATGTCTTGCCCAGTTTTTTATTAATAATACTATTATATAAAGTAGTCATGTACCTTATTATTACAACAAACTCATAATTTAACCGCTATTAATTAATAACTGCAATGAAAATCAAAGTAAATTATTATTATTATAATAACAAATACTCGTAATATAACAACGATCAAAGAAACGAGAAATAATTCACAACGACAATAATGATGATGAATGAATGGATTTATTGTTCATTAGTTTTTGACAAAACAACATTGCTACAATAATAGTACAATTCATGATACACGATACTTTGAAAATATACGGGAGGGTATTGTGTGATGACACGATAATTTGCATATTTAAATTAACATGGAGCTTTCATCTCGTAATCATCTAACGATGATCATCATCACCCACCATTCGACTACTCATCACACATTACTCTTTTTTTTTATCACATCTTCTATACTTAACCTATATCTCCCATCTTCATATATCTAGACCCGATTATGCAAAGGTACCCCGAAGTCTTGTTCTTACTCTTCCTGTCTAGATATTAAAAAGCGAGCTAAAAATAAAATATAGGGATGAGCTACGATATGAAACAATTGTAGATATTATTTAATAGGTAAACTAAATATCAAATTGTATTTCGTGCAGGGACTGAATTACCCAAAAATAATGGTACCTTTAAATTTCGGTATGACGTCATACCGTTAAATAAGGGTTCCCAAAATATTTCGAAACCGTTATTTTTTTCGGTAACGGAATTTTGAGGTTGGAAATGCATACCGGTATATTTTGGTAGAAGTACCATAACCGTTATAAATGTATCGGTAGCGGTACCTTAACCTAAATAAAAGGGGGTTTTCTTTAACGCACCGCCTCGCCACTCTGTCTGTCGTTCACTTTTCGATTGTTGCACTTTTTACTTAGTATTGGTTTATATTGCCCCGTCTCGCATGCATTTCGGTACCGAAATCGTGTTAGGGTTAAATAACGGTTTAGCCCAATCTTTATTTATAAAGGTACCGGTATAGCTCAACCTTTATTTTAAACCGGTACCGGTATATTTTTGAGGTATCTTAACCTTTAACCGTAACCGTTTTCAGTCCAGGATTTCATGAAAAATGTGCGTTACCTTAACATTATAATTACTAATGATATTAACCAGATCACCATTCGGTTGGTTAAGAACAAGCGCCACTTTACCAAACGATCTACGTACCCGTCCCAATTTCACACCCCTATATCCCCAAAACAAATACACATTCACTTTCCTAAATCCATACTAACACGTCGAGTAATTAGCAAATAACTTTGGAAGTCTAGCGGCTTCCGTCCCCGGTGTGCGTTTTGCACGAATAAATAAGTTTTACGCACGATTGTATGAGGCTAACATAGTTTCATGTCGTACTTGCGTTGGAAAACGTTGAAGAAATCGATTGGTGTATCCGCGTTTAAAATAAAGTCATTTGCTTGAAGGTTCATAATTATCTATTACAAAAAAGTTTTGTGTGCTTAATCGACTGGCGCTGACGACACCAAATCGCCAAAAAAAACTGTTTCTACGTGCTACAAATGTTACATTATACCGTCCGCATGGTTCGAGCCGGTTCCAGCGGCAATCCAGAAATAATTCACGGTTATTAATAAAACACCCTTTTTTTGGAGGTTGGGAAATCATCGAATGACTCCTCCCGCTCTGGGCGAAGCGGAAGGGAGTGTCAGACTTCTTCTGACTAAAAACCACCCATGTTCCTTCTTAGCGTTTTGTGTCGAGGCCGCGGTATCTCTTTCGGACAACCAGCAGCCCTGGCTAATAAATCGCGCTCACGTGAAATATATGAACGTCGCATTTTCTAAATATGGCTGATTGGTTTGAATGAAAATGAATTATTACTCGTATTTATCAATGAAACTTAGATACCTTCGAAACAATGAAACGACGAATTTTTGGAACACATATTCTAGGACGATTAGTTTTCTTACTAATAGTATATAACCGTAGTTACGAGATATAAAAAAACACGTTGTTTAGAAAATATGATGTTCCAAAAATTCGTCGTATCATTGTTTCGGAGGTATCTAAGTTTCAAATTGTTACTCCTACATCAACACATTCTTTGGATTTATAAAACTGTGACGACATGCAGTAACCACTTCAATTATACAGATTGACGAGTGTTAGTGATCTTAACTAAATAATTATAAAAACATTATGACTGTTTCTTTCTTTTATCTTTTTAATAAAACATTGTTTATTTGCGTAGCGCTAATAGGACCAGTAGAACTAGTGGGAATGATCCAAGAGTTCTGCACTAGACATATTTCTTCATTCTTATTTTATCATTCAACTACTAAAAAAAACATAACTGACTAAAAAAATGTGATTCTGTTTAGTCCGTCTGTTAGATTATCGAAAAATATTGGATACACGTATCCAATATTTTGCTTTATCAAATTAATGAAAATTGACGAAGATAAAACCCATCAAAGATTGTGAGTGGGGGACTTGTGACGTTACTTCACGGTAAAAAATGTACTGCAGTGTAACGCGAGTTTTCAAAGCACTGTGTCGTCTGCATTTTCGTTCAAGTGAAAAAAGAAAAAAAACGTTTTTTGGAAATTTATCGGACGGACTAATTAGATTTTTATAGTAAATTACCCCCTATTGCAATTTAAATAATAAAATCAATTAATGTCGGCGCACCAAGTCTTCTTCTTCCATACTTCTCTATTACTCATCTCTACTCTTAGGTGGCGCAGTGACGTACTTGTTTCATCTCTTCTTCTTCCCAGCTGAGACACAAGAAAGTTTGGTATTATCGTTTTGAGGTTCTTATTTAGGTAATTTTTGGTAATAACAAGGTACTGATTTACAGTCTAATCGACATCTATTGTTAAATTTATTGCTGTTTTTTTTTTATAAATGAACCCTAAAAGTTACTTTTGTTTATTATTTGTTTATAAACGTTTATGAGTTTTGTATTTTTTATTTACTAGTGATAAATCTGACACGATTTTCATGTGGTTGACTGCCTGGGGTGGGCAATGTAGACACAGTTTGTAGAAAAGACAAATCTAGCGTCTACTGTTGACGACATAGTTGGCGCAGTAGCTGAGCGAATGGACTGTTGCGCTGTGTGTCGCGGGTTCGATCCCCGCACGGAACAAATATTTGTATGGCCTACAGATAGTTGTTTCGGGTCTGGGTATTTGTGTATGTGAGTTTATATGTTTGTAAACGCACCCACGATACGTGAGAAATTCCTAGCGTGGAGCAACGTTTTTTTTTTTTAAATAAAAATGAAGTGACTGTTTACTTTATTCTTAGCGTTATTAAGCGCAAGTGTAGCAACAAACACTTATTAAACGAATATTTCATTCCTCCATTACTATTTGGCTAATGAACGTGCGCTCGCACAAGCTCGCAGGGGACGTGGTATTCAAAAAGTCACGGAAATGTACATAATATTCAAATATTGGGTACGTAAGTATGCATAATCATACAGCAGTTGATTAGAATATTCTTGTTTGGTTGCGTAGTTCCGTAGTAAGGGATGTGATACGCAAAACAATGCTGGCTTTATCGAAGGATTTAATCAAATTATCATTATCATCAGCAAGTCACTGCTGGATTTGTCCAGTACCGCTTGCCATGCGTCTCTAAGTTATCACCATCACCATTTCAGCTTAAAGACGTTCATTACTGGACATAGCCACCTTATAATGCCTACGTTGTACGAGTTGTACGTCATTAGGTCAACCTAATAGCCTGAAAGAATACAAGTATCGTTACAAAACTATGTATATTATGATTTTGAAAGAATTTTGTAACCTTTGAGGAGTTTTGTACCTTTTACCATCAGCGTATCCACATGAGATTATGATTATCAGACGCAAATACTTAAACAGCTTCAGAAAATATATTAAAAACGTAATAAGAGCCTAAATTATAACGGCCTAAATTAACATAAAATTTGAGGGTTGCCCTCGATTTTCCTGAAATCCCATCATCAGATCCTGACTTGATGACAATGGGACCACTTCGGAAGGATACACTTTCGAATACAAAAAGAATTTTGAAAATCGGTTTACAAATTGACGGGGATATCAGTGTATATTTAAAAAAATAAATACCAATCGAATGGGGATGTTTTCTGACTAAAAAAAATATTATTCAAACTAGTCCGTCTGTTACATTATCGAAATATATTTTGGAAATGTATTTTTTGTTTTAACAAATCAATAAAAATTGACGAAGATAAAACGCGTCAAAGATTTGAGTGGGGGCTTGTGACGTCACTCGCCGGTAAAAAATGTCATATTAATGTCTTAGAATATGACGTCACACGAGTTTTCAAAGCACTGTATCGTCTTCGTTGTTTGTTTACGTGAAAAAAGAACAAAACGTGTCCAATATTTTTTGGAAATCTATCTGACGGACTAATTAGATTTTGTTAAGTTAACTACCCTATTTTGTGAACCAGAGTAAAGACTTTATTCACCTGCTCACCAAAACGATCACGGACCTCATCCATCACTTTCCAACAGGCGTGATCGAGGTCAAAAGCAGGTCCATTTAGTAATAAAAAAACCAGCTCAGTCTAAGCAGTAGGTAACCACGAGTCACTTCCCATATTTTAAGTAAATTCAGCTTACCGATTGGATTTCCTGTAATTATTTTCTTTCTTCAGTGTGTAGTTTATTGGGTAACAGCGATTGGGGATGGCACCAATATTGACCTAGAAAACTCAGCTTATGACCTAGATTTTGTTGTATTTAACCGACTTCCAAAAAGGAGGAGGTTCTCAATTCATCTGTATGTTTTTTTAAATGTTCGTTGAAATGAAATGAAATGAAATGAAATGAAATGAAATTTATTATTTGCTAGAATTGTAGTACAATGTTGATGGTCAGGTTTTGTTACAGTAGCTTACACAATTCGCTAAAACTAGCATGCAAAATTAAATAGTACACTGAAATCGAATTTAATAATTGATATGTTATAATAATAAGAATGTCAATAATTTATCAATAAATTAATTTAGAATAGGAAAATGTCAACGTAAATCTCTAAAGTTAAGGTACTCATTTACAGAATAAAAGGTTTTATCGATAAGCCATCTGTATAATGCTGTTTTAAAACGATTAATTGGCAATTCCCTATATGATTTTGGTAGTTTGTTGAATATCCTTACAACCATTGGATAACAACTCCTGTGATATAAGTGACTTTTCATCGGAGGAATAATAAGTCTGTCAGGATATCTCGTTTTAAACGTAACAGTGTCTCCAAGACGTTGAAATAATTCGGAATGTGTTTTTGCAAATTTACAACATTCAAAAATGTACATTCCAGGAACTGTTAATATATTTAATTCTTTAAACAAAGGTTTACATGAAGTCAATGGTGGCACATCACAAAGATCGGATATCTCCGTTGTTATTTTTGTGTTTGAAAGGGTATACTCCCGAGGTGGTCCCATTGTCACCAAGTCAGGATCTAATGATGGGATCCCTAAGAAAATGCGGGCAACCCTAACATTTTGTACACACATCACGTTTTCCATAGATTTTCTGAAGCTGTTCAATTATTTGCGTCTGATAATCATAATCTCAACGCTTAGAAGTTAAAAGAAAATTCCTTCAAAATTAAACGTACTAATGGACCGATACATGTATTCTTTCAGGCTATTAGGTTTACCTAATGATAGGAAGCAAATTTCATTAACCGACTTTTAAAAAAAAGAGGTTCTCAATTCGTCGGAATCTTTTTATTATGTACGAATATATAACATTTACCGCCAGTCTTTCCAAAGAGTATCGTATTACCTAGTATTAACTGGGTTGTGGAGGTCAGATAGGCAGTCGCTCCATGTAAAATACTGGTACTCAGCTGCATCCGGTTAGACTGGAAGCCGACCCCAACATAGTTGGGAAAAGGCTAGGCAGATGATGATATAACATTTACCGATTATTTATAATTTCAAAACATAATATGACATTTTCTTCTTTTTGTATCGATACTTCCATATTACAAAGTTTGGACCCAGTAGGTGGCCATGTTTATTGCAGTGGCAGAAACACTATTGAGGTCACCAAGGTTACAGGTAGGTAAATGGACACCTGGGACATTCCAGCAGGACGGTGGGGTATTGTTTGATCCGGAGCGCCGCACTCGCACTCGGTGTTGGAGGAACCAATAATACCCTACTTTGGCAGATTATGTTTGCAGCGGCAAACTTGGGTACGCAATCGATTTAGCGCTTTACAAATATACCACTATAGTTCGCTGCCGGGAGAGCTTGTCCCGGTCTTTAGGTGTCCTGTCTTGGATACCCTGAAGAGACTGTAGACTAATTAGCCACAAAAGTTTCTTTTGCTGCTGTTGAGTCTGCCCGGGTTGTGTGGAAGTAAAGGAATCAGGAATCGGATTCTTGGGTCTTGGGTCAAGTGAGTGACGGTCTCGATGGCCGACTGGTCGCAAGCAAGGCTGCAGATCATGACGTTCCTGGGTTTGATCCCGGGCGGTTTGTCCACGATTTTTTCTTTTACTAAAACAACTTGCAATATCTACGCCAATGATCTGACAACATAACATAACGTCACGCCTGTAATACCCGATAGGTTAGGCAGAGGTGTACCCATTAATACCTACACCCACATTTCGGCAATTATGTTTAAGTCCAGTATAATAAGCGGTGAACCTATAATTGCCATCAACCGGGCACAAATCCAGACTTCATGGCAGCTAAGTACTGAGTAATTTCCCAATATTACTTTGCCCGACCTAAGAATTGAACCCAAAACCCAGCCGTCGCGATTTCAACCACCAGACCAACGCGGCAGTCCGACGCGCGACGCGGCATGATCCGACAACTTTTACATAAATTATATAAAGTGCTAACGCCCCATAATGATCGAAGACGCATCCATCAATCATATTTAGAAAATCCCATCGAAATCGATTCAGCAGTTTTCGATATTACCCCATCACTTTCATTGCTCCGTTAGTAACATCATTAGTTTCGTGCCGCAAGAAATGGTAATGGTTTTTAATTACTATCATGGTGTTTTAATAACATGAGATAAGCAGTGACAGTAGTTGTTGTAATAATTGTATAGTGCATGCGTCATTATCTACACGATTTACCCGATTGTTGGTAAAAGAGGGTAATGATTTTTAGATACTTATTTTGCTGTAGCATCAACAAAAAAAGGAGAACGACAAATATATTTAAGAAATAACCCTAAAAGTCGAAAACTAAGATACAGAGACGTAGAGTAGGTCGCAACCGGAATTTCTGAAGTCCTGGGTTTGAATCCCAGGATGACTAAAGTGTTATTGGGTTTTTCATCAGGAATTTCTCAGTTGCAGACACAGACTCTAAATTTGTTCCATGTTGACTTAAAATAACTGGCGATATGGGGATCAACTAATAAATACACCTCTGCTTATTCCTTCGGGGATCACTTGGGTGATATTATGCTATGCAGAATCGCCGTTATAGGGCTTTGTCTAAACTAATCAATCATAAAATTACCTCTCCCGCTCTTGGGCAGAGCAAAAGGGAGTGTCAGACTTCTACTGTCTAGAAACCACCCATGTTCCTTCTTAGCCCATCACATCGAGGCCGCGGTATTACTTGCCAACAACCCGCAGTCCCGACGAGAGCTTCTAGATGCCTCACATTCTGTGAGGCCAGCACTGAATGTCTTAAAGAAGAAGTAAACCTTTTAAGAACGAGTATTTTTGTGATATGTTTTACATACGAGTAAGTGACTTCCGTTGCAAACCATACTAGAGCACACATCATGTGGTAGCATGGTAGACATTGAAAGTACAAGCATGTTACAATATCGCGACTATACACACTTACGCCTTTGTTTACTTTAGAGGCGAAGCAGATATTGATCTTGACCGTCAAAGGTACTGAATCAACGTGGGGAAAACGTAGAAAAAATTATAATTTAAAATGTTTCAATTTATTTCCATCTGGCAATGAGATACAAGTCAACATACCTGACCACTTCAATTAGTAGGATATTGAATTTACCAAACAGTTAGGATTGCCATTCGACATGGTCCATATTTTTACGAAAATAAGAATCTCATACATTTATTCCTAAGTTATTCCAAGGAATTATTATTAAAAATTATTTTGACTTTGTTCCTAAAGTATTTCACCAATTTTAAATTATTTGCTATCAATTGGGAACTGTCATGGAGTAGAATAAAACATCATTACAAATATTATGTTTTTTATAAAGTACTTTGGGAACTCTTTGTGGGTTACTTTGGGAATAAACCGTATATTATCGATATCTCAGCTGATAGATTTATTTATTTATTTACCACTCATTATAGCAACATTACAGATTAGATCCAATACGATGCTATAAGATGTCGGACATACTGCAGGTTTTAACAAGTTTATTAGTTCTCAATTATTTATTTGTTTCATAAGATTGTTTTCATATTCGGACTCACACTCAAACCTTCAGTCGATTTGAAGAAAAGAAAATTACTCTAAGAATTTTCTACTTTTCAAATTTCCCTCACTGGTTGTGCTTATCAACAACCAATGAAGCGATTAATGGATAAACAATCATAGCTGTAGTTACTTGAGCCCTTTTCATTTTGCCCGGTTTGTTTAGCTGTAGCCATAAGAATAGTTCTCTAACAACAATCAGTCAGTTGTTTGAACGACATTGGGCAGTAGAACCAACGTTTAGTTTTTTTAAACTTTATGGTCTGTCCTTACAAAAATTACGAGTTAGATTTTCAGCAGTGTTTCTCGAAATAAGAAGCTTCGTTTAGTGCCTTTATTTATAACTTGTATTTAATTATCTTGAAAAAAATTGTGACAATTATTTACTGACCTTCCATTTAGTACCTCACTAAAAGATCTAAATATTCTACCTAATAGTTATAAAAAATAGATCACAAAGAGAAAACCGTTACATTTTGCTTTTTAACTGACAGATCACAAACCATTATTACCTACTGATACAGATGTTCACTTGACATTTCAATTTCCGACAAGATGACAGCTTTTCACCATCACAACATATCAGAGCATCTCCTGCCAACTAATAACACGATAACAAGAACAAATTGCCCCACAATCAATTGGAGAAACTGTCGTCCAACATTAACGGAAGAAGCCACGCGAAAACGGACAAGTTTTTCATTTTGTACACATTTCGTTCATATCGGAATTGCAACCAAAGGAAGCCCGAAGGCCCGGCCGACCGTGAACTGACTGGAAAAACGCAACTTTATACTTACACATGTATAAATATACCGTCTTGCAGCGACAGTAATTCAGTTTTGCGCGACCGCTTGATACAAAATGGTGGTGAACAGGGTGACGGTCTAAGGAAAGTGAAGTGCTCGTGTTGTGTAATAAGTGACATTAATTAACCATCAATATGTACTACCAGACTTTAGTGCTCTGTTGTGTGGCTTTGGCTTCGGCCAACGAGTACCAGGACGCTTTGAAAAAGCTTTGGAACAAGGACAGTGAATCCATGATCGATGTCACCAGTGCTTCAATTGTTATCAAACCTTCAAGCTTCCAATCGAGGGAATCGAGAGAAACCAGGCTCCCTTATACCTACAAACGGTATGCTTTCAAACCCCGTGCTATCCCACTCAGATCAGAAGCCCCCCAAGTAGAAAGAAACATGTATTACGCAAATATGAAGAACAACACCAATGAACTTTTCCCTGGTAATTATATCCCAATTGCCAAAGAGAAAAGTAATTTGACAGATGATGGCCAGTTCCAAGTTAGAGCAATACCCTTGATCAGGAGAGAAGAGTACGAGAAGAGGTCTTTGGATGTTGAGGAACCAATTATTGAGAAGCCGGAGGGATTCTCGGAACTCACTGCCTCACGGAGATCATTATCATGTAAGTATTTCATTACAATCAAAATTATAGTTCTAGGTTAGATGCGGATTTGTCTGAAATGGTATTTGGAAGATCGTCAGGACACCAAATTTTCCATTAAGAGCTGTTTTATTGATATATTTAATTGGGTCATTATCTATATAATAATGTCGACTTAATTGTTGTCATTCCTAAAAATATCGAAAGTGTCTGTAGTGACTTCCAAATGAGCCTCAATAAGTCTTTGTTTTAATTTATCATAATTATGTGTCACTTTTATACAGATTGTCTCATAAGGTTTTTCATCAACTTATCTTAGACCCCCTAACTTATCCACAATTGGATGCACATATTATTACTTATGTATGTATACCAACATCATCGCCGTTTAAAATAACATCCCACAAATCAACACATTCATAATTTGCATCGTCGATATTTTTTTCATTCGATTCCTCTCACGAACTTACGATAAATCGAATGATTTAGAAACAACTGATTTATGTACGAAACTATCAAATTTTATCGTGTATCGGAATCACGCAATCCTTCATCAATAAATTATGTATTTAGTATCATTGAACTCATATTGCATGTTGACAAACAAATGGACAAAAGAATTATAGATGTTTCTTTAATGTGCTAGAAATTATTGAAACGTGGACGTAATCATGATTTGTTTGGCATGGAACACGAATTAACTGGATTTTTATAAATGGATTTAGTAAACGCTATAATAATTGATAACACAAATCATAATTTGGAAACAGAAACGGTAATGACCAAGTGCTAACAGGCAAATTATACACAGAGGCACAGGCACTCACAGAAACTTTTTGTTTTTTTTTTATTATTTATTTACTCTAATTTATTTCATCAACAATGCTTTCAGAAAGGAAAGGGAAACATTGTAAGGAGACCAACATGTCTTAGAATAAAAATTCTAACACTTGTTAAAATAATTCGCCAACTGGGTTCTCATGGTGGAAAAATAGAAAAAGGAAAGTTATTTCACAGCACTGAAAACATTATTATACTGATAATGACTGTTAAAGAAGCATTACCTGACATACTTTTTGACTCAAATATTTTTACAGGAAGAGTTAAACCAATTAAAATCGAGGAACTTTTGAAATTGCTTGTTAGGAAACGCATAAATAGGTAATTAGTTCCTGTATTCATTAGGAAGTTCCTCATGCGACTTTTTTAGTCTTTCGCGATTAAACACAGTGAATAAAATTATTGTGAATCGATGCATATCGAATGGTGTTTTTAGTTTCTTGTCTATACTGTACTTTTTGTCTTGAGGTGACTAAGTTTAGTTCGTGTCATATTTGAGTTTTAGTCACAAAGCATGATAATAAATGAAAATTTTGGTTTCATCTTTATCATGATCTACTTAGACAATGCCTCTGGATTTTCTAACTATTTTGGTCCGCCATCCAGTCTAATCAAATGTAGATGAATAGGTATCAGTATTTCATCTAAATCTATATAAAATATTTGAATTCTTGTTCTTCGTATGGTGTATTAAAAAACTTGGTTATTCTAATCATGTGAAACAATTATTTTTTAAACGAGGTAGTTGCAAGTTATCATAAACTTTGAAAGTTTTAATCTGTCTTGTCTCAGTAGATAATCAATTACTTATAATAAGAAAAGATAACCGTTTTGAATCTATACCTATTTACAGACACCATTATTTTTTTAAAAGTAAGCCATTTCAATACAATGGTCATAACATAATAAAGAAAATCCAAAGCACTTCAATTTTCCATTTCTCTTTTATGAGAGCTTTTTCCGTGACGTGATTTTTTGTAAACATTTTATCCATTTCACTTAATTTAATTAATGGATATTTTATCTCAGGATCTGATATAATTTATTAGTAGATTATTAACCAAGGGCTGTATGACATCAATTGCATACGAGGTTTTTGGCGCCTGAGCGAAGCGAAGGCGCTAATTAACCCGAGTATGCAATTGATGCTTACGCCCGAGATAAATACTCTGCTTTACATATCGATTGTGAGGTAAGTAAACAACAAGACAGCAGGTTTCAATGAACATTTATTAAGAAGAAAAAAATGTGTATTTAATTAAAATTAATAGTAAAATTATTACAATTTGTAAGAGATATGGTCACGTTCTTTTTAGGTATATTTATAGTTTGAATATGAGTTTGTGATGATAAGACTTGAGTTTGAGTGACTTGAGGTTCTTGCATCGTAAATGGCGGCAGTTGACTGGTACTACTAGACATGTTTAAAACTTTTGAAAAAGAACTCAAACAAGAAAATTAATTATTTTCGCGATGCTTTCGCGCCTACTAGTAGACTGCCTTTTTTTTTTCACGCACGCAAGCGCGTCAAATCTTGCTGGCCAGTTTGATTTTTAAATCGATTCCATCTAACATACGATGTGGAAACAAATAGTTCCATATTTAAAATAAAATCTTTATAAAATAAATTGTCTAGATTCCGATTCGAGTAATTAATCGATACCGAGAAAAAAAAAATAACTTTTTAAAAATATTCTTCGTGCAGTATGAGTATGACAGTTCTTTTTTCAAATTCCAAAACCTATGCTGTAATGATAGTCATACACCCCGGCATTCAGGGGTGTAAGGGTGTACTTACAGAGCAAGAGATATGTAAAATATTTTACTGTCGTCTTTTATAATACTTAGTTCTAAACGATTTTTAATAATTTTCTTCTTGTTGGAGTCTTGCATACCCATCATTGTCATCTAACTACGTTTTCTGTAAATCTATTATCATGTAACATTAAGTTTTCGATCAAAAGCTTTATCAATTTTTTTAACATTCAAATGCCCATTGAGTACTTTATCAATTTTAGCTTCAACTATGAGACTTACAAGACAACAAGAAGACATCTAAATCTTATAATCATCATAATCATACGTTATCATTAAACTTATTCAGTTTCAAAGTAAAAATAAAAAACCAAACAGGAACATTACGTTTGATAACATGCATGCAAATGAAACATAAACATTCAAAAAAGCTCTGATTGACTTAAAGAAGATTTTACCGCTAAAACTGAATTCGATTCCATGAAATCATGAACAGACACCAAAAAAAACATACAGCACCATAAATAACCTCGCATTCAGTTCCCTAAGTGAAATTCGCCCACAGAAAATGATGACCATCATTACTATGTCAATACTTTTCTTTTTCTTCGCCTAATAGCATATAACGATAACGGTAACGTAACGTATCGGTCTATACAGTTATGATATACATTTGCGTGTATCGTAGTCAACGAGCGGAAACGATTGCTAGTTACAATATTGATGAAATTCAGTTCAGCGAGAGTTATTGCTGGTTAGTTGTGTCACGTTGTCGGTAAAGACAGAAGGTCGACTGCTCTGTTCCTTGATCATTCCAATCTGAACCTTGGAACTTCATGTTAGGGATTTGGTTTCTACAAATCTTAGTCTTTAAAGTGAACCATTGTACGCGAGCCATGGCGGACGTTACTCCAACCAGCCTTCTTTAGAAGCAGATCAAACTTCCCAGTCTTCTTAGGTCATCCACTTAGGGTCTTGGTGTTCCAAGAGTTTATTTGCGTATCTAAGTGACGCTGGTGCATTCGAGCAGTACATGCGCCACCGTTTCCTCTGTCTCCATGCATGCTCTGCACAGAGGACTAACATTAATACTAGGAGTGTGAACACGTCTGGAGGAATATGAACCTGTTGAAATTTTCGAGTAAATCGGTTTCTTCTAGGCAAGCGTAATCCACTCTAGGTAGCATCATAGCT
The DNA here is from genome assembly GCA_949774965.1 of Diarsia brunnea. Lineage (NCBI taxonomy): Eukaryota > Metazoa > Arthropoda > Insecta > Lepidoptera > Noctuidae > Diarsia > Diarsia brunnea. The sequence goes on along the minus strand of OX459019.1, from coordinate 8,963,804 downwards.
TTACAACAGGCGCATGTTTGTAATGAAGTTGGTTACTTGGAAGAATTTAAGGTTAATTTAAGATCAGTCTTCAAGTTCATAATCTAATAGGAGAAGCTCGTAGTTAAATCATAACAGTCGCTCGGGTCGATCTGTTAATCCGGGTTGGTGACCCCATTACATACCAAGTTTCCTCCGTAGCTTGGAAAGGACGTTAAGCCGTTGATTCCGGCTGTCATTTATAGATGTTTAGCCGGAAAATCTGAGATCCAGTCTTACCAAAGGGTAACGTTTTATCCTGTACTAACAGGGTTACGGAGGTCAGATAGGCAGTCGCTCCCTAAAAATACTGGTATTCATGTGATTATATTGGTAGCGTACCCCAGCATTGGTCCCAAATGATTGGGAAAAGGCTTGACATTACTTGAGTGAAGTAGATTTTCTGTTCCAAAGTTACCAGTTGATATTCAGTCGACGGTGAATTTGTAACGGTTGGTAATGATAGTGGTATGATTGCGACCGTTTCTCTGTTATTGGGTGAGCAGGACGGTAAGTGCAGTGGACTGATAGAAAGGGATCCATTCAGGGGTGTGATTGACGAACTTTTTTAACTTTTATCTTTCAGAAATCAATAGAACATCGTCTTAAATGTTCTATTGATTTCTGATAGGTAAAGATAATATTAATAATTATGTCTATTGCTTGTGTCTCATGCTTTATTTTCAAATGATTCTCTAGCCGAAAATGTTAAATGCCTGTGTTTAAGGGGGGAGTCTGTGGGTCAAGACTTAAATAGGTTAAAAATTAAGGCCAGCTTTTGGACTAATATTCTTGAAAACAAATTCACAATAATATAAAGGGAATACACTGGGTATACCTTATATCACGAAATATCATTGAAAAAAGGTCAAATAACCAGTTATTTAATAAAAATATTGAAACCGATTGCGGCTGAGAAAAATACATAAGGTTTAGAATTATAATATACATTAATCTGTATAGATGCATCGCTCTAACTGAATATAACTAACCTTAAACTAAAGATATAGAAACAAACAGAAAGTGAAAACTGTAAAAAAAATAGAAAGTTGTAATTTAAAAAAAAATATAGTAGGTCGAAATTGACAAAAAAATTTAAAGTCGAAATCGCAAAAAGTGATTGAACGTTGATAACTAATAGTTACCAAAAAAACACACAAGGAGACTGTAATAGAGGTACCTAACTAATAAAAACATTGGTAAGTAATTTATTTCTGACACATGACACTGACCTTTTTGATTCATAATTATTATTAAAACAAATTTTTATTCACAAATAAGCATTGCAAAAGTGTTACCTTTGATAAAAAAAAACAACAGTTGCATTTCGGGAGTGCCAGCAGAAGTGAAAACTTCAGCATTTTTTAAAATTTTGGAATGGTTAGGAAATAATTTCGCACAAATTGCTTTATTTATCAATCCAGTATTCATTTACACGTACACGAACATGACAATTTAAATTACATACAAATTTAACACTTTAGAACTATTACAATTATTTTAAATTGAAATATTTATCTCTCCGAGAAATCAACTGGACATTTCAATTTTTTGACATTTGACACACACGCGCACTCGCCCAAGTACCCTGCGCCGTCTTACGATCAGCAGGGCTATTGCGTATCTTTTTAAATGTCAGTGGCTATCATAGTGTCCATCATTATTAACTGTCATATGGTTTCGGTTTGGTACAAAAACATCTAAAAAAAAAGTGCACAACGCAGCTAAAGAAGTTTTCACTTCAAAAGTCAGAGGGATACTTATACAAACACACACCAAACCAAAAAAGAGAAAGGTTAAGAGAAAAATATGAGAATCAACATTGTCCGGAAAATCACTAAAGAGATAATTATGATGATTCCTCTTTTTATTCACGGACTCCTCATCGAGGATACTGATAAACAATAGCGTAAAACTTTCCTAACAAGAATGCGCATCCATTTGTACTGATAAAGACAATAATTAAAGTATAATTGTCAACGTTTAAAGTGCCAACAATTATGCTACTAATCATAAAGACACGCACACTATACGTAATCAGATCTCATCAGATGATGCACGGTAACGCAATCGTAACAGGTTGTTAGCCTATCAGACTATCAGCCTTGTTGTTGGTATAATTATTGCGTATCTGTCAGGTGATAATTATTGGATAACTAGAGAGACTGCTGATACTGTCTCTTTCGTAGAAAAGTAGAAACCGTGGATTTTAGACTGTCTCGCATACCTATCTAAGAACAGACTGCTATTAAATTTTCTTAACACAATACCCATTTATTTTACCAGCTGAAAGTTCTGCCCCTGGAGATGATTTATGATGAATTGATGAGACACAATAATGATTATGTCTGCATGATACAGGATCTGATGAATGCTACTGTAGGCACAAAAGTCGAAGCCAAACTCAGTGTTAGAACTATGATTAGCAACAACGACGAACGAATGGGATTTAGTAGCAGTATTTCACTGTTGAGAGAATTCTTAAGTTTAGTGAAGTTATTTTAAATTTAGTCCAGGATATCTCTTAGGAACATTCTTATAAGTTACTAAATGAATAATTTCTAATTGTATTTTATGTCTTGGCTGCCACTTCAATTACATAACTATCAAAATTAACCACACACTTCTCTTTATTTCAGACATAATGGGTGAAGACGACGATGAGGACGAATTCGAAGATGATGACGGAGAATATGAAGAAGAAGACATCGGCAGCATCAAAGGGCAAGGAGAGGAACGACACAAGAACAAGAAGAAGAAGATCAAGCCAAAGAAGCTAAAGAAATACATGCTACCACTACTACTGGCTTACAAGATGAAGTACTTCGCGTTAGTACCAGTTATGATCGCAGGATTAGTCCTTCTGATTGGAGTCACTGGTCTAGCAGGGTTCTTCTTTGCATTGTTTGCAGCGGTCATGGGATTACAGAAAGGAGGATACTAGAAGACCAAGGACACCGACATCAAATTTTGGAAGGAATCGACTGTATAACACAGACAGACGAACTAAATTCGATTGAGGTTCCGCACCAAAATGCTACTAACAGGGTTGTACTTGTTTTGGTACGGCATTTCAAATTACACGAACTCGATGTTATAATTAGGAAAAAATACGTTTTTGGTTCAGTTTTTGAAGTCGGTAGTAAAAGTAAAAGTTTAAAATAAAGTCGACGACTCGCAGTTGCCATTCAGTCTAAGTAAGCGTCCATCTGGAATCCTCCCTGCTAGTCTGAAGTCGAAAACAAAGAAAATCCACCGATAGTTGATTGGCAGATTTTTCTGTTCCGTTTTTATTTTCTGTTTTTCGTACAAAACTTGGACTATGTTTTTCTGTATTTATTTTTGTAATACAATCAACGCTATTTTTAAGCTCGCGCAAATGTAAATATAATTAAGGGTAGCAATAAGTTATTTATTTATTTATTGTTAGAACGAATAGATAATGTAGTTACCAATTATAACGTAGACAAATGTATCGCTAACAATTATAATATAATTATACGCAAGTGCTTTGATTTTTTTATAATTTTTATTCATCACGTTTATTTTCAAAATTACTGATGGCGTTATGGAAAAACCTTACCAAAAAAGATGAAACTATTGGGAAATTAGCTAATCAACAAATCTAACAACAATAACGGCACTCAATTTAATTAAATACATTTTGCTGCTTATAAAAAGGCATATTCAGGAACATGTTTTATAAGTTTGTTCCTCGGTATTGCTGGGAAATCACCTAAAATTTTGACAATTTCAATCGAGTAAGAAATTTTTGTTACAGGCATATGAAATTATCATTCCTTACCCTCAACAGTTTATTAATGATAATTTAGGCCACTTGTCTAAAACCTCAAACTTATCGAAACCAACCTGAGTCCGGAGTCTCATTTGAAGAATCTCAGAATCAGGTGGAGATTAATACATGACATGCTTCTGTGACCATTTTACGAATTTTAACGCAATTCATATTATTTTCCTATTATGATCTATTTTCGCAATTCGCTATGATAAAAAGTGGCCATTTTAAATCCCCTGGAGTGTTTAATATGTTGTTTCCCCACAAACGATGGGACACTTCTTGATATCGTGTCCTGCCTGTTTTGTTATTTGCACACCACAGGAGCTGATGGACGCAAATAAAAATGTCAAAATTGTTACCGAATCTTAAGCTTAGTTAATTTGAATTGTCATCAACATGCTAAGGAACAGAATAGCTAACGAATGATTCATTTTTTTTTAGTACACTTCAGTAGTACATAGTTACACAGTACAGTCTACAACTCTGATGTTAGAGAAATAAATAGCTTTCATACAATAAATAGATAGCTGTATAAAAGACCGAAGACAACCACAACTTTGACGTTGTGCTCCATTTACTATCACATCATTTTCTAAACTCATCTTTGTGGTCGATCGTTTAAGAAACTACCTTAAGCTAGAGCATGAGGTACTGGGTTTGATTCCCAGGCAAAACTACATTTTTCCATCAGGGGTTTTTGCTTGTTACTACATAGTACTTTTATTGGCAAAATGTGGGAGTAAATAATCACGTTATTTTGAAGAATAGCTAAGTGGGGAAATATTTATATTTTAATATTTTAGGGCATAAACGATAGTATGAAACTTAATATTTTTATGGGAAATCCCAGTGGCAATAACTGGTGTGTTGTTATTAGATAAACCATTTCAGAATTGAAAATAATTTATCTCATCATCATCGGTAGATGTCCTAGTCCATCCTAGTCTTCTTTGAACTATGTTAGGGTCACCTTTGAGAGTAATCGAATGCAGCTGAATACAAGTATTTTACATGAAGCGACCGCCTATCTGACTTCCACAACCTAGTTAGTTCTGGGTCATTATGATTACCCTTTTTTATGGTGGGTGGAAAATCATCAAATTACCCCTCCCGCTCTTGGGCAGAGCGAAAGGGAGTGTCAGACTTATACTGATTAAAAACTACCCATGTTCCTTCTTAGCCCTTTATGTCGAGGCCGCGGTATCTCTTTCGAACAACCCTCAGCTCCGACGGGATTATGATCCGCTTTTTTTTTTGGCGTGGGAAATCATCAAATAACCCCTCCTGCTCTTGGGCAGAGCGGAAGGGAGTGTCAGACTTCTACTGACTAAAAACCAACCATGTTCCTTTTTTAGCCCGACGGGATTATGATAACCCTTAAGTAAGACTGGTTGTCAGGCTTTCTGGCTACTGACTACCTCTTACCACTGTCTACAAATGGCAGTAGGCATCGACGGCTTAACGTGTTTTTTGAGGCACGGCGTAAATTCGCTCGTGGAGGTCACTTGTCCACAAACCAACCTAGACAGGCGCTGCTTAACTTGAAGATTGATCCAAGTAGCTGTTTTTATCTAGCGAACGAGATATTACAGAAATAACGCCCTTAAGCCGAGTCTTTCAAAATCACAGGCTTGTACTTTGCATATTCGCAATGACATAATATGGCGAACTCTGAATATTAAATGGCAAGAAGATACCTTCTAACCCTGCCTACCTGGAGCCATTCTTGATAGAGCATGATGTGATGGCATTGGGAATTATTTTTTTGTTTTCAGCTTTTAAATGGCAATGTATATAATGGTGGAAGGGACAACGACGCATGAAGGGTTACCATAATATTATTATCTGTAATTTATGATTTGTAATAAAAAAATGCTTTTTCCTAAAATGTAATAACAACCTCCACGATTCAATTGTATGAAACAGCGATTCAGAATGATGTTCTGAATACGTAGTAACTGTTTGTGCGCTCGTGTCCTTTCGATCCTGTATTGTGCGACCCAGAACTTGATTACGAGATCGTCTTCAGTAGCGTCAACATTCAATTTGAACAGTTGATTTAAGAAAATAATTCATTCGATTTACATAAATTGAACACACAGTCATCACACACACACGCACATCTTCTTCTTCTTCTTAGTCGGTACGCTCTTGTCAGAGTGGTCGTGGTTGCGCAGATGAGGTACACGGCGAGAGCACACGCACATCACATCTACATTAATTGAATGATGAATGAACTGATTTATTAAATCTAATGTAATAATTATAATTTTGTATTTTTATGTAAATTAGGATTTGATGCCTGTAAAAATTTATTATTATTATTTTTATATCCCATTCCAACATCTCCTAAAACTCGATTTCATTGCTGAAAACGTAGATACTGAAAACCGTTTTGTTCCGGTTTCACTATCGAGATTTGAGAATACAATCTAGGAGCCTAATTATGTGTATTACAGCCACGAACAAGGATCACGGAACTAAATCAGTACTTCAAAAAGAAAATAGACACAATATCAAAGCTTTCCCTAGCACTAAAATTAACGTATAATTACTTAGAAAAACGCATTTAGTCATTAAAACGTACCGCATGATAGGCCATAATGTTCCCATTTTACGCTATAAAACTCAGTGACAACTGATACTACCACCACTTCAAACGTGCATGTCAAACACACAGAATCACCTTCGAAAACATGCAAAATTTTTACTAATTTGAACTTTAATGCAAAGAAAGATCAGTTACTAAAATGCTTCCATATTCTCGAGGACTTATTCTGGATAATGCAAGTAATTATGGAATAGTGAAAACTGAGACTTTGTTCGGATTTGCACCCACTAGTCATGATAAGTATGTGGATACAGGCTTCAATTCGACAGAACCAATGGAATGGATTATAGCCAGCAGCAACTTCGCACCTCGGTCTTTGCAAGGTATGATTTTGTTATTTGTTTGATAGGTATTGATAGTTTTCTAATGTTTTTAGAAGTACACCTTTATAATTTAGATATAGCTGCTACTTTACTTTTTCTTTATAATGCCAGCTTGTTTGTACAGACGCCAGTACATCAAGCTACAAAAATATGTCAAACTACTTTAATCGATTTTAAATTTTATCTCGAAAGCCTAAGGTCTAGGATTGATTGGAAAAGCTTGACAGTTTCGGGTAGCTTATTGTCCTAGCGTCAGTATCACTTCGGAGCCAGAGTCTTATCTTTTACAGAAAAAACACGAGCATCGATCACCACGGTTTCTCAAACTTTTGTTGCCATTTTAGAAATTATAGTCCAGGTTTTCTCACGATGTTTACTATCAATGGTAACCCGTAATGTCCAAGATAAACTTTAAAACTACGTGATACATTTTTACTTTGCCGGATTCGAATCCCAAACCTCGTATACCTTCGCTTTGGTAAGTAGTAAATACAGAGTTAAATTAATTTACAAAAGTACTTAGGAAAATAAGGACCATGAAATATATCAGGTAGTCAAAAGAAAACGAAGACCCTATTCCAAAGTACTACAAAGAATGAATGACAATTAATTTACCTTTCATTTTCCAAAAGTTTCAGACGCAGAATCACGAGACTTAAAACCTTTGCCACAAGCAGAAGCTAAATCTAAAAAACCTTCTAAAAAGAACAAGAAGAAACATGTTGACAGTAAAAAAAAACGGACAGGCAAGGGTAAAGGTAAAGGTAAAGGTGGTAAGAAATGTATCTTCAAAGTCTTTAAGAAGACAAACAAGAAGATAAGAGGAGGGAACAGATTTCCAAAGATGCATAGAAAGTATATGATGCCGTTGATTCTGGGCCTACTGGCAGCTAAGAGTCTGCTGATTCCAATAGCTTTGAAGGCTTTGGCGTTCTTGTCTGCTAAAGGTAAGGCTTATTAACCAAATAATGGTTTTTCATTGTATAAGGCTTGTAATATTGCCCGTCGGGGCTGCGGGTTGTTCGCAAGAGACACCGCGGCCTCGACATGAAGGGCTAAGAAGGAACATGTGTGGTTTTTAGTCAGTAGAAGTCTGACACTCCCTTTCGCTCTGCCCAAGAGCGGGGGGGGTTATTTGCTGATTTCCCACACCCAAAAAAAAAAAAAAAAGCCTGTCATATTGGAAAGTCAACAGGAGTAGCTCATGTTAATTTGAGAAAAGCACTCATGGCAAGTTTTTTTTAACAGTTGTCACGGCCGCAATTAGCTAATTCAATTCCAGGAAAGGTATCTGGGCTAGAAAAAAATACTACGAGAGTCTAAGAACCACTACAATTTCAAGTTACCATATTTTATATTTTTGAATCGTATTGATGACGTTCTTCAGAAAGGACAGGTGCGTAGTACTCGTAACCGGCGTGCGTGTATGACCACATGTGTGAATTTGGACGAGGCAAAAGGAGTATGTAAGGATCGTAGCAGGTAGCGTTCTGTGGTTTCTGCTTACCCCCATGGAAAAGGGTATAAGTTTAAATATGTATGTATAGGCTAAGCAAAACAACCTTTTTATTATATAGCCTAGCACCCTTTTTTTCATAGTTTAACCTTTTGGAGTTAGCAACAGCCAATTACTTTTAAGGTTTCTCTACAGGACTGATGATGGGATTCTTCTCGACTGTAATGGCATCCGTGCTCAGCCTCAAAGCCTCCTTTGACCACAACCACAGCTACCAGAACAGGAAGGATGACACCAAGACACAGGTAGAAATTATCCAGGTGCCTTCGAAGAGTGAGGACCATGTGTATTATGATGAGCATTATAAAAGAGGGGATTATATACCGGTGCCTGTGATGGTACACTGATTTATTGGAACAAATTGCTTTAATAAAAAAAATTTTGGTTGGTATTTATTCGTATCCTGAGTAGTTCTACATTTCAGTGTTATTATTATAGCTGAAAAGGGATCTTTATCACGTGGCCAAAATCGGATTTCACGCTGAAATGTTGCTATTTCATGTAAAAATGCTACCCTCTTAATAGAGCCCTCTGTCAAAGTTATTCGAGCATCAAGAGATTTTGGTAGCGTGTATTTCTTTGTGATATTGATAGGTAAAAATGCATTTAATATAGGTAAATGTTCAGCCAATTTTGTTGTCAAAAACATCGATACAGTTAATATTGTATTAAAATATTTTACTATTTAACCAAAGAATTATTTGTAGGACAAAATAAACTTGGTTCATTATTTTAATTGTTGTTTTATTTACATTTCTATCCCAAAAATCAAATTTATTTGGCTGCCCAGTAAAATGCTTACCAAACTTTTTCTTTCATCATGTCGAAGAGTATTTATTAAACTTAATTTTATAAAAGTTAACAAATCTGGCAGCTAAACAAAAGCAGTCACGAATCGTAAGCATGACAGTAGCAAATCTGACAACCAAATAAACTCACTGACAGAATGTGAAATCTTAAAGTAAAAATGTAATATCATATTCCAACTAAAAACCCAAAAAGACACATGGAAAATAATGTTATCAGATAACCGCGGGTAGACTCGTGATAATCCAAAATCATGGGAAAGAGAAGAAGACGTATTTTCCCAAAAAAGAAGCGATCAGTATTCAGCAGACCACATCCAATCCGTCGGAAAATGGCGTTGCGACACAGAAAAATGAAGGCGTTTTTACACAAGCACAATCCCAGGATGTTCTTATCAAAGAATATGAGGAAAGTTGTAGGAAAAATATACACTGTGTCTGACAGAGTCAGGGACAAGATAGCTGAAAGCACGATGGCTTTAGACAATCCATTCAGCGCGCAGTTTTACGAAGACAGATGTAGTATACAGTAGAAAAAAAGGTGTCGTTGTAAATTGGTTCAGGATCGGACGAAATGGAGGACTTGATGTTCTTAAACCGTTCTACTGGTGTTAGCATTAATTGAAGTTATATAGTGTCTTTATTTTTGTACCTTATTAACATATTGTGGATACATTTATTTTATAATAATAAGGTAACTTCCATATAGTGCGGTTACAAACTAAAATTGACTGCACAAATGCTAATTTCATTCTGTTTCACTGGATTGTTAACACCTGTTAGGTACTTTTTTCAAGATAAATGTAAACAATATTAAAATATTTTACAATCATGCTTTACGTTTCAATGAATTTCCTTTAAAATTTTAAATACAGAACTAAACCACACACTGAATTCCACACCAACATAATAATTTTAAACTTTTCAAGTACACCTTTACCTAGTTGAAGGCCCATAAGGGATGAGTCACTATTACATAACTGGCGAAGCGTGGCTTTGCTAAAGTACGGCACTACTACTAAAAAAATTTAGTAATTAAAAGCTCAAAAATAACACTTCATCTATTGACACAACAAAATAGTTCACACTATTAAAGCATTTTGATTTCAATTATACTTTCAGGACCTTAAAAAACAACATAACATCACGCCTCAAAGGTTTAGGCAAAGGTGTACCTAATAATACACCACACACATATCAATTTGGAGGAGCTCGTGGCTTAATAATAACAGCCACTCGGGTCGATCTTTAGGTTCAGCCGCGCTTGCCTAGGGTGGTCTGTGGATGGGTGACCACCCATTACATACAGAGTTTCCTCCGTGCCGTGGAAAGCACGTTAAGCTGTTGGTCCCGGCAGCCATATATAAATCTTTGGCAGTCGTTACAGGTAGTCAGTGACCTGAAAGTCTGACAACCAGTCTTAACAAAGGGGTATTTCCCAGTATTAATTGGGTTGTGGAGGTCAGATAGGCAGTCGCTCCATGCAAAATACTGGTATTCAGTTGCATCCGGTTAGACTGGAAGCCGACCCCAACATAGTTGAGAAAAGGCTAGGCAGATGATGACACTTAGTTTATATTAATTTCCACCCTTTTTTTTTTGGGGGGTGGGAAATCATCAAATAACCCCTCCCGCTCTTGGGCAGAGCGCAGACTTCTACTGACTAAAAACCACCCATGTTCCTACTTAGCCCTTCATGTCGAGGCCGCGGTATCTGCGAACAACCCGCAGCGGACGGAAGGTGAGGGCGCCTCTCCAGCCACTCCTCAAAGAGGGGCTTACCGCCACTATCGTGGCGTGCCCTGCACGGGGTTGCGACAGTCGCTCTTTCCATGCCGCCATGAGATCGCACCGGAGTTAATTTCCACCCTGGAAGTAAGATATTTAATTCAGGAAACAAAAAGTTTTAATTCAGTTTTTTCCAATATTAATTTTCAAACCATGTAGTTCAAGACCAACAATCCTTGAGCCTATTAGGGTACGATAAAGTTTTTATCTGCACTTTAATGTATTTCTTCAACAATAATTCGTAATAATGGGTTAATTGCCAAGAGAAGCTCCTGTTAGGCAGCTGGACCAAGGGCTTGATTCAGGAAGTGGTACTCCTGGATACCGCTCGAAGTCTTAGGAGGTTCCGAGGTTTAAACTCTGTTTCCGTGCACATCTGAAACATAACGAGGGTTAGGCATGTAATAACACATCCACATTTTCGGCATATGTTTGAATCCCATTAATTTGAAATATTCGTGAAATGTTATTAGTACGAACCTAACTTATTACCGCATATTAAATGAAACCTTACTTTCTACTCAAAAATATCGTCGGTAATAAATAATAATTTGTTCCTCTCATAACACTGACCACGACGCGGTATAAATACTGGTTATACAACATAAAGTGTGCCAACGCACTCGGCTTGTTGCGTAACGCTCACCCATAGCTTCTCACGGAGTGTAGTATATGTGAGAATTGTAGATAAACTTGACTGGTACTTGACAGCCTCGTCGTTCGGAAACCGACATATTTTTGAACATGATATCAGGTTTCCAGTAGTAAGTATACTGGTATTCAGGTGCATTCGGTTAGACTGGAAGCCGGCAACAACATAGTTGGGAAATTACTATGCTGACGATGACAAAAAAGTTTCAATTAATCATTCACAGGAAAAGACTTGGACACTAGCAGTTTCTTCTGTTGATGCCTTTAGTTTCTGATTTGGATTCAAAATAACATCCACTTATTTTTATTTTAAATATTTCAAAACGTGTGAAAGTAAAGAAATAATAATCTGCTTACAACTTATAATTATTATTCTGTATTGGCGTGAAAAAAGAAAAAAAGCATTTCGGATGAATGTTATACTCGAATTAAATGTAATTTGGATCCAGCATTTATACTGGCCAAATTCTCCCTAGGATTTCAAATCTTCACAGTTTTAAAAAGTATCCCTTCTCCAGAGACACTTTCAGCTACAACTCACTGACCTCTCAAGAAATTACCTGGCTGTAGATATTGTATTTGCACAAAACGAAGAACGTACGTCAGAAACAAGATATGATTTTTATAAATTGTAACACCAAAGTCATTTCAAAGACATTTCTCTTAAAAGCAAAGCAATTTTCATCTCACATCCCAACATATACTAGAGACAATTCAAATAGAAAGTAAGCGACGATACAAGTTCATTGCCGCGACCTTGAGTGAGCGATGCAACTGGCATCAATCTAACGATCAGCTCACATCTGGTCATCTTTCTTTTATTTTAAAGAGCTTTATGAGCAAGAAAATGACTGCTGAGATAACGAGTAATGGAGAACAACTGAACCCACTTGCAACTGGACCCACAATAAAACAGTGAAAAAAAATCAATTTAAAATGTGAAATGTGATTTGTTCGACTGCACTCGTGGGTCTACTTCGAGTGGGTCCAGTTGACCAAAGACTCCTATGGAAAAAGAAGATATGCTGCGCCGATGACCCCAAGTAAGTTGGGATAAGGACAGGAAGATGATGATGAGCATAAACCATTACTGTATTGGCTGACATGAAAATCATTGAACAGACTGCGTACTCCAGTTGGCCGCTGCCGATCCAATGGAGCCCCAATACAGGATAATTATGCCACACCTCGCTTGCACAACTAGCTGCAGTTTCCAGGATATTCATGAAATAAATCACAGAGCTGTCCAGGTTGCTACGTTCTGGGTATACATTATGAAGCAAAAGCAGCTGCATCTCAGACGAGAAAAATCTTTCGATGCGTGTTGGTCCCCGTGTTAATGTTATTCAAGTGCTTGTAGTTCTTTAGGAGCAAGAGTATTTGATTTCCTCATTACCATAGACATTTCTTTCGTCTCGGCATTTATTTTTATTTCTGAAATAGTTTTTATTAATAGCTTATATTTACATTTATTTAATACTTGTAATATATTACTTTCTATTTGAATCGGATTTTGTTAACAACTTCAACCTTTTCTAAATTAAAAGTTACTTCTTGTAACAAGAGCTATCTGAGAGTAGAAGTCCCATCAACATCGATCCAGCCGTTTCGGAGATTAACCGGCACAAACAGACAGAGAGACAAAAATGTAAAAAAGTTCAAAAGTACTGTATCCACTTTTATGATAACGCATTCAGTAAAAAACTATTATTTTGAAATAGAAAGAGACCCTTCAATTTTATTTATTTGTAGTATAGATGACGTGTATATAAAAAATGAAACAACTTACACACGTGATTGCTCGAGGCGTGGTGTGCGCTCACCCTTTAGGGTCGATTCTCCGCGCGATTGGAGAAAGTTTCCAGTTGCAGCCTTGACCTGTTTAGAAGATTAGAACGTGAGGGAGAGATAGCATTTCTAATTTGGAGAGATTTTAAAAGATTTCGATGTCACGTATTCTATTCGTCTTTTCATTGGGTTATGATGTAAGTACGACATTTTTTAGTTAATAATGTAGAATACTTTCATGTTAATAATGTAGAATGTCCTAGGTAATTAGTCCATACATAGTACCAGTATACAAAAAAAATATTTACTTCTAAGCAAACCATGAGCCATGGACGCTCCGAAAAGAGACTGTCCACCGTGTAAGACATAAGAGTGGCACAAAGGGCCATGGAGGGAGGGTCATGCTCGGCATAACCCTATTAGATCGAATGCGTAACACCGAAATCCGCCGTCGGCGTCGCTCGGGCGAAAGTCTACGATATCGGGGACCGGGTACGCCTCAAATGGACCTGGGCAGGACATCTGGCTAGACGCGATGCCGATGGAGCAAGGCATTGACTGAGTGGTGGCCAAGGTTAGGCAATAGAAACCAGGGCCGTCCCAAAGCTCGTTGGGTTGACGACATCGTCAAAGTCGCGGGAAACACCTGGATGAGAGACGAAAGGGGAGGCCTATACCTGTCGGGGCTGCGGGTTGTTCGCAGATACCGCGGCCTCGACATGAAGGGCTAAGAAGGAACACGGGTGGTTTTTAGTCAGTAGAAGTCTGACACTCCCTTTCGCTCTGCCCAAGAGCGGGAGGGGTTATTTGATGATTTCCCACCCCACAAAAAAAAAAAAGGCCTATACCCAGCAGTGGGTGATTTCGGACTGATATGATGACTGAAACCATCATCATCTATCATCTGCCTAGCCTTTTCCTAACTATGTCGATAGGGTCGGCTTCCAGTCTAACCGGATGCAGTTGAGTACCAGTATTTTACATGGAGCGACTGCCTATCTGACCTCCACAACCCAGTTAATACTAGGGAATACGATACTCTTTGGTAAGACTGGATGTCAGAATTTCAGGGCACTGACTACCTGTAACGACTACCAAAGCTCTATATATGGCAGCCGGGACCAACAGCTTAAGGTGCTTTTCGAGGCACGGAGGAAACTCGGTATGTCGGGCGGTCACCCATCCACCGACCGACCTAGGCAAGCACAGCTTTACCTACAGATCGATCCGAGTGGCAGTTCTTATTAAGCCACGAGCTGACTGAAACTCTTATTAAGCCACGAGATGACTGAAACCATGAGCAAAATAATCTGAGCCATCACCACGCTCATGAAGGTTTTTTTAATACCGTTACTTAGTACTGGTGATAAAAAATACAACCAAAAATTAGCGCATTTTTTGCTAAGTTACCAGCATGAGCAGCCTATAATATTACCACCACTGGGACACAGATGACCTGCAACTCGTAAATCATCACCGTTTCCATGGGGTCCCACTGCTTTTAGATTTGACAGTTTGTATATTCATCATCATCTTCTTGCCCTTTTGCAATGTTATTTGGGGTCTACGCAACACAATGTTTGTTATTTTGCTATAAATTGATATATTATTTTGTCGTTGTAAACACATTGTTAGAACCAAGTTAAAAACGTATTAAGTTTCCCAGTAACTGGATTGTAGAAGTGGAACAGGTTACCGCTCTATGCTGCATCCAGCTGCATCTGCTAGGACTAGAAGCTGACCCCAACATAGTTTGTAAAAGGCTAGGCAGCTGATGACTCTATCAAGCTACCATTCAAGAGAGCAACGTCTAACCGCAAAGATTTTACAACTGATAGGCGTAAAATTTATTCCTAGCAAACACCTCATTTACATTGCCCTCACATAGAAAATTGACTCATCTATGCCGCTTAAAATTCTCTCAACAAAAGTCGCAATTGCGCAAATCCATACCGTCATACCCCATAGGATCCGGATACGGAATGTCCTTTAGAAAGTGCGATTTTGACAGCAAATGGATACAGAATGCAACAATAACATAAGCTCTGCCAAGTGATACGAGGCCGTAAAATAATTTCTCTTGAAGGCATTGTGCTTCGTGACCATTTTTTAGGGTTATTTATGTCATCACCCCGTCGGGGCTGCAGGTTGTTTGCAAGAGATACCGCGGCCTCGAAATAAAGGGCTAAGAAGAAACATGGGTGGTTTTTAGTCAGTAGAAGTCTGACACTCCCTTTCGCTCTGCCCAAGAGCGCGAGGGGTTATTCGATGAATTTCCACCCGCCAAAAAAAAAAAAATAGGGTTAGGTATGTCATCACCTATGTCTTTTTTTACTATCAGGCAGGAACCTTCAAAAGGAAACCGGTATTTGGGGATAAGATGGAGGAAGTGTGGATTCCTTACAAAATCCACCCCAGTGAAAACAGTCAGCACTTGAAAGGGCACTGTTACTGTTCAAAACCCCTGTCCGAAGCCTACTCCGTACAACGGCAACCAGTGCACATGCTTGGAAGACTGTAAAGGGGCCCCGATTCTCGCTGCGCAAGGGTGCACGGCAGTACGTGACCACTGTGTTGCCGGGTTCATAAAGGCATGTGATCAATGATCCAGATGATCATATACCTAGCCTTATCATAACAATGTTGGGGTCAGTTTCACATTTATTTGGATACACCTGTGTATTAGTATTTTACATTAATTGACTACTTATCTACTGGCTAAACTGGATTGAAAACCGACCCCAACATAGTTGGGGAACGGCTACACAGATGAGGATGGTCGTAAAGAGTGACTACAGGTACTGGAGACCAACTCAGGTCTAACCTAGATGACAACTGCATACCAAAGGAGCGTTAAGATTGGCACAAGTAAAGATTTGCTGTGCTCAGTGATCGGTGAAATCGGACTATAAAGATGAGATAAATTGAAAATGGATTTAATAAATAAAGTAGAAAGCAAAAGAAAATCAGTCCACAATTTTAAATGACAGAAATGAACAATTCAGAATCCAACAAATCTGCAAATTGATAAAAATCAAATTAATTTTGTGTCTTTTAAATACTACAGTAGTCATATTTTGTATGACTCTTCTTGTAACAACGGTATGTGCTCGGATAATGTATGTATGAATGTGTGTCAGCGCCCACGTGCGAGAGGTTTTGATACTTGGAGTTGATATTTTATTCCAGCTACAGTTATTTCTTAACATTTATTTTAAAGCTCAGAATTCGCTAAAGTGTTGGTGGTGTATTGGATAATGCTTTGCATGCTGTCATGTCAAAATTACAGTGTACCATTTTTTGGTTCCGTTTTAATGAAAAGCTGATGTATTATGTAATAATATTGATTAATAGCAAAGTTGGCGACTGTTGTGCCACAGTTATAAATAATTCCTATATAATAGGTAAATAATTTGTTATTTGGAAAATAAATAAACTCATGTTTATTCATTTATGTATTACTAATTTCATCGACTTCACAATCTAATTTTTTTTTAATCTGAAAAATTGTTCGAAGTCAACACAATTTCTCCTTAAATAAGCTGCGAATAGAAATCATTTTTAAACCTTGACTTGAGAAACGATTCCAAATTTCCAAGCCCATAAATGTTCAAGCAATGATCAAGACTGTTCACTGCGCTACACAAATATTCCGTAACAGCCATCCTTACCGTACATAAAACGTTGAATATAAAAGCGAGCGACATCCCGGACCCATCTCACTTTATCCTAAATCTTCGTCCACTCAGGACTTAACAACTTTCTAAAACTCACATTTTTTGGGTCATTATCAAGTTAGCCCAAGAAAATTTTGAGATCATTTTTGACTTAGTCTAAGAAAATTTTTGGGGTCATTTTTGCCTGAAAATTTTGGAGTTTCTTTTCAAAATGAGAGTGCTGTGTTTAATTTTTGTGGTAGGAGTCGTGGCCTGCAGTGCCGCCCCAGGAGGTGCCAATGAAGAAGAAGGAAGAATTGAGCTCTTCTCCGGAGTGGCTATTGAGAAGTAAGTGTGTTTTGATGGGGTAGAAATGGGGTGAAAAGTGGTGGGCGTGATAAGGTTTTAACGATTTATATTTGAAGGCAAATCTAAATAAAAATTATGGATAATCTTATTTTTAGTCGAAGATTTTAAATACTGTGTCGTGACAGAGTGTTATTTAATATTTTCGGTATCATGAATTGTTTATTTTAAAATTTTACCTTCTTAGCCTTTGATGACTACAATAATTTAGAAAATTTAGCTACGTCTGTTTGTTCTCTGATGCAGTAATATAGTACATCGGTGCAAATCCACAAAAAAAATGGAATAAGTTGTACTTTAATGCGCATTTTCCGATTAACTACACAAAGTTAGATGCCTCTTGTTGTACTGCCAAAACAATATTTTCTGATATTTGGAAAAATGTTTTTACTTCCGGTAGATTATTTAATACCTACAGTCATACATTAAAATATTCGTTGAAAATGTTACTGTATTAAAGGCATTCCTCGGCCCTCTAAAAAAAAAAACATTCGACTTTCTAAACCCTGCTTTTAAAGTGAAAATGAATAAAACAATGGGTTAACGCCAATTTACCTAAAACATGTGACGAACGCCATACTTTGTCATGCGTAGTTGAGTAACCGAGTGATTTTAAATACACTTGCTCTTTGTTTACTTTGAAAACGTGTGGTCGAAAGTGCGGAAAAGATTGACACTTTTGAAGCTTTGTATTTTTCAGTTCAACGAGATTATTATGTTTTTAACAGGAAAGAAATTCGTGGGCTAGTCAGAATTAACCTCATAGAATTAACCCCAAATTGGAAACTGATAACTACCTTATTGAAATCTTGAATGGCTGAACAGAAGGACATTTTTCTCACCTTGGGAAATTTATGTCTAATGGTAATGTTCCAGGGTCTAGTTATAACAATGGCGTCGATCTTATCGATGAAAAAAAGTTGGTGTAAGTTATGATCTTCTTTCTGTAGGTGTATTGAAGGTTATCAAGACGAAATAGTATGATTTTCATACATTATTAAATAGGGATGTTTACTAACTTAAACAAATATGATTCTGATTAGTCCGTCTGTTAGATTATCGAAAAATATAGGATTCGTATTTTTGTTTTATCAAATCAATAAAAATTGACGAAGATAAAACGCGTCAAAGATTTGAGTGGGGGGTTGTGACGGCACTCACCGGTAAAAAATGTCATACTAATGTCTTAAAAAATGACGTCACACGAGTTTTCAAAGCACTGTATCGTCTTCATTGTTTGTTTACGTGAAAAAAGAAAAAATACGTGTCCAATATTTTTTGGAAATCTACCTGACGGACTAATTAGATTTTTTTGCCTAAAATTTAAAAAAAGATACAGAAATTAGTTCAACAATAGATGCAGGAAAACCTATAAGAAATCTATGGTGATAAAATAACGTGGAAATCTATCAATACAATGGTACACTTTTTTTATGGTCGGGTGGAAAATCATCAAATAACCCCTCCCGCTCTCGGGCAGAGCGAAAGGGTGTGTCAGACTTCTACTGACTAAAAACCACCCATGTTCCTTCTTAGCCCTTCATGTCAAGGCCGCGGTATCTCTTGCCAACAACCCGCAGCCCCGACGAGATGGTGCGGAACCCTTAATGTGCAAGTCCAATTTGCACTTGGCCAGTATTTTCCCTTCATTTTCCTCTGTCAATCGTCACGATATCATTTAGTCTTGCTTCTTTTATATCATTACTCACACAATCCATGTATCGTTTTCTTGGTCTTCTTTTATTGCACAATTGCACATTGCCCAATACATAAAACACACATAAACAAAATAATAAATAAATAAATGTCCCAAAATCTGAGCAGCTCATGTATCGGCTTATAAAACAAAAGAGATAAAAAATTATAATCCGCTGACAACCAATTCAAATCAGAGATAACTCCGCCCCTTAATTCATACAATACAGATTGTATGAGATTTACATACGAATACTTTCTCTACATTGTTTATAAGTTTTCACTTATAAGTTCTTGGATTAACATAACATAACATCACGCCCGTAAATTCCAAAGGATAAGGCAGAGGTGTACCTAATGGCACACGCACATTTCGCCAGTTATGTTTAAGTCCCATGTAACTCCGTGGCTAAACCTTAATAAAACTTTGTCCGACCCGAGAACCCTTGTTTGCTAACAGTCGCGCTTCCGATCACTTTTATTTTTCAGGGTGGAAAATCATCAAATAACCCCTCCCGCTCCTGGGCAGAGCGAAAGGGAGTGTCAGACGTCTACTGACTAAAAACCATCCATGTTCCTTCTTAGCCCTTGCGCCGAGGTCGCGGTATCTCTTGAGAACAACCTGCAACCCCGACGGGTCGACCACTAGATCAACCAAGCAATCCAGTCGAGGCAGTTTTTAGATTTCATCTAGATATAATTATGTCGTACCCTTAACCTGTAGCATTACCCGTTCTGGGTCAGTCGGGTAAAAAGACAGTCCAGTAACACCATTTTTTTCGTTGATGTAGTAATCACAAGCACCACAGCTGAGCATGTAAAGCTGGGTTCTTTACCCAGTTCGGTTAAAATTTCGTTGGGATTTTCATGCTGGAATTAGGTTCACTTCCTATGGCAATAGTTGTTTGGAGTTGCGCTCGGTTGAGGGCATTAAGCTCATCGCCTATTATAGCAAGTTGCTTAAAATAAATAAAATACTTACAGGCAAATTGTGGGTGTACTAAAGGTCATCTCTGCGTTACTGTTTGAGATTATCAGGCATGAAGTTATATTTCATTACAAATTACTTCATTTGCATACTACAAGTCTTGTAGAACATAACATTTACTAACTTCAGTAGTCGAGTGATGTTAAGCAGGTGAAAATACTAGCAAAATTCGATTATTTGTGGCATTATGAAATAACTCATAGCTTGAAAAGGAAAATATTTTCTAATATAATTGTTTATGTAATACGTGTAGACGTATGCCGACTGTGTAGGAATTTGTGTAACTGTTCATGTTTTTTGGCATTCAAAAATTGCATTGAAGTTCAAGAACAAAATGTGTTTCTGATTCAGATAGTGTATGATAAGATTTTTTATTTCTTCTAAATTAATTGTTCAAATGAGATAGTCTCGACATCTTCTTGTTAATAGTATTTTAAAATCGAAAAGCGTTAAATTAACAATAATTCAGTACAAATTGAAATCGAATGGAAAATAAAACGAAACAATTATCTTTGGACACTTTAAAAAACATGTTTTTAGGAATAAACAATCTATTTGTGTTTTAAAAAGAGATACAATTACAACCATACATAAATACATACAAACACGCTTTTTCCCATAGAGGTAGGCAGAAACAACAAAACACCACCTGCTACGATCCTTGCAATACTCCTTTCAATGAAAACTAATTCACGGTCCAGGAGCCAAATCACCAATTAGCCAGGAGGCTAATTGGTGACGATAAGCTGGTTGCCAAGCTACATAGCCTGGCCCACCGCCGCAAAGTCGCATGTCTGTCGGTCTTCTACAGACTGTACTTCGTAGAGTGTGCGCAGGAGCTCCACGGGCTGATTCCACCATCTCCCTTCTTCCATCGGGGGACTAGGCGTACTGCAGGTTATCACCCATACCTAGTCGATTCCACACATTCGAACGAAGCGCTTTGCTAAGTCCTTTATTATGCGCACAGCCAAGGAGTGGAACTCCCTGCCTGCGTCGGTTTTCCCGAGTTCATAATTTTAACCCCAATCTATTTAAGTCACGAGTAAATAGGCTTCTTCTTGGTAAGCTCGTTCCATCGTCGACCTCATCTCTGCCCCTAGGGCAAGATTGAGGTCAAGAGCAAGCCCATTCCAAAAAAAAAAAATATTTCTTTTTGCTTACAGGGATGCGACAGGAGAAGAAAAGCTCAACGTCAAATTTGAACCTGGTGAACTGAGAGAAGCCGCGAGAACATTTGAAGAAGGTGGGTACAGTATTCATAAATCACTTACAAAGTCTCTTTATTCTAAACATCAAATCGGATCAAATCAAATATTTTCTAGGCCAGATAGTTTAATTCAGTGAATGGAACGTTTGCCAGATTTTTCGCCTAACGTCTTCTCAGAACTACTAAGGCCTTGTTCAGCTTTACAAATTCCACTTACATGGCTATCATACTGTGAAAAAAATCCGTTTTTTTTAAATAGTTTTCACGGTTGAAACGTTTTTTAGTTAGCCTATTTTGTCACACTGCTGGGCGAAGATCTCCTTATTTCCTCTTTATTTTACCTTCCCACACTTTCTCATAGAGAGGAGGCATATGTCCCAGCAGTGGGAACATTAAGGGTCAATTATTATGTTTTGCTTTCCCTGGTCAGTAAGTCAGGAACGCATCTAAATTAAACTCTAAAAATATGTATTATATGTATGTCGGGTCAAAAAAGCATCTATGTCTTAGCTCCAACGATACTACCTCGTAAATTAATCTTTACTACAGTCGCAGTCGTACTCGTAAGAAATCATCTCGATATACAGAGAAAGTTGTGGAGTGGGTCACTGCACTGTTACGTGAGCGCATTGGCCGCGCGGTCAAGGTTACGTCAGCCGTATTTATATTATAATATAGTGTTGTATGATTCTTTTAGCTCGTGAACTCAACCAGCCATTTTGTTTTTTTCATTTTGACAGTTTATTTACTTGTCAGTAAATAAACTGTCCTAAACTACGTGTCCGTAGTTTAGGAAAATAGACATAGCCTTGTATTGCCCACTAATCTAGTCGTTTACGTAAAAGACAAATATTTTTAAATCTCCTGTTATTCAAGTGTCAAAAACTGCACTATACACAAATTACCAAAATATGGTTTCAATAACACAGTTTTATTGAACACCAAGTTTTTCTGATTAGGCCCCACAGGTAAAATATTTCACTTTGTAAAATAATAATAAAGTTAAAATCAAATTACACAGAAGTTGTGCTTGTAATGATTTTATATTTGTGCGGAAACACAACGATGGCATGTGTAAAGCTTATGATAATATATCTAAATATACCATTATGAAAGTATAGTGTGTGAATGAACTGTTAGTGTGAGAACGATTGCGTGGTCAAGGTTACGTCGTGCGGTTACTTGTAGAACTAGAGCTGGTTGTTTGTGAATTTAATAATGAATGTTTGTTAATATTCGAGGAGCTCGTGGCTTAATAAGAACTGCCACTCGGGTTGATCTTTAGGTAAAGCTGTGCTTGCCTAGGTCGGTCTGTGGATGGGTGACCGCCCGACATACCGAGTTTCCTCCGTGCCTCGGAAAGCACGTTAAGCTGTTGGTCCCGGCTGTCTTATATAGATCTTTGGCAGTCGTTACAGGTAGTCAGTGACCTGAAATTCTGACATCCAGTCTTACCAAAGAGTATCGTATTACCTAGTATTAACTGGGTTGTGGAGGTCAGATAGGCAGTCGCTCCATGTAAAATACTGGTATTCAGCTGCATCCGGTTAAACTAGAAGCCGACAACAACATAGTTGGGAAAAGGCTAGGCAGATGATGATGTTTGTTAATATTCATTCATTAATTGTGATGGACAATGGAATAAATAAAGAAAACATGACGGATGCAAACAAAATGTATTTAAAGCCGAACTTTATTGTTGAACAAGAAGTGGAGCCTGAGATAAAGTTTCTATATAAAAAGTTAGTCTAGTCCATTATGTACTATCTACTAGCCTATTGGTCAAGCAGCCACAAGCACAACTGCTAAGCAAGTGATCCTGGGTTTGTTTCCAAGGTTGGACAAAGTAAAATTCCTAAAGTCCTTATCTCTGCCTTACTTTTTAGGATAGAAAGGTGTGATATTATTATATCGCACACCTAGATCTAAAGGGAGCTAAGTCAAAAATCTAACATTTTGAGTTATGCACACCATCAAATTTATTATCTGAATACCTATCCACCAATAAAACAGATTTAAAAATAAGTCTACTATTCGACGCGAGATGGCGCCGAGTGTCCCTTTTGTTAAACGAGTGACCCCCGCTCCCCTCCCACCTAAACAGGGACATTGCTAGTTGCAATCAGAATTACAAGTGGAGTCCACGTACCCGTCTTCAACAAATTGGAGTTATTTTGAGTTGTACCCGTATTAGTGAAATTTTAAGCAGTATTATTTTGAGTTGTTGACTTTTAGATGGTTTTTGTTGAGGGAATCAATACAACATTTTGAGTTGAACTCGTATTGCTGGCAGGGTGAGTAAAGTTTTTATTTTTATTTTGAGTTGTTACCATATTGTTGAAACATTTTTGAATTTGTAGTTGAGTCTGTTTTGTTGAGCCATTTTTTAAACTCTTATATTTCTTTAAAAACCAATTTAAATTGAACTCTTTTGCTATCGGCCATTGGAATCATTTTATCTTAGTATAATTTTATTTTAATACTTTAATTTATGGAGTTTGTACCCTTTTAACTGTTAAGTTTTTGAGTTAGATCTCTTTAGATGGATTCCGCCAAATTTAATTTTACAAAATCGCTACGGAGATCAAAAATGTTATATTGATGGCCTTTTAAATCGATTTGGTGCACATGGCCCTATAAATAAGTAGTATAAACATTATCTATTTCAGCCAAACAATGAAACGTGGACGGTTTTTAGTAAATATGGTTGAAGAAAGGGATAAAGAAAACATTTGTCACTCCTCCTATCATTTTTCCACAACATGCAACCCTGGAAGATGAGTTTAAGAAGCCATCAAGTGACGAAGTCTCATCTAAGGAAACTCGTGCCGCCTTATCAGTGGTTGATACATCTATGCCCAGCACGTCTATACAACAAAATTCTGGTGCTCTGAACTATGTAGTATCTTTTGCCAATTCAGAGCGATGAAAGTGATATTGACCAAGTAAAAGCCCATCTATTATCTCCATCCCGTTGGGACTGCGAGTTGTTCGAAAGAGATACCGTGACCTCGGCACAAGGGCTAAGAAGGAACATAGGTGATTTTAGTCAGTAGAAGTCTGGCACTCCCTACTGATCTGCCCAGGGCGGGAGGAGTCATTTGTTGATTTCCCGAAAAAAAAAATAGGTCGTATCCTCATCGTCAACTTCATCCAGCACTAGCAGTAGTAGTTCGAGTTCGTCGAAATCTAGAAGTTCATTGGATATCGAAGATGATAGTGAGAAATTAAACCCTCAAAATGCGACGGTTCCTGAAACTAGTACCGAAAATCCCGAGATCGATAAAAAGAGACTACGCAAACCAGCAAAGTGGCAGTCGAAAGTCGCAAAACAGCTGAGGAATTCTTTCAAAGCCTACCAGTCTTTGTCAAAATCGAAGAAACAAGTACCAGGGTGAAACGTTGAACTACCCTGTAGAGAAAAATGTCGACTGAAATCCAAAGACAAGATGGACGAAATGTCAAGGCAACAGGTCTTTGATGCATATTGGGAACTTGGCAATCTTGAAAGGCTAATATAATTTGTAGTACGGCATTCGCAACAAATAAAGCCAAAATATCGGTACTTAAGCACACAAGATTTGAAAGCCCTTAACACCGCCTCTTATTTTGAAGTTAATGTATCCAAATAAAAGTATGCAAGCCATTTTTCAAATTCACTCATTGAGCTATAAAGGGACAAAAACAGGTCTGTCCTAGAAAACAGAATCAGGGGTTATTCAAGCCGATTTAAGAAGAAAATACAACAATTGACCCACAAATTAAACAGAGCGTTAAAGATTTTATAAATTCTGTTCCTAGGATTAGGACAGGACTACTATAGAATTTATTTCTGTTTTGTTAAAAAAAAAATGTATATGTTTTATAATTAAAAGGGACATAAGAGACTGTCATTAGTTATTTTGTAGTATTATTAATAAATAATATTGATTGATTTCAGTACCATTTCAGTACTACTAGTGTTTTCTTGCTAAATAATAATAATAATAATAAAATAAAAACAAATAAAATATTTGGACTTAGCACACGAGGTTGTCGATATGTGGCATGTGGACTCGGCTATCATTGTGCCAATAGTCGTAACGGCCAATGGTCTTATAGCCAAGAGTCTGGACGACCACCTGTCCAAACTCTCGCTTGGCGGTTGGATCAAGAGCCAGATTCAGAAGGCAGTACTCCTCGATACGGCTCGCATTGTGAGGAGGTTCCTGTCTCTGGGGCCCTAACCACCGGTAGCTTGGACCCTGCTCCCGTCACCGGTGGACGACTATTTTTTATATTTTTAAATGTTTTTTTATAAGTTTTATATGAAATATTTAAAAATGTAAATTATATGAAGAAAATAAATAAAGGACATAATAATAATATTCCACAACTATCACACAACGCCATCATCATCAAATCATCATCCAATAAACTCTTACTGCTGATCACAGCTCACTCGACCAATTGAACTAATTAAAATAACACAAAATGCTTTTGCGTTTTAAATGTATGGTGCTTGTTCAAAAGAGAGTCAACTAAAAACTAAGTTCACCAACACAGGCTCAACTCAAAATAATACAACAAATATACATACATTGATAAGCAATAGGGAAATAACGCCAAAAATCTAATTTTTAGCCCCAAAACAGGATTGAAATACGAAAATCCTACAATATATCTCTTCTAGTTGCGTATAAAAAGCATAACTTCATACAAAACACCCCTGTAGTGCACAGGGACAGAGTAATCAGTTTTTCGTCTTTTCTGAAAAAAGTGCTTTTTTGAGTTAATACCTCTTTAGATCTAGGTGTGCGATATGTACTTACTCTAAAGTATGTCAACGAACTACATATTATTATTATAATTACCTCGCGGTCAAGGTTACACGATAACACTGTATCATGTGCTTGTGGCTGCTTGACGTAGCTCACGCGCAATGTAGTTACGTAATATATACGTAGTACTAGCTAGTGATAACGGTATTTACATTATAAATAAAACTACAATTCTAAAATGGGACACACAAACATAATTATAAATATAATTGACTATCATTTATTCATTGCATGACATTTAATAATATTAAAGATGTCGCACGGCTAGCATTCTTTCATTGAAGGAACACGGATAGGTTTAAGTCAGTAAGAGTCTGACACTCCCTTCCGCTCTGCCCAGAGCGGTAGTAGGCATTTGACGACATCCCATCCAGTAGTTCGTTGGGCCTCGAGTGTATTACGAGTGTAATGCCTGATTATGACCATCTTCTGTTTCAGCTCGAGGTAAAATTAAGAAATACTCGCCGCTTCTAGCAGGGATCGGAGTCAAGGTCCTGGCTGTAGCTGGTCTCCTGTTTGGAGGTCTTACTCTCCTGGTCACGAAGGCTCTGGTGGTGGCTAAGTTGGCCTTCGTGGTGGCTGCGGCCTTGGGCATCCAGAAGTTGCTTAGTGGAGGAGGACTTAACAATATCAGTGGAAAAGTGAGTGATTATGTAAGATTTCAAAGATTTACTCATGTTTGAGAAATTTTAATATGATTCTCTTTATTGAAATTAACTAGGTTTTGACTATTTAGGGACTGCCTTGTTGGTCTAGTGGTCGCAAGAGCGGCTGCCGGGCATGTGTTCCCGTGTTCCATTCCTGGGTGTTCTTATTTGCACTTAAACGTAATTGGTGATAATGTAAGTCTACTATTAGGAAAAAAAACCCTTCAAAGATTACAGGCGTGATGTTATTTTATTATCATGTTGCTTATCATGTTGTGCAATTTGAAAACCATTTTTGAAAAAGTCTCTGTACTTACTTAACCCTTAAAAAAAACATGTTATATTGAGCTGATGTTTGTAAATTCTACCATGCTGCAATAAGGTCATGAAATGAACTTATGAGTAGTTTATATGGTGTAACGGATAGGTTTGCTCAAACTGATCAGGTGAATTCAGCACATTATTATCATACTAAAATGACTGGTAGGTACTGCGGAAAAATAACAAAAAATAGAAACCGTTGGAATATGATTCAGAATTTGCGGAGGATTGTACCTTACACCCTTACACACCATTAATTTTTGGTATGTGCAGTAAAATAAGTTTTAAAAATCAAATAAAATGACGAAAGTTAGGCCGGCCAGTCTTCGTACAAAAATCTTCCAACCCTTTTATTTTTAACACACGTTCTTTGTCCGTGCAACAGATATGTAATGATTTTTTTTATATTCCCAGCTTGCCGGTTTCCAGTCGTCCCAGCAGTGGACGTCTCCCACGGCATCAGCAGCTACCTACCCTTACGCCAGGTCTTCAAACATTGGAAATGACGCCAATGATCTAGCTTACAAGGCTCAGATTAGCTCATAAGACTAGATTTAGCCTGGAATCTAGCCACGATGAGAGTAGGAAAATGTCGCGTTAAAGTGTGTGACTATGCGATCAAAATAGAATTGGGTTGCCTGCAAGCCATATTAGGACTTATTGCTATCAAAGTTATGTTGACTTCAGAATTTTAATAATACTTTTAAAATAATAAGAATGTGCTATATTTATCTGAATGTCTAAGCCACCTCTATTCTTTTTTAATCGAAAGGTAGTTACAGCACTTATCCTGCATATCTGTTTTCGTTTTTTTTTAAATAATAGGTTTCATTTATTTATTTATTAAAGTGAAACCTTATTAAATTATAAAGTATTATCCGATATAAAATAATCATAGGCTTATATTTTTTGTAAAATTTCAAAATAAGTACAGATTTCCAATGATCTTGTTAGTTTTAAGTGAATGTTCATTGATTAACTATTAGTTTTAAGATTATAACTAATTTAATGGTGCGTATGTAAGCTTTAAATGATTTTAATAATTTATTTTAAAAGCTGAATGTAATGGTGCATGATTCGTTATGAATTATTAAACAATTTATGATTTTAAGTTTTATAATATTTATTATTTAAAAGAAATGTACAAATAAAAAAAGGTTTGGATGGTGCAGGGTAAAAAGCAAAAGAATAAAAAAATATGCCTTTTCAGTACAGAGTTGCGAATCAGCGATCTTTGGGTCCGAAATTATTTAAAAATAACTAGTTTTATAATTAACTATTACGGGTTTATGTGTCATAACCAAACGTTGTACTAAAATATTTATAAGAATATATTTAATTCAATAGTAAGACTGTGTAATATTAAATTTATGAAATAAAATAAACTGAATTATTATTGATGTGTAGTTGTTTTTTTATTGTTGGGCTAAGGCATTAGCCGACACCTGCTTTCTTGTCATTCAGAAAAAACATGTTTTTATATCCCAAAACTCTAAGGTTATATTCTGTTATCAAAAATAATATAAAAAGTCGTAAAATATGTGATCCAAAATTTAATTGCATAGTTTCGAAGGTATCTAAGTTTTCCTGATAAATACTAGTAAATTAATTTTCATTTGATCAATCATTCATTATTTAAAATTGACAAAATGTGACGATGTCATATTTCACGTAAAAACATAAAATTTTTGTTTAAAAAAAATTTTAAAAAAAATTAAGAGAACGTACTGACAATACCACGAAAAAAGAAAAATAAGTGTTCTAAGAAACTCACCATAATATACCAATACGCTATAATAAGAAAGTAATTACCACTTGTATCATTAATACAATTATTAGGAGGAGCTCGTGGCTTAATAAGAACTGCCACTCGGGT
Source organism: Diarsia brunnea (assembly GCA_949774965.1). NCBI lineage: Eukaryota > Metazoa > Arthropoda > Insecta > Lepidoptera > Noctuidae > Diarsia > Diarsia brunnea. Next base: position 8,934,925 of record OX459019.1, on the reverse strand, counting down.
CGATCTTTAGGCAAAGGTGTGCTTGCCTAGGTCGGTCTGTGGATGGGTGACCGCCCGACATACCGAGTTTCCTCCATGCATCAGAAAGCACGTTAAGCTGTTGGTCCCGGCTGCCATGTATAGATCTTTGGCAGTCGTTACAGGTAGTCAGTGACCTGAAATTCTGACATCCAGACTTCCCAAAGAGTATCGTATTACCTAGTATTAACTGGGTTGTGAAAGTCAGATAGGCAGTCGCTCCATGTAAAATACTGGTATTCAGCTGCACCCGGTTAGACTGGAAGCCCACCCCAACATAGTTGGGAAAAGGCTAGGCAGATGACATGATGATCGATCATTAATACAATTATTAATTATTATTGCTATCGCCATTCAAAAGAATATTTTGTTGCCATTTTCGAAACTTCAAACAAAGAAATCAGTTTTCCCTCTTCTGTTATTTTCAATGATATATCTCAATAGTATTAAGATAATAAAATTGTTTTACGTAATAATGATAATAATTTAGCAGCGGTGGCCCAGTGGTGGCGGCCTCGACTTACGAACAGTAAGTCGTAAGTTTGAACCCAGGCAGGCGAATTACTTTCTGTAATTTATTTCATCACCGCTGCTCTCAAAATGGTGTAAGAAAACATTGTGAGGAAACCGGCATGTCTTAGAACCAAAACAATTCAAAGTCAAAGTCAAAATTATTTATTTGCAACAAATGTGGTACAAAAGATGGTAAAATAATAATTATGTAGTGCAATGACACATTTCGCCATTTAGTTGGCATGATAATAATGATTATGATTATGTTGTTAATGATTATGTTCAAAAGACGGTAACTGTGAAACAGGCATTAAATTAGATATAACTAAGTCCATTTCTGAGACATGTGACATCTACCAACCCTCAATGGGCCCCGCGTGGTGAATTATAGCCCATCCTCCTCCTAGAGAGGAGGCCTCAGTCCCTCCAGTGAGAACATTATAGGCTGATGATGAATAATTGTTTTCATATAGTCGTTGCAAGATATCGCACTTTCGAGTTCATCACCGTCTTTAGTCTGGTAGTCGCAGGAGCGACTGCTGTGCATACGGTCCTGAGTTTGATTCCCTGGTCATGCAAAGTGTTGGTTCCATCAGGAATTTCTCAGTTACAGCCAAGGAGTCTGGAATCGTACCCATTTGATGGCAATAGGCATGCCCCCTATAGCATTGAACTTTAACATAACTGGCGAATTGTGGGTATACTTTTAGGTACACCTCGGACTACCCCTTGGAGGATTAGAGGCGCGATGTTATGTTATAATGTATGTAGTTTCCTAGTAATATTGTACTTTCGTTCAAGGCTTTCAAAAATATTACCTCGAACAAGGGCTTGTTTTTTGAAATATTCAGTAAATACTTACATACAAATTTGGGCGGGTGGAAAATTATCAAATAACTCCTCCCGCTCTTGGGCAGAGCGAAAGGGAGTGTCAGACTTCTACTGACTAAAAACCACCCATGTTCCTTCTTAGCCCTTCATGTCTTCATCTCTTGCGAACAACCCGCCGCCCCGACGGGAGAATAGGCCTCAAAGGCAGACGAAGACAAGGAAGTTTTATTTTCTATCTCAACTCTTCAGTTCCAGAATCGATACACCGACCTACTTATGTTCAACGGGTAGTGAGTACAGTCTTACGGTTTGTTTATACAACTACATAACGGTGGAAAAAGTCTTCGAAGCGTGAAGCTTTATTATAGCCTACGTTAAGAACTAGTAGCGCCATCTTTTGACAACTTGAGGTACTAAAAGTTTAATTTAAAACGATAAAAAATTGTTGTTTTTATTTTTTCTGAGACGTAAAATGTTTTGTAAATAATATTGGACTGAATTAATAGGATCCCAATTTGTTAGATATAGTCTTATTTAAACGGCTTTAATCAGTAAAATAATCACAAATTGTCCACAAAATTTGTATGAAAATGTAATATAAATATCGAGACCCTTTACACAGATCCCACCAGTAAGGAAATACATTCAGTTTTTTTGTTTGACTGGGTCACAGAAATATTGTTTTTTTTAATAATAATAATCTCTTAATGCGTCATTGCAACAATCTTTATTCAACACATTTTTTCCGTGTCTTGTTCATAACGTTCTTAAACAGAAATGAACTGTGAGAATAAAACCATAAATTTTATTAAAATTTAAATTTTGCATAAATTAATAGTCAACACGAAAAAAAAAAGGAGTTCAAATTTATACTGCTTGGCACGTACTTATAAACACGTTTATTTTTTCAATGTTCATAAGGACGAACTAATGAACATAAACTTTCATAGAAATTTTTCCTCAAATAGAATTTGCATTATATTATGACTTATGAGTTAATTCAGTAGTATCTAGGTACTTATCATGATTATACTAACGCAACAACAACGCAGCGTTTAACAAGTACATATCATTGAATATTTTGATAATATACAAAAAAATATATAAAACGTAATATGAAGAGAAAATCTTTTCAATGACTATTGGAACACAATTTTCATAATCATAATCAGAAAATCTCCTTCAAAAATTCCTGAAAAGCATAAACGAGACATACTCCCCTCTCAAGCCGTTAAGAAACTAAGCTATGTAAACGGCCAAACCCCCTTTTATACTAGTTTTCAATATAGATAGAATGTGAAAAAAGAACATGCCATCTTCACGCACACTAAGAGTGCGGAGCGTAGACACGAACGTGTGCGTACACGCCTTTCACTCACACACATTGATAGGGAAATTATTGGATAGTGAGATGAATGGAGTAGCTAAAAGATTTTATTTTGTTTTACATTTTTTTTTATTTCGCAGAAGTTAAATATTGACCTGTTTACAAAAAAATGTATTAAATCTGTCGTTAAATTATTATCTTGCAGTTAAAGCGATTTGCATTGCTAGAAAGAAAAAAAGTTATTCAGTCAGTAATTATGGAAGGAAGTTAGGATGAGTTAGCTTAATGTAATTTGTATTCAGATATTACAAGTTTACCGACCATAAAAATGTTTAACGAGTTGTTTATGTTTCAGTAGCTTACTTTTTCTATGGCTTAGTAGAAAACTAAGCCATAGAAAAAGTAAGCTTCTAGTAAGTAAACTTCTAAATAGAAAAACGACAAGTTCACGAATTACTCTCAAGACAAGTCCAATAATTAAATAGTCTACAGTAAAATATATTCAAAGTATAGTTATAAGTGTCTCCTGAAAAAGTGGCTCATATGGTGTTAGTTGGTTTACCAATTAAGAGATCGATATGTAAAAGTGCTGAACCATCCCTACATAATATATTTAAAAAAAATAACACAAATATTCGACTCCATTCCACCCGCAATCTCTATTATGTAGACGGCAAACTTTCTCCACTACTACAGATGAAATTTGTCTATGTGTGAGTGACTTTCACTTGAACACATTTTTGTTGTATTTTGTTCCGTTTTCTTATATTCGTAATTATGATTGTAACTTACAATAAATTAAACTCCGAGGTGGTTTTTTATTTTTCATATTTCATAAAATTGTACTCTGTTTTTTTGTGTTTTCGATCTTTTAATGCGATGTTTTAATGTTGATTTGCCATTTGTTGCTTTTAAATGTTTTAAAAGCGAAAATAGCAGAATCTAAATATTTTAAATCGTTGCTTTTAGAGTATGATTTTAAGCACTTAAGTTTTTCTTGCAGTAATAAAATAAAAAGCATTAGTAAATATTAAATCAGTGCAAGTACAATCAAAATCGAATCATTTTGTGTTTAATATTCTCATTTTGTTTTTATAGGATACATCGATAGTACAAAAAAATATTTATAACATGCTTCAGTTACCATTTGTGCAGAAGATAACGCGTTTAAGTAGATTTTCACCAATTGTTTATTAATCCAGCTGCCTTAGAGAAAATAACAAATAAAAATGAGTACATCATAAAAACTTTAATTTCATGTGTAAAATAAATAAGAAACTTTTTAAAGATTCTCACTAACATTTTATTCTTCTTTTCTTTTCTGCATTCGCAATATATTATACATACAATTTATTTGTGTTTCATGTGTTAACGTTGTATGATCTATTGTACTTAAATCACTGCATTTCAAAACGGTACAACTTTGATATACCTAATGAGTATGTCTTGATCGACATTTCTTCTTTTAAATCGTAAAACTGAATAATTTTCTACTTCAATCGTGACCATATAAACTCAATTCAATACTTTTAAACATGATGTTGCGTTTTAATTTTCAACCCTATTTTAGTTGAAACAAACAACTAAAATAGGGCTGAAAATTAAAACGTTTGGTTTTTCCTAGTTTTCACTGCACCCAGACGCCAAGTTATTCTATATATAAAAAAATTTAGAACTCACAACTTTTTACGGTAGAAGACCTGCTTCACGAGACTTATATTTTTGTACATGTTATGTTTTTGATGGAATCTCATTTGTTTTTGTAGGAAGTAGTCGTAGTTTACGGGTAATAAAGGAAATCTCGGTTTTATCTTGCTATACCCATACTGTAAATTAGCCTTCATTTCATCATCCAACTAAAATCATCACCAACACTAGAAAAATCAACCCATCCCATGGGCTATTAAAAAGAAAAAAAATATCTCTTTCACCGACGAAGGAATTTGGGGCCTCGCAACGTCCGCCACAACACCTTTCTCTCGCTTTCACACTGTGAGATCAGGTAAACACAGTGCCCTCAATGGTTTTATTTACCCCATAATATAACACCATATCTCCTGAAAACTCCCACTGGAACTAAATCCTTGGATGCTAAGCTATAGAGTTTAAATTTCATTGGTAGTGGGTTGTGAGTGAGGTGGAAATGTAATCTGTGCTAGAGTAAAAACAGGTGGGTATGTCGTTTCCATTTTTTTTTATTTCGTTGTGAGATTAGGCGCCCACCCGTGTGATAACTCCATAATTTATATGGTGTTTTCTATGAGTTATATTAGGGTTATGTCTGAAGGAATTGAGGTTGTGTGTCTCGACAGCTCGTTGGGCAATAGCGTCTTGAGTTGTTGAGTAAGAAAAGAAAACTCTGTTGTATTTTATGGGTATTCAGATGTCTTTTAGCGAAAGATATTTTGAAATCAAAAGCATTTAATGCTGCCTCAATATCTTAGGTTATTATTAAACTATAAACTACCACTATAATATCGTTATTATACCTATGTAATAAGCATTATGTAAAATATTTTTTTTACAACTTTGGTGCACGTACGAAAATCCTCAATCTATCTTACAATATCTTAGGAAAGTAGAAGTTTTTTTTTTTTGGTTTTTGGTTTTCTGTAAAGAAACAAGCTTTCAAAACAATTTTTTTATGTTTCCTTTTATCCTCATTTGTATTCTCTCAAAGAACAGATTTTTATAATGTAGTTTAAATATAGCTTCTAAGTTGAGTCTAGAATACTGATCACTAAAAAATGTTAAATAATTTGGTAGTATTTAAAAGAATGCTTTCCGAAGTTAAATGCTTCTTTGCAATGAAATTAAAAAGAAACGAGGAAAACAATACTGTTTTCTGCGTAAAATCTGCAAGACATAAGTCGGTAATGTGGTCTTATTAACAATCAATATTAATCGCTTGACAGCTGAATCAAGGACTTGATTCAGAAAACAGTAAACGTAATTGTTAGGAGGGCCTTTTTACAATTGTTTTAAATTTACTACATTTTTTTTTTAGAAATGTGCAAAAACGCTAAAGATATTTCTGAAAAAAAAATGAACAATATATTTTTTTAATGAATTAACGTACCTAATTATTAACAAGTTGTACTCATTCGTTTATAAATAAAGCACGGTTTCATAGTAAGTACACAGTAATGCAGAGAGATAGATACCTCACCTTTAAAACATGTAGTGGAAAACGCTTGACGAGATTTTTCCAAAATTGTTACCTTTGATGTAAAAAGAAGGACCATTTCAGTCCTTTTTACTTCAATTTAACCTTTCATTGTTTCTACTTCCACATAATAAAAAAAAATCTAGATTTATTACCCAATTTTTTATATTTTGCTTTCAATTGAAATTAAATGTTAAAAAAAAATACATGCTTACAACAACGTCGAAAAATCATTTATATTGCATAAAACTCTATATTTCTGCTAATGCATAACTATATATTTTATATCATCCTCTCTGTAGGAGTATAAGGAATTTACACTGAGCAGGTTGGAAAAACATTGGGAGATTAGGAGAAACATGGTACATTAGCGTCTGACTGTATTTAGACAGTGAGATAAAAAAAACACAATGTTAGCATAACATATTTCGAATATATAAAAACCATATCAAAATACGCCAGTACTTTGATTACAGTACCTATATCTAAAAAAAATAAAAAGAAACTGAGATGAAATTTTCATGTTGACGAACATAAACATCCTAGCCATCATACCACAGGTGTACCTGTACACTTACTACCAAAATATCCACCACACCTTAGTATCAGGTGGTACATTTCGCAACAACCATTCGCAAGCCGGATGTGAATTTTTCTCTCGAAGGTGAAAGTGCCAGAAGTGGCACACACAGTCGAAAGTGACGTGAAAGTAAACAGGCGGATGTGTTTTGGTAATTTACGAGAGACGAAAGCGTGAGGATGGGTTGGTGTGGGCGAATTTTTTGGTAGGAAGTGTAGAAGACGAATTACTGGTAACTGGTGTAAATCGCATTGAAAATTTATATTTAAAAACTATGATGGAATCCAAAGGGATGTGGTATCCAATAACTGGGTTTGGTGGTCAGATAGAGAGTCACTTCATGTAAAATTCAAATTGTAAACGGACCCATTGCGAAGTCATCAACTATGCTTTCTGTACATCGTCTACGGAAAAAAACATTGCGCTGATGGATGTAGTGAATAGTACCGGCGTTTTTGAGCTATTTAAAGTTATGTTATATTATGAAAAACCAATGAAAAAGTTGAAATTTTGGCCCGTTACTAGACGGTTCCGAGATATGGTCTAGAACCAAAAAAATATCGCAATGACGGCGAAAACCGAAAACAAGTCAGTGTGTTTTGGTTTTGTTTAGTTTTTTTTTACTCTTTGCCCCACACTAGGAATTTCTCCTGTATCGTGGGTGCGTATGATTTTACACCCATTATATCATTATAGTACCAGCTGCATCTGATTGAACTGTGAGCCAAACCGCACATGTAAAGGCAAGGCAGATTTAATAAGTATCGTGGCATTTTAAATACTGTGTTGACATGATTTTTTTATGGTGATAGAAATTCTTGATCCGGATACTGTTTCTGACTTAAGCGATCTTCAACGCAACATTGTAGCGACTACATTTTCTCAGCGGAAGAAAACTTAAACAGCCGGTTTTAGATGAGAAACATATTTATTTTAACGTTTTAATTAAAACATAATATAACTGTACTGTAATTTCAGTTTACATTATGCATAATGTTGATCTTCTCCAAATATTCTTGAATTTTATTTTTAAGAACTAAAGGAAGAATTTTTAATAATTTAATAAACAATACATTTTAATATTCATTCATTGTAGAAAACAATAAATGAATAAACATGGAAATAACTAAAATAGAAAGTTGTTTTACAAGCAATTTGCCCAAAAATAAACATATAATATTAATTTTCCTCTAATTATTTAATAACAGTTCCCAAACTCTGAAACGGGATAACTAAAACCTTTAGTCTAATAAAAAATGAATATTTAACAAACTAAATTCCAATAATCTCCTACAAAAGAAAAAACTCTAACCAATATACAACAAAAACTCATTACCTAACATTACTCAAAAACAAAAAAGTTGTACAACTCGAAACTTTCATTTCGAATGACATCACTACAGCATCCTTGTTACGTCACCTTCCAAGATGGCCGCCGTAGAAAGTCGGTCGTTGAACCCGACACACTTACAACGTACACAGCGTTGGAGAGTATTCGAGTAGGTACTATACGTATTGACTTGTTATGTAATATTGGAAATTTTGAAAAGAATCGTCATGGTTGAGATAATATTTTTGTTTGTAATATTTTAAGGCAGTGTTTTGGTATGAAAAAGAAAAACTATTGTGAAAACGTTTGAATTATAGGAATAATTATAATATGGTCAGTTTAAATAACAAGCTACCTTTAGGTGTTTCGCTAAATAGGCTAATATAACATAATACACTAATGTAATCCTAGAAGGTAAGGCAGGTTTCTATACACTTACATTTCGCCAGATCTATGTAATTCCCATGTAATAGGGGATTGTTTTCCATATTTTGCCTAGTTTCCGGTAATAGCTTAAACTAGCTGTTAGATGTCAAAACATTCACAGTTTTAATAAAGAAGAAGTATGACTGAAAAGTCATCAGTCTCGAGTTTAAACTCAAGACACGCATCTCTGATTTTTAAAGTGCGTATTATAAATCTAACACTTTGGTGAAAGAAAACATCGTGTAGACAAAACCAGCATACCTTTTTATTTTTGGCGGGTGGAAAATCATCAAATAACCCCTCCCGCTCTTGGGCAGAGCGAAAGGGAGTGTCAGACTTCTACTGACTAAAAACCACCCATGTTCCTTCTTAGCCCTTTATGTCGAGGCCGCGGTATCTCTTGCGAACAACCCGCAGCCCCGATGGGAAACCAGCATGCGTGAGAGATGTTTGTCGATGGCATATAAAGTCAAGTTAGAGGCCCATGGGATGTATAAAATCTCTGAAACCAAGTAAGGCCACACGATAAAGAAGAGGTTTTAATAGAAACCATTTAATAAGGAAAGTCTCTAGACTTGAGTTAGCTATCTAAAAATTGTATTTTTTTAGTCTTCTTAATTTGACAAACTGTCCCTTATTAGCATTCTCAATTCCTTCCTAAAACTCATCTCCCCATTCTCATAAAAGATATCAATTTCCACCCATTCAAGGCAAGTGCTATGTACACACACTTTCACACTGTGCATGTGTGTGTGCCATTGGCATTCACCCACACAAGCACATACATCCGTGTACCTGACCTCCTTTTGTAACGTCGGCTAAGATTATGTATTTAGGGTATAGGCAGGAATGTACGGTTTGTGTGTGCTTGTTTTATGTGAAACGTGGTGGGAAATATATGGGATTTTGTAGGTGGTGGGATGGTAATGGGGGTTCGCCACGAGATTATGATGGGTTGTGTCTTTGCATGGACAGTTCTACTAATAATTTAAATGAAAATTATGTATGTAAGAAAAATTAATAAAGGAAATATTAATTGTACGTATCCTAGTAGGCTTATTTTTGTATTTAAAATTCTTCAAAATGAAGTCTCAATCTCATCTCAGCGACTTTCAATGTCAAAAATGTTGATAAATTATTGATTATTTTAGAGGTATTTTGAAAGATTAAAATTGCCACTGCCAAACTAAATGAATAAATAGTTTTGGTTTACAATACCGAAGTAAATAATTGCAAATACATAATACATATTATGTAATTTACGCTGTATAAATTTGGGTTTAGGTTATTTAAATTAATCTATAAATGTATTTAGACTATGGTTTTATGAATTAATTGTGCATATCCTGTCACCTGCCATTTTAATCAAGTAAAATTATGAAAATTTAGAATCTCCTCACAAACATTTTTGAAATAACCTTATGATTTTTGGTTACATAATTAATATTGCAAAATTAATCATTCTAACATTAAAACGAAATACTTTCGACTCCCGATTGATTGATTGATATCAATTTACCAGATACTGGTTTAATATAACTCTTTTTACAAGTATAGCAAGGAGTTTATATTTACTATTATAAACCTCTTGCATAATAACACTTACAATAAATGTTATTGTACACTTTATGGTTTAGTTGTTTGCGTGGTACGAAGCGCGTTGATGTCTTTTGTACTACAAACTGCAATAGTTCGTACAAGGTAAATATACCGTAATTTCATGAAGAAATATTATACGTATCGTTTCCATTACCTCCTTCAAACCGTCAATATGGTAAAAATAACAAAAAAATGGTTTTATGATTATGAAGAAGGTTTCAACTTACGATCCTACGCATCATACTACTCTGCCACACTTCAAGACGTACAACCATGACATTCACACATACATACATACTCACAAACACATACTCAGTTATATAACTCGTGACACAGGTGCTAACTTTCACGAACTTTCATTTTTCCACCTACAACTTACAGTTAAATCTACACCTTATCTTTTGAAACATACAGTTCAATTATTTAAAACGAACTTCTTTTTGTTATATTCACAGAAAATTATATCTTACGTTGAAGGAAGTAAGCATTATTTTGGATTGACGTTAGAGTTTATTAGTCAGGCAACGAACGATGAATGAGCCTTTCAGTGTTGCATAACGATTTGGTCTGTAAGGACATTGACCTTACTCTGAAGAAAGCGAATGATTTAAAAGGTGTAACTTATGTATATTTATTTTCTTCTTTGATTTCAGAAATTATTATATCACCATAAGTATTTTATTCGTAAAAGTAACTTGTTGTAAAGTGATGGTCCCGTTGCATTGATGATAAAGAAGTTGGAAAGCATTTTAAAACAATTCGTTGTTTAATTTCGTTTAAAAAATAACGAAGAAATTGTCTGTAAATTGACAGCGAAATACAATCAAACTAGTACTAGTAGTAGTTGTTGCAATTCCATCTCTCCAACATACACAGGGCGTCTAAAATGGCCACTTTAACGGATCATAATATGAATTGCATTAAAAATCGTAAAATGGACCTTTCATAATAGCAAGTTCTGCGTCTGTGAGGCTTTTGCCCAAATATATTGGGGTCGGCTTCCAGTCTTACAATACAAAACAACGTAAAGTAATACGATTCAACTTAAAATATTCTTGTTGGATATAACGAAACTATAGAATGATGACGTAACTGGTGACTTTATCTAACTACTTTTTTTGTACTTGCTATTTCTATTATTGACCAACATCTATCAATGCTAAAAATATAAGAACCACCTTAAAACATATTAGGTACTATACATTTCTATAAATGCCACAAAGAAAGCCAATTCATACTCCTGTGTTCAAAAATAATTGACACAGAACTGCATTATTTTCGAGAAAGTTAGAACATGCAACTTGCTGCATTTACTTAGTAATCCTTATAAACAGACAAAGCGATGAAATCGTTGTTTTGTCCAAAATTTGTAATAAATCTTAGCTACCGAAATAAAAATAGCTAGGTTCCAAAACATTACAGTTTATATTGCAGGTAAAAACTAAGAATAAAATTGCACTAACTAGGTACATATTATTATTACCTGAGAAAAAAACAATGTTACCATTACTAATGCGGTAAAAACAAAACATCTAATATTGCAAGATACAGTCAAAGCAAACGATATAATATCAAAAAAAAAACACGAACTGTACCAAATACTTATTGTTCTTTTTCATCGCATACGCATACACCTAACGCCATCTGTTGACAAATAAGCTACAACTGTGCAACACACTAACAGCGCCATCTCTTGAAATTTTGAGCGGACTTAAACGACAACTATAAAGCTTCTGAAGAAAAAGTACAAAAAGTTTGAAGCAATCGTCGTCCGTCGCTAGAGAGAGTTGTTTTCAATGTTTTGTTCTTTTTTTATGACGAAGCGTTTTCATAGAAACTAAAGAAACAATAGAAATTTTTATTGTTTCTTGACGATATTATGTTTTAAAAAAACACTTCGTTTAGGCGGCTGTAAATAATGCTGCAACTTAGAGATCCAAATCGTATTGATTTGAACTAGCTTAACAACAAGCCTATCTACTGTTTTGGCCCATAGGCTTATGGATGAAATAATTTTACTAAAAAATTAAATTAAAACCCGACCACGAATAAAATCGCAGACTAATAAAACCGTGTCTTAAAAGTAGAAAACAAGAAAATAATTCTTGCCTTTGATATTCTTATCTATCAAGGCCTTATCTAATTAATTGATAATCGTCTAGTAAGTAGATAATTTATATATTTCAATTTAACGTAATTATTATGAGTAAAATTATTATGAAGGACAGCCGAAGTCGCATGCCACTGATACCTGATGTTCCTTCATGGCGTTCTCATTGATACAGAAGTCAGCTCCTAGTTGCCAAGCAAGGTGGCATACGACTACGACTGTCCTCTATATATATATTATTATATTTACATATATATATTCTTTATTGTTTTCTGCTGAAAGGAAGAAGATTTGCGAGGTTAATACAAATATGAACCTTTTCATAATGTTAAAATTATAAATTACAATAAGCACGTATGTATGTGGTATATCCATTTACGATAATTTTCGTATGAAACACTTTTTTACCCCCACACCTGTGATTAATCAGTTTATCACTGTTGTAGCAATACGTGACGGATTCATAATTTGCAGTGGTCATAGCCGAAAGGATCGCAGCAAGTGGCTTTCTGTGGTTTCTGCCTACCCCCTCGTGAAAAGGCCGTGAGTTTATATAAGTACGTGTATAACCGTCCAGTATGATTAAAATCAAACACTAAAACCTAAAGTTGAGTACCTAATTACATTTTAAACTTTGGCCCTGAAAGTACCATCAAAAAATATACAGCTTTTAATTGAATATAGAGCTTCAAACTAAATTAAAAAAGTGCTTCAAATCAAATCAATTGATTTGCTATAGAATATTGGTACAATTACGGTCGTTACATTAATAATCTAGATCCACAATACTAAGTCAAAATAACGTGACATACAAACATTCGGGTTTTTAATTATTTTTTAAATTTAAATTGAGTAAAAAATAAATATTATTAATTTCAGAGGAAAAAAGAATTATAAATTGTATTATATTAATTATAAATTCATTAAATTATTAATTTAATCGCCGCTCAGCAGGCAAACCTCTCAGTGCGATGTCATGGCGACACGAAGAGTGCGACTGTCGTAACCCTGTGCAGGACACGCCATGATAGTGGCGATAATGAATGAATGAATGATTTATTTACTTAAAAAAGGTCTTAAAACTAAGTACATTGCCTTACAAAACTGCTTACGCAGTTTAACTGTGAGATCGCTGAGTCCTTTACAATAAACTTACTATCATATAGGTACATCTATAAACTATACACATAATCTTAATACCTACATTTACACTTACATATTATCTAATAAATATTTTTTTAGTTTGCGTGCGAATTTAACTTTCTCAACTTCTTGTCTGATGTCAGCAGGCAGAGTGTTCAATAAGTAGGGAACGCGTTTTTTTAAAGTTCTGTCGCCATAGTAATTTATTACTCTAGGTACATCGTATTTACCTGCTGTCATCGACCTGGTAGTATACTTAATAAGCCCCCTTTTTGAGGAGTGGCTGGAGAGGTGCCAGGGCGTTTTCACCTTCCGCCTGACGCAGGCCATCATCGGACACAGTTGTTTCGGGAGGAAGGAACCGCCCCATCCCTATTGCTTTCCTGAAAGAGTATTGATAGGCTAGTCGAGATTGACTAGGGGTACAGTTTTATTTAAATTAAAGTTCAATAGAAAATGTTTAACAAATTAAACTTAATCCGGTAATCCCCGTAGGCGAACCTATCGCAATCCAACCGGGCACAAATCCAGATTCCGTACTGAGAAATTCCTGATCAAAAATCTACGAACATTTTGGCCGGCCGAATTGAACCCAGAACCACCAGTCGCACTTGTACCAAAGAGGCAGTCTACACAACTATTTTTTCTATGTACTTATTTTAAATAGGAGTCAATGGTTGGTTTAATTGAACAGGCGCAACTAACCCAGAGACACCGTTGGCTGCTACTACTGTTACCCGTTAGCAGTCGAGCTTGCAACCACTAGACCGGCAGTTTTATGTGATTTTAATTTAGGAATAGCCTTAATTTAAAACAAACTACTTACTAATTTTTGTCAAATTCAAAGAAGTCATTATCTTTTTTCAGTACTCAGTGCTTACTACCTACCTTATCCTAAAGGCCATTTTTTTTGCGGGTGAAAATTCATCAAATAACCCCTCCCGCTCTTGGGCAGAGCGAAAGGGAGTGTCAGACTTCTACTGACTAAAAACCACCCATGTTCCTTTTTAGCCCTTCATGTCGAGGCCGCGGTATATCTTGCGAACAACCCGCAGCCCTACCCTAAAGGCCTTACCCTAGGTATATTATTACCTTCCTTGTGAAGTTCGACTTCAGTTCTGATTGAAGGGTATCATCAAATAACTGCCAACTTGCCAAGAAACGGTGGAAAAGAATTTTGTAGTAAACTGGTCATTACCTTAGCATTGTGGATCATGCGCACGAGTCTGTTCGTGTTACTGATGCTGGATTTGACCCATACCTAAAAATTTAATTAAGAAGTTTAAGAGAAAATGTCTTCTTGTTTTACTGTTCAAAAATGTGTAGCATGTGGTATCGAATTATATTTCTAAACAAACTTGGTTCTATGTTTTTAAACTGATATAACCATAAACACTGAAAATGAGTGAGTTTCCAATGTTTTCGCGATATTTTAAATACACTGATAACCACAACCATCAGTTTACCATGTTTTCACATGGTAAATATCCTGCTTTTAGAATTTTATTCGGTTAGTATGGTTATAAGCTAGGATAAACAGAACATGCTGACAATTTGCGGCCTTTTTTTTTTTTTTTTGGGGGGTGGGAAATCATCAAATAACCCCTCCCGCTCTTGGGCAGAGTGAAAGGGAGTGTCAGACTTTTACTGACTAAAAACCACCCATGTTCCTTCTACGCCCTTCATGTCGAGGCCGCGGTATCCCTTGCGAACAACCCGCAGCCTCGACAGGCGTGGGCCCTTGCGGGCCCCTTCCATGTTGCTGACATCTCTTTGAGGCGCGCGTGGAACACGAACGCGCCGTCGACACGGCCTGTCGTTGCCATAAGACGGACGGACGGCGAGCTTACCCATCACTCACCGTCCACAGGCCCGCGTCTACGGTGGCCGGGAGCCATCACGTGGCCCCCGACGCCCGGATCGCCTCCCGCGGCGGCTGGGACGAGAGGTTCTCTCCCTCTCACGTTCCGCCACCTCCTTCGCTAGCATCACTGCTTCGCAGAAGGAGGCGACGGCGTCCCATTCCTCCTTGCCCCGAACCATGGCTTGCACCAGGGCCGGACGTGAGAGGTCGCCGCCGCCGATCGCTGCTACGAGAACACGGCGGGGCTCCGCCCAAGCGGGACACACCTCCACGGTGTGCTCCACCGTGTCCTCCGGCCGGTCCTCACAATGGTGGCATCCGGGCGTTTCCTCCCGCCTGATTCGGTGCAGGTACCTCCCGAAACAACCGTGTCCGGTGAGTACCTGCGTCAAACGGAAGGTGAGGGCGCCGTGGCGCCTCTCCAGCCACTCCTCAAAGAGGGGACTTACCGCCACTATCGTAGCGTGCCCTACAATTTGCGGCCTGACCCTTTTATTTTGGAGGGTGGGAAATCATCAAATGACTCCTCCCGGAGTTCTCCGGGAGTGTCACACTTCTACTGACTAAAAACCACCCATTTTCCTTCGTAGCCCTTTGTTTCGAGGCCGCGACCGTATCTTTTTCGTACAACCCACAGCCCCAACGGTGAAGGAGTAACCCTTAAAGCATCTTCCTAGTGTCTTGTTTCTACAATATTTTAGGGAAGTTAGTACACTTCTAGTTTCTACTTGACTATAAACCTTTAAAGGTTCACGACGTTCGTTTAAATGAACGTTAAATTATTGTTACTATATTTGTTCGTGCTACGAAACCCTTAATGTGCGCGTCTGACTTGCACTTTGCCGTTTTGTAATAACTAAGTAACACCAAAATGAACACCTAAACATTATTAAATTCCAACACTCAGCGCTCAGTCAAGTGAAAACCAGGCTATATTTTAAATTTAAAAAATATTAACTTGCAATTTAACTCAGTATCTAACACGCCGACCGTTCTTTATCAAAAGTCCGCGCTCCATGCTACAGGCACTTGGCAGGCGGTGATTAGACACACACTGCTGCGCACTTTCTGGTGCCGAAACCATGACACTTTTTTATGTAAACTCTCGTAATTGTGGGGTTTGAAAGTAAGAGTTTATTGTAGGACTGAAAGGAGTATTTAGTAATTATATTGTTTTAAGATACTCCTGATTTTTAGGTAAAAAAATAATACAAAAAAGGACCAAATAAAATAATAAGTAACATGGGGATGAACTGATAGAAAAGTGTTTGGTTTTAACAAAATGATTATAAAATAATTTAAAAATGCCTTTTATTTCATGCGTCAACAGAATAGTTTAAAAAAAAATGCTTGTGTTTAAAATACAGTTTGATTATTTACTAAAAACTGTTACATACACTTTTTGTTTGTTGCCTTTTCATATAAGTGAGTAGTTACATTTTACTTTCTGGATTGCATTAAAAAATATGATAATTAAATTAAGATGCAATTATATTTTTATTAGAATAAAAAATAATAATAAAAAATTCCCCCCGCCCAAGTAATTAAACAAAATTATTAATAAGTCATATTTAATTATAATGACGATATTCTGTGAACAAACAAAATTATAGCAATACTTCATCTCAATTACTATCCATCAATTCTTAACGATATTATAAACATATATTATTGTCATTAAAATAGTTCGATTTTCCTGCCAATAGGTTCGCACTCTATTACATTGGACTATAACAAAACTAGTGAAACGCAAGTGCACTATTATTAGGTACACCTCAGCCTAACCCTTCGCAAATTATAAGCGTAATGTTATGAAAGAACAATACGAAAAATAATTTAATGAAGTTGTTTGCATCGGCAGAAATGTTCAGTAGGATGTTTTAAATACTTAAGGACCCGCCGCTTCTCGACCTCCTATTACCCTGGATCTACTGTGTGAGCGTTGTAGTGGATCTACGATGTATTAAGCGTAGATGATTTCTGTCAAAGGTATAAGATTGTATAGAGAAACTTCTTTTAGACAAAATGTCAAAGAAGGTAATAAAGCCCATGTACCCACGAGGGTCAGCAGCGTCTACAGAATGCTACACACCCTTCTATCTTTTGCCTTCCTATGACGAATATGAAAAATGTCATTAGGTATCATCATTTCAGCTGAAAGACGACCATTGCTGGACATAGCCCTCTCCCAAGTGCTACGTCTCACACCCAGTGGATTCCCGAAACCTTCGCCAGGTGATCGGTTCACTAAATGGGAGATCTTCCAACGCAACGTCTTCCGGTTCATGGTTACTACTCCAGAATTTATCAGTCCCATTGGCCATGGATTCTGGGAGCAATGACAAAAAATCCTACTAATATTATAAATGTGAAAGTTTGTGAGAATGGATGTGTGGATGTTTGTTACTCTTTCACGCATAAACGGCTGGACCGATTTGGTTGAAATTTGGTATGTAGATAGGTTATACCCTGGATTAACATATAGGCTACTTTTTATCCCGATTTTCTCTTCCCGTGGGATAATTTTCGGGTTGTAGCGGGCGAAGCCGCTGGCAACAGCTAGTATTATAATAAATCCTTTTTACAGTTACAGTTTTTCTCTAAAATCTCAAACTGTGAAAGGCAATTAGCGCAGAGTTATCGAATCGTTCATCATTGGATGCAATGATAAAGCAATACATACATTCGCTGTAACTTTTACTGAAACTTTTCGGAAGTAATTCAAACCACAAATCATTTTCCTGGTGCATAGCATGTGAACGCTAACTTTATGTAACAATTCGTCAGACGATTTGCTATCATATTTTGAATTTGACACACAGTCGCTCCATGTATGATACTGGTATTCACTTACATTAAATTTTTCTGAAAGCTGACACAAAATTAGTTTCAAATTCATTTCATAGCTGTTAGTTTGGAAAAGGTGGGTGATGATGGTTTTTAAGTCATGAAAAGGTGTGTCCTTTTATACTTAAAGGTTTTCTAATAGGTTCCCTTCAGATATTGCTGAATTGTATCTTGGCCCTGTAATTATAATTACCTATGGCATTAACTTATAACTAACCTATTTTTGCCTCCTCCTGGGCAAAGGCCTTCCTCCATTCCTGTTAACCATCAAGGGTCCTTCCATCTGTATCTAGGTTTTCCCGCTGTCTCCTTCAACTCGTTCGTACTGTATTGAGGCACCCGTTTTATGTTACAATATCTTCAGAATGCGGCAGACATGTCCTGAAAAGTTCTAAGATGAAAAATACTTTTGTAATAAGAAGATTGTGAACTACATTATGCAAATTTTAATACAATAAAATATTCCACAAAATATTCATATAAAGCTTATTTTCTGTAGTTGAATCGAAGAAAACTAAATAATAATAAATTACACCTGATCAAGGAGCAATTAGTAGGTTTTTAAATGTTCCGAATAACACTGCTTAAAATAAAACTCTATGTCCATATTGTTGGGGTTCATTTTCCTAAAAAATGTAAGTGTTATTTATGAGCACAGTGAAAAGTTTGTCTGCCCATTCTAATCATCTAATTAACATAATGTTAAGATAAGTAGTGTGCAACGTGTAAGTTGTTGATCTAAAGTTCGCAGTTTTTCCAAGTTTTTTTTTAATAATTTTGGCTACGATTTTAACAATAAATTTTTACTTTACATGGCACATCTTAAATCGCTTGGTCTAGAAAAAATAAATTTTGCACATCACTTTATTCATTTAGGTGTCCGCCAAGGAAGGATTTTTGAAAACTCATCCCCTTCAAAAATTAATAGGGTATGTAAGTATATAAAAAAATCGCTTGGATCAGTTGTGCTTAATAAGTTATGACCTTCATAGAGTTGGCTGATTGTCTTGGCTGTTCCTTTGCTTACCATAATAATCATTTCTATTGGACGTAATGTCTTAACGTACATAGTTTGATTTTATTAATGCATACCTTACCAAGGAATATCGTATGACTCAGTACCTTTCTTTTGGGGTTTGGAATCAGGCTCTGGGCAGAGTGGAAGGGAGTGTCAGACTTCTACTGACTAAAAACCACCCATGTTTCTTCTTAGCTCTATGTGTCGAGGCCGCGGTATCTCTTTCGAACAACCCGCAGGCCTTAGGTTTAGTTTGGCGGTAAGGTAGCCTTTGTAGTTAGTTTTTGTAGACTAGTAGTATTTAACTGAATCGTGGTAGACTGTAACAACATGCCTAGTTCGGAATAGACTACATAGATGATAAAACGATATCTATCAAAATTTTGGCAACCTGTGACCAGGTTTATGTGCCACCCATAAAAATCGAAGAAACATTAATCGTCGGGACATCTGCCAAGGCCGCAGGACTAATTAAAATCGTACTACGTATATATACATAATTTAGAAGAGATCAAAATGGCTGCTATGGTATACTCTCGGCTAGCCCTACAGTCTATATGACCTACCTTTTACCTTTTAAATTATACATTTCTGTAGTTTCAGCAGCTAAAACTGTGAGTTAAAACTAAAGTTCACGTGAATGAAATTTACAGAAACTATAGAAGTCGATAATCATGGTAAAGAATAGATAACACCATCAGATTATTTAAAAATTAAAGCATTCCGTTACATACACAATAGAATCTACTACTTCCTACTTTCCTCTAAGTACACACTGTACAAGTGTACAGACAGATGTGAAATTAAAGTCTGATAAAACAAAATGTAGTGATTACTCTTAATTTCGGACTCCAAAAGCATTATGCATAGTTAGACATTATAAATTATAATCTAGACTGAATCATATGAAAATAAAACAAAATTAACGTTGCGCACACTTAGCTACTTGCTTGTATATTTTTTTGCATTCACTCGTACGTCATGTCATATGAAACAAGGCACTTGCAAGAAACCGCTGAGCAAAAACCAACCATCGTACTAATGCATAAAGAACTAATTCCCATCTTAGATATTAAGCTAACGAGCAAACTTTTGCTAACTGCCCTACCAAAAACTGACAAAAGCCAACTTACTTTTGCAACTCGGTAAGATAACGTTCATAGCAATGCAATTGGAAATGATACTTCTGACTTTGGTAATAAGGTCGAGAAAGAAACGAAAAATGAAATTTCGACTGCACCAAAAATATTCATGATACAGATTCAGAACCACACGCAAACTGGGAGCAATCAGCTGGCTGACCACAAACATCAAATATAAAAAGGGTGACAATATACAAGATGAACATAGTTTCAGTGTGAACTGACCAAAGTGGACGTGTTATCCAATAAAAATGTTCAAATACATCATTTTAATCACCGTTGCCAGTGCAGTGGCTCTTCCAAACCCTGATGATGGTTCAGTGGACAAAGGTCGTGGTTTCAAAAAGGACTGTGCAAATGGACTCTTGAGTCCTGCGTGTTTAAAAATGGGAGCTGTCACGTTATTGGAGAAATTCAACAACAAGGATGAAGTGTCTTTATTCCCCGGTGTTAGCCTAGTGAAAGAAGGTGGTAAATCTAACTACGAGGCGGTTGCTGCGGACCTTGCGAGGTCATTCTCCGGTGATTCCGACGAAAGGTTGGACAAATCCCTCCTGTACCAAGTCGGGAGCTTCCTGGACAGTCACTCAGTGAAGCTCAGACTCCTTGATGACAACGCTGTTGAAGAAGCGAAGACTGCGATGGCAGAAGGCAGAGCGAAGAGCGGCATGGGTCTCGGTGGCAAGAAGGGTGGAATGGGCGGTCTTCTTGCTATGGGGATGATGATGAAGGGTAAGTAAATTTCATTTAATAAGCAATATTTGGAGTTTTACAAACCTGATTAACCGCTCCACATTACCTCAAAATAGTATCAAAAGGATTCATGGGCAGAGGTCTTAATCCAACAAAAGGATGATGTAGGCTAACAGTAAAAGTATCAGCGGGCTTAAGACTAGCTGAAACTGAAGAATGTATTTGACGTGGAAGAAAAAAAGGATTTTCTAAAGTTGAGTTGTTTAAAAGATATCCTAATTATTTATAATTAATTGTTTCACTTCACAAATACGCCTAGAAGTTAAGTGATGATTGTCATCGCAATATCGTCCATTCTGAAGTCAGTACAAGTTTTTGCACCTTTGAATAAAGTTTATATAAAGAATAGTATCTAATTCGTAATCATGCTTTAGACTAACATAAGTAACTGTATTGCAATAATCGCCATTCATGAGATGATGTCAGCGTACTTCCTTCACTGAAATTAGTTCGCCAATTCCTATAAGTTTTTGCTACAAATATTCTGCAATCTTTAAAAAATCATGTTTCGTAACAAGTTTTGTTAGACTTATCTAAAACACACAACAAAACTTCTACTTTAACATTTCGATTATTTATAAACATTATTTTTGCACTTTGTAGAATGAAGTTTACTTTAATGAAATAGCCTCATGAGATGTGCTTTTATTTTGAAAGTTATTGTTTTTAATAAACGGTCTAGTTACGCTAGTGATTTTACGATCGTCAGAAGCAGTCATAAAAGTTATATAACTCCTATAATTCTTGAAAAACAGACATTACCAGAATGCTCACTGCCTGTCATACAATTTTCTCCATATAAAAACTACAATTATAATTTCCGTGAATTAAGGTTCAAACTCGAGACCACACTCAGAGTTCCCATTTGCAATCAATATCGAATCACAAGGCAGTAATTTTATCAGATTACATACTCATTCGATATCTTTATATTTTAAGAATAAAGATTAATTTTACAGGCTCATTGTCATGAGCCTGTAAAATTAATTATTTGCGGTTCAATGTTGCCTCAAAGTCATACATAATTATGAAATATCAATAGGATATCATATTCCAATGAAAGGTCTTCCGAATATGAAAACTGGCTTACTTTTAGGTAAGGACCTAAAAGTACCTAGTAAGCACGAATCTCAATTCCAAATATCATCATTCTCCTGCCCTTATCCCAATTTATTTGGGGGGTTGGCACAACATGTCTTCTTCTTCCATACTTCTTTATTTCTCGTCATGTGTCAGCAGTCACCTCCTTTCTAGCCATGTCAACCTTCACACAGTTCATCCATCGTTTCTTTGGTCTTCCTCTACTCTTATAGCCACATACTATTTTTCTCACAACATTTTCTTCATTCCTTCTTCTTCCTTGACCTTGTTATCCTAAAAATGCTTAAGAATAGTCTTAATCATTTTCCATTGTCTCTGCAATAGCTCAAAATGAAACTGAGCTAGTTAATTGTAAGTAAAAGAAAGAGTTAGTTTTGACTTATACGAATAAACTGACTTTTCTTTTTGAAATAAGCTGGTATGCTCACACAAAATATTTAATTTTTAACTCGATGGATGTACAGTGAAAAGTTGATATAGCAAGAAGGGAGAGAGAGTGAAATGTTGAGATAATGAGTAATAGAGACGTATGGCAGAAAAAGACATGCTGGGCCGACCCCAAATGACCAACTAATGGAAATGGTATTGTGAAAAAGTCACCACTCAATATGTCTACGGTATAATCAATATAAATAAACGATATACAACTGTTGATTTACTCATACACAATTTAAAATTCGCAAGATTTTACAATTACGGGATATGCTCCTCATATATCTCGGGTCGTGTGTAGAACTGCAATAGAAAACAGAAATTATGAACACACAGACACACACGTAACAAACTTTGTGTTACTGCTAGAGTTAATCCAATAACTGGGCACACGACCGTGAGGAAACTATTTCAGTTTCGGATGTTATCTGGCCAAATAATTTTATTCGGTCTGGTTGTTAGGCCCTACATTACAGGGTCTCTAGTCCGAAAATATATTGTTAATCATCATTATATGCATATCAAGAAACAATAGTTTGGAAAAGAGTATGGAATATCTTGTACAGCGTAAAAGTTTTTTCAATTCCTCATCACAAAACAACACCACATAACTCAAAGACATAGACAGTGGTGAACGTTAATTATTTTCAAGTTCAATGGACACAAGTCTTGTGTCACCAATCGAGTGCACATTTACACTCATAGACATTCCACTTAGGATCCCTTTGGAATACAGTCTAATGTCGCTTGTTAAAAGTAAGAAAGCTGTAAGGAATTCTGGATTTACGATCTGTATTCATTAGCATGTGCCTTATTGATCGAAGACAAGTACAGGAAACACCTTGAAGACACGTTTTGTGAGATCGGAACTGAACAATGAGCTGATAATTGATGGAGATACATAGATACATAAAGTCATGCCCTTTTCCCATGGGGGTAGGCAGTAGCCACTAGCTACGATCCTTACATACTCCTTTTGCCTCGTCCACATTCATACATCTGGTTATATACGCACGCCGGTTACGAGTACTACGCACCTGTCCTTTCTGAAGAACGGCACCAATAAGATCAGTGTATGTCTTTCTAGGGCGTCCCCTCCCGGCGTTACTACTCACATTTGCTTTGTGAATACCTTTTGTTAATCGACTTTCATTCATCCTCTCTACATGACCGAACCACCTTAGCATAATCTTTTGGAGATGAATTGAAAAAAAAGGATTCATAGATGACTCTGCCTTGGAGTGTGGACGTGGTGGTGTCCCACGAACGATGGTTTACTTGATGTCATATCCTACGCGCTCTCCTGATGCTTGCACATCAAAAAAGCTGATGGGCGCTACTAAAAGTACCAAATTTCACATTTTGGGCCAACTCAATTTAAATTGTCGTCGACACGCTAAGAATAGAAAAGATATTGATGCCTATGAAGTGGGATTATAATCAGAAAGAAGTATTTATTGAAAAAACAAAAAAGGAAAATAAAATTATTCATCGTGAATCCATTCATGGAACAAGCACATTTAGTTTAGTTGGCCAAATTACTATCGTTGCTAATTTTCACGCGATGGTTATGTAGTCTGAAATAAAAATCGTCTAGACTCACTTTCAATTACAGTTTTAGATATTTTTAACATGAATTCATAAAATTAATTGATTTAGGATATGTTATATTGTTTTTGTCAAACAATAGTTTATGTATTTAATAAGGTAAACTTGATTTTTTCGGATTCTTCATAATTATCATGTTAATTAACATACATAATATACAGACGTATTCAAAACCATAATTAATTATAAACAAAATGAAAACTACTAAACTAGAGAGCAGTGGTGGCCCAGTGGTGGCGACCCCGACTTACGAACAGTAAGTCGTGGGTTCGAACCCAGACAGGCGCATTACTTTGTGTAATTTATTTCAATACCACTGCTCTCATAAACGGTGAAGGAAAACAACGTGAGGAAACCGGCATGTCCTAGAACCAAAAATTCGAAGACTTGTGACATCTACCAATCCGCACTGGGCCCGCGTGGTAGATTATAACCCATTCCCTCTCAAAGAGTGGAGGCCTGTGTCCCAGCAGTGAGAACATTAATAGGCTGTTGATGATGATGAAAATGAAAACTTCTTTTCACCAAGTACAAGGTTGACTGTGATTTGACCAACAGTACGTATCCAAAAATAAAACATTTTTTATTTCTGCAGATAGAGTCAATTAAATTTTGAAATTAATAACACCTTTTCCTTTTACAAAATCCAAATAAAAGGAAAATATAAGGTGTAATATAGTCGTTAGTATATTAAAAACCCATAAAATTACTATACATTTACATCGGTCGCCTACTCCAATGACTGCATGCGATAATAAACGAAAACCTTACGCTTGCAAAAACTACACACCAAAATCCACCATGCTTGATGATGATAAGGTTCAATTTTTCTTGACAAAAAGGAACTTTTTGCAGTCAGCCTTCTATGAAAATATAATGGATATAAGAGTACTCCGTACTAATCATACATCTATGTGAGACATATAAAAGGTGGACGAAACAATTGCTTATCAAAGTGTACCAGCATTCGTTTCGATACAGACGTCCACCATGTATCTTATATCGATATTGTTTTTTATAACAGCAGTGTATGCACTGCCAAATCCAGAAATAGGACAATCTTCTAAAAATTCAGTGGAACCAAATGTCGAAAGTGCAGCCAGAGCAATGAAAAAGGATTGTACGAACGGGATTTTTAGCCCAACATGTTTGAAAATCGAAGCTATATCAATGCTGGAAAAGCTTAGTGCGAAAGAAGAATTACAACTTCTGCCTGGAGTGAGTGTCGTCAAGGAAGCAACTAAAGAAAATGGAAGCAAAGTTGAAGAATTTGCTGCTGAGTTAGCAAGGTCTTTCCCATCGAAACCCGATGAGAGATTAGACAAATACCTGCTCTACAGACTTGGGAACTACTTGGACACTCACACAGTGAAGCTGAAGATGCTTGATGAGAATGCTGCTGAAGAAGCCAGGGCTTTGGTTGGAGAGGCGAGGGGTAAAGGAGGGCTCGGGGGAGGAAAGAAGGGAGGCATGGGAGGTTTGCTCGCTGCTGGACTTCTGATGAAAGGTATGTTGGTAGTGAAGTGTCAAAAATTAAAGTCTTGACATTGTTGAAAGTTTCAAGTAGGAATTTACAAGGGATGAGGATTAAGTAGTTTTTAAGGAGCGGATCTTAAACTTGTTTCATGAAAAGTTTCATTCAAGACAAGAAAAGTCTGAATGCTGAGTAATCTAGATTCTAAAGAAATATTTGGACTAAGTGCGGGACAAAAGAATTTAATGTAAAGCAAGGACAATCTTGTAAACACATCCTGTTTGAAGGAACGCTTTTGATGCCAGAATAATCAAAAATATGATTGACAGTGTTTCCCATTACCAAGCCTGACGCATTTTTTAAAAGAGGAACCGCAAACAGTTGTGGGAAATCAATATCCATTAGCACTTTTTGCAATCTAGATGAAGGCAGATGCAATCAAACACATTCAAGTGAAAGCCTAAAGGAAATAGAAACTAGATCTGAAGATAATAAGTCTTTGTTTCAATTGTATCGATATCTCGGTTCGTCGTGTAATTTAGTACGTTTGTATAAAAAAGGAAACCGACAAAGCGTTTGATCAACTGTACTTATAAGTATAACAGAATATAGATGCTATCGTTGTCTTAAGATAGTTATATTTCTGTTTTGATAATGGTAAATATTGGTATAATTACCTGCATCCAGTTGGGCTGGAAGCCACTTCCAAACATAGTTGGGAAATGGCTGGGCAGATGACAGTGATGAATGAAACAAGAGAGACTATTTAAGAGAGCCAGTTTTCAATTTTGAGGTCTGAAAAAGTCCAACAAGTTCTGTCGTCAGTTTTTCATGAAGTGAGTACGAATGCATTAGTTGAAAATTCAATTAATAATTTTAGAAAGAAAGCAGTTTACTCTACAGTCGTATCAATGACATAATTATTATACCAAAATTCAAAGCATAACTTTGAATTGAAATCGTGCTCATTATATCATCGAAATGAATACATTCCATTTCATTGATTCTTTGAGACCTCATACTGTCCATACCAAATTGTATCTTACAATTTCATTACTACAACAGTAACTTATGGCCTACCCCAATATACAAAATGCGTGACGACTATATAGTTTGCATAACGTTTTTTTCAGTAACAAAAAATTTTTAATTTCTTTTTGGTCAAAAATAATTAACCAATAGGTGCTACTTTCGAGATCGACAGCCGCAAAAAGGTCTAACTTTATCAGATCCAATTGATCTACTAAATTAGTTTTTACTTCAACCTTTTTTTGCGCTCTATCAAAAGTGTTGAATACTTTTACGTAACACACATACTTAACCACCCGTGGAATTGATATCTCCTCTTAAGATACTTTAGACTGATCTTAAAAGGATAGTACGGTCATAATCACTACACTGTTGTGGTGTTCTCGATCATAGTATGTCATCTGTGTGCAGACGGATGCTAGTTGCTATAGAAGCCACCCCGTTATTACTGATGTCGGTTTGATAACTAGAAAATATCTTTTGTCTGTGTCTTAGCACCCTCACTTGGAAAAGTTAGCTTTGAAAGGGTTGAAGAGGGATTCGGAGGAAGCAAGAAGTATTTTTTTTACATCATATTATTATATTATTATAACGGTAACAATTTAAGGGATAAACCTCAAGTTAATCGGTTTTTTCTAGACAACTGTGTTCTACCCCAGGCGGAAACATCGCTTCATATTAGGCCAACAATTAAAGCCACAAAAGAAAAACAGGCCCAATTTATCCTACCAAATCACCCATTCTTAGTTTTGGAAACAGATCGCAGATTGGAACGACACATCACAAATTCCATTGGGAATAGCTAGCTATAACTATAACTTTCCAAAATAATAAAAAATTACTTAAAATTTTCAAAATTACGGTCATTATCAAATGAAAGGACAAAAGTACAATGACCAAAAGCCGCTCACTCTATGGGAATGCAACCGTGACTATAAATTTAACAAAAAATAATGTGTCGCAGGCGATCTGCAGGGCTATTGCGTATCTTTTTAAATGTCAGTGGCTATCATAGTTTCCATCGATTAACTGTCAAATGGTTATGGTTTGGTACAAAATGGAACAATTTGACAGTTATTGATGGACACTATGATAGCTACTGTTAAAAAGATACGCAATAGCCCTGCGTACTAGGCTATCATAACCATTTCAGAGGTTACAATTTTGGTTGATGATTTGAAAGGTTATAGGATTTTCTTTGATGGCTAACCATAAAAGGAAGAAAGAAACGCGTTTGTAACGGAAAGTAAATTAATCTTTTTCATTTTTATCTACGATCAATTCATACATAATTACTTGAAAGCATCGTCGAGAATTTCGTTCTTCAATTTTAATATTGTTCTGCTGTTGACAATCAGAGCATGGCACTACTAAGAAAATTGTTGGTTGTCATTTGAGATATACTGTTGTTTTTTACTTTTACTTGTAATTTAAGTAAAAAGTTGTGAGTAATTTGTGTAATGAGATAGTGGTAATAGTTTTAAAATATATTTTTTCTGAAGTAAACATGAATCGGATTAATTTATCATAGCTCAAGATAATATATTATAGAGTTTCAATGACTTTGGTGTGAATAACTAAAAGCATAACGAGCCTATAAACTTTTCAACTCTGGCACTGGCACACAGAAAATCTTTATTTACGAGTATTTATTACAAAGAGAATAACGACATCACGACAAAAGTATCAAACATGTTTTCACACTGACTCCCAAGTCACAGGTGAAAACCTAGTTTGGGAGTCAGCTACCTATCTATGGTACACAATGTGCTTTATAATGTTGTGACTGCATTAAAAGCAAGAATTAATTAATTTTAAAACATGAGGGGCACTGCTTAGCGTGGACTCTTGATCGCCAAATTGTAAGTAAGTCTTGTTAGCAGTCAGACTTTTTTTTCAACTTGGCGGACTCTGGGCCCGCGTGGTGGATTATAGCCAATCCCTCTCCTAGAGAGGAGGCCTGAGTCCCTGTAGTGGGAACTTTATAGGCTGCTGATGATGATGATGATGATGATGTATTACTTGGACTTAAAAAAAGCATCCTCTCTGTGACAATGAGGCTCCAGTACAGCCTTGGTGGTGATGTTACGTGTTTTTTTACTAATCTACCACTTCTCTCTTCCTCAGGAACCCTGATGTCAATGGGACTGGGAGCCCTAGCCCTTCTCGCCGGTAAAGCCCTGATGACTGCTATGATGTCTCTTCTTCTCTCGGCCATCATCGGTATCAAGTCTCTCTCCGGTGGGCAGAAGTCTACAACGTATGAGATCGTCTCCAAACCCGTGTATAGTCACTCCCACTCTCATTCGACTGCTCATGAGGATGTAGGGGGTTACGGCCATTCTGGGTACGGGAGGAACCTGAATGTTAGGAGACGATAAGAGTTAAACAAGGGTAATTTAATTTGAGTACCTAGTTGATTGGGTAGTGTTGTTGTTTCATTGTTTTAGTTAAATAATTTATTACTTTTTAATTTTTTGTTTTTGTTTGTTCTACCTGGAACTTTTTATTCGTTTTATCTTTTTTTTTTTAATTTTGATTTCCCTCCATCTTCTTTTTGTTTTTCTTTTGACTGATTTAACTTACAAACGATGAAACATGAATATTTGTTCAAAAAACTGTAAGCTAGGATCATTTGCATTGACTAAGTCTGTAAATTATGGAAATGTATCGAAAATTCTAATTATTTATTGAAACTATTTATTGTTAGGTTAAGTTCACAATTTCCTTTACTAAATCTTTTATTACTTATTACATATTTTTATAAATATTTTATTATTTTGTTCCTGTATTATAAATATAATGAAATATCTTTTTTGCTCTCAGTAGTAATACGTATTTACTTTATTTCATTTTAGTTATGTATTTTATCATTTCATGTGTTATTTTACTTACATAGTATGATTTATTATATCGTAAAATATATATTTTTAATGGTTTTATATCTTGTACGTCTACCCGCCTATTGTATATTTTATATGTGATGTATATTATTATTTATTAGAATCATAATTATAACATATTTTTTATATATTTAATAATTGTATGTATTGACTATATATTTGTCACTTTTACTGTCTATGTAGTATTTATAAAAGAATATTATGGAAATACTTATGTACATATTAATATCTTATGTAATACCTTATTTATTTTGTTATCGTTTTATGTATTATTGTTCTGTCTATCTGTGTACTTCAGCACCAAAAGAAAATAAAACGTTTGTTAAAAAATACTGTTTTAATATTTAACTAACCTCCTGTAGTAATCATTGTTGTCCTGTCCTTATCCTTATTCATTTGGAGTCGGCGCAGCATGACTTATTCTTCCATACTTCTATATTTCTCGTCATCCTAGCAATAATATCCTATCCTAACCATGTCAGTCATCACACAGTTCTTCCATCGTTTCTTTGGTTTTCCTCTACTCTTGATATACACATTCGTATTCAAAATTTCCTAACCTAATTGTTTCGGTTATTACAAATTAGTAGCACGTCTATTCAATAAAATATAAGCTAGCATCTAAAACTTTTAACAAATAACATTATTATTAACATGAAATCGCTATCTGCACTCCAGTTCCGTAAAACACTGTGTATCAAAATCTGAAACTTTAAAATTGTCTGCTATTTTTGAAATAAAAATATTAGATGCAGTTGGGAATCCTCCAGACTGAATTTCAGCAGTGGCTGCCAATTTCATTGGATATTATTGGTCAGCTACGCAGAAGACGTTAGAGTTAACAATAAAATTTTGTACGCATAAGGATTCACTCTCTATTCCTTTCCTTTTTTAGTCGGATAGGACGGTAGCGCTAGGACCAACGGCTTAACGTCATTTAACCCAACGGCTTAACCCAATTACACTTTTCACATCCCGGGAATAGAATCCTAAAACCTACGCAGCCCTTAATTACGTGCTATTGAAACTCTCATGGTATATAAATGTTTATAAAAATCTGTTCAATCTATTAAAGTCAACATCTCGTCATTTTGTTACGATAGATTCAAAAAATTCTGCCACTTACTATAAAACACAATCCACAGAACTCATAATCAACTCCCTTCATCAAGACAGTATAGATTGGAAAAAGAAACAAAATAAAGAAAAACCCAACTTTCATTCACTGATGAACTTCACCGCATTTTGTCTTTTTGTAACAAAACTATTACAGAGAAAGCTCGAGTTTTTTTATTTTCAATATCTGCTAGGTGAACAGTAGAATGATTTTTACACCACTTTATGTTGATATAGTTCATTCATCCCCATGGTCTTAGAAAGTAATATAAATTAATAATTATACCTACTCATGTAACGGAAAATAATAGAAGGAAGACAAAAGATAAATATGATGGATGTTTAATAATGAAATCTATGTCATCAGCCATCCCAATATTATTACCATTGATATGGATAAAATACAATCTTTGGCAGTCGTTACAGGTAGTCAGTGACCTGAAATTCTGACATCCAGTCTTACCAAAGAGTATCGTATTACCTAATATTAACTGGGTTGTGGAGGTCAGGTAGGTAGTCGCTCCATGTAAAATACTGGTATTCAGCAGCATCCGCAAAACTGCAAAACTGGTTGTCAGGCTTTTGGGCCACTGACTACTGTAATAACTGTCAAAGATCTACATTGGACAGCGAAGAGCTTAACGTACTTTCCGAGGCACGAAGGTAACTTGGTATGTTATGGGTGGTGACCCATGCACGGTGAAGCACCACTTAACCTAAAGATCGACTTGAGGTGCTGTTAGTATTTAGTCGTGAGCTCCTCTCGGTATAATATAAGAGACCTTACTAATTCGGGTCAAAAGTCAGCTACGCATTTAAATCGAACCTCTCGGCACTTGCAAAGTTTATTTAATAAGAGGCTACTTGAACAATTTCCGTATGATAGATAACATGCTTGTTTCCCAACTTACGGTATTGAAACATAAAATAAATGTATTTGTAGAAACATTAACCGTAAATCTGCTAAATTATACTTGCGGTCGTAAACGAGACCATCGACCATGGAGCGGAACGATAATCAAATTGGATTGTCTTGGTATCAATGTATTGCTACTCGAAATTACAGGCAAGAGAAAGATAATATTAACAGAAACAAATCACACTTGTAATTCCCGATGGGTTAGGCAAAGATGTATCCATAGAAGGTATTTAAATGCATTTCGAGTGTTAAGTTTTTAATTTCATACGGGCAAGAATATTGCCACCAACCAGGCCAACATCTAGAAAATAAGTAAATTTTCGGTGAAATAATCCAAGTACGCAAAGATTCTTTCATTGTAAGCAATAGTAATGGCGGCGACCGTAACAAGGTAAGGGACCGTAAGGACTAACGCATCAGTTAAGGGGCGTAAGTTGTCTGTGAAAATAGCAGCCACTACGAGTATGACCATTTCCAAAATTAGTTTTACACAAAACTGGCCTAACGCTGTAAGGAGTTGCAAGAGAATACGAGGTCAGATAATACTGGTTTAATTGCAAAGATGTGCCGCCTATCGTCCACGCCCACTTCCTTAATAAACGTAATGCAGTGTGTAGATTAAAATAGTTCATCAAGTATCTACTAAAAAAGGTAATTACAGATCAATTGCAATAGGCGACCAATATGTAAAAAAAATATGCTATTGTGATGGCAAATGTTTCTATATTAGTAGTTGATGAACAAATAGTAAAAGTTTCGTAGGCCCGTTTTTATTTCTCCTTGGTATGTAATAGCGAGTGAGATGAACTTCAATCTGCTCGTGAGTGACCTCACAAGGAATGCAATGTTTGTAATGACTTATCCCAATGATAGTATCAATTATGTTTTACGTTATATTTAAATAACAAAACCTATTTTAGCACTCGAGAGTAAATTGCACGAAGATTATATTCACATGTTCATCAGGTTCGGATAAGACTATTTAATTAGTCTTGCAAGATGTAAGTATTACATGCATTTTTTTTTGTTTTGAATATTTTGCTTACCTACTAACATTATTTTTAAGTATTACTACTAACCAAATTATGGATCAATGTTGTCTGAGTTAAATAAATTATTATTTTTATTATAACGTTTGTTACGTAGGTGAGTACCTACGTAACAAACGTTATAATAAAAATAATAATTTATTTAACTCAGACAACATTGATCCATACAGAAGTAATCGGCGCCAAAATATCCTTACTAATTAAGAGTACTTAATATAATTTATAAAGACATCGTCATCATCTTCATTCTCTTGCCTTTATCCTAAATCATTTGGAGTCGGCGCAACATGTTTTCTGCATAAGTCAAATATTTCATCCATCATTTATTTGGTCTTCCTCTACTCCTAACACAATATCAAACAATTCGCACACATTATTTTTAAACAAACGCCAGTTTTGTTTGGGGCAGAAATTACAGGACGTGACCTGCAATATACCGTTTTCGCTTTATCCACGTTTATATCAGGCGTATACCATATTGTATATCCTTCTAGTATCTACATCCCTTTTTTTTTTTTTTTTTTTTTTTTTTGGGGGTGGGAAATCATCAAATAACCCCTCCCGCTCTTGGGCAGAGCGAAAGGGAGTGTCAGACTTCTACTGACTAAAAACCACCCATGTTCCTTCTTCGCCCTTCATGTCGAGGCCGCGGTTTCCCTTGCGGACAGCCCGCAGCCTCGACAGGCAGTATCTACATCCCTCACTCGGTGTTTCTCCTCACATTTCTAAAAATCTATTGTAGGTCTACTATCAAATTCATATAAAATTCAGAATACTTGTTAAAGTTCCTACTTGGTCCAAAACAGTAGATGCATTTGCAGGTGACATCGATTAAACATGCAATATTATATTTTGTTTAAGTCATTAACTGAACGAATTTTACAGTTATGAAGTTTGTAGTTTTTTATTTCCAAAACCTTATCACGTGCAAATATAAAAAATATATAATTAATTGAGTGCTTTTAACTTAATTAACTAATAGAGAAGTACGTAGAAAGATATGCTACGCCGACCACAAATGTATTGGGATAAGCTATGGAAATGACATTATCAGAAAAAACATTATTTAAGCCGACTATCCTAGATTATCAGCTTAGATATTATACTAATAAATTTCATAACCAATTACGTTTCAGTCATTATCCAATTGACTTAACAGCAACAGATTATCGATTGGAAACCGAAAATCGGCGGACCACTTTCGACTTTTCCATTATAGCAACCTTTTATTTACCGAACGAAAGTGCTGCACACAATAACGTTCAAAAAGCAACGACATTGCTCTTTTTAACGCTTTTCTTGTACTTTTTGTTATCATGGTCGGTATAAAATAAATTGCGATCAGATTAAGTCTATCAGTCTCCAACAGTCCCCCACAGAAATGTGTCAGTGATTGGCAGGAAAAGTGCAGTGAAAAAGTGAATAGTAAAAATGTATCTTAAAAGTGTATCCATTTCTGTTTTAGTGACTCTTAGTTTAGTGATTGCTTCTCAAGCAGCCATCGATGGATCAGAACCAAATGCGATCATCGATGCTGTTAAAACAGTGCCAAATAACACGGAAAGAGCTGGAAGGACTCTGCATAAGGAGTGTAACAGTTTGCTGAATTCGAAATGTTTGAAGATTCATGCCTTATCCTTTTTGGAAGACTTGAGCGCTCGCGATGAGCTAAACCTTCTACCTGGATTGAGTATAGTGAAGGAAAATCAAACTGGAACTTCTCCTAGTCCTGAGGAAATGGCTGCGGAGTTGTCTCGCCAGTTCCCAGGGAAGTCTGAGGAGAAGCTGAATCGGTTTCTCTTGTATCGTCTTCAAGATTACTTGGACGGGCATTCATTGAGGTACAGGCTGTTAGACCCTCAGACTACAAAGGAGGCTATGGAAATGACGAAGGGAGACAAGGAGTCTGTGGGCAGAAAGTCTGGAGGAGGTGGAGGCGGTGGATTTGGTGGCGGCAAGGGAGGCGGTGGTGGTGCTCTCCTGGCTGCTGCGTTGATGATGAAAGGTAATTTAGTTTTGGTGCGATAAATTGATTTTATGGTAGTGTTTTTAACAGCAAATATTCAATGTGACCTGATCATACCGGAGATAATTATTACAACAAACTAGTATAATTTTTGTCTTGTTGTTCATATTATGTAATAATAATTCTGTTGTATTCTTAAACATTTACAAGAAAAACAATACACATTTTTATACTATTGTCTTTATTTTAGTATGCACTCAGACATACTTTTAATATTGATAAGCTTTAGATTTGCAACTGTATATGTTGTTATAGTTTCATTGCACACTAGGAATCCATGAACATTTATCACACATGGTCTCAACCGTTTTAATGGTTTGTGTTTTGTTGTAAGCGTAACAAGTTCACCAGTTACTTTCTCTCTAATCTCCTACTTTATCATCTTCACTAACTTATTTTCTTCTTACAGGAACCCTGGCAGCAGCAGCACTTGGAGCTTTAGCCCTACTTGCAGGCAAAGCATTAATGACAGCTCTCATGTCTCTTCTCCTCTCTGCTCTAGTAGGACTCAAGGGCCATGGTGAACATAAATCCACTACCTACGAAATCATCACCAAGCCTGAGGTCTCTCATCATCACTCCCATTCTCACGAAGAACATCATGAGCACGAACATGGTCATCATGGAGGATATAGAAGGGCGTATGATCCGAATAGTTATAACAGCTATATGCCTTATGACACTACTACAAGTTAAGTTTGGAGAAATGTTCGTAGATTAGTATTTGGTGTTTAATTTTTTATGTGATTCTTTGTTTTGATAGATATTGTGTTCTATTTGAAATGTATGGCCTGAACGGTACTTCAAGTGGCTCATACTGGATCAGTATCTTCTAAGGGAAACCTAAATGGCACATATAAATGTAAAGAGTTCACCAGGGGTATATCTTTGGTCTCCTGATATGATGGGACTTATTTACTGACGAGTTTTAGTATACCAATGAATAGTAAAATATTTTACAACTGTATTCTGCATTAAACGTCTGTGACTATTGTGGGAGACTGTCTGTGACATTGACTTCACTTTTATTCATTATTGTATTTTTTTCAACCTTCATACATTGAAGTTACTGCAAAATTAAAATACTAGATATTATTGACAAACTACTAATTTGTAAGACAATAACTTATTTCAACATAATTAACTAATTTATTTAAATGTTTTCACTATCAAATAGCTGTAAGTTTATTTATTCGCTTAGTTTTAATATTCATCGTTGTTTTCTATTTGCTTAATTATTGCAGTTTTAACGTAAGGTGTGTTAAAGATTCTCATTACCCATTATTTTTATTATTTTATTTATGATTTTATTCTTTCTTTTCTGACTTTGTGTTATATCCTCCCACCGTTTATAAATGACGTCTCTATTTATTTATCTATTTTATTCAACTTCTTAATTTATTTATTCAATTCTTATGTTATGATTTATTTACTTTTATTATTTTTATATTATAACAATCTTTATATCTATTTAAATGTGTTATATACAGTTTATTTAAGCAGTATATGTAACTGTGATATTTATTCTAATTTATTCTTCTAATCTACGCTTCTATCGTACCAAATATTATGTTTATGATTATGTTATTTCTTCCTATTTTATTATGTATATAGTGTTTATCATTTTATTTTATATTATTTATGTGTATTTATTGAAATTTATATACCAAAACGATGCATCATAATTATTTTGTATAAAAATAAAGATTTTCATGTAACTGATGATTTTATTTCCCTTTAGCTTTAGCGTCATCACTTGATCATATTATTAATAATTTAAAGTATGGTGTAATGACATTACTTCAGAATTGTAGTACACATAAATATTGATGGATGAAACATAACGTGAACTGTGTGATAAATTATATCAAAGTAATAATGACTGCGGAATTCAAAAAAAAGGGGACAAGGGCAGGAAAATTATGATTTCTTTACTATCATTCAAAAACGAACTAAAATAATATTTTTTTTGTAATTATTTATACAGACTGAATACATACTAAATAATACAAGCTACAGCTATAATTTTTTTTTGGGACAATCTCGCCACCTATAATATTCCCTAATTACTGTAACTGTTTGCCAAAATCAACAGTGGCGACCACAAGAAAAGCGCTGAGACAATGAAGCCCGACGAAGTCCCAGAGAAACGATTTAACTGTCTTGGATCCCGGAACGAAATTAATCAGAAAAGAATAGCGGAGGAGTAGGAAAAACGTAATTTCCACTTTCCTCCATATCAGCAGGAGACGGGACAGAACAAGGCCAACAATAGGCACACAGGGACGTATATATAAAATTTATTACCTATACTGTTATATATCTGTATAACTACTAGTTTACAGAATTAGCTTGAGTGTGGGTATGTAACAAAGTTTCACTATTACCGCCAACATTGTAACTGTAATGATATGATTCTAAGTGTTTTCTAATGTACTGTTCTTGTAAAAACTGCCGTTTTATCTCTTTCACGCACAATTTAATCTTTTGGATTTAAGAAAATGATGATTTTCTTTATATCTTTTTCGCTCGTTTTCTTTTTACTGTGAGTAGGTTTTACACAGAAAGTGATTTTATTAAAAGCTTTAGTGATTTACGCAGTGATTTCTTTTTATATTTCCTAATTTATGGCATACTCAATATTACGGATGCACAAGTAAAGACGCCAGCACATTAAACTACTACACTCTATCAGGTTTTCTTTATAGATTTTCAACTTTATCGCTAAAGCATTATGTTGGGTAGCTTAATGTACTGACATCTGTACCTAATTCTGCTGCCTGTCTGTCTGTTTGACTTAGATTTTAAATTTATTGTTAAAAACATTTCAAATGCTTGGGATAACCCGCTACCACTACACGGACAAAGCCGTGAGCAATAACTAGTGAAGTTTTAAACAACCGAAACACTAACATGAGCCTTGTATTGTAGTTTCGTTTAAACTGACAATCATCTTTCTACAGATACCATTGCAAAGCCTAACCTAACCTCATATTGAACCTTAATACTAACAAAATAAAAACCCTACAATCTAAAGTCTGCAGCTAAATCCATTATTTACACAACCTTTTCCCTTAACCACAACATTATTTAAATAAATAGTTAACATCAAAATTACATGTTTTCTCGCAAACGCCATGGCACTTGACCTTATATCCCAATAAGCGAAGAAAATAAATAATATGAGCTGGTTACCGCGTTTTTCATTTGTGAACCAACAATGGAACTTAGAACAATCATTGTAGAGCTTATTTGTATTGTCATTGTAAATTCTAAAGTTGTCAAACTTGACAAAGGTGTTAATGATGTCAAAGATGACATAGATGAACAAATCAAAGATCCTGATGATAATTTTAATGGTGTTTACGCTGATTGCTTTCTTCACATGTCATTTCCATGTGTGCAAAGAAAAACCTTGATGTATTTGAAACAGTTGAATAATTTGAGTGAGGTATCCGTAATCGGGGATTATGTTACGTTTGGTGAGTTTTTTATTTGTTTTATTGAAAATGCATTAGAGTCTATTGAATTATATAGATTGAAAATAAAGAATATTGATAGCAATGATCATTTTACAATATAAAAGATCAATGTAAAATAATGTTGTTGTAGTAAGTATTAGTTAGTAAAAGACAAGACGCAGTCAAATTAAAATTATGATCATGTACTTTCGTAAATTTCAACGCCTGTTCATTTAGCAGCAGCAATATGTGAGCTAGCAACAAAGTCATAACTATAAATATTGGCTGCACAAAAGGTTCAATTATATCTTTAACAATATTTTTAGTGAAATTAAATACCAGTAAAGTTGAAGAAAATAAAGATACAGAAGACCATTTTACCGAGAAGAACACTGAAGAATTGACGCACATGATAGATAGTGCTATTGACCATTTTTTTAACAACCACATCATCAGGTTCAGTGCTTTGGGAAGAGAAACAACTTTACCGATACCAAACAATGGTAAGATTTATCTCAATATTTTTTTTTACATTACTTTATCAAATTCTTGCTTTCACAAAAGTTGTGTGGCAATATTCAGCCGATTGGAATGCGAAACGTTGTACTTTCTTTATCGTAGAACCTAGTCTACAAAGTATAGTGGCAATTAGTTTTCGTTCGATATATCATTGCTGCACTAATTTAAAAAGTACTAAGCAATGGCACACCATTGCTAATATTTCCTAAGTAGGTATTCCGTTATCTGGAAAAGGTCATGATAGTAGGCCTACTATCGATCTTCGATCTACAACCGGTCGGTTGTGGAAGAAAATGAATCAGATATTGTAACGTTGCATTTTGGAAGAGGTTTCATCAAGCAGAAGACGATCATAAGCTGAATTGATTTGGTTAAAACGAAACAAGTAACGATCAACGATCTGATATTTTACGCAACATGAAACTTCAAGTTGATACTCTTCACTAATAACTAATTCATTCAAATGTTACAGTAGAAGAGTTTGTCGGTAGAAAGAAGCGTAAAGGGGGAGGCGGAGGCGGCGGCGGTGGCGGTGGCGGTGGTGGTCATGATGGTGGCGACGGGTTTGGGAAGAAGAAGATGATGATGATGGCTATGATGTGCATGAAGATGAAGCTGATGATGGTAATGTACAAGATTACAAGTTGTATGGGATAGTCGGAAAATAGTACTGGCAAAAAGTACTAAACGCAATAATTTAGGGACTTCTAAAGTTTTTAAAGTAACTCATGACATTTGGTCGTGCCAATGTAAGTTTATTCATTGATTGAGCTTTGTTGTATGATAGTTGTACATAATACCTAACCTACAAAATACTGAAAACAAGTAATATCTAAGCTTGGACAGATATAATGAACAATGAGTTAAAAATCATGAATCTAGAGGAAGTTTGATAATGTCTTCCTTCATATTGAGATACATTTTTATCTTTCCTACAGATGGTTCCAGCAATGATGGGCATGATGGGAATGATGTCTTTTAAAGGGATGATGTTCAGCATGATGTCGTTCATGTTAGCAAAGGTAAAACACAAAGATATTTAAAGCAACAGAGAAATCTATTTATTTATTGACAAGCACTCAAACGCCTATCGGTTACAATTTGAGAACATAGAGAACGCCACTTTGCTTGAGATTTTAACAAGGCACTTTAAGATCTTACTGTTTTCTTATCCACATTTCATCTGTTCAGTCCGTTTGATAAGTCAATCACAAATAAGTGTAATAGTGGCTAAAATACATAATTTCGTCTCAAATAAACAGTAACATGTATATTTTTGTTTTGTTCAGATGATGATTCTAATGAAGATATTGGAGAAGAAAGGAGGAGGTGGCGGCGGCGGTGGTGGCAGTGGAGGCGGGGGTGATGGAGTAAGTACTATAACATTACAAAACGTCACGCCTGTAACCCCGAAGGGCTAGGCAGAGGTGTGCCCAATAGTACACTCACATTTCACCAGTTATCTTTACGTCCATTGTAAAAGGGGGTGAGCCTAGTGCCATCACCCGGGCACAAATCCAGAGTCTACTCCATTATACTATACACTATATCCGGAGGCTACTGAGAAAGTTCTGATGAAAAAATCCAATAATACTTTATCTGACCTGGGAATGGGGCAGTCCATGTGGAGTAAGTATTATACACAACATCTAGTTCCTAGTTCTGACGTGGCTACTCAATTAGATTAGGATTTCTACATTTAGATTGAGGTGCCACCTCTATCTTCATATAACTTTTGAAGTTTTATACTACAAAATCGAGGATTCACTACTGGTAATTAACGTGTGTTGAAACGCCTTCAAAAATATTAGAGCAATGTAGTCAAATTAAGTAATACAAAATTCATGAGACGCTCACAGGCACGGGGCACATAATGCTTTATTTACTACGTATCATTCTCTTGGGGCCAGACCAAGAGATGGATGATCCAGAACATAATTATTACAGGCGACATCTGGGTCTCGTTCTTCTCTACACCTCTACATCCCCTTGAATATTTATTCCAAGATTTCTTTACGGGAAAAACGGGCGGATCTTTTTTATTTTTTGTTAAAAACATATTAATCATAAACTTTACAGGGATGGGCAGCCGGCGGCGGTGGAGGTGGCGCGTGGATGCCAGCAGGTATTATCTTAGTATAAGCTAAGTATTCCACAAAATTCAACAGACGATGAAAATTCACCTTTTGACATCTAGGTGGACCAGACTATGGAGGAGGTGGCGGAGGTGGCGGTGGCGGTGGCTACGACGCCAACGGACAATGGCAAAGCAGATCTATACTAGATCTTGGTGACAAAGAAGAAATTATTGAGAACAAACCTATAATATCTTATGTAGCACCAGTAGTACGATATAACAACAACAATATCGATAGAAAGATAACCCAATTTGGGAATGAAGACGTCGTTACTGTAAACAAAAATAAACTAACAACGAAATCACGAAAAAGAAGAAGCATCATAGACGTCCTCCAAAACTCTTACTTGTACTGGATGAACAGACTTTTAGGCATCAATAATAACAGAAGAACATCAACCAATTATCCGAAATACAAGATTGTGAATGGGGTGAAATACGTTTTCTATCCGTATCGACAACAAAAGGTAAAATTGCCAAAAGAAATACAGAGTAATAAGATAAAGAATGTCGATGAAGGTTTCAAGCCTATTATAACAGCAGAAGATTTTAATAAGGGAGAAATAGTAGATGGTGCAGTAGAAAGTAGAATGAACAGGAAGAAGATGAACAAAATGAAGGAGACAGTGAATGATACTATTGATGAGAATCCGTGGGAATGACTATTTTATTTGATGAAGTTCTATGTGCTAGAGAACATAATAGAACCTGAGTTGAAATCGT
This sequence comes from Diarsia brunnea, assembly GCA_949774965.1. Lineage (NCBI taxonomy): Eukaryota > Metazoa > Arthropoda > Insecta > Lepidoptera > Noctuidae > Diarsia > Diarsia brunnea. The sequence goes on along the minus strand of OX459019.1, from coordinate 8,893,761 downwards.
TTATATTGTTGTAGACATTTTTTTTTGTATAGATATGTATAATTATGTGTGATAGTAATATTGCTTTGATTTATGATGTATGAGACTTATTTTATGTTAATAGGATGTGTTATGTAGTTGATAAGTATTTATTTGTGCCTGATATAATAATAAACATTTTTAGTCAAATATTTTACAAGCTTGTTTATAACCTGGTTGAAATAACGAATTATATCTTAGTTTTCTACCGAAGGTACGAATCGTTAAAGAGTAGGTACTAACATAGATACTTAGAAAATGATTTAGAAAATATTGTGATGACTTAGATCACAATTATGCTAATACACAAGTTAATTAGGAAGGTTTTTAAAAACCTTACCATACTTGTAGTAATAGCAACAGAATTCTGGCTTTTTTATTAACGTGGCTGGTCTACAGTTCTATAAAGATGAAGTACTTTGTGCATCACGTTTACCTACACAATAGCAACGCGAAAAGTACTTTTCACCTCAGCAAGCAAGTTTTGCTGTTTACAGACAGTGAGCAAAATTCGATTTTGCTGCGAGCGTGAGACAAAGTAACTTTTTAATTTTTTTTTTAATACCGAGAACTGTGCAGGTCTACTCACAAAATTCGAAAGATTTCAACTTCGTTTTGTTCTGTCACTTTCACTTTGATACGAAACAAGCGAGAGATAGAAACAAGTCGATTCGAAATTTGATTTTCAAATTCCATAATTTATTATAGGCCTAAAAAAACGCTCGGATACCGATATTGTAAATCGATAACCGTAATATTTTACAATATTACGGTTATCGATTTACAATATCGGTATCCGAGCGTTTTATTGTTTGTTTCTTTTTTAGGCCTATAATAAATTATGGAATTTCATATCATATCACGTGATGAAATGAAAAATTGTTATATTATATTAATTCGAATAATCGAATTATATTTTTTATATTTAAATCAAGATGGAGAATGTTGAAGAAAAAAATACGAAGTTTATCATGTAGGTATCTACTTATTTATTTATAGTTTTAACAATTTTTGCGAGTGTAGTTTCAGAACAAATTTAAAAAAAAAAGCGGGATTCAAATTGTTATTGTTTTATCTGTTACGCTAGCTACAAAGTACAATATAATTTGGATAATAAAGTAATAATAATAAATAAATATGAGTGAGTCCAGCTACGAAGTCTGCTATTTATAAACACCCGAAGAATTGAAAAATAATGTAAAAAATGCAGAATTAAGTTTCCTGCCTGAAAAATCTCGCGAAAAATATCTGAAAGCATACCATGTCTTCAATGAATGGAGACTTACAAAGGGCGCAAGCAGTTTTTCGGAGACGGTGTTGCTATCATATTTTTTAGATTTAACACAGACGAGGCGATCATCTGCAATGTGGAGTATTTACTCAATGTTGAAAGCTACTTTAAAAACAAAACATAACGTGCATATTGAAACATACCCAAAACTCGTATCTTTTCTAAAAAGAATGTCAGTTGGGAATAAGGATTATTTTATTGAATTGGTACCTCTACCTACAATGTTAATTATTTTGATTCACAATAAATAGTTATTTCAATTTATTCCTGTTTATTATTTTAGCTCTTAAAGTTTTCGCGCTGCTGAAGTGAAAAGTTATGTGTGTTACACGAGAGCAAAGTTTTTTTGCATCTCGCGCCTTTGAATCCCTCGCCACACTCAGGATTCAACTTTAGAATCACTCGCTACGCTCGTGATTTAACTATAGAATCCTTCGCTTACTCGGGATTCAAAATCAACACTCGCAGCAAAAACCCACTTTGCTCTCTTGTTGCACAAATAACTAATCTACACTGTACAGCGTCAACAATAAAGTTTTTGTGACAGCGCCATCTATGAATTTTGTGAAGAAGTTAATAAAAACGAAGGTGATCTTCGTTTTCAAACAAGGTGCTTTCAATTTTGACAATACAGAGTTGCGATGCCGCACCGTTGTATGGCTGCAACGAATGTCACTGGCAACCAATAGATGGCGTGCACCAAGGAAACGATAGATAAACTTTATTGCTTATCGTACAGAGTCAATGATATTATTTATCTTTTTATTATCTCTATTTTAGGAATAAAACCAAGAAATTGAAAAATATAATATTGGTTGCCATACCTGATGGTTTTGTATAATAACGAATATTTCAGATACTTCTTTAATATCCGATATGGTCTAGTGGCTAGGATACCTGGCTCTCACCCAGGAGGCTCGGGTTCGATTCCCGGTATCGGAATATTCTTTTTGCACATTTATAGAACTTTTCCTAATGAACTGTGAATGTAATAAAATATGAAAACTATAAAAATCGTTACTGTGTTCTTTATACAAGATGTTTATGACTTCCCTTGTCAATTAGTATAATGGTGAACCGCCTAAGGCTGCTCTCTCGAAAATGCTTAAAAACAGCGTGCAGATGAAGCAGCTTTTCACCGGCACTTATAAAAAATTACATCTGAGAAAAATTTATATAGTAATGTAAATGATAATATGTTACGTAATTTGGTTTAGCCATAATTTTAAATAAGAAAAAAGGTATAGATAGGTAAAGGTACAGAGGAAAATGATTTAGTTTTGTTACTTTTTAAAAAAAATTATCATTTTTATTATAATAAATAAAATTAATAATGAGTCCGCTTAAAGTCCGTGTCTACGACGGAGAGGGGTAGTTAGCTCCGCCCAAAAGCACAAGGTCATTGGCGTGAATACAAGCCTTAATTACTTTACCATCGCAAGAGTGAATGTCACTTCGACGTCACAATACTTATTATCAAAATGATGTTAGCTCAGTGTTTTTTTACTCAGAAGTGGTAAAGCGGTAAAGCCACTTGACGTGAAATTGACTTCAAACCAAATAATAATAACTTTTGCTCTGTCATCTCATCATAAAGAGGTAATGATGATGATTTTTGTAATATTTTAATTTTGATATTGATTTTTTAGTTTATGGATTCTGAAATCTGAAATAAAGAATTATTATTATTATTATTATTACGACCAAGACCGCAGGCCATACTTTAATACCCAGATGAGCAGTTGCCACGCTCTGCTTTTTAGTTCTAGATCTGTGTGAATTTGTTTGGTCTAGGTTGTAAAATAATATACCGTTTCTAAAGTGAAGGTTACATTCAGTCAAAAATAAATAAAAGAAAGAATGGAACAACTTTTACTATATGAGACAAATGAAAATAATATGTGCAAATGCAGGAATATTTTAAAAAAATGATGCTGATTTTCAATTTTGACACAAAAATCCAGCCTGTCCATCAGAATTGTTACAAAGTATAATCCTGTGCAAGCATGGGAGACGAGCTAAGCGTTTCTGGAATTTTGAAGATGAAGGAGGGGCAGTCGGTTTCACACCTCATAAAGTACTGGATTACGATTTACTACGTCTTGTACTGTCTATTGCTCGTAAAATTATATTTAAACACGATCAAAATGAACTAACTGATGTTCTTTTTAGAGAATTTTACACACTGCTACCTTTTTTTTTTTTTTTATGGTGGGTGGAAAATCTTGGGCAGAGCGGAAGGGAGTGTCAGACTTCTACTGACTAAAAATCACCCATGTTCCTTCTTAGCCCTTCATGTCGAGGCTGCGGTATCACTTGCGAACACCCGCAGCCCCGACGGGACACACAGCTACCTTAACCTAGCTTTTATTTTTTTGTTATTAGTAGTAGTTAGTATTCTTTCGAAAAACCCCGGTGGATTGTTCGAAAGAGATACCGTGGCGGTTAAGGTCCCTTTGAGGCTGCCCCCGACTGGGCCTTAACCTACCTTAATATGACTTTAGTATACCATCACTTACCTAACCAGTTGTTTTTATTACCATCAAAAAACAGTAACATGAATCACATTCGGAAGATTCATCTACCTCACTATCCATTTTATCGCAGTAACTCACAGGTTCTCAAGACGCAATAAAATTACTTAGCAAAATTTGCTTGAAGTAAATTCAGAATCATCTGACCTAACTGAAAAAGTTATATATTATTTACGTATCTATACGCGGATACTGGGAAAAGTCAGGAGCAAAAGTACGAGTATTTCATTTTACCACAGCGTCGCAATATTAAAAATCAGTAAATTAAGTACCTACTACAAAATAGGGATGTTTCCTGACAAAAAAAAATATGATTTTAATTAAAATCATATTTTTTTTAACAGACGCACTAATTAGTGCGTCTGTTAGATTATCGAAAAATATTGGATACATATTTTTTGTTTTATCAAATCAATAAAAAATGACGACGATAAAACGCGTCAAACATTTGAGTGGGGGTTTGTTACGTCACTCACCGGTAAAAAGTATCATATAATGTCTTAGAATATGAGGTCACACCAGTTTTCAAAGCACTCCTATCGTCTTCTTTATTTGTTTACGTGAAAAAAGAAAAAAATACGTGTCCAATATTTTTTGGTAATCTGTCTGACGGACTAACTAGATTTTTTTGTAAACTACCCTATTTTTTTTTTTTAAAAACGTTTCTCTAACACTAGGAATTTCTCTAGTATCGTGGGTGCGTTTACAAACGTTTAGACTCACATACACAAATACCCAGACCCAAAACAACTATCTATAGGCCATACAAATATTTGTTCCATGCGGAGATCGAACTAGCGACACGCAGCGTAGCTATTCGCTCAGCCACTGCGCCAAATGTGTCGTAAATATTATGTATGTATGTACATAATTATATTTTTGTAAGCTGATAAAGTTCCCTACCCTACTATTTAACTATAACAATAAAGATTTGTTCGAACCGGTACGGGCAGGTACGCGGACTGACTTTTGACACTGACATACTGTTCACCTCCAAGTCAACTAAACCATGACTTCTTAATTGTTTTAATAAGAGTTATTGGGTACACCCCTAGTTTGTCTCGTTTTGACCAAACCTGAAGATGCTTTTGGTAGAACACATAAGCAACATTTTAGTAACTAACAAACACGATAGTACACAATACCTAATACAATTTGTATCAAGTTAGTAGTTATTAAAATTGTATTCAACGAGCGATTAAGACGCACCTAGCTTGCCTGTCGCTTTCGAAAGCAAACGGCACGGTTGCACCATGCTTAACTGACGTTAGTGAGTTTGGTAGGAAGATTGGCAAAATACGTGATGTTTGAGAAAGGGGAAAAGTGTAAAATAAACGTTCATAATTAGTTAAATAAATTGTACTTGTAATAGTTGTATAAATCAAGTCTACCAAAAGGATCGCTCAACTTTTTTTGAACTAATTTGGATAAAATGCTTTACAGTACAAGAAATATGGGAATTTTTGTTACCTAAACACTTAATTTAACTTTTAGGTAACTGTACTCACACTAAAATGATCAAATCATAAAATAAATATCATGATGTTTTAAAACCTTTCAATAATGATTGCAGCTATTTTGGCACTAATTATTTGAATTTATTCGGCTTTTATTTTATTACTATAAATAGTTTTTCTTTCATTTCAACCATATTCTGGAACAATGTAATGAAGCCTGCAAAGTTTAAAAGGTTGCGTCAACTTAACCTTCTAATCGTAACTAAAAGCTAGCAGTCGGTTAACGGCTGGTAGAGTCGGCCGTTTGCAATCGGCCACTGCATACGGTCAAAGACCCAGATCTTCACCTTGCTCTTGGGACTTGGTTTGACGTTTGTAGTGTTGTAGCCACTGCGGATATCGATAGTAAAAATATGCTATAATATCATGTTGCAATTTTTTATATAGCAGTAAGTGATGATATAACAGCTATAGATAACTATGTACTTTTTTAATAAGATTTTTTTGATCTTTTACTAGAAAGTAAAAGGTAAGGGAAGGTAGAAACCAATGAGAGTTGGTTATCAGTCCATTTAATAAACCTTATACTCAATATTGTACCTACAAAAGTATCTAATCATCTCTCAGTAATTATTCATGAAACAATAGATTTTGAACAGATTTGCAGGTTTTTTTTTGTGAGGGCTTAATTTTCCTATGTTGGAAATATTATTTGTAGTTTTTTGCTTGCTGATGTTTGAAAGTCTTTCTAACTTTTATGTAGTTGCATGTAATTAAAATTAAGTCACAAATAATAGTAAACCTTAAGTAATCGAATATGCAGATGGTTGAGTATGTATGTATGCAGCGAGTCCATGGAGTTTCATAGCCGCTCTTCTCTATTGACTAGATCCAAATTTCTAACTGACAGTCTCACTCCTTAAACTTTAATAGTACATGTACTTTTATAGTGATTTGATTGTAAAAGATATTTTTGAGAGTTAGAGTTAATAACTTCATTTTTGTTTTTAAACGCTATCGAAAGTTTTCGCACATCGACAACCGCTCACCACTAATCCACAGTGCGAAAGAGACTCACCAATTTCTCCCACTCACCGTTCAGCCGAGATGAATTTAGTAAGCCAAGCGATAGCCGTCGGTTCGCGCGCTTTTCTAGTACATATGACCTGTTTACCAACGTAAACATTAACGTAAACGTGATTGTTTTGTGTTACGGATTTATAATTGTGGGACGCAGGTAATTTAGCTTTATTTTTCTCTTGCTTTATAATTTTCAGTTTTTGTCTTTAATATACTACCGGTTTTTCCGGCTTGTTTTTATTCGAAAGTTTCACAAAAACGTTGCGCTTGAAAAACCGTGTTTTTTTTGTTTTGTGGCCGAATTTTTGCGCGTATATTATTATGTGAAATGTGATTTTAAATCAATGTCTGACACATGCTTTGAATTGTATCTTTGTTCATTCTTAACCAATGTATTATTCGTGATACCTAACTAATATCTGAATTAAATGGTTGTGTCCTCAGTAATCCCAATATTGAAAGCGTTATGTTTGGGAGACCCTGAATACCAGGATATTTACTTTGTGGGGGAAATCCCAGTCTACGTGACATCGACCGTGTGTCAACTGGCTTAGCAAACACTATGATTATCATACTGATATGCAGACTCATCTTCACTTTCTATTCGTTTATCACCCGGAAGTTAGACAGGTGTGACCTTGGTGAAGTTGATTATGGTGAAGATCAAGGATAACTAATCTACGTTAAGCTGTAGACAAATTGTTTAACATAGGCCTTTTTCTAACATTACCTATTCTTTGATTCTAAGCTTCTCGCATTTGTCAACTTCAACAGTAATAATCTTGTGAAGGAGGGCAGCATACTTGAAGGAGATATTTTCTTTTTAAACCTTGTCTTAATGAGGTGGGCTTAATAGGTATCTCTCCTGTATCGTTGGTGTGTTTACAAACATCTGAGCTCACATGCATAAACTGCCAGACCCGGAACAACTACCTGTAGGCATACAAATATTTGTTCTGTGAGGGGATCGGACCCGCGATACACAGCGTAGCAGTGAAGCGTTTAGCCACTGGGCAAACCGTGTCACGAAATTGACCTAGGACTGTCTCTAAATGTGATTAATGATATTTATTTTGCAAACAGGTTTTTACAAAAACTTTTACACGTCGGCTTTTTTTTAAACTAGATGAGGCCGATGTTTCGTACCTGACTACGTTGAAAGAAATAGCCGAAACAAACTCAGAGGTCATGGTTTCTTTAATCTTGGTGAAATCACATGAGAATAATGCAGATAAGGGTCTGAGATGGTCTTATGAAGGAAGAACCACACAGATTTGAAAGGACCTCCAGTAGTGTCCAGCCGGTGCAAGCTTTAGTTTATTGAATACTTCTTTCTGATTATATTTCAAAGTTTATGTCAGGGATCTTTCAATATCATTCTATTAAGCAGGAACCATTGATCCAGAATAGAATGGTCTATTCAAAAACCTTAATAATGGTACTACGGTTTTCATAATAGACTTCAATCGATAAAGACTTGGACGAGATGAAGGCACCATCGGTAGCGTTCTTCCCAGAAAGTGTTGTCAATAAATATGATTATGCACTTAGTCTTTATCTAGAGACATCCAAGCGCTCATCTGATAATAATGTAGTACAACACTACCAAGCGACTGCAATATGTCACTGTCACCCGTCAACGATTACAGAAACGATAGATAACCTATTCAATCAAGATCTAATTACAAATCTATGAATAAGCCTGCCACTTCCAGTTTCAACAAAAACTGGAGACAATAACAACGGTTCGTTCATCTGGAAATACAGCATATCCTCACGCTATCCCTCATTGGGTATATTCAATTATGATATAGTTTCTCTATCGACGCAACTTTCTTTCGCATGTCCACTTGCATTCCTAGTCATCTCACGTTTGAATTTTCGTGTTTTGTCATTCAAGTGTGAAGGAGACGGTGGGATATTTAGTTTGGAAGTGTTAGCATCTATCTCTTTCTGTCAGTGTTGAAAGGAATGACAGATAATCTGTTTAGATGATAGTAGTAGACTAGGTACTCAGTATTCAAACTCCAGACATGATCAATCTCCTCTCCTAACTAGTAGAGGACACTAACACGGACACACGACACACGACACACACGGACACGGACGGGATTTTTAAGTTTGGCACACAGACTACGGCTCAGTTTGACCATGATACATTTTGTTTCTGTGGTACGTTCCTATATCATAGAAAACTGTACCACCATCCGAGCAAAGTCGCACGCAAAAGCTATTAAATCATAAAAGTCTTATCCAAATTTATATCTTTAGCATGAATCATTATGCTAATAGTAATATGAGCAATTTAGAAACTGCTACAATATATTAGTTTTCACCGAATTTCTTTCTTTATCTTCAGTAGATAAACATTGTGTGATAGAAAGTCTCGCGACATTTGTTTACAATATGTTTCCGCGCCTGTCGCTTGTCCCCCCCGCTTACGATATCGACATACCTTAATAACGCTGAGCAGCCATTAGTGTGCCCGGCTAGAAAATAAACTTTTCTTCTTCTTTTTTTCATAAAATCAAGGTATACTGTTTTTGTCCTTATTTTCAGTAAGTAACCAAAACATGGCACGCTAAGGTTCTTATTCAAATTGGGATTTGTGATATTTAGAGTATTTCGGTATTTCTATATCTGGTAAATCGGAAGACGTTGCATAGGAAGGCCTCCCACTAGGTGGACCGATGACCTGCGGGGACCCGCTGGATGCGAGACGTACGGGACCGGTCAATGAGTCGACACCTGGGGGAGGCCTATGTCCAGCAGTGGACGTCTTTTGACTGAAATAATGATGATGATGATATTATGTGGGGGGAACCGAGTAGAGGTAGAGAATTCATGTAAAGCGAGCCTTTCCTGTGGTCTCTGCCCCTATTAAGTTTAATACAATAAGATCATCATTCTCATTAAAATGATTGATTTGAAGGAGCTCGTGGCTTAAAAAAAACTGCCACTCGGGTCGATCTTTAGGTAAAGCTGTGCTTGCCTAGGTCGGTCTGTGGATGGGTGACCGCCCGACATACCGAGTTTCCTCCGTGCCTCGGAAAGCACGTTAAGCCGTTGGTCCCGGCTGCCATATATAGAGCTTTGGCAGTCGTTACAGGTAGTTAGTGACCTGAAATTCTGACATCCAGTCTTACCAAAGAGTATCGTATTACCTAGTATTAACTGGGTTGTGGAGGTCAGATAGGCAGTCGCTCCATGTAAAATACTGGTATTCAGCTGCATCCGGTTAGACTGGAAGCCGACCCCAACATTGTTGGGAAAAGGCTAGGCAGATGATCTCATCAAAATGATTATGTCTTGCTGAAATATAATTATTTTTTTGTTTTTTTGTTATTCGGGTGCGTTAACAAACTCTTAAACTAACATACACAAACCAAACACCCAGACCCAACACGGAGCGCAGCAATCAAAACCGCTCAGCCACTGCGCCAACCATGTCGTCGTTTTTATCGTGTGGCTAACCACACGCATATAAAGTCGGACACCAGGTTATGCACTAAAGCCTTTTTTTTTGGTGGGTGGAAAATCATCGAATAACCCCTCCCGCTCTTGGGTAGAGCGAAAGGGAGTGTCAGACTTCTACTGACTAAAAACCACCCATGTTCCTTCTTAGCCCTTTATATCGAGGCCGTGGTATCTCGCAGCCCCGACGGGAGGCACTAAAGCCTGACCTGGTTTCAGAGCTTATATGCGGCCCGTGGGCCTTTACATGCCGTCGAGAAATATCTTGCAGGCATGCTGGTTTCGTCACGACGTTTTCCTTCACCCAAGCAAGTGATAATTATACAATACGCACATGAATCCGAAAAATCAGAGGTGCGTATCTGGGGTTCGAACTCGGGACCTATGACTTGTCAGTCCAACGGTCACACCACTAAACTATCATCACTACATAGTATGAAACAAAGTCGCTGTCTGTCCGTCCCTATGTATGCTTAAATCTTTAAAACTACGCAACGAATTATGAAGCAGTTTTTTTTATTAGATAGAGTGATTCAAGAGGAAGGTTTTAGTATATAATTTGACCAACATTCACGCGGGCGAAGCCGCGGGCATTAGCTAGTTGCTTATAATCTTTATACTAGGTACCTATTAAATATCTCTTCAACCACTACAAGGAAAGGTCTAAGACGATAATGCATCCAAATATCGTAATCAATGAAATAGGTACTTCTACTCACAGTTCATCATCGACATTATTCACTTTTTAGGGTTCCGTAGTCAACTAGGAACCCTTATAGTTTCGCCATGTCTGTCTGTCTGTCTGTCTGTCTGTCCGTCCTCGCTTAATCTCTGTGACCGTTAGCACTAGAAAGCTGAAATTTGGGACCAATATGTGTATCAATCACGCCGACAAAGTGCTAAAATAAAAATTGGAAAAAAATGTTTTATTAGGGTAGCCCCCCTATATGTAAAGTGGGAAGTGTTTTTTTTTTTAATTTTAACCCTAATGTGTGATATATTGTTGGAAAGGTATTTAAAAATGAATAGGGGTTTACTAAAATCATTTTTTGATAATGTCAATAATTTCGGAAATAATCGCTCCAAAAGTAAAAAACAAAGCGTCCCCCCCCCTCTAACTTTTGAACCATAAGTTTAGAAAATACGAAAAAAATCTGAAAAGTAGAACTTTATAAGGACTTTCTAGGAAAATTATTTTGAACTTGGATGGAAACAACAGATGGAAACTGCAGTTAACCAATATAATTTGGTCCCTGAATCGTATGAGCGCCTATACAATCCAGAGGTCAAGTTTCATTTGCCCGTATTTTTTTTTTAACTTCGTTTACATAATATTTTATTATCTACGGAACCCTACACTGAGCGTGGCCCGACACGCTCTTGGCCGGTTTTTAATCTTCCCATTTTCCAATAATGCAATTGGCATATAAACTTACAATCATTGTTTATATTAGTTATTGTCTTATTAAGTGCAAGTTTCTTCCATTACCGTCTAGACGTAAAGTCCAAATTCCCAAGAAGAAGTCTGCAACATAGCATTTTGTCGTCTCCACAATTTCCATTTGTAATTTACACCTTGTTCCAAAGTGCTAAAACGCATTTTCTAATCACATTAGTAAACAATGAGTCGGTCAATCACAGGACATGGACATGGATATGAACATGAATATTTATTGATTTTCTAACCATTTAAATGTTGTGTTAATTTTCACCCATTGTTAACAGGAGGAAAATGTACAAAAGTTGTTTATCATATTGACATGGGTGACCTACTCCGTTTCTAAGAGGTCGCTGTTACTAAGCTAACCAGTTAAAATATGTAAATTCTTTACCAGCTTTTAACTTTACTATTACAGACGTATAATATTGTGATTTGTATTCGAGACCATACGAAATCAAACGATATCACTTTTAGCGATAAGTCGGTCATTATACACAAAGAATAAGAATTACAAATTGCTAAAAGACTATGTACAATAAAGTTTATTATATCTTTTTATAGCTATATCTATCAATACATATAATAAATCTGTAGAAAAATCTTTTTTGTACATCGAAAATATTAAAAAAAAAAATTGTCAGGGTATTAAAGTAAAACCAACAGAACACATTTCCAGCATTTTTGGAATTTTTGTCTGTTTGTCTGTTTATCTGTTTGTCTGTTTGTCTGTTTCGATGACTAAGCATCACGTCAAATTTACGAAACAAATGTAGATAACTTTTATACATAAATATTGTGCGTAACTTGGGCTATTACTTAGTCTTTGTTTCATCGTAATCGGTGCTCTCTATCAAAAGATATATGCATTTATAGTTTTCAAGAAGAACTTATCATTATGGTCAAGAATGAGACAAGCAACGACATCTATTGAACGAATATGGTACTTATTAATAAATGCCTTCACAAGATAACTTTAAATAAGTAATGATAGCAAAAGGTACGTAGATATTAGTCTAAATGACGCTGTTTTCAAAATCTACATAGCCTAAACCCTATAGGTAGTGTGTTTGATCGCTCTTTTTTAGCAGTTTATCTTCGTCTTCGACAGATGGCGTTATTCATTTGATGTCATTTTCTAAACCGAGGTGTTATTAAATAAACATATTATTATGTTTCATGAATAGTCAACAAATAAAGATTTACCAATTACCTACACAGTGTAAAAATACTATTTTTTTTAAACTAAATTAAAATTGGATAAAACCCACGGCATTTTTGTTTGTACCGTGTGGGAATCGAACCTGCGACACGCAGTGCTACTGTTAATCGTCCAGCCACTGCACCAAACATGTCTTTATATAGATGTGGTGTGTTGTTAGCCCTATGTGTCGAGGCCGCGGTATTTCTTTCGAACAACCCGCAGCCCCGACAGGCGTCGGTCCTTGGGAGCCCCTTCAATGTTGCTGATATCCCTTTGAGACGCGCGTGGAACACGAACACGCCTCCATCGTCATAGGACTGACGAACGATTAACTAGCCCGTTACTCACCGTTCACAGGCCCGCGCCTACGGTGGCCGGAAGCCATCACGTGGCCCCCGATGCCCGGAGCGTCTCCCACGGCGGCTGGGAAGAGGGGTTGTGTCCCTCTTACGTTCACCTCTTTCGCTAGCATTACTGCTTCGCAGAAGGAGGTGACGGCGTTCCATTTCAGATTCGATGTCCCAGACTCGGTACAGGTACCTCTCGAAACAGCCTCTAATCCCCCCTTTTTTGTGGTTCGTAAATTATCAAATGACTCATCCCGCTCTGGGCGGAGCGGAAGAAAGTGTCAGACTTCTACTGACTAAAAACCACCCACGTTTCTTCTTAGCTCTTTGTGTTTCGGGGCCGTGGTATCTCTTGCGGACAACCGTCAGCCCCGGCAGACGACGGCAGCAACAATTAAGGGGTCCTTTGGGGCCCCTTAATTGTTGCTGACATATCTTTGAGGCGCGCGTGGAACACGAACGCGCCAACGACAGTACCTGTCGACTATAATGTACCTGTTTCAAATTTCTTCAAGATCCGTTCGGCCGTTCTGACGTGGTTGATTAACAAACACCCATCCATCTAAACTTTAGTATTAGACATAGTCAGTACTTTGCATTACCCTCTTCTTATTTTCTACAGCGGCAGTAAGTTAACGTAGGGCAATGATTTAACGTACTTTTATCTAAGCGACGCATTTTAGTTTCCGACAAGCACGCGAACGAAGTCGCGGGCACAGCTAGTTGATAAATATAACACTGAACCTTTTCCATCTGGTAAGTTTTCACCTGTACTCATGCAGCTGAATAACTATAAGCATTTATTACAATCTAGCTTATTGTTGGTCTGTCAATGATAGTCTGTCATAGGTTTTAAATCAGTTATAGACTGCCAAGTGGCGTCTCGAATTTGAACCCAAGACGTTCAATTCAATTGAGTCTATCACACTCCACTGTTCGACATAAGAGTCTCCCAAACCGCACTACACCACCCAGCACGCCTTTCGCATCTGGTCTAACCCAGCCAACTTTAAAGGTCATCAATACATCTAGATGGATGCCATCAGAGGAGCCGCTGACTGTGACTCGCTTGCTGCACCGGCTGTAGGTCCTTCAACAAACACAATTGACCCACAGCCACCTTTGCTAACCTTACAAGTTATATCAGTGACTCCGGTTCTTTGTTCAAATAATCTCACTACAGATCTGTCCCGACCTTATAGGTGATCAATAAATCACTGCAAGATGAAGGCATCACTGTTATGAGGGAGAGAACTTCTCGTTCCAGCCGCCGCGGGAGGCGTTCCGGGCGTCGGGGGCCATGTGATGGCTTCCGGCCGGCCGGCTTTTGAGGTGGACGGTGAGTGATGGGTAAGCTCGCCGTCTGTCCGTCTTATGACGACGACAGCCCGTGTCGACGGCGCGTTCGTGTTCCACGCGCGCCTCAAAGAGATGTCAGCAACATGAAAGGGGTAAGGGCCGACGCCCGTCGGGGCTGCAGGTTGTTCGCAAGAGACACCGCGGCCTCGACATGAAGGGCTAAGAAGGAACATGGGTGGTTTTTAGTCAGTAGAAGTCTGACACTCCCTTTCGCTCTGCCCAAGAGCGGGAAGGGTTATTTGATGATTTCTCATCACCCAAAAAAAAAAAGGCATCACTGTTAAGCATAACATACCTCACTATGTCACAACTGACTAGCCGAACCATACGTCAATGCGTCTGAGTCGGTAAAAGTGTGTTAATGCGTGTGACATTGTTTGAGCAAACGTCCGGACGATACCAGCATAACTTTTGCTATTTATAGTTATTTTCATCAGTAACTGGTTTTTTTTGGAAAGAGAAACGATCGAAATCTAAGCTGAAGTTTTCTATCTTCTAATCATGCCTTTTAAATTTATTAATTTTTGTATCGAGATTAGATCAATTTATTTATATGGTATCTACCATTTCTTACCAGTTAAATAAAATGTATGTTATACATTTCCCTGAATCGTCTTCTACGTATTTGTCCGTGCATATTATTATTAACAATTTCAGAACAACATAAAAATAAGAAGATGAAGGTTAAATTTGGTTATATCTTCTTCTTCTCGAAGATGACTCAGATTTTGTCAAACCAGTACTTAGCAACGTGGACAGCTCTGTCGTTTCTTTGGCAATTTTGCGTTGGGGCTCTACACTCGCATTTTTAACTAGATTTTATAAATAGATGGATAGAGGTAGAAACTACCTGTACACCTCTATACAGGTACTTTCACTAACTTCCTGTATATGTCTACCTATCTCCTGTTACCTCTATAGGTAACATATATTATTAATTTATTTACCTAACTTCCGTTATTCTAGCGTTCGTTTCGAACGGAAACCAAAGAGTGATTAATAGGTTTGTGCTTCAACTCAAAGAACATTCATTGCTTTTCTTGATTTAAGGTCAAATATTTAACCTTCCAAACGACATCTTTTTGTTTCAAAGGTAAATCTTCAATATTTGCACATAAATTACGTGCGTGCCTTACCCTTACCTCTCTCCACGCAAACATGTAGTATATTTACATATAATTAACCTACTCGCTTAAATTTTTTGGAGGCCTATGAATATTAATTTTGTTCTTTTCTCATGAATTTTAGGTTGACAGGTAAAACGGAAGTGCTTTATGCCAATAAGATAGAATATTTTCGATAGATCACAAACAGTAATAAATGTATAAAATATTCCAGCTAACAATAAATATGGTTGTTCTAGTCTTGCTAACGGCGAGTACTTGCACAAGCAAGTAGCCAGGATTATTCACAACTTGCTTTGAAATATAAACTTGTGGAATCTAAGGTACCGTACTACAAGTATGTGCCCGACCCAGTTCTCGAAAAAGACCATGTAACGTTGTACTGGGATCTGTATATCATCACTGATAGGACTATTGTTGCCATTAAACCTGACATAGTGTTGATAGATCGATCAGCGCGCCGCGTAATGATAGTCGATGTTACCATTCCACATGACGAGAACCTCGTGAAAGCTGAGAAAGAAAAGCAAATAAAATATCTGGACTTAGCACAAGAGGTTGTTGATATGTGTCATGTAAATGTCGGCTATCATTGTGCCGATAGTCATAACGGCTAATGGCATTATAGCCAAAAGTCTGGACGATCACCTGTCCAAACTATCGTTTGCCGGTTGGATCAAGAGCCTGATTCAGAAGGCAGTACTCATCGATACGGCTTGCATTGTGAGGAGGTTCCTGTCTCTGGAGCCCTTACCACCGGTAGCTTGGACCCTGCTCCCGTCACCGGTAGACGACAATTTTTATATTTTTAATTTTTTTATAAATTTTTTAATGTTTCTTAAAATTAGATATTTTTTATATCTAATTTTAAGAAATATTTAAAACTGTATTTAATATGTAGGAAATATGAATAAAGGAAATAATAATAGGATAATAAACTCATTGATTTGACAGGTTATGGTATATGTATCAAGATCTTCCTTGATAATGGTCACAAAGCAGTGTTAACATTATGTAAACATGCCAGTTTTCATTGAATTCAGGCTGAAAACAAGTATAACGTAAAGATGAAACCAATTGTGAAACTGAGATATTTATAACCAAATCAAGTTAAGAAATCAGAATCCACTGGACACAATCTGCATTGGAACATAAAAAAAAACATACGAACGTCTCGAACCACATGACATGTGATGATGTAGTTCGAGACGATGACGATGAATAAATTCCAGTCAGGTAGTCAATGTTAATATAAACATAACCAGTCGGTCATCACCATCACGCCATCACCAATAAAATATGACTGTATAATCGAAAGTTCGACCTTGTTACATTTGGACAACAGCACACGTTTTGCGTCATAACCTACCGGTTCTGGAGAAAGTAATTCGAAAATGCGCCCTTGTACAGGAAATTAAGTGAAATTGTTGTTTATGGCAGAATTCGTCTAAAATTGGTAGTCAAAGGTTGGATTTTATGGTTATCTTGATAAAAGGGTACGGTCAACCCTTCAGAAAAATCTTTATCATACTCAAAATGTTTGCATTTAGGATCGTCTTCTGCCGAATATCTCCGAGACATGTGTCAGTGATTCAGAGTATTTGCAGTATGTATTTCCGCTGCTGTCCGCTGTCCGCTTCGTACCTATACCGAAGCGGACAGATTCTAAAAGTATTAACGCTGATAACAGACATTATTGTTTTTATCGCTCAAATATTACCTCTATAACAGAAGCAGTAATTATTTTTAGAATCGTTACCATTACCAACCACAACTTCACTTACATTGTTCACAAGACCTTCAGTTTCACCTAAAGTTGCTTTCTTAAAACACTATTTTACGTTTACGATGACATCACTTACTTCACTAAATTTTCTCTCGCTTCACTAAATTCTCTAACGGTTCACTAAAACCTCTATTGCGGTTTCGTGGGCAACGCTTTAGTATTGTCACAGCATGTAACAATTTGTCAAAACCCGCGGTTTCTTTCATTTCGTCACTTCATTAATAATGCCTTGCCTTGTAATAGTGCCTAATCGATGAAGTAATCTTATTGTCCTCTAGAGCACTTTGAAAGAGAAAGCTTTAAACTACGAATTATTTTTCTTTTCTGTCTGCAAAGTTATTAGAAAACAAAAGTTATTGCCGCGAAGTTTTTTACAAGAAGTGTTCCAAACTTTTCATGTTTTACATTGTATTGGAAAATACGAGTACACCTTTATTTACAAAATTATTGCGTTACATTTTGTTAAAGTATCACTGTGTAACACTGTATTTTCTTGGCTTCTATACTGTATTTCACTGTACTTTGGCTGTTTCTTCTCAGAGCTGTTAGTAGTCAGAAGCAAAAACAGGATCCACCTAAAAACTTATTTTATTTTATTTATTAAAAAAACTCACAGCTAGAATACAGATAGTCGACTATTTGCAAATAAACATTTTCACAAACAATACCAAAACTAATATAGTGGTACATGTAACAAAAATAACAAAAAAAAACAAAAATAACAAAATATAACAAAATATTTGATAGTAAAGCGAACTGGTAAACGGCCAGCGTCACGTGCAATGTATATCTCGTAATGGAAAAGTAAAAAAAAAAGCGATCACCTGCCAAACCCTTTGCTACTTTCTGAACTGGATACTTTAAAAACAAGCCCGTATCAACGTCAAAACTAACATGTCAGTCCCATCGAAGCCTTAAATTAGTGAAATGTTATTTTCACTTTTCACAAAGGTATTCGAAAGTGTAACAAGTTCTTAATCATGTGAAATTCCTTTCGACTAATCAATATTCAGTTACGTAAATTATTAATAGCGCATTAAATCAAAAATGTTTTCCCAAACAAGTTTAAGTGAGTAGGTACTTCATCAATAAACTGACAACTTATCGAATTGAAGTCACCAAACAATTTGTGTTAAGTATTTAAATGTTAAAAGTTTAGGTTAAGAACTTCAACTGGCATACAAACGAATGCCAGCTAAAGATTTTTAGAAGATGACATATTTGTCATCTTCAAAATCGATTATAATCTTTTGATTAATTTTGGCGCTAAAACTATCTTGACAAATTGAATATCATTTTATAACTATACAGCATCAAGAAAATAAAGAAATATGAAAAAGATCCTGTAAGATCCTCCTTTAAATTGCAGTTACTAGTAGAGTAGAAGTTAATTACAATTTGGAGAATGTTGTCTACCTAATAAAACATCTTATCATCTGAGTTTTTCAAAATTACAACAGGCTAGTGAAAAAGCGTACCAAATGTTCAACAAGCAAAAACAAAAAAGTAACAAACAATCGTGCCTAACTTTAGTTTTTTTCTTAATTACCTTTGCAAAGTATACTTCGACATAGAAAATTATGAACTGTGAAACTTATACTCATTTAAACAAACTTATAGAGCCATCGTCACAAGATCATTATAACATTACATGTTTGTATGATTTACGACGCAGGTTTTGTTTTTTTTATAGTAAGCCCATATTTTCCCTCCATTTTCGAGATATTCCCATCTGAGCACCGATTTTTAGAGCACCTACGCTTAGAGCACCAAAGCTGCTCATATTCTCATGATGATATTGCTTGGTGCTCAGATGGGAATCCATCTGAGCACCAATCAGTATTGTGACGTCGTTTGTACGATTTGGTAGCTGCTAGTGATGGGGTGGATAATAAAAGTAATATAATAATTATAGTAAAGCTCCACAAACTACCAGGAGAACAGAAACATTAGAAGGTATTGGATATTGGAATCTTAAAATCAAATATCAGCCTTTCTAATACCATGCAGTTTTTTTTGTTGGAGATGAGAAACAAGGACTGTAGTCTCACAAATTTTCCCACACCTGGGCAAAAGCCTTCCACATATTATGTAGATTGCGTACTAATTCTCAATGATACGCGAGGTAGCCATCCAAAGCTTGCCGGTATCTTCTCCTCGGTCTGCCGCGAAATTTGGAAAATTCATTTCCACCAGAGCAGAGCTCAGTCAACTAGGTACTATAAATTCAATAACCATTTGGAACTGTAAGACTAGAGAAAGACCAAAGAAACGACGGATGGACTTTGTTATAAATAATATGCTTTAAAGGCTATGTTTCCTGAAATGACGAACAATTAGTAAAGAAGTATGGAAATATCAGACATGCTGCGCTAACCCCGACCACATATGTATTAGATGAAAATAATGAAGATGATTGACTCGGCATCCAATCGAAATACAAGCCAACAAATTTATTTTAGTTGACAGCTTCTAGCCAAAATAAAAATAAAAACAACTGTTTTCACCATTGTTTCTAGATGATACCTATCTGGATCAAGATATCTTTATTATTATGAGCCTATACCGTCCCACTGCAGGGCAAAGGCCGCTCTTCCTTCCTCTTTCACTATATTACTATACCACAATTTTATCAAAATCGGTCAGTAACCAACCATTTTACGGAAATCGATTTTCTCATAATACGAGTATCCCTTCCATTCGTATCAGAAGCCACGAAAGTGTCAGTATCCTCATATCCGCAATAGTGGTCGAACTTAAATTGTATGTTTTACTAAACTGTTTTACTTTTTTCTACATTTTCCTTATTGTGTGTCAAAGCTCTATAGACAGTTGGCATGTCTTCTTTTTCAATACTCCTAGTCATCTCAACGGTCCTCTCTTTTCCAGTCATTATCATCCTTCACACAATCCATCCATCGTTTCTTTGGCTCTACTCTTATGGCAATTTATTTTGTTACTTTACAAGATTGAAACCGCTTGTAATAAAAACATTACTTTTATTTTCTTCCGTTGTACCGATTTGGATACTTTCACTTACCGATGCTGTAACCCGTTATCTGATATTAGTTTATTGTTAATTGGTTTGATCGTAATAAACGGTTACGCTCATGTGGCTTTAGTTAAATTAACAGTGTAAAGAGTAGTTATTACTTGTTGTTAAAGTATTTTCCGCCTTATAAATCCTTTGTTTCGTGTGAGTGCTTATAAGTATATACTTACGTTAATTATTGTTTGGGTTCTTTATAGGGGTCAAGGCAAATATACATTTTATGCTTGTCATGACTCATTCATCATCATCATCAGCCATAAGACGTCTATAGGGGAAGCCTTTATCCAGCCACTGCTGCCAACGCCATAACGAACGGCAACCTGCCGTTTGCATCCACCGGTTGCCCGCGACTCTCACGATGTCGTAGGTCCACCTGGTGGGAGGCCTACCAACGCTGCGTCTTCCGGTTCGTGGTCGCCACTCGACAACCTTTCTTCCCTTTGGTTGTCGGTTCTTCGAGCGATGTGGCCTGCCCATTGCCACTTGAACTTGCATATTCTGAGAGCTATGTCGGTTACCCTGGTTTTTTGTCGATTTTCCCCATTTCGGATTTTGTCGCACAAAGAAACTCTGAGCATAGCGCTCTCCATGGCTTGTGGCGTGACTTTGAGCTTCTCTAAGAGGCCAGCAGTTAAAGACCATGTCTCTGTGCCATAAATCATCACTGGCAACACACACTGGTCGGAAGATGGAATTTAGGACGAAAATATGTCGTTGATTTATTATACAATATTAATTATTCAAATCATAATTTTCGTCTTGTTTAGTGACTTACATATTTCTATGAAACTAATTGTATGTTGTGATGAAATGTAAACATTGTATTTAAATAATAATAGTTTAGTAATATGTTAATGTTAATAATTATTATCGGATGAGAGCTTTCTTTTCTAAGACTAATATCCTCATTAATAAATAATTTATTGATTGTTTTATAAATATCTTCATAAATATTTAATACAAACCATGTTATAAGTTTTACGATAAAAAAATGACTAGGTAATAATATTATTACATTATAAATTCTATACTGAATTTCTCTTCACTTTCTAGAGTATCATAATGATAATAATATTATGTTGCTAAATAGGGACCGGTTACACAAGAATTATATTGTTGACTCTAGATAAAATCAAAAAATATGTGCGAGGAACAACGCCTTCATGGATTTGGCGGCAGCCTAAGATTAAAATTCGAAGAGGCTGCGCTCGCTTTTACGCTGCTTGCCCAATGGGTCTAAAACCCTTAAACCCCTATTCATTGTCGTGTATCGGTACATTTTTTTTTAAGCTTCTATTCTAAGCTTCTTCCACACTACCTTTTAAACGTCACAGATATTTATTTTGAGGAGGTTGTAAATAGGCTGCGGGTTGTTCGCAAGAGATACCGCGGCCTCGACATGAAGGGCTAAGAAGGAACATAGGTGGTTTTTAGTCAGTAGAAGTCTGACACTCCCTTTCGCTCTGCCCAAGAGCGGGAGGGGTTATTTGATGATTTTCCACCAAGAAAAAAAAAATGGGGGTTGTTGTAAATGTCCAGCGTGGATGTCATACATAACATTTCGCCTATAATCTCCAAAGGGTTAGGCAGAGGTGTACCTAATAGTACACCCTTATTTTGCCAGTTATACTATTGCTGTCAACCAGGTACAAATCCAGACGCCATGACTGGTATTAACCCCCTGGTTTTCCTTTATGGAAAAACCCAATATTTTGCCTGATCCGGGAATTAAAACTAGGACCTCGAGGAGTTCAGCAGTCGCACTTGCAACCGCTACGCCTACAAGGTAATTCAGAGTACCGTAGATGTCCTGTTTTAAAATATTTAAAGAGGTAGCGAAAGTGGTTTTCCCATAACATCAATTTCATTCGAACTTTTTCTCAAAAACGTAAACTTCATTGAAGATGACACAGCCATACAATTTATTACCTGTGGTCGAAACATTCTGACCGCTATTTTCATTCCTTTAACACTTTATGGCGTTTACTGAGTGTAATGCTTTCTTTTAACTTTCACAGGGACCATGGGCTTTCAAAAGAAATGTCTTTGAATATAATATTGTGAATATTTCATAAATTTAACACCAGTTTTGCAATTTTCGGCCTAGAGTAAGATAGTATGAAACTCTTAGTTGTTTGAAGTCTTGTTCTTCTTATGTTAATAGATACTATAATTGTTACATCTGTCGTTAATTAACCTGTCACTAACTTTAATCAGGCCAACACTGTCCTCTCAGCTCTTAGTATATTATTATCTCCATCATCATTTTTCTGCCCTAATCCTAATTTATTTGTGGTCGGCGCAACATGTCTTCTTGTTTCATGCTTCTCTATTATTCGTCATCTCAGCAGTCACCTCATTTCTAGCCATATCATTTTTCACACAGTATTTCCATTGCGTTTTTGGTCTTCTTCTGCTCTTGTAGCCATCCACATTCATACTCAACATTTTTGTCACAAAATTTTCCTCATTCCTTCACATGATTATGTCCATTGTCCATATTACAACAACCGATTACCACACAACTTTTCATTCATCGGCGGCACTTTCAGACTTCCTCATATTATGTACTCATTCCTTATTTAATTGGAACCATGCACCTTCTACTCCTGATACAGGTATACAAAAGTTAATGTGAAATAAACTTTTTTGAATTTTAGCCTACTCCCGGTTGATAGCGATATTCTCGCCGCCTAATATTTCATGGAACTTAAAAACGGTGGATAAACTATTAGGTACACCTTTGACCTTACCCTTTTGAGATATCACGTTTAATATTATACGAATGATACTTACACGGTCATGACCTATGCTTTATAAGATTCGATGATGATTGCCATCTGTATCTCATCAGTCTCGTAAAAAACTTCATTACATTCTACGAACGCATTAATGTAGGCTTTGAATAATTACCTACTTTTGCTTTCAACATCAAATTAATGGGGAAAAGTGAAGGCAAGTCATAACTGCATGTTTTCTTTAGTAATATCGGCTTAGGGACTGCGTTTGACGTTACGGAGCAATGTAGTTTTCAAAGATTCACAGCCTCTTAATTCCAAACATTTCAAGTGCTGTTTTATTTGGCGTCAAGCGCATCGTTGGTGTACTCGTGGTAGATGCATTAGGGTAGTTGACTGCTGCGCGACATGCCGCGAGTTCGATCCCCGCACGAAACAAATATTTGTATGGTCTACAGATAGTTGTTTCGGGTCTGGGTATTTGTTTATGTGAGTTTAAATGTCTGTGAACGCACCCACAGTTTTTCCCAAGCATCGTCACAGCAAATTAATTCTGTGCTACATTCACATGATTTCGGTGGCCTTAACTAGGACTATCGGTCTACTTTGTAAAGTCTGGCTAGTCTGACAGCCAAAAAGCCAATGAGAAGCAAAAAACTGTAGTTATGAAATAATGTACAAAGATTAAATCGGTACGAGATATGTTCGCAAAAAATATGTCCTTCAAAAAAGTGTCTTACTAACACGCTAATCTATTTTATTCTTACTTTCGAGTCGTCATTGATAATACTATAATTAATGATAAATTGGGTGCATCTTGACTTGCACTTTCAAAGGATGTCTCAAGCATTTGATTGGCAGCTTTTTGAAAAACTGTTACCATTAGTTTTTGCTCATCAACAAATCCAAAGTTTTTTGGATTACTTTTTTGTAGTGTTGTACCTAAATTTTGAAGCTACTACCTTTTACTTTTGACTTCATGACTTACTTTAATTTTTAACCATGTTTTTTTGTACTCAGGTGTCTAACTTAACTATCTTTTTAACCGACACCGATAAATTATCATATATTATTATGTTTAATTCGTTGGAATTTTAAACGCTTGTTAAATGATGTCAGAAAGGTATTAATCTATCATGTTTATTGTCAACAAAAGCCTTTGAAATGACTAATATGCAAATAAATCACAAGAGCATTAAAGCCTGTGTAAAACTGAGCATCAGTTTTACTATTTTTCATCTGCTATTCATCTACGAGTAATCTATTGCATACATCAGTTAGACAGAAACATTGTAAGCTTATTAATTTATAAAACTTATAATTTATCTGTTACTTAATAACTTTGTTGAGATTCATTGTCATGGTCAATCGCAGGTTTATAATAATAATATAGATTTATCTATTATATAATACATATTGTATGATGACAACAGCATCTGATTTGTTTGCCTTGACGTGGACAGATGTATGTCGTGTATGTTTGAGTGTCTGTGAGAGGATGCACGGTAAGGTGAGTTTTACTTCTTGTTCGTTAAAGTAATTCATTTAATTTTTTTTTATGACTCCTGTCCAATAACTTGGATTTTTCAGTCATATTGCACATGTTTTTACTCAAATAGATAAATAAATACAGTCAAATAATTATGCACACTAAGATTTGGATACCAAAAAAAGCTCAACAAGACACTTCAAAACCAGGATCTGACACTCTAATACTCAAACAGCAGAAACTTCAAAGTTAGGTGATAATAACAAAACACATAGTACTACTAATGAATGTTTGTCCACTGACTTTCGCAGTGAAAGTTAAACTGCGTATGTCGAAGCTTGGACCTTAGGCTTTTGTGAATGGGTTCTCTTTACGTTATTATCTTTTAAAGTATGAGTAATGTGCTAAGTAAGTTGTAGTACGACGTTTAGTTTATGGGCATTACCTTGTCTTTCAACATCGATGTGTGAAAAATCTTCATTCTACTTATCATCTTGCATGTAATAAATTAATAATCAACGAATGGTTAATAAGAGTGTCGTATGAGTAAGTTTAATACTTTTTTTTTTTTGGGGGTGGGAAATCATCAAATAACCCCTCCCGCTCTTGGGCAGAGCGAAAGGGAGTGTCAGACTTCTACTGACTAAAAACCACCCATGTTCCTTCTTCGCCCTTCATGTCGAGGCCGCGGTATCCCTTGCGAACAACTCGCAGCCTCGACAGGAAGTTTAATACTGCACCTACATTTCTGCTGTCACGTTTAAGTTTTGGCCATGATTGTGATGGGGATGAGTCTATTACCTTGCACAAATCTAGTGGAGTCCCTAATAAATTTCTCAAGGAAAAACTCAACAAAAATATTGACCTTTATCCTCAAGGGTTTGAAAACCCCGACGCCCATCGAAGCCCGTCGGGGTTGCGGGTTGTTCGCGAGAGATACCGCGGCCTCGACATGAAGGGCTAAGAAGGAACATGGGTGGTTTTTAGTCAGTAGAAGTCTGACACTCTCTTTCGCTCTGCCCAAGAGCGGGAGGGGTTATTTGATGATTTTCCACCCGCCAAAAAAAAAAGGCGTTCAAAAGTGTCAACTGTACCAGTTATTCTTTGACCATAAACTGGTAGTCGTTCACATAGAATAACCATGACCCCTCTCATATAGACTACAATGCAAGGTCATGAGAAAGCACAGCCTACTAACGATTTGTAGATAATCTGCATCATACTTAAACATAACCTTCATTAGTTTACATTACAGTTTACACACATAACTAACTTACATAAGAAGCTTTGTTAATTTATTTCTAAAAGTTTCACTTTCAATCATTCAATCGAGTTCCGTCCACTCATTGTAGGTGGCCAATTCGATCACCCAAGCTGGAATGCGAATTCGATTACACTGAACTTGTTTCACAGGATGTGGCTTCAAAATTTTGATTGGAATTTCGATAACACTGATATAAATATTAATCCGCGAACGTCGAAAATTACTTCGCTGGAACATAGTACTGGGACAATTAGGGTGTTTCTGTGAAACAATCCTACATCCGTTTAACCATTGTGTTAAATAACACTCTTTTTTGGGGCAGTCGTGTAAAAATAAGTCGGACAGAGAAACACGCAAAGTTACTTTTGAATTAACACTTTTAGTATGGAAGAATGGATGTCTTCATAAAACAAAATTAAAGTTTATCATAGAAGGCATTCTTAATTAGGCTGCGGGTTGTCCGCAAGGGATACCGCGGCCTCGACATGAAGGGCGAAGAAGGAACATGGGTGGTTTTTAGTCAGTAGAAGTCTGACACTCCCTTTCGCTCTGCCCAAGAGCGGGAGGGGTTATTTGATGATTTCCCACCCCCCCAAAAAAAAAAAAAAGGCATTCTTAATTATATATTGTCTTTACACTCTTACAACAATAAAACACCATCAAACTCACTCTTATATCCACAATAACAATTAAACAGCAAACAGAGCGGAACAATATCAATACAAAGCTCATGCGTCATCCAGTAACAACTAAATCTTGGCAACTGCGCACGCGTTGAAAGCGTAACGGATGTCAGCCGTGAATCGCACCGGATTCTGAGGCCGTTCTAGCATTCTATTGGTCTGTGAATAAATGAATCGAAAGAGTGAATTTACTTAGGAATTGCAGTATATTTACAACTAGCTCTGCCCGCGGATCCATCCGCTTGAATGTCAGATATTATCCCACAAGAACGCACTGTTTGGACTTTTTTTGTTGTTGTTAATGTACGTTGGCTCAGGAAGAGGCCACAGTGTGCTTGTGTAATTGTGTATGTAATCCGTGTAACGTATAATACGTTAAACAAATTAACAATATTCCGAAAAGACAAAAATGCAATGTCAACACTAGTCATTTTGTTAAAACGAAACTTTTAAAGGATGCTCGTCCTAGATACTGATTCAAAGCAACATTGACATATGAGAAAAAGAGAAAGAAAGAAACAATTCATTAATATCCGGTGATTATCTGAAAACTCAAACCACAAACGTTCAGCAAACAATAAAACTATATACAGCAACTACACGAAACCGTAAAATTTTCGACATCAAGCTTGAACTTAGAGCTTTAACTTTCGCTAAAACTTGAAAATCTATTAAAGAAAAAAGACACACAATTACAATCTAAACAAACAGGAAAACAATTTAAAATATTCTAGTTAAAACTATAAACTAATTATGCTTTTTTGCTCACCTTGGACACAATTTTAATGACATAATGACTATGATAATTGCCACGTAGTAATTACTTGTCTTAAACAAAAAGTTTAAGATATTTTTTTCTAAACAAAGGCAGCGGAAGACGATTCATTCGGAAAGAGAACCGGTGTAATTATTTTAAAAAGTGTGTCTGTTGCCCATATGGACAACCAGTTCGCAGGTAATTTTCTTACATGCACGTATGAAGTAACGGGTTTCGGATCTTCCAGTGTAAATTGCAAAAAGTGAAAATTTTGCATCTGATTTATGGCTTTAATTAATTATTAAGTTCAAGGGTGTTGTTTTTTTGTTCGGAACCCTAACCGCCTGCGCGCCTTCAGCTGCGCACAATTTTTCTTTTTTATTAAAAAAAAACCCTTAATTTACTCCGTAAAATCAGCTATTTGCCAGCAAAAGTCCCGTCCGCTGGTGGTCCGGCCGTTTCGGATGTTAGATGGTAAAACCGGACAGACAAAAAATGTGTTAAATGTTCCTTCTATTACTTTAACTCACAACAGGAATCTTCTCACCCCGTATATTTTTTTTTTAAATAAAAACACAATAATATAAACGCGATGACGTCTTTGCTTACTCACCAGACTATGAAAATATATCAAGACATTCGCACATTGTTCTTTATTTTAACATTAATTTATGTAAATATCAAAATTCACAGACATTTTGACCTAATTTTTTTATGAAAAATCTACAATATTCATGAAGTTTCACTTTTTGAAAAGTTTTTCAAAAATGCTAAGTAGGTAATTTTTCTTTTATTTTTTCTTAATGTTCTTTTGAGATTAAACACAAATACCTAATTTAGTCCTCATTTTGTAGTCTGATGAAATATGCAACGAAAATTACTCAGTAGGTAGGTACTTATTTTAAAGAGTAACATTATGAGACTTAATACTGAATGTACTATTAAATATGTATGTCATTATAAGCACTCACTTCTTTACTGTAATTAATCCATAAATGGTTCCTGAAATTGGAACCTGGAATCCCTTTACATCAAGTAGATTCACACCTGTCAAATTATTGACCTGGGCGATAGGCTAGAACATAATATAATTTAGGAAATCTAAAACAACCTATATTTTCTGTCAAATATTACTAGTACTACAATAGTTTCCCACGTTCCTTAGATTTCTCAAAACACATTTCCTCGTGCCTTCCCAACTATGCTTATAAGCTTATCAACATCGAAAACGAGAATATTCTACACACAAAAATATTTCCATAAAAAAGATTTAACTTTCTCCACCTACAGAAAACCATTTATGGTTGGAATCCCCTATTGGATCGACATCATTTGTTTTTAATTAGAATTCAAGACGGTCGTAGCGTAGTCAAAAGAGGTCACACGTGCGAAGATTTAAGGAGTGCTGTTGTACTGACTAAGTAGCTAGTAGTTCCGGGCTCGAAGTTGGCAGACAAAAATAATTATGGTGTACACACCAATAAAGCTATACAAAACCAGTTTATTCGAGTCTCTCATTGTACGGGAAATCTATTAAGTTAGGCCACGTAATACTTTAAATATATAATTTGATTACTTATACACTCGTAGTTACGTAAGTTATAATCTTCTTTAAGTACTTATTTAAAAA
Organism: Diarsia brunnea; assembly: GCA_949774965.1. Taxonomy (NCBI): domain Eukaryota; kingdom Metazoa; phylum Arthropoda; class Insecta; order Lepidoptera; family Noctuidae; genus Diarsia; species Diarsia brunnea. The sequence continues at coordinate 8,865,036 of OX459019.1, read as the reverse complement.
ATATTTCAAAACTAGATTGATTTATTAAATTTGAGAAAGTTTTCGATTTAAATACGGTATGTGGTTTTCCGAGCACTAATACCACCTTTCTAAGTAATTTGCATACTTTTTTGATCATAGGTTAGAAAGAAATCGAAAGCCTTTTAACATAATTAGATGCAAGTATTTAAAGAAAAGCCTTTAAACGGACCTTTTATTAATAGTTATAGTGACGTCATCATTATCATCTTCCTGCCCTTGTCTCATTCTACTTGTGGGTGGAAAACAACGTTTTCTTATTCCATTTTCCCCTGTCAAAGTAACGGTACTATTTACTTATTTTTCTTCCATACCATTCCTTATACAATCTATTTCTACCTCTCTTACCACTCTCTTACTAAAAATAGTTTAAAAGAACTCGTGAACAGACTTATGTCACGTGAGCACATTCATAAACCTCATCCCTGTTCTATGGACGTAAGCAAAATTTACCGAATGCCGGGAGTCTGGACGCTTCGACGTGTATTAAGCAAATTCATTTCGATCTAAGTATCCTAATTATTGAAATCAGCTAGGTGCCGGTAGTACCACAGTGCTATTATTCAGTGAAAATGAGCAATAATACAGAGAATTGACAACTGTGAAAGAGCTTATCACTCTGATACTGATTAACCTCTTCACGCCTGAAGTGGCTTACCGACTAACATAATATAACAAGTAGCCTGGCCCACTTTATCTCATAAAAAACATGGTAGTAATTATAAACAGTTAGGTAACGAACAATTAATGAAAATTCAATACTTCTTGCCGTTGCATGATTTACACAAACTGAAGTAGAATTTACGGTAAATTTGATAGCATTTTGAATGATCGGTTCTGATCTATTAATTTATGTTGCTCAAGTAGTCGTATCAATAATTAAAACTGTAAGATGAAGTTTATTCATTGCTGTTTTAATGAGATTGCATTCAATTTTAAACTTGCGTGAGACTAAAATCTGAATTTGATATACATTTTTGCTTGCTTTCAAAAAACTAATAAAATCATTATTTCAACTCTATACAATTTGTGAAAATGGTATGCGCTTGTTGAGTTACTTCTCAGATTTCAGAAGATTGATTTATTTAAAGCCGTTTGCATGTTATGAATTCAAATACAGCTTTTAGACACGGCAAATTATTAACCCTACTGTGCTTTCGTTTTATTCTTTAATAGTAGACTAGTACTTAGTTTCTTGAGTCTTTTATTGCTAAAGCACAATAATATAATGTTAATATTTCATTTTTGTCATGAAATCTATTTTCTTTCAAATTATCGTTTATAGTTTCATTTTTATGCATTCATCATCAGCCTTAAATGTTTCCACTGCAAGGACTCAGGCCTCCTCTCTAGGAGCGGGATGGGCTATAATCCACCACGAGGCTCCAGTGCGGGTTGTTTGATGTCACATGTCTTCATTTTTTTTGGTTCTAAGACATGCTGGTTTCCTCACTATGTTTTTCTTGTTGTTTTTCTTTATGCATTAGGCCTCTTATATCGCACGCCACTTAGCTCAAATCTCAATCACTTTTGTCCAACTGCTACTAGAATCAATTACTTCAATCATATAAATATCAAGCCACATCCAAAGATTACAGCTCCTGTTCATTACGTTTATGGGCAGAAGTCGCATTCACACTGACTTGTTTCAATACCTTGCAAGAACTAGTATTTCTCGTTTAAAGCAAAAGGGTTATAATATTATGTCCCGGACATCGTTTACATTGGTATCGTTTTGTGTACCAGTGACCTTTCGGAACACTTTTATGTTTTACGTCATGCTTGAACCTTCCATGTAAATACCTGTTTTATGACCGTCGAAAGTTAAGGGTTCTTACAAAACAATGGTCTTCACTATTACTAGCCAGCTTATCATCATCATTAATCATTTTGCCCTTATCTTTATTTGTTGAGACAGTGTAGCACATGTTTCTTCTATTCATCTTTTATAGCTGTGAACTCAGAGTTTAACTAAACATATATAAGAGGTGTTACCTAGTTTCATCATTGCATTCTTCATCATTCATACCACATTTAATATAACTTACTGCTCCAATGAATCGCTCACTATAATTTTATAGAAACCACAAATCCATCAGAACATCGTTACTGTCATAAACAATATATCTTTTGGTTAACAAGTCATGGCCAATTTACCGGGATAAAAAAATCATATATTTCTGATGATGACATCTTCTTACTTTCACTTTAGTCCTTCTACAGACTGTCTGCTTTCGAAAATGTGGCGCGAATTTAAAGTACCATTTACTTATGAGTACCCGAAATACGAATCGATCTCGATTAACACTAGAAGAATTATAAACAGAGTCAAAGAACGGAACATCGAGATAACTTTCAATTTTCAAAATCAATGTTGGCCAATCAAATTGAACTTTTAATTTTATTGTATGTACCTATTAGCTTTTTACTAGGTGACTACATGGCAGCTATTTTTGAAAACGGAGGCATAAAAAATTAGGTCACTACGTCGCGTCGATTAATTTTTATTATAGCTATGTATGTACGTATTTAACGCTTTTGGAAGAGACTTCAAAGAAACCAGACGCGTTTGAAATACCTACATTTTTAATTACCAAAATGGTTTTGAATCGTTAACTCTCGCCAAATTGTCGTCATTATTGAGATATCAGGTTTTAAACATCCAATTGTGAATCAAAATGTTATATACAGCACGCACTTTTTCTGTATTTATTTTGTTCTAGTTAACATGTCAGTCACATACTGTCAACTCACATAATATCTTTGTTACAGATAAAACACCAAAATATATCCGGATCAACACAGCAGATAATTCACTAACCTGTCCACAAGAGACAGATGAGCTCACTTTCAAAAATTACAATTCACAAAACTTCAAGAGAATGGAATCATTCAGTGTAGACGCACGCGAACATACCACGAGACCAAACGTGATATAAAACTACATGCAAAATAAAACTATCAGTGACAAATATATATGAACTAGTAATGATCTGATTATGGCTGAACACTACGAAGTGAAAAACAAAAAGAAAATGGGAATCGATAATATAGCCAAGTGTCTAGTTATAATATTAGTTAGTGTCAAACAAATTCAGTGCAGTGACAATGACGATATAGCGAAACGAATGAAAATTATCGAGAGTGTGTCCGGCAGATATTTTAGTGACGTTTATCAAAACGGTACGTTTAGAACTGGTAATGTGTTGTGGGACAATATTTTGAATAAGTGTACGGGGAATCCATCAATGAGTTGTTTACAGAAGAATGTTTATACTTACCTAGATGACAGGTTAGGGATGACTGGTGATGTGGAAGTGTCTAGTGGAGTGTGTTTCAAGAAAAATAGTGTGGATATCAACAAGTATACTAAAGAAGCTAATACTATCTACCTCACTGGAAGTAACAATGAAGAAGAGAAAGAAAGGTACTTGGATGAAGAAAATGAAATTGAAGATGGTGAACCGGGTAAGAGTCATCGTTTTGTTTCTCTTTGCTCATTGTATATATTATTTAATCGTAGACATCATCATTCATTATGGTGATTCATTTAAAATGACGTCATAATGGTCTCATTACTGCACTTCATCACATACAGCTTATTTGCAGGGAATAGGTCTATTATGTCGCTTAGAATTTTTTTCACAATTAACAGATAGGTACAGAATTCGTAAGAAATTATATGCCAAGTAAGTTAAGGGTAATTTAATAATTGTAGGTGCTTTTTTCATAATAGCATAAAAACATGAATCCCGGTAAGGGCCACATACGAAGTGATGCCCGGGATACACGAGGCCAGTTTTTCAAGCCAGGATAGCAAGCTAGTGTCAGTAAGCTAGTACTTCTGGCTTTGTGTAGACAAAACTAGTTCCATTTCTAGCATGTTCCTAGCCAGGGCAGTAAGACATGACAGACATGACATGACTAGTAGTAAAGAACTAGCTTGCTGCCCTGGCTTGAAAAACTGGCCTCGTGTATCCCAGGCATTAATGTCTTGAATTGTTACTTCGCCACCATTTTATGAATTGTAACGTAATTCATGTTATTTTATGATTCTGCTAAAGCGGCCATTTTAATCCCCAACACCAATACGCGTTCTAGTAGTGACAACAAAGAATTAAAACACAATAACCACTACGTGCAAATGAACTCACAACATAGGTAAAGATTTCTCTACATAACCTAGTCATTTTGCAGACATCATTGAAACTTGAGGAAATCCACATTCTTGGAGAAAACGCATTTGTTTATCCGAACAATGAGCAATTCATGTCACACTACTAGTCAGTGCTATGATGGCCAGTGTATCTTGAACTGTAGTTTCGAACGTATTGTTCTGCAGTGTAAACTAGTTGGATGAACTCTCGTTCCGGTTTTTGGCGAACGTTATACGTATTTTGATAGGTTAAAAGTCGTTTAGTTTGTGTATTTTAGTGTGTTTTGTTGGCCTTGAAAACTAAACTAACTAGTTCTTAGTGTGTCAAGAACACAGACCTCCAACACAGCTACCTATTCATAATATAAATGTTGGGACATTAATTATTAGTAGACTTACCACTTTCTTGTCAAGCTGCAGCAGTCAATAGGGGATCGGACTGGGTCAAAAAAATATGAATCTAATTAGTCCATCAGTTAGATTATAGAAAAATATTGGATTCGTGTTTTTTGTTTTATCAAATTAATACAAATTGACAAAGATAAAAACGCGTCAAAGATCATGAGTGATGCCATTTGTAGGTAAAAAATGTACCTACTAACCTGTGACGTTTCAAAGAGTTCATGAGTTTTCTAAGCACTGTATCGTCTTAATTTTTTGTTTATGTGAAAAATATGTGTTCAATATTTTTTGGAAATCTATCTGACGGACTAATTAGTTTTTTTTGTCCGATCCCCTATTGCTGAATATAATATATACAGGGTGTAAATCAACCCATCACACAGCCGTCAACCAAGCATTCTGTACATCAAACTAAGTACCCCTACGCAAAAATTTTTGCTGGGAAACGACTTTTTTTTTTGGGGTCAAATTTCATGTTTTTCGGTAAAACTCATTGTAGCACTCTTAAAACATTGTGCTAGTAGACGCTTTGAATAGTAAACGGGTCATGGAGGTAATTTAAGTAAAAATAGAACCTGAAAAACTAGTATTTACAAAAACAGCTGTGAAAAATTTGGAACTTTGATCCCCAATATCTCCGTAACTAGGGGGTTCCCAGGTATGGTCTAGAACAAAAAAATTATCGCAGTAGTGGGGAGAACAAGTGGCCTTCGTTTGCGTTAAGGGTACTTTTACACCCTATATAGGCTTCTTCAAGTACACCCCATTCCACTTGATTCTTGGTAACTCTGATACAGCGGCTACCAGCCACCTAGCTTGAGGGCGTTTTAGTTAGTTCCATTAATTCTTCTTCCTTGTTCAAACACTGGAAAGTGTCGAAGAGTGCGCGTTTTGGAGGACAGTCTCTTGTACTAATATATACTAATAAATGTAACTTTGACGTTTAAAAAGTGCTAATTTTTAACAGGCTAATTTAAATCAACTACTTTTTGATTTTACTTACATTTACTGAAGTCACCGTGTACTAAGTTGAAATTTATATTCCTCTTTGCTACGAGTATATTTTCTTCAATAGTTTTTTTCTTACTATACCAAATACCTGTAGACATCAGAGACTCAATGAATAGTAAAAACGTAAAGCGTAAGCTAAAATAACACTATATAAACTCGATTATAACCTAACTGATATTAGCGCATTGACCAAATATCAGGCCATGGCATGCTAAGACAGACCCCATTTTTTTTTTTTTTTTGTTTATGTTGGGTGGAAAATCATCAAATAACCCCTCCCGCTCTTGGGCAGAGCGGAAGGGAGTGTCAGACTTCTACTGACTAAAAACCATCCATGTTCCTTCTTAGCCCTTCATGTCGAGGCCGCAGTATCTCTTGCGAACAACCCGCAGCCCCGACGAGAAGACAGACCCCAGAGGTCTAATTGTGTGCTTTGTTAAAATGTAAAAAACTTGTTATTTTTAAATAAATAAAATAAAAACGAATCGAAGTACGTAACTTAAACTATCACATACTATAATAAATAGCGGTGGCATGTTAACTATGCTACGTGTGATGAGTTGGATTCCTTGGAACAAAATATTTGTATGCACCACAGATATTTTCGTGTCTGAGTAGAGTCATGCGATTCATGTCACGAGACTAGAGAAATTTTTAGCAAGAGCTAACTTTTTCTTATATAACTTATGCTAGTTGGGGCAAAAAAAAAATCTGAATCCATAAAAACAACACACACAACAACAAAACTGTGATAATAATAATAAATGTGATTATACATAGTACAGAAACATATACACAAACGCTATAATAACAATTCAAAGGTGGTGTAAATATTAATTGATATTTGATAAACCTCCAGCCTCAATGCCAATTAATTTGGTTGTAATATTCTTCTAAATCACTTTATTAGTCTTTTGTCTATCCAAAACATCATTTCTCTCCATCCATCGATTCTATGGTGTACCACTATTCTTGTACGTAGAATTTTCCTCATTTATCTGCGTCACTTACCATATCATAACAACCGATAAACAAGATTATAAATACTTTACTAGCTCATGCATGCGGCTTGGCCAGCCTGAAGTTTCATTAATGTCTCACACGTTCATACTACCAGGATAAAAAAAAAGAAAAACTATTTGTGTTCTAAATTTTATTTAATTCGTTCAGTAGTTTTTGAGTGAAAGAGAAACAAAAATCCATCCATCCTCACATGCTTTCGCATTTATAATATTACTAGCTTGTGCCAACGGCTTTGCCCGCGTGGAGTTCTATTATTGTCCCACGGGATCGTACTACTAAGATAAAAAGTAACCTATGTGTTAATCCAGGTTATAAACTATCTGTGTCCTTGATTTCATCCACACCCGTTCAGTAGTTTTTGCGTGAAAGAGTAACAAACATCCATCCATCCATACATCCGCACAAACTTTAGCATTAGTAAGTAGGATGTAAGTAGAATGTAGGATACTTTGTCAATCATATCGTCAAATACGCAGGAAATACCTGGATAAGCGACGCACAGAACCGGGAAGTGTGGCAGGAAAAGGGCCAATACCCAGTTGTGGGTAGTTTTGAGCTGATATGGTGATGGTACTGTCACCGGCTTGACTTTCAGTGTTTCTCTAAATTACAAATATTTATTTAACTCCGTTAATCATTAGACTTTACGAACAAAACTACAATCTGATTAGTCATCTAAATAAAATGTCCAATCACCTCTGCCTCTGTTGCCAGAGCCGTGAACTTTCTGTTTCCATCTCAAACATCGCGACCGGAGTCATTGACACGGTTGCATAAAGCCTTGATCTTGGCGACGGCGACGAAGTGAATCAAATGGTCAGACCATTCAATATTATGATATTGTCTATTATGCAGATTTCGTGACAGTTGAGAGAGCTAGGCTAAAATGTAGCTTTTGAATAGAAGAATGGCTTAGAATAATTCATATGAATTAACATGCAAATACATACTGTCGAGAGCTTCTAATCAAATGATATTTTTTTATTAGCTATTTTAATCAAAATTGGCAGACTTTAATGTAAGCGGTTAGTGGTATCCATTCTTAAAGATGGCTATACTATATTCTAGAGAAAAGCTTAAGAATGATACACCTCAGCCTAACCCTTCTGGAAAGTACAGGCAGCATGTTATGTGTAAGTAAGAATAACACTTTATCCTAAACAAGGCACATACTATACTCGTATATTGTAGGTCATTTTAGGTATCCATACATTTCTATAAAATATAAATGCTTAGATGATTCACCTAGAATATTTCCGTTTACTTTTTATGATTTAGGATTATGTTTAACTAAAACATAATAATTAAAGCCAACCCTACTGTTACAAATTACAATAATCACACACAACTACTTAACAAACATACAATTACTCACAGTAGTGCAAATCTGACAACATTGTTAGTGGTTGAGTGTGCCGTACTACCATCTCAAATACAAGTGCCATGCATGTGCCACCGAGCGTGGCAATGTGGCTGGATGCTAACGAAAGTGGCGGTACGTGGACACCCAGGTCAAGGCAATGCGATTGATCAGGGAGATCGAGAAAAAATCATTAAGCCGTGACCTATAAGATGCTTATGAACTAAATACATGTATCTCAGTGAAAATCTCATAAAGACAATTAGACTTCCTGTACTAATTGACGCGATCAGTTGACCTAATGCAATAACACGTGTTTTCAGAGCAAAAATGTCACCAATCAGTCTTACCATCATCATCAGCCTATAATGTTCCCACTGCAGGGACTCAGGCCTCCTCTCTAGGAGAGGGATGGGCTATAATACACCACGCGGGCCCAGTGCGGGTTGGCAAATGTCACATGTCTTCCAATTTTTGGTTCTAAGACATGCCGGTTTCCTCACGATGTTTTCCTTCACCGTTTCGAGAGCAGCGGTGATGAAATAAATTACACAAAGTAATGCGCCTGCCTGGGTTACTGGGACCTACTGTTTGTAAGTCGGGGCCGACACAACTGGGCCACCGGGAATCCTATTACCCAGTACTAACTTGGTTGTAGACGTTAGATAGGCAGTCGCTCCATGTAAAATACTTCTGAATCATTCAGCTGCATCTGTCTGCTGTTATTCTGGTTTGAATAGAAGCCTACCCAACATAGTTGGGAAAGGTTAGGCAGGATAATGATAATGAACAAAAGTTATTAAATGTGGTATTAAGAAGTATACCTGTAAGAGTGTGTTTTTTCAATTACTCTATAGGGTGTAAAAGTACCCTTAACGCAAACGAACGTTGTTCTCCCCACCACTGCGATCATTTTTTTGTTCTAGACCATACCTGGGAACCTCCTAGTTACGGAGATATTGGGGGTCAAAGTTCCAAATTTTTCACAGCTGTTTTTGTAAATACTAGTTTTTCAGGTTATAACTTTACTTAAATTACCTCCATGACCCGTTTACTATTCAAAGCATCCACTAGCACAATGCTTTAACAGTGCTACATTGAGTTTTACCGTAAAATGTGATTTTTGACCCAAAAAAAAAAGTCGTTTCCCAGCAAACATTTTTGCGTAGGGTTACTTAGTTTGATGTATATAATGCTTGGTTGACGGCTGTGTGATGGGTTGATTTACACCCTGTATATTACAAACGTCATGCTTGTTGCGATATATCTGAAGAATATCACTAATGAGGTCAGTGTCGTTCTAGGGCGTTGATCCCAGCGGGACCTGTCCATCTTCTCAATCTATAAAATTGTTGACAATGTTCGTAAAATATGCACTGTCATCACAATAGCCATTACATCATAATTATTGAAAAAATATTAACGTTCCAATAATCACCAGAACTTTTATTAAATTATCACATTTTCCTTTTGACCACTTTCATTTTTTACTATTGACCATCTGTGAATTAATTCATCGCAAACGTGGTTTCGAAAGCATTTTGCATTCCTTAGTGAAAGCAAAATAGACTAATAAATATAGTCAACAATACAGTTCGTATTCTGAAGAAAATAAGGCTCGAAATCGAATGGAGTCGCCTTGAATCGTTTCTTCGTGTCCGCCGGCTAGGTTTTTGCGGTTGTTGTAATTCTTGATGCGTGTGAAATAAGGGTTACATTTGATTGCGTAAATGTTGTCGTAACATTGTTACGGTGGTGGCATGAGTCGCGTTTGTTGAAAAAGTTAGGTATGTTCTAATGGTCTTTTTAGGTGCTACAATTTCTAGGAGCTGAGATAAGAATGAAGGAAAGCCGATGTCTATAATATTTTGTTTGTATTATATTATTTATAATATGATAATATCTCAAATTGTCTTCTTGTAATGAGAATAGTTATTAAACTATTGATAGTATTGTTGGATCGTGGAGGAGCCACCACACACCGAGTTTCCTCTGTACTTCGGAAAGCACGTTAAGCTGTTGGTCCCTAATGTCTAGTAATCAGTCTTATCAAAGGAATATCATATTAATTACATAGTACTAAATGGGATATATGGAGATTAGATAAGCAGTTGCTTCATGTAATAATTATACTGGTATTCAGCTGATTTCAATTATATTATAAACTTGTGAATCTGTCTTAGTACTGAAACACATTATATATTTCTACCTATCTCTTTGTTTTCTTATGCCTTTCCGATTATTCCTAAGATTTTCCATCCAGTGAAAATATGTCCCCTTCTCCTCTACGAGGCACAATAGATCTCGAATCTTCAGTCTCTCTCCGGTTTCTCAACCAAGATTTTTACCCCGACCACTCTACCTAGCCATCATACCTATATCTAGGGTTGCCATCACAAAATTTGGCAACCCGGAAAAGACGCGTGAAAACCCTGGATTTTAGAGCCCAGAACCCGGACATGTCAACAGGTTTTTTTAAGGTGAAGGTGACAAGGTAGCCCGCGAAATTCGATTTTTCTTACCTTTTATGCAATTTCCCAGTCAGTGTCAAGTCTTATGTTAAATAAAATGAGATTCGTGGCAATAAAAAATGGCTATTTAGTGAGTAATTATGATTCAAATCACCAATTATACACCCGTCTCAGTTCATAAAGGTCTCTTGAGTGACGATTTGATGAAAACGGCATTACGGTGGGTAATGTGGTTTTTAGTTTGTTACAAATTGTTTTATTTTAAAATTGTATAAAAATTTAACCATTACCTACTAATGGTTAAATTTTTAAACCCGGACTACAAATGAATCCCCGCCCGGACGCTCCCCGAACGTCCTCTAAACGAGGACAAATCCGGGGAAACCTGGATGGATGACAACCCTACCTATATCTACAAAATCCCATCCCCACTAGGTCAGTAGACCATGGACCGTGGCACTTGTTCTGCGGTCTACCACAAAGGGCTCATTTGACAACCACCTCTAAACTACATAGATGTTGTGGTTACAGAGAAAAGGTAGCAATTGTGTGCATTTTGTTGCAAGAATACGGTCTATCATGGGACAGTCAATCATTGCCATTTGACAGTGAGACGTGAGATTGGATAGTGATACGGGGATTTAAGTCATGTTGTGTGAGATTGAGTATAGTTGCATAGCCTATAAAGTTAATTTATTGTGTTTCTGTTTCGGTTTTCCGATACTCGACCTTACGTCGGTTTTTGAATAGATATTCCGTCCTGCATCCCGCAAGAAAAAAGATATCTATTTCCCCCTATCTCCTTCTTCGTGTGCGGATTGTAATTTGTGTGGTTGATGAAAGGCTTTGTGTATTTAAATAATGAAGATGAACACATATTATATCTATAATATTATAGTATTGAAGATATAGAAGACTTGGTGCATCGACTCCCTAATGAATTGGGATACGGGCAAGATAATAATGCCATTTTTTTGAAGAGACATTATTGTTTTATTAACTAAGTTACTTGATTACAAATTACTAGCGGACGTCACGCGGTTTCACGCGCGTAGTTCCCGTTCCCGTGGGAATACAGGGACAAAAAGTAGCCTATGTCACCCGCGGATAGTGTAGCTTCCCAACGGTGAAAGAATTTTTGCAATCGTTCCAGTAGTTTCGGAGCCTATTCGTTACAAACAAACAAACAAATCTTTCCTCTTTATAATATTAGTAAAAATTTCAGAAATATCTAAGACGAGAAGAAAAGATGAAATTAACGAAAAGTACTTACAAAGCAGATGTACTCACATCTGCCTTGTAAATACCTGCGGGTCCCGTCGGGGTTGCGGGTCCCGTCGGGGCTGCGGGTCCCGTCGGGGCTGCGGGTCCCGTCGGGGCTGCGGGTCCCGTCGGGGCTGCGGGTCCCGTCGGGGCTGCGGGTCCCGTCGGGGCTGCGGGTTGTTCACAAGAGATACCGCGGCCTCAACATGAAGGACTAAGAAGGAACATGGGTGGTTTTTAATCAGTAGAAGTCTGACACTCCCTTTTGCTCTGCCCAAGAGCAGGAGGGGTTATTTAATGATTTTCCACACGCAAAAAAAAAAAGGGGACGCCCTAGAAAGACATACACTGACCTTATTGGTAATGTTAAAAGGAGTATGTAAGGATCGTATAATAGCAGGTGGCGTTCTGTGGTTTCTGCCTACCCCCATGGGAAAGAGCGTGACTTAATGTATGTGTGTGTATCTAAGACGAGTAGTGATCCAGACTTGTGGATCTGTTGAAGATTGAGGGATCAAACAGGCAACCAGCCACATTACTTTTTGGTGACAGAACATTACAAAAAGATATCACCTCCCACAGAGAGGTGTCCCTGTTTTACGAACATTATTATTATGAGACGTATACTAAGCATTCACGCAGGTTCACTTACAAGGGATATCTCGATATTAATGCCTCTGAAACTTATTGTAACTTTATTGACGGCACGGTTGGCGCAGTGGCTAAGCGATTGGACTGCTGCGCTGCGTGTCGCGGGTTCGATCCCCGCACGGAACAAATATTTGTAGGCCTGCAGATAGATGTTTCGGGTCTGGGTATTTGTGTATGTGACTTTATATGTTTGTAAACGCACCCACGATACAGGAGAAATTCCTAGTGTGGGGCAACGTTTTATAAAAAAAAAAGAAAAAAAACGTTGTACAGGCTAACCAAAATCTACACAAACATTACAACAAAAATCAAACCGTAACGAAACTAATAAAAAGCCTAAAAACAAGCGACGAACAAATGACGGGCTATTAAAGTTGGATTACACCGTATCGTGTCCAATTTATTATGCGTAATCACACAATTACACACCACACCACGAGTGATGGTATTTTGTAATGGAAAACTAGCGGGGGATACGCTTAGGAACCCGGTCATATTTTGTTCTTTATATTAACTGTCATGTTTTATATCAATTTATTAGTATTTTTTTATAAATAGTATTTTTATTTGTAAGTTAGTTTGTGAGAATTATGACAGTATCAGTGATCGGAGTTCGGGTAAAATTTTGTTTTTTATGCCAAAAGGAATTTTTGTGGAAAATCATCAAATAACCCCTCCCGCTCTTGGGCGGAGCGAAAGGGAGTGTCAGACTTCTACTGACTAAAAACCACCCATGTTCCTTCTTAGCCGTTCATGTCGAGGCCGCGGTATATCTTGCAAACAACCCGCAGCCCCGACGGGCAATGCCAACTACCCTGGAACCTTCTTAGTAAGTCTAAACAATAAACTGGCACTTCAGATAGGTATATTTAAAAATAAACTAAATAAAAATGTGGTCGATATTTTTTTTATTTAACTACATACTAGTATTTTAAAGTACTGGCCATATTCTTTGATAGATCATGTCACGAGCGATTGTTGTGTGAGACGATCTATTGATAAAATAATTGTAGATTAAAGTACACCTTCGTCCTGTCAGTGCACGAGCGTGTCAGTAATCGTGTATGTGGATAAAAGCTCTTATCGTTTAGCTCAAAATAATATTCTTTAGCTCAAAAGTAGCACTAACTGCCGCACTCAGAGAGCTTTAATGATTACTTAGGCCATCACTTAGTAAAGGTTTTGACAGTTTTGTCATACAAAAGTATGTCAAACCTTTACTAAGTGACAGCTTAAGTAATCATTAAATATCTCTGAGTACCGCAGTAAGTCTGAAATTCAGCCGCTTTGATGGGAACAGAGTCGTCCCCTAGTACAGTCAGCAGCACCATTATGTATACACTAAGCAACGTAATGAACCAAGATTCGCTTACTGTTTTTTTTTTTTTTGTTTTTTTTTTTTAAATACGTTGCCCCACACTAGGAATTTCTCCTGTATCGTGGGTGTGTTGATTTTATTTTCATGTTTATAACGAAACTAGTATTTTGCAACCCATATTATCATAAAGTAGGTCATATCTCACTGCGGTACTCAGAGATATTTAATGATTACTTAAGCCGTCACTTAGTAACGATTTGACATACTTTTGTATGACAAAACTGTCAAAACCTTTACTAAGTGATGGCCTAAGTAATCATTAAAGCTCTCTGAGTGCGGCAGTCAAAGCTGTAATCGTTATTTCGCGCGATATTCGCGATTGAACTTTGCCAAGCGTTTACATATTATTGCTCGTGACTGTACATAATATTCGAACATATTATCTGGTCATGATACTGAAGACGGGATATTTAACATAATTATTTACTTTTTGTTTCGAGTTCCCGATATTTCGGCGCTGTAATAGCACCACCACCATAGTGAGCATAGTGTCACCATGTCAGATTAAAAACTTATATCTGGTTATGATGAACATAATGTTGTATTTGTGATTTACGGTAAGTAGAAAGAAAGTCTACACATCATTTCTTTGGACTTCCTCTACTCTTGTTGCCATTCCTCAACACCAAATGTCCATACCACGACAACCAATTACCACAACTTGTCGGTCATCGGCACAACTTTCAGCGTTCGATATATAAGGTTTCATTAAAATACACACATCAACACCGTCTAGGGATATTTTGTATAAAGTTCTTAAACTCAAAAAATACTGGCCACTTTTAAATTCTTTTGAAGAAAGTTTATTTTGTAAGCCTTTTTGAACGATTCTAAATTTGAATTTGAAAAAATACATTAAAAACAAAAGATTTACGCGGCATAATGGTAGCGAAGTCCGAAGGTTTCATTTACCTACAGTAGTTTGTGGCTATTTTTTTGTGTCCAATTTAGGTTTTATAACAAGTTATCGGTTAATTCCGAATTAATGTTATTGTGTGCATCATGCAGCGGCGCCATTTAACTAGAGAAGAAAGGGCAGTAGGCATGCTCCAAGCTGGGGCTACTCAACGGAGTATTGCTGAGGAGTTTGGAACAAGACAAAACGTGATATCAAGGTTATGGTCACGTTATCGTGCTACTGGTGAAGTGGCTGAAAGACACCCAGGCGGGAAGCGCATAACCACTCAACGACAAGACCGATTTTTGCAAGTTGCCGCGAGAAGACAACCAAATGTTACGGCCATGCAGTTGGTTCAGAGGCTCCAGTCAGAGCACCAGTTGCTTGTGAGTGACCAAACTGTGAGGAGAAGGCTGCATGAAGCTAACCTTCATGCTCGCAGACCGCTTCGTACTCCAGCACTACGCCGAGGAAATCGTGGACGACGACTAGAGTGGGCTCGTGAACATTTGCTCTGGGAAGAAAACCAGTGGTCTGTAGTGCTGTTTACCGATGAGTCCCGGTTCGGTTTCCATCCCGATACACGTAGAGTGCGTGTTTGGCGAGTTCCTGGTCGTGAGAGCCGTCTACAACATCCTCAGGAAGTCCATTCATACCACGGCGGGACAATTATGGTTTGGGCGGGAATTCGTGTTGGTGGAAGAACAGACTTCGTTTGGATCAGAAACACCATGACGGCTGAAAAATACCGTAACGAGGTGCTAGTACCAATAATCTACCCCCATCGACTACAAATGGGCCAAGAATTCACGCTCATGCACGATAACGCCCGTCCGCACACAGCGAGAGTGGTGACGAGCTGGTTGCAGGAGCACGACGTATCGGTCTTAGGCTGGCCCGCTCAATCGCCTGACCTAAACCCCATAGAACACGCGTTGGACATGCTCCAAAGAAGGGCTTTGAGGAATTTCCCTGCAAACGTTGCGACGGAAGAGCAACTTTTTTTGCATCTGAGCCGGACCTGGGACAATATACCGCAGCAAGACTTGGATAACTTAATCCAAAGCATGAAAAACCGTTGCAGGACCGTTATTAACGTCATGGGTGGTTTTACTGACTACTGATTTTTCACAGAACTGTTAAAAACAAATTATTTTTTCCTTATTTGTAAATTTTTCTTGAGAAACACATTCGTTGTTAGTTTTACCATTATTTCATGTTTTTTCTTTATTTGAATAAAAATTTGTTTACGCAAAAAAACATTTTTCTTTTTTTTCTGGACTGTAGTCTGATAAATGGGCTTTATAAAAATATATACATGTTGTATGCTATTTTTAATACATTTTGAGTAAATTGAGTAAATCCAAAATATCCCTAGACAGTGTTGATGTGTTTATATGGACAAATCATAACACAGCGTTGGGAACGTCTAACCAAAGATATCCAAGCAAAAAAAACACTGATTGATTGAAGTGATTTTATTTTGACCTTAACTTAACCAACATATTATTGTTTAGTATGTTTCTGTTAGCTGTTTTTTTATTGTAGGTAAGTATCTAATGCCTTTTTTTTTATTATTATTTTACCACTGTCCTTTTTTGGTACAGTCTGAATGACTTTTAAAAGTTTGAACATCTATTTTAATGGGACTTTATAATTATGATGACTCCTCCGACTCTAGGCAAAGCGGTAGGGATTGTCAGACTTCTACTGACTAAAAACCACCCATGTTCATTCTTAGCCCTTTGTGCCGAAGCGGCGGTATCTCTTTCGAACAACCCGCAGCCCCGACGTGCGTTGGCCCTTGCGGGCCTTCCATGTTGCTGACATCTCTTTGAGGCGCACGTGGAACACGAACGCGCCGTCGCGTCGACACGGCCTGTTGTCGTCATAAGACGGACGGACGGCGAGCTCGCCCATTGCTCACCGTCCACAGGCCCACTCCTACGGTGGTCGGTAGCCATCACGTGGACCCGACGCCCGGAGCGTCTCCCGTTGCGGCAGGGACGAGAGGTTCTCTCCCTCTCACGTTCCGCCACCTCCTTCGCTAGCATCACTGCTTCGCAGAAGGAAGCGACGGCGCCCCATTCCCTCTCGCCCCGGACCAAGGCTTGCACCAGGGCCGGACGCGGTAGGTCGCCGCCGCCGATGGCCGCACGAACATTTTGCCTTGGGTAAAATTATCAATATCGGTCAGACACACCTTTACGTTTCTGGTCCCTAATCGACTACAAATCTAGACCGTGTACCATACCGGAAGAAAGTATCGAAGCTCACAATGTAAAAGAAATTAAAACTGTCGGAGAAATTGATATTGTATCATAATGTTGAGAAACAAACGAATACTATTGTCAAGACGAGGAAAAGTATCGAGAAATGAGAAATGGGTGGGAAGACATGATGTTACGAAACTTGGTTTTCTATGCATTGTAAGTGTCATATAATCTATCACAACGTGCATAAATAGTTTTTTTTTTCTTTCATCACAATGCTTTGATGTGTGAACGGTTTCATTTAGAAAAACAACGGCAAAACTTTACTATTCTCACGAGAACTTCGGTATGGATTTCTTAAATATTTCCTCAAAACTGATTATTTAATGATGATTTAATGCAGTATTTCTGGCATTTCTTTTGTCTCTATTTAATATTTCTAACGATGATGACGTTAGGAAATAATTGTGAGCTAAACAGCCATAATAAAGATAAAAAAATTACTTAATATTTTATATAACAAAGATTTTTTTTGACAAATTTTAATGTACACAAAAAAATACTGAAATGTTCCGCTTCTGAAGAACGTGTTCCCTAAATAGGAGAAATATATCGAACACTTGTGTGTTTACGTGGTCAAAGCGTGGTAGGGTAGCCTTGCTAAGGAACTTTTTAGCAAGGTTAGCACGCTTTAACCACATCACTACAGGAAGTTTCCTTTGGACCTTTCAGGATAGGTTCCAAACTTATAAAAGCTTTAGCAATCAGAATTATTTTTAAATTAGATGATAGCTCATATTTTTAACCAAAAATAACTTCAATAATATCATTTTGTTTCAGAATCTCCACTAGAAGAAATAACAGATGCTCTCTACGACAAGAGCGTCAAGTTTCTGGTGACCCATGACATGAAGCTCACTTTACCTGAGACGTTCTTCCAAGGTGCGACCTTGAGGGTGTCTCCCAGGGCTCTGACGAAGACCGGAGCCTTGGTGCACATAGACCTGGAGCCACAGGAGAGTAATGGCGAGGGGAGGTTGTTTTTTAAGAAAATAAGTAAGTTAAAGCATTTATATTTATTCTTGTTGAATGAGATTGCAAAGAAGATGACAAAGTAAACGATGTAGTGTAAAAGTGTCATAATATCAGCAATAACAATGACATAAGCCACCGAAAAACTAGTTTTGTTTTCCATTAAAAATCGATGTAGACATACAAAACGATTTCAAAGCGATTGCTACAAGTTTAGGCCTTCTGATATGCGTACAATGGACAAAGACTCATGGCTCAAAGCATATGAGATTTCTCAAATGATCAGGGACTTTTGATAAATTGAGCCGCAACACACGCTGTGCTTAGTTTGTGACTCACGAATATCGCCTTCATAATGTTATTTTTGATGAATGAACTTTACTTTACTTTCTGATACAATAACTTTTTACGCCACTACAACACTATTACACCATTATGTTTGTTACAGAAAAATACATTAAGAAAAAACTTATAACAGCGGCCATAGCAATCGTCTTAGTCATTAAACTCATAGCCCTCAAGTTAGTCTTCGTGCTTCCTCTAATCATGGGGGTGACGACTGCCAAGAAGATGTTCCTCAAATTTCTTCTGTTCGTGTTCCCCGCCTTGAGTCATATCTTCAAATTGTGCTCTTGGTATCACCAGAGCTATCACGGGACGAAGTATCATCATCATCATCATTTGATTACTCATCACCATAAGGTTTGTTTTTGATTGTATTGTTTTTGGCTATCATATCATTCAGCTTTTGTGTATTCTACTACTTTTTTTGCTGTGTTTCTCTTGTTTTCTTTTTTGTCAATTTTTTTAAATTAATTTCTTGTCCTGTGTGAGACCATACTTTTTCTTTCTTTCTTTCTTTACAATATGGTCTCTTATAGTTGACTTGATAAGTCGATCTTTAGGTGGCCTAGGTTGGTCCGTGGCTGAGTCACCACCCATTACATACCGAGTTCCCTCCATCGTCGTAAAGCACATGAACCAGCTTTATTAAGACGTATCATTTTACCCAGTACTAACTGGCTTGTGCTGGTCAAATACAACAATCATCATTTCAGCCATAAGACGTCCACTGCTGGACATAGGCTTCCTCCAGAAGGGGGTTTGCCACAATCGCCACGCTTGGCAAGCGGGTTGGCGATCGCAGTATGGTTGTTACGAAGGCACAGAGAACGCTGCTGCCCATTCTCTGGGAAGTCCCTTAGTCGCCCTTACGGCACCCACGGGAAGATATGGGATGGTGCTATTCTTTACGTCCGACACCATACGGAACAATACAACAATAGGTAGTCGCTTCATGTAAAATACTGATACTCAGCTGCTTCCAGTTAGACTGGAAGCCAACCCTAACCATACATAATAGGGAAAAAGCTAGGTAGACAACATTATTATCAGATTATAATGTGTATAATTTATTACCGTCACAATAATAATTATATTCTCTAACAGAATAAAAGGCCACATTGCTATTTACTTAGTACCAGTAAATTAGTCAGTAATTTATCAGTAGTATCTGAATTATAAATCATATTCATTTGCTCCGACAGTTTCTACCGTGTTTTTTACGTAACTTCGTGCATCATAATTTTTTTTATTGTGACAATCACAAATTGCGTGCACATAGTCTTTCGTTTTCACGACATTTGCCAATGTGACTGTTAGAATGCACACAATTTTGGACTGCAGTAAATTCTATTCAGCCTTTGTCTACACGATTGAAATTTTACAATACCCAAAAAGCCATTGCAAAGTAATAAAAAAAAAACGAGTACTAGTGTTGATACAGACTGGCGTGTATATTTAAGTTCGTATCGAATTCTGGTGCCTTCTGGCAGCATGAGATTATCCAAGTTAGAAGAGATAATTTCTACAACCTGTTTTGTGCTACCACCAATTTCCGCTCTTCTTTGATTCCTAAGCAAATAACTGTCTTAAATTCTAACGGTATTTTTCATAAATTTTCGTCCATCTGACTCATAACCAGTCTCATGTCATCGTCTGCTTAGCCTTTTCCCAACTATGTTGGGATCGGCTTCCTGTCTAACCGGAAACAGCCAAATACCAGTACATATTTGACATGGAGGAACTGCCTGTCTGACCTCCACAACCTAGTTACGAGTAGAACTGGATAATACGATAATCTGTGGTAAGGTTTGTTGTCAAACTTTCAAGCGACTACCTATAACGATTTTCAAAGATCTACAAATGATATACGAGACCGAGGCTCGAAGGAAACTCGGGATGTAATAGGCGCTCACCCATCCACGGACCAACCTATTGTTGACTGTGATTATTTACCCACGAGCGTCTCATGTTATGAAATTAAAAATAAGTAGTTATTTGTCATTTTGTTTTGTTGTTCAAGCTCTTAGTAACAAAATCAAAAGTCATTTATTCAAACTAGGCTGATAATCAGCACTTTTCGAACGACAAAATTTACTTTACTCATTTACAAAAGACAGTCCGCCAAAACGCCCACCCTTCGACACTTCCTAGTGTTTTAATTTTTAAGAAGTGGCGGAACAAACTCCCCAGCAACACATCTGTCTGTTAGGTTAGTAGAAGCAAATTCAATACAATAGTGAAGTGTAAGATAATATTATTACGATTTACTACAGACACAAATAAAAAATAGATAGCACAACATCAGTAAGTTACTAATTTTGGAGAAAGAACATAAAGAACACAAACAATTTACGATGTATGTAATTCGTACAAATTCTCATCACATTACCGTACAGTTGACACGCAACAGTGTGGCGGTGTCAAAGCACTGTGATTAGAAACGAATTTGAATTCGAGCAGTGGGTATTTTTAGAAAGACATTTGCACTTTCCTTTCCTGTCTTTGAAATATGACCAGGAATTATGAATTAGGAAGATGATAAGATACGTAGGAAATAAGTATGCATGTAATATCATACATAACATAAATATACCATCACGCCTGTAATCCCCAAAGGGTTAGGCAGAGGTGTACCTAATATGTATATGTATTATAATAATATGTTATATACGTCTTGTAATATTATCATAATCATCTTTATAAATAGTCAAAAGTCTTGGCGCCAATGCCGAAGATTAGACATTTTTATTACGCGTAACAATGCTGCACGGCAGTGCTGACAAAACCAGTAGAAGCTGGCGCCTTATTCTTTTGAAACTTGTATCCTGTTGTAGTGTTCTATGATACCTTAATACTCCTCACATCTTTTTTATCTCTACATTATTGAATCTACATTACAGGAGATCAAATAATGTACTTAAGGATCGCCTTCGCTATCCCAGTTTAATGCGAAAATGTCACCAAATACGTATGTCCTTTGTTTGCTCTGATATCCATTCCTACAATCCTTTTTAGTGACCTATTCATGTTTGTGTATTATAGAATCCCCACGGCCACCATGCAGCATACGCCGGCCACTCATCGCACCCTTCGACGGTGGTGGTTAGACCTCATAACGCAGGTCCTCCACCTTCTTCGGAACATTATGATAACGACAACTGGCCTCTCTCCGGAGCTCCATTAGGCACTGAGTGAGTATGGTTTTACTTGAATGGTTAGTCTTCTCAAGTAATGAACTTAAGTTAACTAGAAAATAAAAATTGCATTTAAGTAATTAGGTACTCAAACTTGAGACTTTATCTTGATGACAATGATTTTTATACAATAGACAAGAATTTAAATGAAGTTGGAACTGTCGAAGAAACCTGAGCTAAAAATTATTAGTTTTAACAGTTCTAATACCTTGTCTTGTTTATACGGATGTTAATAATATCTTATTCTTTTTCTTTGGTATCAATGGTACTTTTTATCAAACCACTTGAGTCCAGAATGTGGCTAAGTAAATCACGACAATGAATCTATGGCAATAAAAGTAGACTTATACCAGTTTTCAGTAACACTAAGCGACACATGTGACTGTTTCAACCATTAGTGCTTAGCCAAGCAAGGAATAGGTATTAGGTATTCCGTTCGCTTTTATATTATTGGAATTTTTGTTTAAATACAAATAGTAAAGACTGGCATCGTATTTTGAATCGCAGTATATCGAAACAATAAAAATAAATAAATAAAATTATAAAAATAATGTTGATTTTATAAACTTAAATTTTATTTTAAAATTCAAGGTAATAAAAAATTACCCAAAACGTTCTTGCATATTCATAATATTGCAAATTGGAAAGTTGTTTTTCACATGTTGTAAATCAATTTATTTAAATATAAGAAATTTATTAACATTTTCACCCGTATTGATTAAACTGCCTGTCGCAGATGCGGCATAAAAATATTTATAATCTCATTTGCCATGTCTTTTGGTCATTAATGACTTAAATCATAATTTTGCATCAACTTATAAAATAATTATCATCTAGTAAAAGTTTCAAAGGTGAGAGAAAAGGAAACAACAATTTTTTAAATTGAAAATTCTGCTGAGTAAAACTTGTATAATAATACCCTGCTTGAAAAAACTTAGCAGCATCACACAATCAGGCAGCAATATTCCCACTGATAGAACACAGGGTTCGCCTTTGTGTTAAGTTGTAATCATAGAAATATAAAATCCACCAAGTGATAATAAACAAAATACTTATGAATCGCTTGCTATAGTTCACTTACATAATTATGTTGAGTACGTTACTACAGCCACTGGCCCCATATTGCTCTTCTCTTTAACTGTACTAATCAAGTAAACAAAACTACCAAAACTACCTTTCTTCTCTTTTACCTTAATGTAATGTCCTGTTAAATATTTTGTTTGTACATAAAAAAATAAAAGTTTGATCTTGTGTTAATAATTTGGTTGTTTTCTACAGTTACATTATAGGAGACATCCATCGAAACGCGATAGCAAACTTCAAACCGACTTTGGGCGACATGAACGACATCAACGCTTGGGGACTCGGCATGCCTCCAGGTAAATATTGCATATATTAAAAAAAAAACTTTTACAAAGTACCTAATAACCGTAAAAAAAAGCATGGCTAAGAATTCTAACTTTCAGCCAAACTACAGGCCAAACATCGAATTCTATGTTATAACATACTCAAGTAATCATTTTGGCTTGTTTGAAAATAGGGACACAGACCTAAGGTTGAGTGTACAAGAGTTTGATAAAATAGTATATCAAAAATATAAAGTAAGAATCATTTAATTCTAATTATAAAAGAGTAAGTAAAAATTAAAGTGAATCTTTAAAAACCTGTCATTAGTAATTATTATTTTAGATTTTAATGAGAAACAACACGAATAAAAGTATCTCTGCAGAATTCTGTGCAACATTTTAAAGCGTCAGATAATATTTTTAATAACAGATTTACATTTCAGGACAATCAATGAACGTCGGCGAATATGCAGCAAGTAACAACGTACCCCAAAGTGTGGCAGTACCAGCAAATGTACCACAGAGAGTACCAGTTAATGGCAATGCTGGGAGGTAAGCTTGTACATATTAGTAAATAGTTACTGGGAGGTTAGCTTGTACATATTAGTAAATTGTAACAGGTCCCATCAGAGGTACTTAGATTGTAAATAACAATTTCTTAAAAGAAACCCGATAAAGAAAACATTTAAGTATTTATTTTAAAAAAATGGTCTGTTGTTGCTGGGAGCAGAGTCAAAGCTACTGGCGCCGGTGGTTAGTGCTCCAGAGACAGGAACCTCCTCACAATGTGGGCCGTATCGAGGAGTACTGCCTCTTAAATCAGGCCCAACTCGCCTTGACAGATGTTCTTAGAGGTTCTTGGCCACCAGGCCATTGGTCGTTACGACAATCATTACAATAGCCAAGTTCACCTTCCAAATGCCGACAATTACGTGCAAATTACATTTATTATTATTATTATACGCTCGTCAGCTTGCACTTCTTGCATGAAGCGATAGAATATGATGTTAATATGTGTGAGCAGGATTATGGAATGAGCGATGTAAAAACTTTTGACAAAATAGTGCAAATTAATCGATTTTAATCTTTTCTTTTATAGTCAACCAGAAATAAATAAGTAGTGGACTCAATACCCTTAACTTGATCGCCTTATTCCCATATTTAGGTACTTGATCAAAGCCGTTAGCATCTTCGAAAGGAAAACATAATGTCAAGTTTAAAACGTTTAATAGAATTCAATTTTATGGTCTTGGAAAACATGACTCACTGTGGTCGTAAACCTTATTGTTTGTAGAATTGTAGACCTACTTAAGCCACACAGGGAAATACAATAAAACGCTTTTAAGGTAGAACCACCTACGTTAACTTTGATCTAGGTTGACGAACAAGGCAATGATGAAAGTTGACATAAATATTTAGTTGTAGGATTGACATAATTACTAGAACAGAGTTTCATAAGCGTCCACTTTCTTTTTTGTTGGTTTTCGATTCTTGAATTTGGGGTTACACAACGTTTATATATTTCATTCTTAGTTCTATGCTAACCGTCACGTTATCAGTTACTCCTTAGTCCTTGTTCTTTCATTTCTCAATCCATAGTACTTGTCTTTGGCCTTCCTGTTCTTTTTCGACTTCCATGATCACCCTGTTAGTCAAAGATGTCTAAAGACAATTTGGTGAGGAAAATTTTAAGTATAAATGTAGATTGTAGAAGAGTAGAAGAAGATCAAAGAAAGGATGGATGGACTATGTCAAGGATGATATGGTGACACAGGAATTGTCTGATGAGATGACGTGTAATAAAGAAAGTATGGAAGAAGAAGACAATCATGCTGTGCTGACCCTAAATTAATTGGGATAAGGGCAACAGAATGATAATCTTGACTCTGTTAGTCACTTAAGTTTTAACCCGCTACATAACCATCTCAGATTCCCTTTCAACATTTCTGAAGGCTTATTAGTGTTAAAATACACACCTACTAATAGGGTAGTTAACTAAAAAAATCTAATTAGTCCGTCAGATAGATTTCCAAAAAATATTGGACACGTATTTTTTCTTTTTTCACGTAAACAAACAATGAAGACGATACAGTGCTTTGAAAACTCGTGTGACGTCATATTCTAAGACATTAGCATGACATTTTTTACCGGTGTGTGACGTCACGACCCCCCACGGCCCCCACTCAAATCTTTGACGCGTTTTATATTCGTCAATTTTTATTGATTTGATAAAACAAAAAATACGTATCCAATATTTTTCGATAATCTAACAGATGGACAATTAGAATTATATTTTTTTTGTCAATAAACATCCCTATTAAGTGGACCCATGCGAGACTCAGTTATGATAAGTCATTCGTGATACTAACTCCGTAAATCTTGCTAAAGTGTAAATTCTAATCGAAATGTTGTAAAACTTTGAATTTTTATTCACAGACCCGTGGGACCTCCGAATCCATACTATCGAAATAACAAAAAGACAACGCCGAATGATCCACTATCAGCTGAAAAGGAAGCACTGGTAAGCAAACAACTGTTTAATAAAAATGAATATCTTTCTACTTTCTAAGAATTTCAATTTTGACGGTGTGTTAAGTGAATTTTTCATTCATAAATAACTCTCCTTTTGAGCTTCGCCGTAGTCTGGTAAACACAGGTTCACTTACAAACAAATCTAGACCAACTTGAATTATACCAGTTTCAGAATCAACCATTGATTAATCTGTACCTTCACGCCCATGAGTGTTAATTAGGTGAGGAGCAGTGGCGTTAATTATTTTTTTAATTTTTATCAAGTTATAAAATTGGAAAGCTTTACTTCATTTTGAACGATTTTGCATACCTAAGTTTAGAAAGTTGTTGTTTTTATCATTAAGATTATTGATGTGAGGTTACGACATGAAATATAGAGTGAAGGCTATACAGAAGAAAGGTCTTGCTTTCTATTCCTATATGACGTGGCAATAGAAGCAACGTGGTGAAATTTTATTGCTGAATTTATCACATAAAGTGATATTAACACCTTCTTCACATACTATTATTTTATCTGCAATTGAGTTAAAATTAAATTCTTTAAAGTTTATCAGTTTTCTAAAACCCATATTAATTTGCGATGTAATGTTATCATTACATCGCAAATTAATCCCCAAAGGTTTAGGCAGAGTTATACCTAATAGTACACCACATTTCGCCATTTATTTTTTAAGTCCCATGTACCTAATAAGGGTCATGCGTATTCCTATCAACCGGTCATAAATCCAGTCCTCATCTCTGCTACTGAGAAATTCTTTAAAGAAAACCCTACCACCACACCACTTTGCCCGATCTGGGGATCAAAGCCAGGACCTCATGCTCAGCAGTCGCGCTTGTGACCACTAGACCAACAAGACAATCATCACATAATATTGCTGTTAAATTACCGTGAAAACATTGAAAACCCGTAGATATCTAAAACAATCCTTATTCTCATTTCCAGATTCGTGCAGCATCGATAGCAGCTCGAGCGCCACCTTCTCCGGTCAGGGACGAGATACTGAGAGTATCTGCAGTTAAGCTGAAGGAGACCAACAGAATCAAGGCGGAGACTGAACTAGTGAAGCAGCAGCAACAGATTATGTCTGCGTCTGATCCGGTAAGTGATTTACAAGTTTTGCGGCAATAGTTTTTCTAGGTAAGTTGAGTCAAATTTCTAGGACTCAGGTGGTTCAAGTAATTTTGATGGGTTGAGCATTAAATCTGAAAACTGTGGTGCTTAATAATTATGTCTAGGAAGACAATATTGTTGCAATGGAGGCGACTACTGACTAGAATAATAAACTCGTATAGAGCTGATAATTGCAGGCGAGTAATTAGTAAATTTGAAGGGAATTACATTGTGTTTCAAATAATCAAGGTTTACTAATTAGTAAAACTTATAAAGCACCGCGAATTATTTTACTATCTACAAACCTAGTTCTTCCAGACCGTTATTCTGATATCAATCTATGGTGTTGATATTGTTTTTTAAAGATGACATTAACTTTTCAGGAAACGATAGCAGCAGAGAAGTTCTACGGGACGCTGGTTGATACTGTCGATGGGTTGCTGAGTCAGATGGGTGCCAATGACCTTGGGTGTCGCGAGAGGGCCGTGTGTTCTTTGTACGGAGATCCCTTCAAGCATACGCCATACAGTAACCTGGTCTCAGGTCATCTTAGCAAGTAAGTAGAGATACACTTAAGATTTAAATTCTCTGACAAAGCTCATCTAGTCGCAATGTCTAAGCATCCCCTTTTAGACCCATGTATCCGGAGAAACCTCTATTTGTTGCCTGTGGTACTAACAGTATTACCATCATTAGTACCACGAATATTTTTTGCGCTCTTAGTCGCATGCCATAGATTGACATCTGTCACTTTGACACTTCTCTCTTTGACTTTTGCTTAGAAACCAGTTGTCCTAGTTCAGGGGTCGAGCCCGCATTGATGTAAGTAATATATTTGAACACACACATACATAAACTCACGCCCTTTTACGCAGAAACCACAGAATGCAACCTATACTACCTCGTTTGTCTCGTCCACATTCATACATCTGGTCATACACATACATAAACTCACGCCTTTTTCCCATGGGGGTAGGCAGAAACCACAGAACGCCACTTGCTACGATCCTTACATACTCCTTTTGCCTCGTCCACATTCATACATCTGGTCATACACGCACGCCGGTTACGAGTACTACGCACCTGTCCTTTCTGAAGAACGACACCAATAAGATCAATGTATGTCTTTCTAGGGCGTCCCCTCCCGGCGTTACCACTCACACATCTGCCTTGTAAATACAGGCACAAATAAAAAGTATTCTATATATTTACATACATATGGACTATTTGCCCATTTAAATCCGTCCAACCAGTAAAGCGTCACAAACAAATAAATTACACTAGGTGAAAAAAATAAAGAAAAAGTTTTTGCTGTCCCACCATTCTTGTTAGTTATTCAATATTATTTAATCTCAGTACCAAAATATAGATTATTTTACTTCAATGATTGCGCTACATACTCACATCATTAACGTACCTCACACAAATCACCAATGTTCCTCCCTATTTGTGTAGAATTACGGTATTTGCGCAAAATGACGGTAATACACGCGGCACGTGTCATTACCATCCGTCATTTGTCACGGGTTGTGGTTCAGTGCCTTACACATAGTTAAAACAGCTGTGTTGCTAAACGGGTTCTTCTAAGCACGATTTTGGAGCTAGTTTTAAATGATGCATAAAATACAGGGTGTGAAAACCCAGCCGCAATACACGTATTCTTCCCGCCACTGTGATATTTTTTTTGCTCTTGACCACAATTGGGAACGTTCTTGTAATGGATTGAAGGTTGTTCCAAGTTCGTCAATTTTTTTTTATTGCACGTTTTAGTCCGGTTTGAAGAACATAGTTCCGATTGAGGATATTTTTTTTTCCTATTAAGTTAGCTGTAAACATTTTTTTTGTTTTTACGTACAGAATATCATATTTGCATTACCGAAAAAGCTCTTTAAATAAAAATGTAAAAAAAATGCTTGAACATACCTCCATGACCCCTGTAACATACAATGCATATTGACGGGTCGTGACGGATCGCGTTGTAACCAGTTTGTGACATTGGAAATCTTTTTTTTTTTGGGGGGTGGGAAATCATCAAATAACCCCTCCCGCTCTTGGGCAGAGCGAATGGGGAGTGTCAGACTTCTACTGACTAAAAACCACCCATGTTCCTTCTTAGACCTTCATGTCGAGGCCGGGGTATCCCTTGCGAACAACCCGCAGCCTCGACAGGAACATTGGAAATCTGTTGTATGCAAAGATACTAAACGAGATACAATGAACATTTATAATTATGTATCGACTCAGTTTTTATTTTAACTCGAAAGATAACAGTTTCAATATGGTTTCTACTATTCAAAAATAAAGTTGTTAGCGTGACCGAAATCAGCGTGTATATTATAAATGCATTATTATAATCCGTCTTGGTATAAATTCTAACTGATTTAAAAAATAAAAATTGGTTGCCTGTAAAGTCGGTATACGGGCGAAAGTTTTACGTGACAACGAAAATAGAAGCGCAAGACATGAACCGGTGTGTATGCCTATCTCTCTCACTCTCTCTCTCGCTCTGGACGCGTGCCTCTCACTCGCTCTCATTGTGAGCGCATAACGTGAGCGGAGCGTAACGCAGTTTCTTGAAGTGTCACCCGGCAAACCAATTTATAAGACGTTGTCACGTCAAAATTAAGGTCGTGTATCAAATGCGCGTTCTTCTGTAAGACGAGTTCACGATATCGCTGGAAATATATTTAGCTATAATATATCAGCCCTTCTTTCTTTATCGTATGGGTAGTGCCTTGCCTGGTAGCAGAGTTTTTATCCCGCCAATGGGCTTCTAACTTGGTTTTACATGCCGTCGAGAAATATCTCTCCCCGTCGGGGCTGCGGGTTGTTCGCAAGAGATACCGCGGCCTCGACATAAAGGGCTAAGAAGGAACATGGGTGGTTTTTAGTCAGTAGAAGTCTGACACTCCCTTTCGCTCTGCCCAAGAGCGGGAGGGGTTATTTGATGATTTTCCACCAGCCAAAAAAAAAGGCATGCAGTTTTCCTCACGACGTTTCGAAGCAAGTGGTCATTATTACGTACATCGCGCACATAAATCCGTAACATCAGAAGTGCAGTCTTGGGTTAGAACTCGGGAACTATAACTTGTCAGTCCGACGGTCACACCACTGGACTACCACACTGCTTTTTACTCAGCCCTATAAAAGTATTACTGCAACATAGTACAAAAAGGCTTAAAAAAAACCCTATATTCCCCATATCATAGAGAGGATACTCCGACCAGACGGGCGATGTCTCTGGTGAGTTACTGCCCGACAGTTGTTGTCAGATTTTTCCAAACTATTATACTCTTCGCGAATAATTTTATCCGCATGATTCAGAATTTTGATTTTAGTTCTTCATTTTTGTCATAGATGGCGCTGAAAGTCTTTTTGAACTATTATATCACTGTAAAACTTTTGTAGTGCTGCTATATTATGTCTAGATTTGTCCTATTATACTGTATCTAGTAACTAAATGTTTTAACCTCTCGAATGTCGTGTAATTAGACACAATTAAAAAGCCGTTGTGTCTCGCGTGGATCTACGTTCCGACATAGGTACGAAAGGTTAACAATCACATCTGCGTTCCGATCGGCTAAAATAGACATTTCAATTTAACAATAATTCATAATATACAGGGTGTAAATCAACCCATCACACAGCCGTCAACCAAGCATTCTGTACATCAAACTAAGTACCCCTACGCAAAAAATTTTGCTGGGAAACGACTTTTTTGACGTGACAACGTCTTATAAATTGGTTTGCCGGGTGACACTTCAAGAAACTGCGTTACGCTCCGCTCACGTTATGCGCTCACAATGAGAGCGAGTGAGAGGCACGCGTCCAGAGCGAGAGAGAGAGAGTGAGAGAGATAGGCATACACACCGGTTCATGTCTTGCGCTTCTATTTTCGTTGTCACGTAAAACTTTCGCCCGTATACCGACTTTACAGGCAACCAATTTTTTTTTTGGGTCAAAAATCACATTTTACGGCAAAACTCAATGTAGTTCTGTTAAAACATTGTGCTAGTGGATGCTTTGAATAGTAAACGGGTCATGGAGGTAATTTAAGTAAAGTTATAAGCTGAAAAACTAGTATTTACAAAAACAGCTGTAAAAAATTTGGAACTTTGACCCCCAATATCTCCGTAACTAGGAGGTTCCCAGGTATGGTCTAGAACAAAAAAAATATCGCAGTGGTGGGAAGAACAAGTCTTAGTGTCCCTTCGTTTGCGTTAAGGGTACTTTCACATCCTATGTAAGGAAATTCTCATCATCTTCCTGCCCTCGTCCCATTTTCATCATTATCATCATCCTATTAATGTTCCCACTGCTGGGACACAGGCCCCCTGTTTTTGAGAGGAAATCAATTGCAATCTACCACGTGAGATTGGTAGATGTCACAAGTCTTCGAATTTTTGGTTCTAGGACATTCCGGTTTCTTCACGATGTTTTCCTTCACCGTTTTTGAGTGCAGTAATGATTAAATAAATTACACAAAAAATCTGCCTGCCTGAGCTCGAAGTCGGGGCCGCCAGTAAACTTTAACTACATTTGACACACATTAGAACTGCTTATTTTAATGATATCGATACTTTTAATATTGCGAAAATTAACAACTGATTCAACTTCGGAATCAAACCGGCTTTGAACAAGTTTTGCATTAGAATATTTAATTATATGCATAGAAAGCCCGAAGAGAAATAATAACAAAACATAAATTTATATAAAAAGTAAGCCAGCAGGAAAGCAAACAATAAAAAAATGAATAAGCCGGTAGTCAGTGAAGAACTTTTAACAAGATATCGCACCTGAAAAGGTAATTAAACGATCATCGTTTTCATGGTATTCCTCTCCTTCTCCATCCAGCAACATAATTATATAATATTTAAATAATATGTTTATCACTTTTTTAGCGATTAATTCCTCCTCATCACATGTCCATACCAAGACAGACGATTCCCTGTCAATTTTTCTGTAACTGGCGTAACTTTCCAACTTCAAACGTTATTCAAATTCAAAGTAGAGGCTCATTTAAGGTTTTCAACATAGTCCTTAAATACTAAGCGCGTGGTAAACTTAGAATAACAGAATACGGTGGCACATCTAACTGACAGTAGTGACCCACATATGGACAGTTCACTGCAATGACTTTACAACAGTAAAAAAAAAAACAAAGCCGCTATTGACGCTGGGCTCATGCGCATTATTGTGTCAAAACATTCTACACGCAATTACGAATTAAATTTATTTTCTTTTATTTTTCAGGGATTCTACCGAGCTAGTCCCAGCAGCTGACAGCACGATGGCTCTCCACTACTATAGATACGTCCAAGCAGCCCGCGATGGCCAAGAACAGAAGGACTGCCTCACCGCATACCCAAACTGCAATCTAGATTTCAACAGAAATAGAAAATGAAACTCGCTGCATTGATTTAATTTTTTGTAGTCATTTTTATATTTCAGTTTATGCAAATGATTATTATTTGTTTCCAGTTTTGCAAATTATAACGCATTTCTGGTTTTGTAAATTATAATGCATTTGCATTTTTGTACATTATAATGTCCATAATAATTCTGTTTTTGCAAAAATTTCAGTGTACCTAACGTAAAAAATAATGTTCAATGGCTTAAATTATCGGTGGTTGAATAGAAGGGTAACTGTCAGTTAACATTTAAGCTTGTCTGGCGTTTTCAGAAATTAATACCTACTTATTTTTTCGAAGGCCACTAATGAAACTATATTATCATGTAGGAGAAGAAGACTTTACTATAATATATTATTATAATAATGTTGTGGCACCGTGTTACCGTGTCTGGCATACTACTGTTAAACCCACGATGGTTTGTGTGGTATGTTACGTCTATTAAAAATGTTTGTAACTGTGTTATTAAATAAAAATTAAATTAAAAAAATACAAAATTCTGTAAAGCGGTTTTCAACAAATCGAAACTCAGTCCGGACTTAGTTTAATCACTTCATATAGTGTAATTTTTACGTACGCTCATTAGAGATAAATCCAAAATATTAGGTAGTAACTCAAATTGATCAAATGAATGCCCTTGATTTTGGCCGAAAATAAAAGATCTATCATAGTTTTAAAAAATTCGTGTCGGAACCCGGAATCGAACTGGTTTTTTTATACAATATAAACACCATTATCATATCACATACACCAATCGATAATGTTGCTGATATCTCACAAATAAATAAATAACTAATTATGAACTGCAAATAAATAATTATTATGAATGAAAACAAAGAAGCTGACCGTATTTTGTGATTAAATTAGTACAGATAAACGTAAAAACAACCCGGAGTGACTTTTCAGCTTTGTCACCATGCAAAATAGGGGATCGGACAAAAAAAAACTAATTAGTCCGTCAGATAGATTTCCAAAAAATATTGAACACATATTTTTTTTTTTCGCATAAACAAAAAATGAAGATGATACAGTGCTTCGAAAACTCGTGAACTCCTCGAAAACGTCACATGTCAGTACATTTTTTACCTACAAATGACGTCACAACTCCCCACTCAGGATTTTAGATGCGTTTTATCTTCGTCAATTTTTATTAATTTTGGTAAAACAAAAAACACGTATCCAATATTTTTCGATAACCTAACTGACGGACTAATTAAAATCATATTTTTTTGACTCAGTCCGATCCCCTATTTCTGGTAAATAAATAAAAAATATTAATCATCAATGGATTATATGGAAAGGACAATGATTTTTTATGTATGGTGTTGCCGCACAACACTATAAAACGTACTAAAAGCGGCCATCACTACACAATCGCAGCAATTGGCTATATTGCGATGACACGATGTCCAGCTAGCCAATCACAGGACATCAGGGCGGCCGACGTGAGAACCCCGTGCGCCATCTTTATACACTACATTTTACCACCTTTTTCATTGCGCACACGCATTTTGTAAAACTTTTAATTTTATGGAATATACTGAGTTTATTGGTACAAAAAATCGTCGTCATCATTTCACCGACCTCAATCACCCTACGTAGCCAACGCGCAGCTACATATGGAATCCCGGACTATGATGGTTCAAAATCAAACTTTGTTTTTTATTGTCTACACTTATCATATTAACTCCTTCAAAAGTGGTTTTTGTAAACTATTTCCGGGTTTCGGAGTTTTTTTAATGATAGACTCAATCAAACATAACCTCAAAACCAGACGAGTAGCTATATTTCAGATTTAGGGATGGGATCGATAAATCGAAATCTTTAGTAAGAAAATCGATTGTGTCAATTTTTTTTTTTAAATAAGTCACGGTCAGTCACACTAGGAATTTTTCCTGTATCGTGGGTGCGTTTACAAACATTTAAACTCACATGTACACAAATCAAACACCCAGACCCGAAACACCAATCTGTAGGCCATACAAATATTTGTTCCGTGCGGGCATGTGTATGTGAGTTTAAATGGTTGTAAACGCACCCACGATACAGGAGATAATCCTAGTGTGGAGAAACAATATAAAAAAACCCATTATAAAAATCAAATCCGTCTGAAATTAATTAGTATATTTTTTTCGTAAAATACTTTTATGGTTGACCGAGGACAACAAGATTTTTTTCTGTACAACATTTCCTGTCTTTTTCTTACACTACTATTTAGTAAAGGAAAGAGAACATCGAACGTTGGCTAAACCTGTAAATAAAACCAGTCGTTGATTCTCTCTATCATATTTTCTACTGTCTATTAAGTACATAAGTCTACTGTAAGGGTGCGTACAGATTAAGTATCATTTAAAACAAAACTTTGTTACATGATACTTGATAAAAAAAACCTTAAGATAATAAAACGTCCGTATTACATAATATCCATATTTTGATTTAGAAAGATGTTAAACAATGATCTTTTATTTCATGTTATATTTTACAATGTAAAAACGCAGCCTTACAGTCGACCCCCCGAGTGTCGTTACGAGCCCCCGGGGGATCATAAGACATTCAAGCAATGTTCGCGGACATACGACGGATACGTCGACGGACGGAGATATTATATTAAGATTTGAATCGTTTGATGAATCTTCGTCATGCGTAAAAATGGGTGCAATGCTAACTAAAAGTTTACACATGCCGCATGGTGCGATTTTGAGTACCAGTGAGCGTTGTATTTTTTAAAGCAATTTGGATCTTATATTTAACGCCTTAAATCATTGTATAAATAGTTTTTATTTCCTTTATTTTGCATTTACTAAGAAGTTTAGTTATGACAGCTACGTCCAAAACATAGTTTTAGTAGTAAGACGTTATTTATTCTTAATTTTTAAGTATTTATTAACTACAGACTAGCTTTGATTCGATTCATATGGGAATACATAATCATAATTATACATAACATCACGCCTGTAATCCCCAAAGGATTACGCAGTTATGTTATATTTGAGTCCCATGTATTGGCAGGCGAGCTCATTGTTTTTTACACAGTCATCTGAAGAAATAAATAAAATATTATGATCTGTACTAAAAAAACGGTGCTTTCTTTCTATGAATCACTCGAAGCCAGTCAGTACGAATAAAATAATTTATTTCTCTAGTTTTAGTACCACCAAGTCACTAGGACATTAGTACTCGTACTTATTTATTTTATCTTTAAACTTGTGAAATTGCTCAATGAATTTGAATTAATTAATAAGACAAAAATTAACACAATGATTTATGTTATAATTTATTTTTGTAGATAACTAATTATATTTAATTTTTTTTGTTAAATATATTATTAAAAAAAACATAGTCTTTTATTCGTTCCTAAACTAACACACAAATTATAATAACATAACAATAATAACTGACACTCGGATCGATCTATAGGTTGACCCACGTTTGCCTAGGTTGATCTGTAGATGGGTCACCTCCCATTACATACCGAGTTTCCTCCGTGCCTCGGAAAGCACGTTAAGCTGTTACAGTTTCTCCCGGCTGCCGTATATAGTTCTGTGGCAGCCGTTACAAGTAGTCAGTGACCTGAAAGTCTGACAACCACTCTTTCTAAAGGGTATCGTATTACCCAGTATTAACTGTGGTTGTGGAGGTAATAGGGTGTGTTGCTCTGTGGCCGGACCACAGTTTAGTACTCAGATGCTGTAGTTCGAAATAATACCTACCTAAAGTCTACTCTCATCGGAATGTATAATATATATCCGTGGCTGGCGTGAACACATTGACATGTCGACTTCTATGTCTTTTTTTTTATTGGCTTATTACATCCTACGGATTAAGAATTTATATGAAAAAAATTGACAGTTATAGATATACATAATTTTTGGAGCAATCGACTTTGAGAATATGTTGATATCTCTCATTTTGACATGTCTAACTTAACAAAACCTCATGTCAAATTAACGATTCACATGTTTTTGTGATCGAACATTGATATTTTGTTATATCAACCTATACTCAGTACCCAAAATAATATTCGTCATTTGATATCTCAACTTATACACTTAAAAGTTTTCATAAAGTACTAATTTTAAATTGACAAATTGAGATATCAAGTTATGGCCCACCGAAGTATTTCTGTTTAAATTGCGATATATTGAGATGTCCAGTTACTGACAACGAAGTTCTGAACCCTAAATGTAATAAGTATAGGAATCACTACATGTTGTCCGTTACAAAAAACTTTAACGTTAAATGCATGTTTAGTTGACAACTTATGTACCCAAGTTGTATTAAAAGCCCGTCGGGGTTGCGGGTTGGTCGCAAGAGATACCGCGGCCTCGACATGAAGGGCTAAGAAGGAACATGGGTGGTTTTTAGTCAGTAGAAGTCTGACACGCCCTTTCGCTCTGCCCAAGAGCGGGAGAGGTTATTTGATGATTTTCCACCCGCCTAAAAAATAAAATAAAAAAAATTGTATTAAAGAAATAATCGAGTTATCAACAAACTTTCGTAAGAAGTAATAATTTTTAAAATATCCTCGCTCGTGTGTTGGTAAACAAACGTCAGTTTAGAGTTCAGAAGCCACGCGCGCGCGAACCGCGAAGCGAAAGTAGGTACCCTTTACTTTTAAAAAACTGGACGATTCTGGGGACAAATTTCTATGGCAACCTATTAAATGGCTGCAATATTAAAAACAGGGTAGAATAAATAAATTTCCAGATAACCCTGGATCGCGAACCCTCTTTCAAGTTAGTAAATTTTCGGAAAAGAGGAAAAACCACCATAGATGTCTTTAGGTTGAGCCAAATCTCCAAGGAAGCTTTGCCAATCAGTGCAGAAAAAAAAGGATTTGATGGGCATGATTGACCTGATTGACAGAGTTTTATATTAATATAAAAACTGTCGGTGACGTCTCTGCATCTACTATTCCAGATTTGGACGAAGACAACCCAGATGAAGAGGATTCTGAGGTCCAATAAAACATGAATGGTCTGCGACGAGGTTGAGGAGTTAATGTATGGTTATATTAGTTGTTTCAATTTTTAGTTGTGTTAGTAACACATTTGTGTCTGTATGATGACGTTGTTTGTGGTCCAATAAAACAATGTTTTTATTACAAAAATACTAGTAAACTGATAGTTTCGTGGTGTTTTAATTAAATATTTGTTCAGTTAGAACAACATTACTTGATTTAAGTGAGTAGTAGGTATTTCAGCAAACTAAATATTTTTTATGTTTGTCATCTGTTTGCTATCCAATTAAAATAATGTGTTTGTCATTAAAATAACATTGTTTACCTAATAATGAGGTGAATAAGTTGAAAACTGTTGGTGAACAAGTTGACAACTCGGTGAATAAGTTGAAAACTGTTGGTGAACAAGTTGACAACTCGGTGAATAAGTTGATAACTTTTCGGTGAACGACTTGACAAGTCTATTATTATGCAATCTATGGAAAATTTCGATTATTTATTGTCGTCATTTAAAAGATGGCATAAAATAACCTTTAAAACAACTAAAACATATATGTTAAACTAATTTACCGATTTACCAGAAGACGCCAAAACTTTAAAATGGCCGCCCTGACAAATTACAATTTTAGACATGTCAACATATTCACGCCAGCCACGGATATATTCTTAGTACTTCAAGAGATATCTTTTTAATTAACAATTTATGTGGTCCGGCCGCCAGGAAGCGCTCTCTGGCCCCGCCACCTCAAAATAAATAGAGTATAATGAACTATTAATAAATCATTATCCCGAAAAAAACTACCTAAATAGTACCTTGCATACAACAAATATGGTCCCATAAACCCCTTTAGTTAAGGAGTTATTGGTCGTAGGATGTGGTCCGGCTAGAAGGTAGGTTTGGCGTGTGCGTTGATCTTTAGTCAATCAGCTTTGCCTTTTATATTATGTACAGATATAGAATACTTTTACGAAAAATAAATAAATTAAAAACCTTATTCCTGTAAAAGGTTTTGCA
This sequence comes from Diarsia brunnea, assembly GCA_949774965.1. Taxonomy (NCBI): domain Eukaryota; kingdom Metazoa; phylum Arthropoda; class Insecta; order Lepidoptera; family Noctuidae; genus Diarsia; species Diarsia brunnea. The sequence goes on along the minus strand of OX459019.1, from coordinate 8,827,246 downwards.
ACTAGCACAACCTGGGGATTGATTACTAAAAAGAAAAAAGTCAAAATAACGTAAAGAACCACCTTCTGTTTTAGAAATCGGTTAACATAATTATAATAATTAACCGACTTCCCAAGAGGAGGAGGTTTTCAATTCGATCAGTAAGATTTTTTTTTATGTATGTAAACCGATTACGCTGAGATTTAAGATCCGATTTACGTGATTCTTTTTTCGTTTGATGCGGAATAGTTGCCATTTGGTCCCATAAAAAATTACCATAGTTTGACCCAGTACTTTTCATTTTATGAACATTTTTTGCAAATATTTGAGAATATTACAACTAAAAATTAAAAAAACGTTTTGTGAAAAAAAACAACCGACTCAAAAACACCAAAAAGTAAAAAATAAACTTCAGAAGAAAAATCAGCTTCAGAAGTCGGTGGCAAAAAACAGTTTGCTTCACGAGTTTGTGATGAGACTATAATTATCTTACGAGTATCTTACTTCTTACTGTAAGTTTGTTTGGATGGATGAATGTTTGTTACTCTTTCACGCACAAACTACTGAATGGATTTGGATAAAATTTGGTTCACCGATAGTTTATAGCCTGGATCAACACATAGAATAGTTTTTATCCCGATTTTATCTTCCCGTAGGTTTTTTTTCGAGTTGTAGCGGGCGAAGACGCTGGCAACGGCTAGTACTAAAACTAGCCGTTGCCAGCAGCTTCGCCCAAAAATAAAACTATGTTATTCAGATGTCGGCTTTAAAAGCAAGCGCAGGTTAATAAATTATCCCGTCGGGCCTGCGGGTTCCCGTCGGGGCTGCGGGTTGTTCGCAAGAGATACCGCGGCCTCGACATGAAGGGCTAAGAAGGAACATGGGTGGTTTTTAGTCAGTAGAAGTCTGACACTCCCTTTCGCTCTGCCCAAGAGCGGGAGGGGTTATTTGATGATTTCCCAACACCCAAAAAAAAAAAAAAAGTTAATAAATTATTTATTTATTTACCACTAGTTTTAGCAACATTACAGACAATATATCCAATACGATGTTCAAACCAATACAGTATTAACAGTGATCCTTCCACAGATCTCTGAGTGAGGTTTGGTTCCGGACGTCAACTGCGTGCCGGAGAATTGTGTCTCGAGAAACTTCAAGGCCCTATCGGTATTCTACTGAGAGATTAACTGTGTGTCGTTGATTGTGCTCAATAAATAATTTATTCTGCTAGCCTCAGATGCCTTTACCACAAAAAAAAGCAACACGGCTCTATGCAAGAACTAGTTTTTAATGTTGAGCGGTTGTGCGTCATTCGAACGCAATAACGAGTTAATTGATAAGGGTATGCCAAAATCGTGAGAATGTTGTTATTTAGTTAGACAATTTGTGAAATAAATAAGACATTCATTTATCTTTAGGTATTAATATTACAAATGCGAATGTTTGGAAATGGTTAAAGAAATTTCTCAATAACAAATATGTTTTATTTCTTTATGCTAACGAAACAACGACGACATTCCAGACACTATGACATTACAAGGAAAATTATTTAGACTGTTGTCAGTGATTGAGTATTTAGCAAATATTCGCCATTACGTCGCTCACTGCAAACGCTAGATGATACTTGGGAAACATAATTATAATGATTTAAGTACTAAAGATACAAGGACTAAAAACCAGCAAATGAATGTTCATGATATTTTATACGCAAAATTGTAAATTATTACTTATTTTTATCGAAATGTTTATTTTTAATTTAGGCCTTGCATTTTAAAGTTGGAAAATAACTTCAAAACTCCTTTATTTGTAATACCTACTGATTTACTATATTTTTAATACACGGTTTTGGTACACTCTTTTTTTCATTGTTATTTCTTGTGTAAAGGGTTAATTAAATGCTTAAATTCAATCTATTGATTTTAGTTTGTTATATAAATCACTTTTCCGTCATTTACAATACCTTGTATTAACAATTGTTAATATTTGATTATGAAAATATATTTGTTATTCGTATACTTATTGTTTATTTTAAACCAAAATTTTCACTTACTTCGTCAAATTAACTACTTATTCTTAGGTAGATAGGTAAACAAAAACCAAAAAGTGCACCTTTTTCAAAATCATTGTTGGTAATAAAAATAAAAGTTTATAGATGAAGTCCAGGTCTTTTTATAAAGTACTTATTATGCAGTTTTCGTTGGCATAAAGAAATAAAGCATATTTCGTTATATCTGCTGAAAGTAATCCCTCCCTAGACGCGCCACATGCTTTAAAGATTAATTAATCAAAATAAATAGTTTCTTGAGAGAAAAAGTATCAACGAAGAGTAGAGAAAAGGTACTATTATATAATTTGATTTATGGATAGTTAATATTAAATATTGATAAATTGACTTGCTGCAGAGTATACCTTACAGCCGGACCACATCCTACGACCAATAACTCTTTAACTAAAGGGGTATAAGGGACCATATTTGTTGTATGCAAGGTACTCTTTAGGTAGTTTTTTTCGGGATAATGATTTATTAATAGTTCATTATACTCTATTTAATTTGAGGTGGCGCGGCCAGAGAGCACTGCCTGGCGGCCGGACCACATAAATTGTTCTAACCGATCTAACCATTAACGAAGCCAATGAAGTAACTTTTCTTGGTATAACGTTGGACAGTGGCTGCACATGGAAACCTCACTGCGCAAAGGTCACAAAGAAAGTTAATAGATTCGCCTACGCTTAAGGAGACTTTGTAAAATAGCTAACCTCAAAACAGCCCTCTTAGCTTATTGCGATGTAGTAGTTAAGTACATTATATTCTACTTCTGTGTGTGTCTGTAAGTGCATATAAGACCTGTGGTTACACCAAATATACTCATTGTTCACTCGGCATCTATGATGTTTCATTCTCCTTAAAGCCCCGTTCTTATATGGCGACCCTGCCACTAGAGCGAACATTAGGCAATCACGTGCGCATTTAGTGTAAATCTTTCTTAGTGGGAGTATCATCGAGTAAAAAGTGCATTGAAATAAAATCATGTGCCAGTCAAAAGTGAAAAATGAAGAGGTTTTCGTAAACCAAAACGGTACATTTGGAAGCCACAATTCCGCAACGATAGAGGAGTTCAAGTATCATTTAACCACGATAAGCATTGTGGTTATGATCATTTGCACGCTTTTACTACTTGGAGTTACCTATATGTTATATAAGCTGTACAAAAAGTGTCATCAGTCTTGGATGAGCGAGCAATTGACAAGACATATTTTACGACGATCATCTAATCGAACCAAGAACTACCGAGATCCAAAGGTTGCATGTGAGGGGTGCAACTACCGGTCTGGCGATATCAACAGGGACATTCCGGAAAAGTAGAAAGTGCAGGTTATCATTGAATTACACATAAGTGTCAGTGCGTGTAAGTGAATTCGTGTGTTCGTGTATAAGTGTCTTCCAATGGTAATTGTAATAATCCTACCATTCAATGTAATGAACAGTAATGTATGAAAATTTATTCCACTTAAATAGTGAGCTAAACAAGATAAGAACGTATTTAGTGAAAATCGGATCAAGTAGACGACAAGGTGAAATTGTATTGAGAAAAATTAAAGAAGCTGATGATATAGCAAGTCTCTTTAACACTGATTTGGAAAGAATAGTAAAATTTAGGTCAAGCTTAAAGGAAGACGATTGTTTAAAAATAGAAAAAGTAGTAGCATCTTTCTTTAGTTTATATGACAGTACTTATGTAACAATCCATCTTCAGGGGAAAGCCCTAATAAAGCAGAAATCATGGCTAAGTTTGAGTTAAAAATTGCTTTGAGCCTATTACCAGTTTTAACAGATGACAAGACAAGTGTAAAACAACTTATTGACGGGATAGAATATTACCAATCAGAGCCCGATCAAGAAGGACAGACCAATTTAATAAATTCTGTTTTAAAAAGTCGTCTTTCACAGGCAGCTAAGTTGAAGCTAAGTAATAAATATGATAGTGTGGATAGTCTGATAAAGGCAATTAAATTGCAATTGCTGCCTAAAAAGTCAGCAACGGCTTTGCAGCATAAATTACTTAACCTTAGGCAAAATTATCTTGCCTTAAACGAGTTCGGAAAGCAAATAACAGGTTTGTTTGTAAGCCTGACGATTACTCAATCCGAAGGGAATGAGGCCAGCTACAGTGTATTAAGACCATTAAATGAAAAACAGGCCATAAAAAGTTTTGCTGACGGGTTGAGAAATCGTCGGCTGAGCACCTTAATAGCGGCAAAAATTTTTACATGTTTGAGCGACGCTGTTCAAACATCAATAGACGAAGAGGTTTCATCCCCGTCGACGTCAGCAGATAATATCTTGACTATGCGCCGTAATAACTCGTATCAATACAGGAATCACAGAGGTCAGTACAGGAATTACAGAGGTGAGTCATGAGGACGAGGACATAGTACGAGAGCAGTCTCAAGGTGAATCGTCTCGCCAAGATAACAACTCGGGAGGAGAACAAGCCAGAGGCCGTGATCATGCGTTTAGATCATCTCCAGGAACTAGAGGTACCTACGACATTTTATAACCATACAAAAAATTCTCAATTGCAGCAGCAGCAAATGCATATTTTGACAGACTCGGATACGCGAGATAATCAGACGCAGTCTGAAGATTCCGAAATACCTGACAAGTTTTTTCTTGAATAAAACTAGAATAGAATAGAATACGTTTAAAAAAAAAAAAAAACTTAAAAAAAAATGTTTTTATTTTTCATTTAAATATAATCATGTCATGTAATAGCATATTATTATGTCATATTAAATTAAACTTGGATAAGAATGGTTATCCGCACTCATAGCTAATTTATACCGGCGAATTTGTCCCCAAGATAGAACTGAAGAATGCCTCGTACACCCTGTCCCGATTGGTCGGCAAAGATCATAACTCTCTGTGTATCACATGACTGAGATTGGAGTTTTTCTGCGTCTCGCCCTTCGTTGGATGACTCCATATTACCAATTTCCAACTTCTTATCCGAGGTCAAAGATGTCTGTTAAATTCGTTCGTTGTCGTCAGCGTCGTGGCTAATTTGATTCATGCACGTGCTGGAATTTGAACGTCATTGATTGATAGCGGTTTTGTATGAAGTATTCCATCAGTACTGCAGATCGATCCGGCTGTTTTAAACGAGTTGTTTCCAGTGTCTATCGCGGTTGCGATACTGTCGGATAGATGAGTCGCAGGTGAAAAACTCTTAGTCGGTGTAGAGAAACAGCTTGCTTTGAGAACATGTTTTTTCCGTGCAGAAATCGGCGAGAACTTTTTTGTTTCCAATAAATTCATCTTTTTATAAGTATCAATAGTTTTCTGATATTGGCCTATATCCATTTTTAATCGAAAATTTTCGCTATTTAAGTTCTCGATCTCTGAATGAGCACTTTCCAATTCCATTGTTAGCCTTTTTATTTCCTCTTTAAGGCTTGAATAGTCACTGTCATTTAGTGAAGCATTCGGTAACCTCATCATTGTGGCGTCTAGTAACAATGAGCTAGTGCTGAAATTGCTATTCAAAATATTATCCACCGACTTTGCTCTTGATGTTTTACGGACAGTAGGCTACATTTTCATTTTCAAAGTTGTCCATTTTCCCAGATTTAGATTGTTTTTTATGAGTGGTAATAACTAATGCCGGGGAAATGGATTTTAACATTATGGCAACCCATTCATGCACGAATTTCTTTTGATGTGTTCCATGGACGTGAGAATGTGCGACCGTCTAGATCCCAGTTAACAGTGGGAGGGGTTCCCATCGGCGTCAAGTGTACTTTGAAGTACCTAGGACTCGTCCGCGACAGCCGGTGGAGCTTCGTGAAGCATTTCCGACGTTTGGCTCCCAGACTGGAGAGGGCCGGGGCTGCCTCCAGGTGGCTGGCCCCTTACGGGGCCCCGGTGTGAGCGCGTGTTCTGAGAAAGCGAGTCACCCACCACCTGAACAAGCCCCAATAGGTGTTAGCCGTAAGGCTGGTTTGGGGATACCGCACGATCTTCGGCGAAGCGGCGAACCTCCTTGCCGGATCGCCGCCATGGGATCTGGAGGCGATAGTCCTCACACGCCTGCATGAATGGCAGGAGGAGGCACTACACCGGGGTGTCACTCCGTTGCCGCGGCAAATTGCCGCTCAGTGGACGGACCTCCGGTGCGATCTCATGGCGACATGGAGAGAGCGATTGTCGCAACCCCATGCAGGGCAGGCAGTCCCCTCTTTGAGGAGTGGCTTGAGAGGCGCCTCGGCGCCCTCACCTGCCGTCTGACGCAGGTCCTCAACGGACACGGTTGTTTCGGGAGGTACCTGCACAAAAGACCTGCACAGGCAGGAGGAAACGCCCGGATGTCACCATTGTGAGGATCGGCCGGAGGACACGGTGGAGCACACCGTGAAGGTCTGCCCCGCTTGGGCGGAGCCCCGCCGTGTCCTCGTAGTCGTGATCGGTGGCAGCGACCTCTCGCGTCTGGGCCTGGTGCAAGCCATGGTCCGGGGCGCGATGGAATGGGACGCCGTCGCCTCCTTCTGTGAAGCAGTGATGCTAGCGAAGGAGGTGGCGGAACGTGAGAGGGAGGGAACCTCTCGTCCCAGCCGCCACGGGAGACGCTCCGGGCGTCCGAAGCCACGCGACGGCTTCCGGCCACCGTAGACGCGGGCCTGTGGACAGTGAGTAATGGGCTAGCTCGCCGTCCGTCCGTCTTATGACGACGACAGGCCGTGTCGACGGTGCGTTCGTGTTCCACGCGCCTCAAAAAGAAGACAGCAACATAGAAGGGGCCCGCAAGGGCCAACTCCCGTCGGGGCTGCGTGTTGTTCGAAAGAGATATCGCGGCCTCGGCGAAAGGGCTAAGAAGGAACATGGGTGGTTTTTAGTCAGTTAAAGTCTGACACTCCCTACCGCTATGCCCAGAGTGGGAGGAGATAACGCAGGGCAATAATTTAATGTACTTTTGTCTAAGCGACGCATTTTAGTTTTCAACAACCACGCGAACGAAGTCGCGGGCACAACTAGTGTTCATAAATATTCATTTATTTTGAACTACTTTCAATTTGTGTTAATAGATGGCGTTGTTACTTGAGCGTCGATTCCTGAATCGCGATGTTAAGATTCTCCGACGCTCACCTAGGTCAAAAAATGTAATTTTTGTTTTTGTGTGTGTGAGCAGCAAACACTGGACTTTATATTAAGCGCGTATAATATATTTATTATTTAACATTATTATTAACATTTAACATTCCGCCCACCAAGGACATTATAGCAAATGTCCTTCAAGACTGACTCCTATGACAATGTTAAATTGTGTACAGCCTTGATGACCAAAAATAATTACTAACTAAAAACTAACTCAACTTATTGAGTACCTACTGAACTTATTACTAACAATCTAAACAACCTTGAAATTAAGTACTGAACTTATAACTAAACATTGTATTTCTAAAAACTATATAATATTAACAGACATGTAAATGACATTACATGAGATTGCATTTAATAAAAATAAACAATTCATACATTTATTGTGTTAGAGGCAACAAACATAGTTTTGAAGTAGGTCTCTTTATCGTGGACGATGATGTCCGTAGTGTCACCACCCTGGTAACACCATCAGATCCGGGATGTTTTAGGGTTACCTTGCCCAACAACCACCTGCCAGGGGGCAAATTGTGAATTGGCTCTGACGGGGAACCAATGCCCGATTTTAGACAAAAGTAGCAAAACACTTGTGAATTTTAAACCTTTAAGTTGAAGATTTAATTTTTTTGGAAAATTCGTATTAAGTAATTGTTTCAAAATGGAGTCTTTCCTTGCTATACAGGAGGATATAAGCACTAAAATGAATAAGGCAAAGTCCAATTTAAAGAAAGCTCCTAAGGAGAGATTAACCCAAGGGTATATAGAGACACGTCTAGAAAATTTGGAACAATTATGGAATACGTTCACAGCCACCCATACTGAGATTTTAAGTAAAATTAAGAAGGTTGAATTGGCTAACTCGAGTTATATTAAAGATGGTCTCTACGATGAAGTTGAGGAATTTTATGTAGACTTTAAAAGTGATTTAAAAGAATTATTGGCGAAAGGACATTCAACCACGCTAAGCATGGATTCAAAGTCTATTTGTCAGGACCAAAAGAGTAGAGTCAAGTTGCCAGAAATTAAAATTCCCTCATTTTCGGGAAAATATTCAGAGTGGCAAACATTTAGAGATTTGTTTGTGGGATTGGTGCATGAGAATTCTTCTCTTGATGATGCACAGAGATTTTTTTATTTGAAGGCTCATTTATGTGGGGAGGCTGAGCAACTTTTAAGAAATATATCGGTAACATCGGATAACTATGACATTGCATGGTCTAAATTAGATAAGATGTACAATAATAAAAAGTTTCTCGCAAACGGTATTATGAAAAGATTACTTGGTCAAAAGACGTTGTCCTATGAATCGGCAAACGAGATAAAAAGGCTTTTTACGACTACCTCAGAATGTTTGGAGTCGTTAAATAATTTAGGAGTGAAGGTTTCTTCCTGGGATCTGATTGTTGTACACATAATAAGTGGAAAATTAGATAAAGAGACCAGGAAATGTTGGGAACTCCAAGTGGCTTCAGATTCAAGTAATGAGTTTCCTACATTTGAACAGTTTTCAGAATTTTTAAATAGTCGATTCAGAGGTTTAGAAAATTTAGATAAATCAGAAATCAGGGAAAGACATCAGAAGGGAACTCACTCCTTACATGTGGTTAAAGATAAAAAGTCAGTATCGTGTGATTTTTGCTCAGCCGATCATAAGATTACGTCTTGTCCAAAATTTTGTAAAGAGACAACTGAAGTTAGGCGTACTTTTGCTATTGAACATAATTTGTGTTTCGTTTGCCTACTCAACAACCACTCTGCCAGACACTGTAAAAACACTCTCAGATGCCAGGTGTGCAAACGCCGCCACCATTCTTTATTACACCAAACAGGTGTTTCTGGGTCGGTAATTGGTGAGGGTAACAAGGGGGCTCACGAGGAAACCTCATCAGCCGTTGTAGCGGTGATGAAGGAAAAGGATACAGCCGCGCAAGCGGAGGGGTCAAGTAAACCACTAGTCGCGTGTTTCTCGTCGGGAACTGGTCGCAAAACTGTTTTATTAACTACTGCGTTAGTAAAGGCGAAGTCAAGAGATGGGAGCTATCGAGTTGTTAGGGCTTTACTTGATCAAGGATCACAAGGTTCTTTCGTTACGGAATCCACGGTCCAATTTTTAGGATTACACAAAACGCCAACCAGGCAAATTGTGATAGGCGTAGGCGGTGAAAAAGGTGCGACGGCTAAGTCAACCGTTGTACTTCAATTGAGGTCTAGGATAGATCCGACTGTCCAAATAAATGTAAAAGCGTTTGTCTTGAAATCTGTCACTGCTCTTCTCCCAGCTACGAAAGTAACTCGGGTAGAATGGGTAGATTTGATCGATGATGATTTGGCTGATCCAGATTACGACAGACCTAATAAAATAGATGTTTTATTAGGTGCTGAAGTATACAGTCAAGTTATTTAGGAGGGCATTAAAAGGAATGTTGGTGGAACTCTTTTAGCGCAAGACACCACGTTAGGTTGGATATTGTCAGGAACCTTTGAAGTGGATCAAACTAGTAGTTCCTCACACATAACCGTGATGCATTTAAGCTTAGAAGCCGATAACCTGCTTACAAGATTTTGGGAACTAGAAGCGGAACCATCTAGTAAAAAGATGCTCACGGAGGAAGAAAATAAATGCGAAGCTTTATACACAGCTACTACTGAACGTTGCGAGAGTGGTCGTTACATAGTAAGGCTACCATTGCGGGATGTAGACCCGGTCAGCATGGTTGGTGATTCAAAGGGAATCGCTGAAAAAAGATTAAGATCGTTAGAAAATAAATTCAGAAAAAACAGCAAATTCAAGGAAGATTACACGAAAGTTCTTGTAGAATATTTGGAGCTAAAACACATGAGAAAGGTTGCAGATGAAAACAAAACTCAAAATGCAATCTACTTACCTCACCATGCTGTTATCCGGGAGGATAAAGAAACGTCAAAGGTTCGGGTCGTATTTGATGCTTCCTGTAAAGGAACTAATGGGATGTCACTTAATGACAATATGTTAATTGGTCCTAGTTTGCAGCCGGAACTCCGGCACACTATTATGCGTTGGAGAACACATCGGATAAGTCTCGTAGCGGACATAATCAAGATGTACCGGCAAGTGTTGGTAAACAGGAAGGATGTAAGACCAAAAGGATACTCTGGAGAGACAGTCCTGAAAAAGAAATAGAAGTATATGAGTTGGAAACAGTTACTTTCGGGACGGCAGCGGGACCATATCTAGCTGTAAGATCGCTTCAACAGTTAGCGCAGGATGAGTGCCAGGATCAAACAGAAATCGCAAATGTCATTTTAAACGATTTTTACATGGATGACTTGATGACCGGAGCTGAAACCGAAGAATCCTGTTTTAATATATACACAGAGTTGACCAAGGTGTTAGCCAGAGGAGGGTTTACGTTACAAAAATGGAAGAGCAATAGCCAAGAATTATTAAATAGCATTAAGGATGGGAATGATGAAGCGTTACAGATAAAAATAGACGATGTATCAAAAGTATTAGGACTTACCTGGAATTCGCGCGACGATTGCTTCCAATACTATCTGGAACTTAAGCCGGTAGCAGGACCTGTAACGAAAAGAAAAATTATATCCGATATCGCAAGATTATTCGATCCATTGGGGTGGCTAGCACCGAGCATAATCATAGCAAAGGTGTTGATTCAAAAGCTGTGGTTAGCAGGGTTGCAATGGGATGAAGAAGTTCCCAACAACTTATTAAAAGAATGGTATACTTACCGTAATAATTTGGCTTCCATAACAAACCTGAAAATCCCGCGATGGCTGCTCATGCGTTCCAATAATGTAAAGACTGAGCTGCACGGATTTTCAGATGCCTCGAAGGTGGCATATGCAGCAGTTATCTATGTGAGAGTCGTAGATAATACCGGTAGTATCCATGTATCGTTAGTAACGGCGAAAACGAAGGTTGCCCCCATAAAACAGGTGTGCATTCCACGTTTGGAGCTTTGTGGTGCAGTACTCTTAAGTAGTTTGATGGTTGAAGTCGGCAAGGTTCTGGATATACCAAAAAGTGACTGGCACATGTGGACGGACAGTGAAGTGGTTTTGGCGTGGCTTAACAGTCATCCAAGCCGTTGGAAAACCTTCATTGGCAACAGAGTCTCCCATATTTTGACCATCACAGAAGCACAACACTGGTGTCATATACCATCAAAGCAGAATCCCGCAGATTGTGCATCCCGTGGTGTCTCTCCTGCAGATGTGGTTGGCACATCTATATGGTGGGATGGTCCAGAGCTTTTAAGACAGCAAGTAGTTGAATATAAGAAGCCAAAGAATAATACTACTCATTTGGAAGAAGTAAAGGTGCACACATCTATTATTGAAGTTGGGTTTTGGAACAGGTATTCGACATTGTCTAAGCTAGTACGAATAGTTGCTTACTGTCGTCGATTTTTAACACTTCTCAAGGAACGGTCAACTAGGTGTAAAACAAAATATTTAGTTAAGCAAGAAATCGAGGAAGCTTTCAAATTTTGTATAAAGAGATGTCAAGAAGAAGGGTTTTCTGAAGAGTTGATGAATTTAAGAAATAATAAGCCTTTAGAGAACAAGAAAAATAGCTTAAAATCATTAAATGTATTCCTCGATTCTAATGAAATAATAAGAGTTGGAGGCAGATTGGAGATGTCGCAGCTCGGCTACGATCGTGTGCATCCCATTCTAATTCCAAAGGAGTCATTCTTGACAAGCCTTTTGGTAGCTGATGCGCATAGTAAAACAATGCATGGTGGTCCGCAGCTTATGGTGACATACTTGCGCTCAAAATATTGGGTAATCGGAATTAAGTTGATTGCAAAAAAGTATGTTAGGAATTGCGTCAGGTGTATTCGTTACGCCGCCACCACCAAGTCGCAACTAATGGGTCAGTTGCCAACTGCACGTGTTACACCGAATAAACCATTTTTAAGTAGCGGTGTGGATTATGCGGGTCCTATAAGTATTAGGATGTTAAAGGGTCGCGGTAATAAGTCCTACAAGGGCTACATAGCTTTGTTTATTTGTATGGCCACAAGGGCGGTGCATCTAGAAGCTGTAAGTGAATTGAGCACAAAGGGTTTTTTAGCTGCTTTCAAGCGATTTGTAGCTCGGCGTGGTCGATGTGCGCAACTACACAGCGACAACGGAACAAATTTTGTAGGGGCAGCGCGGGAGTTACTTTATTTGTTCAATGAGGAAAGGTCTGGAATAAATCCCGAATTAGCAGAGGAGTTAGGTAATAATGGTACGGAGTGGCATTTTATTCCCCCTCAGTCCCCCAATTTTGGAGGTCTTTGGGAAGCAGGAATAAAATCCACAAAACATCACCTTAAGAGAGTGATTGGCAACTCGACTCTGACCTTTGAAGAGATTACCACAGTTTTGACTCAAATTGAGGCATGCCTTAATTCAAGACCATTATCATATGTTGAAGATCAGGATAAACTAACCATTTTGACTCCAGGTCACTTTCTAGTAGGGGAACCTCTTGTTTTGCCACCTGATTCGAACTATGAAAGGGCAAATGTTGGTAATTTAAGACGATGGCAACTGCAACAGCGTATGATGCAGGAATTTTGGCGACGATGGTCGCACGATTATCTTAACCAATTTTTGCAACGGCATAAATGGCAAAATAAAATTCCGGAGCCATCTGTCGGTGACATAGTGTTAATCAAGGAGGACAATTTGCCCCCTGGCAGGTGGTTGTTGGGCAAGGTAACCCTAAAACATCCCGGATCTGATGGTGTTACCAGGGTGACACTACGGACATCATCGTCCACGATAAAGAGACCTACTTCAAAACTATGTTTGTTGCCTCTAACACAATAAATGTATGAATTGTTTTTTTTTTTTTTTTTTTTTTTTTTTTTTTTTTTTTTTTTTTGACCTAGGTGAGCGTCGGAGAATCTTAACATCGCGATTCAGGAATCGACGCTCAAGTAACAACGACATCTATTAACACAAATTGAAAGTAGTTCAAAATAAATGAATATTTATGAACATTCCGCCCACCAAGATTTTAATTTGGAAATAATAGATGCACGCATAAACAACATTTTAATCGGTCCACCCGTTTGATAGCCGAACGTTAGGCGACACTTTGCATAAATACAAGACAACTACTAAAATGACCTCATATTGTCGTTAGATTCGTAAAATGTCTGTGGTAGCGGTGTCAGTGATATTACTATGCGTAGTAATTGCTGTGTGGTCGAGGTTGAGACAGCACCCCGACGCACCTCCCGAGTTACCCGGAGCACTGCCAATCATTGGACATTCACTCCAGTTGTTTGGAGATCGAAAACGTAAGTGGAAATTATTCCTTTTTAAAATCTGTTTTGTAAAATTCTTCGAACCCTCTTCAGACTGCCTTGTTGGTCTATTAATCGTAATCTAAATCCCGAGTCGGCCCAATTATTATTGGATTTGGATCCAAACCTGCCTTAGGTTTTTGAATAATTTCGTGGTAGATACCAGGATGTTATTACTAGCAGCTACGAAGTCTGAATTTGTGCCCAGCTCATGGTAGTGGCTCGCCCCCTATTACTTATTTAAATTTGTTTATTTATTTACGAAAATAAATAAAATACAATGCGACGTATTTTTTACGCAATCTGTTTTTCTTAAATTAAACAAACAGGCACACAAATTTAAAAGAAAAAATTAAGAAAATAATTCATTTTTATTTCGGGTTGGTCGTTTCCTATGGAGAAGAAACAAAGATTAAAAGTTAACAAGGATCCACATGGAAAAGGCAATATTCACATAATTAAAAACAAATAATTAAAAAACAAATAATTAAAAAACATGTCTGCCATGTCAAAAACTAAACTAAAAAACAAGTCAAATGAATTCAGTGATGACAAGGGCCCGTAAATGTATTCGAAAATGGAAAACTGAAAACTAAAACTTTTATTGCAGTCGGGGGACAGTTCGCTAGATCTATTCTTTACAGATCCCATCATTTGACTTGTTTTTAATTTTTTAGTTTAGTTTTTGACATGGCAGGCGTGTTTTTTAATTTTTTAATTATTTGTTTTTTATTTCATATCTTTTAGTGATATATGTAGAGGTATTTTAATCTATAACCAATATGCCATTTAATATTTTATAAAAGATGAGAATGATTGATAAAAGTGTAACTATAGATACTATACAACGCACTAAAATAACCCAGTATAGCTGCTTACATAACTAGGTTTAATACGTATTTTAGTTTTAAACAAGAATCGAAGGCGACGCAGAATGTAAAAAAGAAGTTTGTGTGGTATTTCTATTTGTGTACATGTTTCTTTTTATGACCTTTTAAATAATCAACGCGCCAATGTATCCTTGTATAGCTGTTTAAGGTGCTAGTTTAAGGTCCAAACGAGAAACGAAAATAGTGTACTCAACATGTAGAATATAATTATCGACGTTTTACGAGTACAAAACTACAATTGTATATTATTTATTTTTACATTTCAGATCTCTGGACTTTTTTTCGGGAAATTCAGATAAGTGCATTAGAAAATGGAGGTGTTATCAGTTTATGGTTCCCCAGTTATTCATTATACGGTAAGTAGTAGTCAAAGTAATGCCATTTATTTCAATTTGGCCATTTTTTAATCATGTCGCTAAGTCAAACTCCCCAAAAGGCTTAAGATAGAATTGGATTTCACCAAATTATTATTAATAATTATTATTGTAGTATTTTATGACAATCTCCTGAATTTTGACGAGGAGGCAAAACTGCACAGTGTCCTTGAGGAAAAGGTCATTATCATCATCATCATTTCAGCCCATAATCACCCACTGTTGGGTATAGGTTTCCCCTTTTCTCTGCCACTCCCTTCTGATCTGTGCGTCCCACATCCATCCGTTTCCCGCGCTCCTGACAATACCGTCGACCCAACGCGCTTTTGGACGGCACTGGTTTCTCAGGCCCAACCTTGGCCTCCGATCTGTCAGAATCTTATTCCATCGGCCATCTTCGCGTCTAGCTAGATGTCCGGCCTAACTCCACTTTAGGTGTATCGTCCTGTCCCTGACGTCGAACACTTTCGTACGACGACGAATTTCAGTGTTGCGCACAAAAACTAATTGTAAGTTACTGTAACAATGCAAATTAAGTTATTAGAACTGATTGGCGCATAAACTATGCCC
This sequence comes from Diarsia brunnea, assembly GCA_949774965.1. Classification (NCBI taxonomy): domain Eukaryota; kingdom Metazoa; phylum Arthropoda; class Insecta; order Lepidoptera; family Noctuidae; genus Diarsia; species Diarsia brunnea. Next base: position 8,811,972 of record OX459019.1, on the reverse strand, counting down.
AAAGATAAATAACTTTAAAGTGTATAAGTTTCTCATGTTATTTATTAACGCTTAAAGTTGGGTTAAACAAAGATACATTCGAGCCTTTTATGGGTGTCTCTTAAAAATTTACAATGAAAAATAATGACGGGAAAACCGTATAAATAGTCTATTTTACAAAAAAAAATAATTTTATCAAGCGCTATGGAAACGTATTTACCTCGACTTTATCAATGAAATAAACTATTCCATTATTTCTAATCTATAACATCATTGTAGGCTTAGCTATTATTATATTTGTCAAAACATCAAAAAAAAAAACAAAATAGAACACATTGTGTTTTGATTTTCATAACATTTTGAGGTTTACTTATCTTTTTAGTTTCCGTGATAAATATTACATTTAATTTAATTATTCATCATTAGTTGCGTGTTTTAGCCATTTCTTGATTAAATTGTAATTCTTGTCTGTCCAGGTCGGGAGAAATACTTTTTTATTATCGTTGTTTTGTTGTCATTAATTACCTCTGAAGTAAAGATAGCCTAGCTAGTGGTAGGACTGTCTGACTGCCAAGTCATGGGACTCAAGTCCAATACCAAGACATAGTCATATAAGTACAGTCACCTGCATATAAATTTGCAGGTGACTGTGACGTCATAAAAACTGACGAAACACACAACAATAAAGAAATTTAATAATCATTTTTCCTTGTACCGTGTTGAGAAAAACATAGATACAATTACAAGAGAGATGTTTCCTGACTTAAAAAATATAATTCTGTTTAGTCCGTCTGATAGATTATCGAAAAATATCGAATAATTACGTGTTTTATGTTTTATCAAATTAATAAAAAAATACCAAAATAAAACGTGTCAATGATCATGAGTGGTTTATTTTTCATATTTTATACAGGGTGTAAACGAACCCTTCACGCATATGACAACCAAGCATTCTGTACATCAAACCAAGTACCCCTACGCAAAAATTTTTGCTGGGAAATTACTTTTTTTTTTGGGGTCAAAAATCACATTTTACGGTAAAACTCAAAGTAGCACTCTTAAAACATTGTGCTAGTAAATGCTTTGAATAGTAAACGGGTCATGAAGGTAATTTAAGTAAAGTTAAAACCTGAAATACTAGTATTTACAAAAACAACTGTGAAAAATTTGGAACTTTGACCCCCAATATCTCCGTAACTAGGAGGTTCCCAGGTATGGTCTAGAACAAAAAAATGATCGCAGTGGTGGGGAGAACAAGTGCCTTTCGTTTGCGTTAAGGGTACTTTTACACCCTATATATCATTTTTGAATTACGTGAAAAAAGAAAAAATATGTGTCTTATATTTTTTGGAAATCAATCTGACGGACTAATTATTATTTTTTTGTAAACGGTGCTCTATTATATATTTTTTTTTTTTGCCTCACCCTAGTGTTCTTTTTAGTATTTCTAGACTAAAAAGAACCCTATTATATGAATTTATTTTATTCACGTTATAGCGGTAGCGGATCCAGAAGACAGCCTAACAGTAGCTAATTCATGTTTGAGTAAACCTTTCCTCTACGATTTTGCCAAAGATTATATAAATAATGGACTTATCACAGCTGTAGGTAAGTGTTAAACAAATACTTATTATTCAAAAGAATGTATAATAATATAAGCTTAATAATTATTATTGTAGATAGTCCGTCCATTTTTGAACAAATTTTTAACATTTTAAAATATTTTTATTAACATTACAATTTTAGGGTATCTTACAATCAGTTATTAATGTCTATATTAAATAAATTCAGACAAAAACTAATTCTGTTTGTAGTCGAGCCTTTCCGTTGGCACATCCACTGTGAATTTAAAACTAAATGAGTCACCAAATGAACATCTATGGGATGAATTAAAGAGGCGAATTCGTGCAAGAGATCCTGTACCAGAAACACTTAGTCAGCTGCAAAATTCAATCCAAGAGGAATGGAATGGAATACCACAACATGAATGTAATATTTTGTTTCAGAGTCAGTTTGGAAATCACACCGCAAATTATTAAATCCGTCGTTCAACCAACAAGTGCTGCACACCTATGTGACTGAAATGAACGTGCAAGCCCGAACTCTTGTCTCTCGATTAGCTATGAAAGTGGGAACAGAACCGTTTGACGTGCGAAAGTTTTTCATAAACTATACGCTGTCAACTGTTACTCGTAAGTATAATTTTATGGGGAATGTTTTTTTTTAATGTGATTTTACGGCACGAAGATCTAGCAATATTATCCTATAAATACCTTACATATACCAGAAGTCTTCCTTAAAAAAATCACTTAAGTGTTTAATGGTGATCTCATATATTTATATATAATAATATAATTATATCAAATAAGAAACTGACTCATTCATTAACTGATAAAAAATCAACACATAGCTGAAACTGTTAGGTCTAGAAATGGGTCTCTGCTTTCAATTTTGCACTGATGTACTTTCATTTCTTCAAAGTTTAATCAAAATTAATTCACCTATGAAGCATTATAAACTTCAAATCGCGATGTACATCCTTCTTCATTTAAATTAGCCTGAAAAGTTTTAGGGCCACTTGAAGATGACTAAAATTGGCATGCAGCATTAGAAGCGGTTTTTTGGTTTATAATTTACAATTTAGTGCCACTACAGAAACATTATATTAATTATTATCACCGCGATGCATTTGCGCCAAACTCCTGCGATGTGCTACGAAATTTTGCCGTCTATTTATAGTACCATTCTGGTACATTATGGAAAAGCGTTCTGCAATTCGCTGTGAGACGAACAAATGTTTCTTGGGAATTACCTATATCAAAATGGTAGATTACTTTATTGAAAAACTGTTGTTTATTCACAGGGACTTCGCTAGGACTAAATAGTAAAGATCAAGAAACAATTGATACAGATTATGCAGAAGCAATTGAAGATTTATTTGGTATATTTTGCGATCGATTTCAAAGAGTGTGGTTGCATTTGTCATGTATTTTTAACTTGAGTTCAATGAAGCGGAAACAAACAGTACTTTTGATGAAACTGAAGAACATCATAGATCCAGTAATATTTTGCTCATGTTACCGTTGTTATCTCTTTTGGCAAAGCTGTAAAAAACAGCTCAAGCTGATTGCATACAGTAAGTGATGAAAGGACTCGAAGTTAAGTCTTTAAAATTAACTCGACTTGGCGACAACGGTATGAACTCAACCAAGTCCATACACCCGAAACCCTAACCCTTGACAGGGTCTTCGGCTCAGGACTTAAGATTTAATCATTTTGTACACTTTTATTTTTAAATGCAGCATGTCTTTATCTTCCCCAAACGAATTGGGAAAAGGGCAAGAGAATGATGAGTTGAACTAATGATCTGTAATAATAATCAAACACTGAAATTATGTGGTAGCCCAGTAGTGGCGGCCGGACTTACGAACAGTGAGTCGTGGGTTCGAACCCAGTCAGGCGCATTTTTTTTTATTTTTTTTTATTTAGCCCGTATTGTCCCACTCCTGAGCAAAGGCCTCCCCCCATTCCTTTCACTTCTTACGATGGTGTGCTTCTTCTCGCCAGTTGTTGAGGAAGCCATCCAAGGCGTCCCGCCATCTTCTCCTCGGTCTACCGCGACCCCGTCTAGCTGTGTAATTGTCAGGCGCATTACTTTGTGTAATTTATTTCATCACCACTGCTCTCACAACGGTGAAGGAAAACGTCGTGAGGAAACCGGCATGTCTTTTAAGACATGCCGTTTTCCTCACGATGTTTTACTTAACCACAAAAAAATCGAGGAAATGTGACATCTAGCAATCCGCACTGGGCACGCGTGGTGGATAGCCCATTAGTCTCCTAGAGAGGAGGACTGAGTCCCTGCAGTGGGAACATTATAGTTCATTCATTATATTTCAGTCATCATCATCTGATGATGATGATGACTGAAATTATGTTCTCATATGAAACGTACAGTTTCCTTTGTTGAACGATTTGTTCTTCACTCGAGTAGTTTTATTGATTAGATTATTTTCTAATGACTCGAGGTCTTTCAAATTAGCAACTAGCCTTTTATTTCTTAGAGTCTAGTTTTCTCTAAAACTTCAAGTCCTTTCATCACATCGACATTCATATTGGCAGGCCTGTTTTGCTTTATCTTATTTTGAATTGTGTAATTTTCAATTGTTCCGATACTGTAGGTATTCTTCATAAAACGTGACCCCGAATCTCGCATACTATCAAAATACATCCAAAAATTTACACATAAATGGTTTGGCACTGACTTGTATTTTTTTTACTTTTAACTATTTCAGGTCATCCATAAAAGAAAATCTGAGCTCAAAGCAAACATTGATCTGAACATGTACGATGACTCAACACCAGGTAAACAAATAAAACAGTTTTATTTTCTGAGTACCACTTCTTTGGGTGGACAAAAACTACGAAACGCTTAAAACTATACAGAATACATTATTTTTCAGGCAATTTCAAACCTATCTTGGATCAAATGCTGCAATTGTCTGAAAAACAAGATGCTTTCACAGATAGTGACATCAGAGAACACCTGGATACTTTTGTGGCCGCTGCTTACGACACAACTTCTTCGTCTTTGACATTTGTTCTGTTAGTGATAGGGTCAGACCGAGATATACAAGAACGAATTTTCAACGAGTGAGTAACATTCACAAAAATAATATAAAAAAAAAATAAAAAAATATTGTCTGGTAAACATGAATATGCATAGCATGGTAAACGTTTAATCAAACAAACGATTACACAGTCTTGCTGCTTTCCCACTGCTGGGACACAACCTTTCTCTCTATGAGAGCTAGTGAACCGTAATCTACCACGCGGACTCGGTTGGCTAAACTGGTAACGATCAATGGGGATTTATTTAAATTCATTACAGATTACAAGATGTACTAGAACATGAAGATGATGATTTAACTAAACAAGATCTACCAAAACTCGTGTACTTGGAGGCGGTGATTAAGGAGACGATGAGAATGTACCCATCCGTTCCAATTATCGGAAGACAAATTAACAACGATGTAAAACTGAGTATGTACCTTATCTCGTTAATATTAAGACCTTTATCAGCGTGATACTCATTCAATTGTTTGTTTTCAGAGAACTGCACGTTGCGAGCTGGTAGTGCGTGCATGATAGGGGTGTACGCTCTTCATCGTCACCCCATGTGGGGTCCGGACGCGGATCAGTTCAGACCGGAGCGATGGCTGAACTCGGCCACCTTGCCAGATCACCCAAGCCTTAATGCCGCCTTCGGTGTTGGGAAACGAAACTGCATCGGTAAAAATACTAAAATTGTCTACAAGATAACCCTTTATTTATCAACTAGCTGTACCCGCATGCGTTGCTATGCCCTTTTTCCTACATAATACCTGCCTACCTACCTGCTACATACCTACTACTTATCTACCTACTACCTCCTATCCTACCAACCTACTACCTCCTATCCTACCTACCTACTACCCTACCTACCTACTATCCTACCTACTACCCTACTCACCTACTACTCTACCTACCTACTTAGTACCCTACCTACCTACCTACTACCCTACCTACCTACCTACTACCCTACCTACCTACCTACTACCCTACCTACGTACCTACTACCCTACCTACCTACTACCCTACCTACTACCCTACCTACCTACCACCCTACCTACTACCCTACCTACCTACCACCCTACCTACTACTCTACTTAGTCTTTTATCCTACGTACTGAGTTGTGTTTTGTTATTTTGTCAGTTGCGTTTTGTTATACCACGTTTTCCACCAAATATAATAACAGTGCCTGAACTTTTGAGACATAGACAATAGCTCAAAGAGTATATAACTACTACGTATGAATAGCTTATCAAGAAAAATCATAGACAACCTATAAAAAGACATTTACACTTTTGTTAACCTGTAGAATGAATCTCAGGTATTATTTTCGGAAATTAAATAATTAATAAATAATTTACACAAATTAATGTCTAAAACAAACAAATATAACAGTACCTGAACTTTCGAGACATTTTACAAAAAATAAATTTCTGAACGCACACATAAATAGTTGTTACATTATTTGACAGGATTGGACAACAAATGTTTGACATGTAATAAACAAATCAGGGTGATAGCTGTCACACGTGTTCGTGAGATTTAATTTTTTTCATTCAGTGAGTTTTGGTTTAAAATATAACAATATTTTCTTTTTTAGTGCGTAGAGGTTTCCGTAGAGAGTTCATTATGGACTCTCATCCCCTACCTGATCCTCCTGATCCTCCAGATGATATCCCATCTTCATCCGGTTCATATGGTAAGCGTCGTTTGGATGACGCAAATTCAAATAATGACGTTGTTTCTGCATAAAAAAACTATAATTGACAAAGAGATGGCTGTAGCTTCCATCCAAACAATGTATGTCCACCCAAATTTTGTGGTGGGCATTAAAGCATACAATCATTCGGATAAAGGTCCTTTCATTATTCACGTTTCCAGATCCATACCGGATCCTTCAGCTGGGACGACTATTCGTCCAATTAAGTTTGGCCAGTTTTTATTTTCCAACAAAATTGCTAACATCTGCACTGATGGGTTAAAAAAAGTGGGCAGGAACAAGATCTCCGTCGAGTTCACTTCTGGTGTTGCGGCCAACAAGTTCCTAGATAACCCTATTTTACTATCGAACAACTATGAAGCATCCATCCCTTCGTATAATATAACAAAAATGGGTATTGTCCGTCAAGTCCCGGTTGACATGTCAATGGACGAATTTGTTGAGTCCGTGGTCCTTCCTGAGGGTTGTGGTATAATTTTAAAAGCCCGCAGGCTTAATCGAAAAGTTAGAGAGGAGGATAAGACCTCTTGGGTGCCTACCCAAACCATCGTCATCTCCTTTCAAGGCCAAGTTCTTTGTCAAAGGATTTTTTCTTACCATACTTCTTTGCCCGTGGAGGTTTATCAATATCCCACCATCCAATGTCAAAATTGTTGCCGATTTGGTCACGTTAAAGCTCAATGTCGGTCTAAGGCCAGATGCTATCGCTGTTCGCAACCTCATACCGGTGACAGTTGTGACGTTATTGAGTCCATGGCTACGTGTATCCACTGTTTGGGTAATCATTTTGCCTATAGTGGTAATTGCCCCGAGCAGAATAGGCAGAAGTCCATAAAGATCCTCATGGCACAAGAAAATTTTTCGTACGAAGAGGCATCGAGATCTCTTCCTAAAGTCACAAAACTATACTCCGATGTTACGCAAAATGCCCCTCGTTCCCAGTCTATTTTTTCTCCCTTGCAACTTAATTCAAGCCTTTCCAATCTTTCTCCATCTGCCTCTTACAGGAAAACTGTGTTCTCTTCATCGCGTCCCAAAGCTCCATTAGGGAAATCTTATGACAGGACTGCCCATCATTCCATTGTTGCTGATGAACCCTCATCTCTTCCCAACGGATTTGCCCTCCTTTCTCAGAATCCTCCCTCTTCAGGACCGCCTCAAGAAGATAACCTTCTGGATTTACTTATGTCTCTAATTATTAGTTTAGTTTCACGTAATAATTCAACCCTACCGCCCCACGTTGCCCAAAAACTTTCCCATATTCTTTCCATTAATTCTAATTATGGATCCAGTCTCCGCTCTTCAGTGGAATGCTAAAAGCATCCGTCCGAGGAACCCTGAACTTCTTTTTCTCATAAATAAATTTCACCCGTCTATCATTGCCATCTCGGAAACCTGGTTGGTGCCTGGTTCTCGTTTCCGGGTTCCAGGATACTCTTGCCTTCGGGATGATAGGGCTGATGGATATGCGGGAAGTGCATTACTTGTTAGGCGCTCCCTCCCGTTCTCCCATATTCCCCTTCCCTCTTTTTCTGCTGACATTAATGCTGTGGCTGTCAGGGCTTTTGATATAACTTTCCTCTCTGTGTACATACCTCATCCTCATTCACGTTTAATCCCAGATCTTTTATGCATGATCTCTTCTGTTCCTTCTCCAATCATTTTGATGGGTGATTTAAATGCTCACCATCGATCATGGGGTTCAAGTCATGATGACAACTTTGGTCTTTCCCTTCTTGAAATTCTTGATGAAGCGAACTTCTGCGTCATCAACAATGGTTCTCCTACTAGAAGAGTTCGCCCTACACAAAACCCTAACTCGGCTGTGGATCTTACTATTGTGTTCTGCTTCTCTAGCTTCTATTCTTTCCTGGAGTATTTTGCCCCATTCTTATGGTAGTGATCATTTTCCTATTCTCGTCTCTATCTCTGATAGAGTTACGCCAATGCGCAATTTTAACCCTTCACTTAAGTATAGATTAAAGGATGCAAAGTGGTCCGCTTTTGCTTCATCCCTTGAGGATAGGATTTTTTCCCTCCCGACCCCAGACGGTAACAACCTTGTTGGTTGCTACTCCAAATTCGTGGAATCGATTACTTCTAGTGCTGATGATAATTTTCCTCTTAAAAAACCCTACAAATTTCAAGTTTCAACTCCTTGGTGGGATTCGGATTGCACATCAGCAGTCAACGAAAGGAAAATTGCAGAGGAGGATTATAAAGCCTCTATGTCCCTTCACAATTTTTTAAATTTTCAAAGGAAAGCTGCCATTGCCACTAGACTTCTTTCTAAAAAGAAAAAAGAAGGGTGGCTCCGCTATTGTGAAAGTTTATCCCCTAGGTCCCCTTCTTCCTTTGTTTGGAAGCAAATCAAAAGATTCAGAGGTTCCTGTGGCTCTATCGATATTTCAGCCAATGAAACATCTTCTTGGCTGGAATCTTTTTCCGATAAATTGTCTCCGTCTTCGGCTCCAAACCTAGACAACTTTCCTTCTCCTTCAAGCCTTCTACCCTCTGTATGCTGTTTCGATTCCCCATTCTCGTTTTCCGAACTTCAACTGGCTCTTGATGGTCTCGTGGATTCATCTCCTGGGGCAGACGGTATTCCATACCCTTTTTTAAAAAATGCCTCTAATGCTTCTAAGCAATATTACCTGGACCTTGTTAATGGCTTTTATGCGTATGGTTTAGTTCCACAACCATGGAAAAACCAAACGATAATTCCGGTTCTAAAACCTGGTAAGAACCCTTCAGATGCAGGTAATTATAGACCTATTGCGCTTTCATCAGTATTGTGTAAGGTCGCTGAGCACATGCTTATGCACCGCCTTGAATGGTTTGTGGAAAGCAAGATCTTGTTGCCCGTTTCCCAGTATGGATTCAGAAAAGGGATGTGCACTCTAGATAGTCTTAGCATATTAACAACCGACATTCGCATCTCTTTTTTAAATAAACAACATTTGGTGGGAGTTTTTCTCGACATTGCATCGGCATATGATAATGTTTTACTTCCGGTGCTTAAAGATAAATTAGTCCGTCAGTTGGGAATTCCTGTGAAGCTGGTTCGTTTTATTTGTAATTTGTTGATGGAAAGAACCATTTCTATTAAATCTCGTGATTCTCTTTCACCTCCCAGGACTATCTGGAAAGGTTTACCGCAAGGTTCAGTACTTAGCCCTCTTCTATTCAGCCTTTACACTTTTGATCTTCATTTAACAGTTGACTCATTTTGTCAAATTTTACAATATGCTGATGACCTGACTCTGTATGTATCCGTGAAATCTCTGAAAGATGCCTCTGAGCGTCTAAATTCTGCCCTCGGGTATCTATCCGAATGGCTCCTTTTACATGGATTATCTTTATCGGCTTCCAAAAGCTCTGTAGTTGTTTTCACTAGAAAAAGATTTCCCTCCTCGGTTGATATTAAAGTTAATGGTCAAAATATTGCTCAAGAAAATAAAGTCAAGTTCCTAGGAAACTGGTTAGATTCAAAGTTATCAGGTGTCGCTCATTCTGACTTTATTTATCAAAAATGTGAAAGAAATATTAATGTTCTTCGTTCTCTTTCTGGTGTTTGGTGGGGTGCTCATCCCTATACTCAAAAATTATTATATAATGCCATAGTTCGTAGTCATCTGGATTATGGGCTATTTCTTTTAGATCCCTGTAATAAATCTGGCCTTCAAAAGCTTGATAAAATTCAGTCAAAATGTTTACGCATTATTCTCGGGGCGATGAAATCGTCTCCAATTAATGCTATGCAAGTGGAAAGTGTAGATCCCCCCCTTTCTATTCGAAGACAATTCCTTGCTAATCGATTTTTCTTCAAACTTGTTCAAAATTCTGAACATCCCCTTTTGCGTAAACTAGACCAATTATCTATCATTTCTGACTCTGGTCGCCGGTTTAATAGAGAACTTCCATGCCTTCTTCGTGCCTTCCTACAGTTCACTCGTCTTCCTAGCCCGCTTTTTCAAAACCCTGTTTTACCTCTTTATTCTTTGCCATTATGATGCTTTGGTATACCGTCCTGATGTCATCTTGGACTTTGGAATCAACAAAAGCACTCTGGAAGCAAACAGGTTTTTTATCAGAAAAATTTCCACTGATTATTATAACTGGGTTACTATTTATACTGACGCTTCCAAAGTCTCTGATGATAGTCCAGTAGGGGTTGCCGTTTGGATCCCCTCTACAAAAATAATTTTAAGTTATAAATGCCCTTCGGTCACAACAGTTTTCACGGGCGAATCTATTGCCATTTTTGAAGCTATTTCATTTGTTAAATCTCATAATCTAAATAACTCCATAATATTCTCAGATTCGAAAAGTTGCCTTCAATCCGTTTTGTCAAACCCTTTCCGATCAAAATCTAGATTCCCTATTATCTTAAAAATAAGAGATTCACTTTTCCAGTGTCATAAATTAGGTATTAATATTATTTTGGCCTGGATTCCTGGTTACATGGGTATTAATGGGAATGAGTCTGCTGATTCGTATGCTAAATATGCAGTCCAGTCTGGCTCGCTTGGCCATTCCGAAATCTATTCCCATGACATTTGTGCTACTCTGTTAACCACTATGTATAACTCGTGGTCCCAAAGATGGAAAATTTCTAAAACCATAAAGGGAAAATTTTATGGTGATATTCAACCTGAGATTCCCCACAAACCTTGGTTTTTCAAGTATCAGTTGGCAAATAAATTGACCACTTCAACAATCTGTCGGCTTCGGCTAAATCATTGCTGCACCCCAGCCTTCTTGGCTAAACTTAGGATAAGGGATAACTCCCTCTGTGAATGCGGTCTGGATGAAGGAAGCGTGGACCATTTATTTTTCTGCTGTCCTAAATTGCGATTATCCTTGTACGATATCATCCCATCTCATATCCCTCGTCCAACCTCCACTAAATGTCTCCTCTCCCTTGTATTTACCCGCTTTGTATATATTTTAAATAAGTTCATTGAAATTAATAAAATTAAGTTGTAAATTAATACAATATTCTATTTATTTATGCATATTATTATTTATATATATTTATCTTTTCTTCTTTCCTCTGGTAATTAAAAAAAAAAAAATGTCTTGCTCTGCATGTAAAATAGAAAATTAGTCAGATTTGAGATTTTCAATACTGTCCAAATTTCGTCACTGTACAATCTCCTTCGTTTCATGGTCTATCATTTATAAGTACGGGATATTGGCAAAATTGTGGTGACTCTTCCACAAAAGCCATTAACTAAGAGTTGAAGTTGAAGTTGAACAAATCAGCATTTATTGAAATGATTAAGTATTCATTACACATATCGAGTTTTCATTGTTTTTAAGATGTATTATGCTATTCGGGGCGGAGACAAATCCAACGAATCAATAACCATGAAAATTGGTTCAGCAGATCTCGAGTTATAAGTGTTGTAACAAACCCGTCTTTCTTTTATATATATAGATATGGACGCACATTTACCAAGGGACCAGCCAACACTAATATTATTAATAGAACACGTAGCTATTTACTTTTTCCCTTGTTTATAATAATTTAGATATGCCCAAAAATGGAATGTCGGGGTCTCTCTCTCTTCAAGTGCCTCTCCAACTAGTGAAGGTTGGCAGTCAGCTCCACACATCCAATTCAGCATTGTGCCAGTCTAAACATGTAATGTCGGATTAAGCTAGCTTATTTAACTAGCAAAATTTTTCAAAACATTTATAGTCACCATCCATTTATCAACGTTTAGAAATAATTTTCGCTTGCTGCATTGATTTCATTTTCATGATACATAATGAAATTAATATTATGGAAACCATTATAATTATCATAAAGTAGGACACATCTTAAAGATGCAATCGTTATTTCACGAGGAATTCCCGCTTGAAACTTTTGTGTGTACATACTATGTGTTATTACAACTATCATGATACGAGCTTTTACTTTCCCGTCCCAAAATATCATCCTGTGTGCGCAGATCTTGCAATATTTTTAAAGTTAATGTGCAATGCATCAGAATCAATATAAATGATTAGATTATAAAAAAATATTCTTTGTATTCCACAGGTAAATTATACGCCATGTTGGTGATGAAGGTGGCGTTGGTGCATATATTGCGGCGATACCGTGTAACCGGCGACATCAAAAATTTAGTATGTGAATATGATGTTGTTTTAAAACCAGTAGAAGGACATACTATTAGTTTATCACGAAGAAAATAAGTGCATACTATCAAGGTAGCCAATATTTACGGGGATTCTCACACAACGCTGCGCGTTTACGCGGCCGGGGGTGAAGCGCCTCTCACGTGACATTGGCTTGTATGATATTCGTTGACGCACGAATACTGTTTACACGAGACACCGTATTGCAGCAAGGATCGAACTTCACGACTGATCAAATATGGATATGTGCGGTTGGATGCACTCGCCGTTATACCACTAGAAACCTCATCCGCACGGACAAGCGCGCTCACTGCCTCTTCGCGTGGTATATGGTGGGTAAAAAATCTGGTTCCCCGCCTCCGCTCTTCGCGGTGTCGTGTGATGCCTCCTACCAGTAAATGTTATCTAGAAAAATAATTGTTTTTATTTTTACACGACTGCCCCAAAAAAAAGAGTGTTATGTTTTTGGCGTTCATGTATGTATGTATGTATGTATGTATTTATGTATGTATGTTTGTTTGTGAGTTTCTTTATTCCACCATAACTTCCAAACGCCTGAACCGATTTTGATGTATGTGGTATCGTTAGATTCATTGCATCACCCCGGGTAACATAGGCTATATAAAATATCAAAAAACATAATAGGGTGGCCATGATTTAGAAATAAAAAGAACTTTTAATTTGTTTTTATTGAAATTTCAATGAAAAATATAATCATCGTCTAGAACTTGTTAAGTGGATTACAAAAATATAGCACAGTAGTATTCAATATCTATTGTTTACTAGTAATACTACTCAGCAAATGAAATGGTGACATTTTAAACCCGGGATTCGATACGAATAAGCTACATATCAATAGATTCTCTGTAATGAAAGAAATAAAACTGGCTAAGTTACAACTCCCAAATCCATCTACGACGGCACCTAAATGGTTTTTAAGTTTGTATGAAAAGTCAGTATGCGTGAATCAATTTACTTTAAACATGGCAAAAATATAAATTTAAGAAAATCATACAATTTGCAATTATAGAATTTTCCAAATCACCCCCCCTCCCTCCCTTAAAGGGTAGAAAAAAAGATCAGGGTAGATTTTGGTATGGAAAAATCTGACTGCGAGATTCAACTTGAAACTTATAACTAACACAAATGAATAAAGCATTACGTGTGTTATAATTTTATAAAACAATAGTTTAAAAAAAACCGGCCAAGTGCGAGTTGAACCCACACACCAAGGGATCTGTAAAAGTTTTTTGGTACCTGGTCTACTATACTTAAACTGTTTGGCACTACACTTGAATTTCTTATAATGTTAATAAAATATTCATAGTTCTTAGCATTGTATGTAAATTGCATGTATATATAAAATTCATCGTAAATTGTTTAAAAATAGATACCTACATGAAATGAAAAATGTTTGTAGGTATAAATTACGCAATTAAGTCATTCCGATCATTTCACACGTTCCTGAGGAACAGGGTCTTGTCTGACGCATAGGCATACGGACAGACAGACGGAAAACAAAGTGAACATATTATTAGGGTTCCGATTTTGCCGATCGGAATCCTAAGAAATGAAAAAAACACATTTTATTACATACAACAAACTCAGTAACCTATATGAACAATTCACCCCCCCCCCCCTCCCAATCTATAAAAACAATAAAAATAATTTCGCGGTCGCTTCGCTCGCGCATCCATTCCTTTTTCTTTCTGGGGGCCTGAACAGGAATAACCCAAGTCCCTTTTGACTCAGATTACTTAGTACATTTTGAGCTTCGTGAAGCTAAAATGAGATTTGGCAATTCGCATTTAATTTTTGATCCACGTTAGCCCACCTATGTTGGAGTCCACTTCCAGTCTAACTAATAGATGCAGCTGAAAACCGGTATTTTACATGGAGCGACTACTTTTTGACCTGCACACTAAACAACCCAACTAGTACCGGGTAATACGATACTCCTTGATAAGACTGCTTGTCAGACTTTCGAGCCACTGACTACGTTAGACGACTGTCAAAGATGAATAAAGCCACCCTGACGGTGATGTGTAAATTTAAGATCTTAACGTGCTTTCCGAGGCAATGATAAAACTCAGTACTAACATAAACATAATTATTATAATTAAGTAAATCATTACGTCTAGTAGTGTTAATCAATTTACCCCTTACAAGATAAGGTCAGAATGGTACACTTTTACAGATCGAGAAGATATCAGTCGCATCTTCCAAACCTCCGTCTTAGGCGCTTGATTCCGAAATTGCAGGATTAATGTCAATCATGATAAGAGTAATAAGCAGTTCTCTTCTTGAAACCAAGTGAAACAGTCCTTTATCCTCTTCCCTCCCGATGACAATATATTCCCTCTCCTCCCACCTCCAATTCTTAATCTATAAAAAGTGTACAAAAAATTTCGCGCTCGCTTCGTTCGCGCATCCGTCCTGTTCCTTTTCCGTTCTGTCTCGCTTGAAATGCTCATCTACGTCTTTTACTTAATTGTCCATCAAGACGCCTAATACCTACAGTTAAGAAGTTTCCTAATTTACGTGTCACTACAAGAACTAAATCACCTCAGATTTCAAAGTTAGTATCCATAAAAAAATATTGATTTAGTATCGCATTATCCTTAGCGCGACATTGCTTTCCTGAAAAATAAACTAATATATCGTGCCATATTGGTTATAGGTCAAAATACCGATATATCACTAAAAGATATGAAATAAAAAACAAATAATTAAAAAAATTAAAAAACACGCCTGCCATGACAAAAAGTAAACTAAAAAATAAAAAACAAGTCAAACGAATTCAGTGATGAAAACTAAAACTTTTATTGCAGTCGGGGGACCTGTAAAGAATTGTTCCACCGAACTGTCCCCCATCATCATCATCATTCTCTTGCCCTTATCCCAATTTATTTGGGGTCGGCGCAGCATGTCTTCCTCTTCCATACTTCTCTGTTTCTCTTCATCTCATGTGACACCTCCTTTTTTACCATATCATTTTTAACTGTCCCCCGACTGCAATAAAAGTTTTAGTTTTCATCACTGAATTCGTTTGACTTGTTTTTTATTTTTTAGTTTACTTTTTGTCATGGCAGGCGTGTTTTTTAATTTTTTTATTATTTTAAGTTTTATAACACGGGCGACGGGAAAATGTTCCCATGTCATGTTCTAAAAGACCATGTCCATGTTCTAAAAGAATTCATCAACATTATTTTAGACACTGTATGTAGCGACTTTCAGAGTGCTTTAAACGAGAGGAATTACAGACTTCCTTCGGGATGACTAGCCTTTAATGTAATTTTTAATTATATAAATATAATCATTCATTTTTGCTGGAAAAATAACTTGTTTTTTATTTGTAACATAACATCATAACATAACATCACGCCTGTAATCCCCCAAGGGATAGGCAGAGGAGTACCTAATAGTACACCCACATTTCGCCAGTTATGTGTGTTTTTTATTTGTGTTACATAATATTAACTTGGAAACGATTTATCCAAACAATTAGGCCTCCAACAACCTCCGGAACAGGCTGGTATTCGCCGCGGCCTATGCATAGCTTTAGATAGTCACAAGAAGCCATATTCAAAACGACAAACGAGTGTTCTAACAAGCGATAAAACTCATTTTTTTTAAATAAACACTAAAAACTAGGATCATTTCTTTACTTGTCCCCCGACTGAAATTAAAAATTTTAGGTTTTCATTTTCGAATCCAATTACGGGACCCTTGTTCTCATTTCATCACTGAAATCGTTTGACTTGTTTTTTTTTTATTTTTGAGTTCACTTTTTGACATGGCAGGCGGGTTTTTTTAATTATCTGTTTTTATTTCGTACCTTTTAGTGATATAGAGGTATTTTGACCTATAACCATTAGGGCACGATTATTGCTTTACTTTTCAGAAAAGCAATGACACACTAAAGTCCATGAGAAACTAAATCGATAACTTTTTTTTATATAGATACTAACTTTGAGATCTGAGGTGATTAAGTTCTTGGAGAGACTGGTTATCAGGACTGTGATTAGCTAACGTATACTAGGAAATTTCCTGTGTCACGCGTCCAGATTTACTATGCTTCTATCCAATGTTACCGTTTGCAGCCTGTGCACTGTCACGGGTCAACATAATATGAATATGAGTGGTAACTACCGCCGCGCGTTTCGTTTTACCTTCTTCGTTAACCGGGGGCTATTAGAAATATCTTTTATACTACACTTGCTTGGTAAGTGTAACCTGTAACTACGAGGGCGGCACTGAAAATTTCGGGAATCAAGAAAGTGACAAAACAATACTATTTAAAAATGTATTTATTGCTTTTTGAAGTATTCTCCGCGAAATTTGACACATTTTTTCCATACGATGGAACCAATCATTGAAGCAACCATTCCATTCGGAAGTTGGGGTCTCCAAAATGGCCGTTTTGTAGGCGTCCACAGCTTCTTCAGGTGATGAAAATCTCTGTCCATGCAATTTATTCTTTATTTTAGGGAAAGTATAGAAATCACTAGGGCTTAGGTCGGGGCTGTACGGCGGATGGTCTAATAATTCTATGTTTTCTTGCTCTAAAAACTCTTTTGTTCTGTGCGCTGTGTGAGAACTCGCATTGTCGTGATGGAGGATGATGCGGCGGTTGCAGTTCTCTTTACGGAGTTCAGAAACGACCTGTGGCAAAGAAATGCTAGCATACCATTCTGCATTAACCGTTCTTTGTCCCTCAAGAGGAATAGTCGTAACATGGCCGGTTTTCGAGACAAACGTGGCCACCATGTTTTTTGCAACACTCCGTGAACGAACAATTTTTGTTGGCTTTAACTCATTTTCGAACACCCAAACTCGTGACTGGTTTTTTGTTTCGGGTTCGTACGCGTATATCCAGAATTCGTCACCTGATACGATGTTGTAAACAGCGTTTGAAGATCCTGCGTGGAATTTTTCGAGAGTTCTGACGCACCAAGTAACGCGAGCCGCTTTTTGCTCTTCACAGAGCGAATGCGGTATCCATCGGGAAAACAACTTTTTTACACCTAATTGTTCATGCAAGATTATTTGTATTTGACTCATGCCAATGAGATGCCAATGTCTAAAGTTGCCTGAATTTCGCGGTACATGTCGATCTTCCTCAATCAGCTTACGCACAGCATCAACGTTTTCTTGGGTGACTGCAGTTTTTGGACGACCTTGACGGGGATTATCACTGAGCTTGACACGTCTACGTTGAAATTCAGCAAACCAGCGATAAATTGTGGTTTTGGATGGGGCTTCATCACCAAATGCAGAAATCATCCGGTCAACACACTGTTTTTGTGTTAAACCACTTCGAAAGTCATAATAAATCATCGCTCTTGAATTTTCTCGAGTCAATTCCATTTTCTCAACAAATAAACAAGTTTGAAAAAACCTTGTGACAAGACCGAGAATCTTTTTTTAAATAAATAAATGGTATTCGATTTTTAAAACCAAGGACTTTTTAATTAAAAAGATTTTAATATGACAGGAACAGTGGAAATATTCCATTCCCGATACTTTTAGTGCAGCCTATGTATAGTGGCAAATATTATAATCTCCATAAATTAATATTCTTGCCAAGTTTCAAGTAAATGGATGGATTTGGGAGTTGTCTCCCAAATCCATCCATGACGGCAGCTAAAGGGTTTTAAAGTTTGTGCGAAAAATTAATTTGCGTGAATTAATTTACTTGAAACTTGGCAAGAATATTAATTTATGGAGATTATAATATTATAATGTTTGAACTTGGCCAGTTTTATTCCTTTCATAACAAGAAATCTATTAATATGTAGCTTGTTCGTATCGATTACCGGGTTTAAAATGTCACTATGTCATTTGTTAAGTAGTTTTACTAGTAAACAATACGTTTTGAATAATATTGTGGTACATTTTTGATATCTACTTTTAAAACCCTTCATTTTGATATGTTACTCGATGGTAACGGAAGAAAAAATTTTGTTTTATGTCACCTATCTAAAAACACTTAGACTAACGAGGCGAATCTAACGATATCTTATTTAAAGAAATCCATTGAGTGGTTTGGAAGATATGGGAAAATAAAGAATATTACTAACAAAGATAGTCGCGAAAAACATTACCCTTTCCTTGCAGTCGGTTAAATAAAAAATATTTTATTGGTTTTATAAGCAAATGATTTTAGTAATTTTAATCAAAATCTTACCTTGATATACGGACGGACCTATCCCAAGGTAATATTTGTTTTGATTTTGTTATAATCAGAACATAATAATCAATGAATTCACGTCGATATGACTCATTTGTAGGGCATAGTTCTAGTGTGAGAAGTTTGAGCCAAACATATATTATGGACAACAAATGACAAACTTCACTCGAGAAACATCGAGATTTGTGTACAAAATCCAAAGTTACTTATTTATTATGAATAACCATCCACAACCGCGACACATTACGCAACATATTATCACGCCTGTAATCCCCAAAGGGTTAGGCAGAGGAGTACCCCTTATATAGTACACACACATTTCGGCAGCTACGTTTAAATAATATAGGGCGAGTCTATTGCCATAAGCTGAAACCAATTACTAATTTCTCATCTAAATGGTATAGCCTTTTATTTCGAAACCAGACACACAATAATAAAAATGGTTAATATATCTATTTTCTTTATTTCGGATATCAGGATCCATACTTAATAAAATTAACAGCACACAATGGACAACAAAATTATTCACTCGAAATCATAAACACAACACATTAAAATCAATGTCAAAATTAAAATCAAAAAACAAATGTCAAATCACAATCAAAATTAAATTTAAAAATAAATAAATAATATTAATCATAAATAATATTTTTCATTAAACAACTTACAGAGAGGTCCACTGTGTTAGTATTATACAACTTATCCTATGTTAGTACTTAACATAATACAATTTAAAATTCACATACTACAGCCTCCTCTCCGGCACTGGTACAACGACATGCCTGTTACAGCAATGCCGAAGAAAAGGACAGTCAGTCCTTCCCCCAATCATTGCAAGCACGGTGTTGGAGCTGGCTCGTATTCTGCGCACCAAGGAGGCGGCGCGCTTACGCATAGTCGCGTGAAAGCACTCGATGCGCGCTTCTGCGAACATACCCGAGGCGCTGCAGTATCGAGGCAGCCCCATAATAGCCCTGAATGCGTAATTGTACTGGATACGGATGGCGTTGTAAGTTCCAGCAGTGTATTGTGCCCATGAGCTGCACGAGTAAAGAGCTGTACAGTAAGCTCTAAAGAGGGCAGCCTTTACCTCGCCTGAACATCGAGCAAATTTGCGGGCAATCATATTTGCTCTAACTGACAACGCCCTCAGCTCCCGTTTCATGTCTGCAAGATCCTTGAGGTCGACAGTCAAAACATGCCCCAAGTACTTAAATTGATAGACCCTTTCCAGCGGAACACCACTAAGTCTAACCGACGGAACGATCCTAGGACATTTCGCCGTGGCGGTCTCAAAGATCATACACTGACTCTTCTCCACATCATTAATCAAGCCGTGACCACCGGCATATTCCTCACATACCTCCACTAGCTTTCTCAGGCCGCAGATCGACGGGCTCAACAGCACCATGTCATCAGTATAACTAAAGTTGTTGACACATGCATCATCAATGTGGCATCCAACATGATGACTGCTGAGCGCGATGATCAACCCGTTAACATACAAATTAAACAATGTAGGGGATGTTAAGCCGCCCTGCCTGACTCCACATTCAAGCTGATACGGATCTGACATTGCGCCCGCCCACCTGACACTGTTACACTGGTGCGCATACCAGTACTGAAACACGGTAATAAGTTCCATTGGCACATCAATACTCCTCAGCTTACTCCACAACAGGTCATACGCCACAAGGTCGAAGGCCCTGGATAAGTCAAGGAAGCACGCATACACGGGCGTCTTGCGATCAGTATAGTATGCTTTAGACACAATATAGCACTTTCAGTGGACAGCCGGGGACGAAACCCGAACTGATTGTCATGCAAATTGACATATTTATTCAACTGTGCGTTGAGCATACCATCAAACACTTTAGCAATAACAGTGGCAAGGGAAATAGGCCTGTAGTTTTATTCTTCACTACAGGCACTACCACTGTTTTCATAAAATCGGGTGGCAAGTAGGATAGGCCCACGCACAGTGAGAAGAACATAGCCAGGGCCTGGTGGCCTGGTGACTTCCCTCTTGAAATAAGCCTAATATAATAAGGCTTTAGTGACATCCTTTGACAGGAAGGTAGTCCCTACCTTTTGGTTGTTCATGTCAGCATTGAGCACCTCAGTCGTCGCACTCAACGTTGACTTAACAGAAAAATGATTAAAAAGATTCGCAATCTCCTTCGGGTCAGGTCGTAAATTAACATTCCTGGTACTCTGCCAGAAGCCGCGAAAATCCCCTTTACTATACTTTACAGCTAAAGCGTCCATTTCTATTTGGTCCTGATGGTTTTGACACCATTTTAATCGAGACTTGAATACTCTTTTGCTGTCACACATTTCTTTGTAAAGAAATCCCGACTTAGGCTTTCCACACCACACCCAATCCATGAACTTAGACCTGGCCAACCTATGAGCCCCGCTGACATGTTTGTTCCACCCCACTACGCGTGGTCCACCCCTGCCCTTCCTCGTGCCACCCTGACTCGCCATTGCCGCACCACGGAGGGCAGTCACAATGTCAGAGTAAAGTGTATCCTGCCTGTGGCCACGGTTACTACAAAAAGAATCAGCGCAGCCTTCACAGGTTAAAACAAAAATCACAAAATGTCACGAATTTCGGTGTGCCTCGTGGCATAGGCCTCGTCTAACAATTTCCATTGACGTCTGTCGCGAGGTATCCTTCTCCTTCTCATCTATCATAATATTAATAAACCTGCCATCTGTGAGATGATAGTACAATTATTACAAAGATCGGTATCGATTGTCAAAAAAGATCATCTATCTATTAACTTCAGTGTTAACTACCTACTACTTAAGGGCAGGTAGTTCGAGCGCAGTAGGCATTTAGCTCTTACTGCCGCACTCAGAGAGCTTTAATGATTACTTAAGCAATCACTTAGTAAAGGTTTTGACAGTTTTGTCATACAAAATTATGTCAAATCTTTACTAAGTGAAGGCCTAAGTAATCATTAAATATCTTTGAGTACCGCAGTTAGTTACCTACGCATTTGCAAGTCTCCCAAACGCACAATTTAAATGAACTCGCTGACCCCGCTTTGAGCAACAGTATAATAAAATGTAGCAGTAGGTTTTTTTTAACTTTGTTTTACGGAGTTCATGTAAATTTTTGGGGGTTTAGTTTTTTAGGGAAAAAAGAAATTAATGCAACATTTTTTTTTACTACTACCAGTTGCTTTATTTTCACATAATGTGAAACTGGTTTGGTTTTTGGAGTTTTTGTCGGTAAACTATAATAAAAACATAACACTCTTTTTTTGGGGCAGTCGTGTAAAAACTGGCGAGATTTTGATAAGAGACTGGTGGTAGGCAGGTGGTAAGCAGGTGGTAGGCAGGTGGTAGGCAGGTCGTAGGCAGGTGGTAGGCAGGTCGTAGGCAGGTGGTAGGCAGGTTGCAGGCGGGTTTTAGGCAGGTGGTAGGCAGGTGGTAGGCAGATTGTAGACAGGTGGTAGGCAGTTGGGAGGCAGGTGGTAGGCAGGTGGTAGGCAGGTGGTAGGCAGGTGGTAGCTAGGTGAAATCGTATCCCATCATACTACTGAATCAAATCCTTTCATTTAATACCCACAATCCCACATTGAGGGAGTTCTGATATATAATATAACTAGCTGACCCATGCAACTTCGTCTGCGTCACATAAATCAAATCATATATTGAGTTAAATCGTAACAAACAAAAAATCTTATCTTTGCTCTTTATAATATTAGTTTAGATTATATTAAAGTGTGAATTACTATAGGTATCTCTTACTGTTAAATATACAGTGACACCTTGTACTTGTAAACATTATGGTGCAGTAAATATTTTAGATTTGAATTTCTCCGGACCCCCAGAGGTCAGAATCCCCACGTACGGTCAGATCAGAAGTAGCTTAACATTTCGGAATTTTAATTATTTGATGTACTCGGGAGGACTCCATCTGTTATTTTTAATGTTTCAGAACATTATTCTTTTAAATATTCCTTACTCTTCAATAATTTGTTAGTAACGAGTAATATTTAACAAGTTTTTATTGAAAAACCTGCTTTGTAACTTTAAGTAGTGTTAAGCTACATCTGCTGCTGACCGTACCTACCGCACCGGACCGAATGACTGCAACACGCTGAATTATTTTGTCGCCCGTATATTTTAACATTGCGATATCTTCTAAGATATTTGTTTAAACTGTATAATTTGCTGACCCCGATCCAGATCACGTACGCATCTAATTTAGTTGGAAATATGCTATAATGGACGCAGTCGAAAGTCTTTGTCATATAAAGTGCTGTAACTTCTTTTTTGCCATCCATACCGTTTAGTACTCTTTTAAGGAAGCGTTTGTACTTGCGCTGTTAATAGATTTGTTCTGCTGAAAGAAAATTATGTGTGTACATAAAAAAAGTTATCTACAAATTGCTGTAGAAAACTTTTTTTTTATACTTTTAACAAAATCGGTATCAGAGTGAAGTGAGATGAAGCGAAATGTTGTAGAGGCAATGTGTAAAAGAGGAAGAGATAATAACACAAATACATAAAACATAAAGCAAATAACAAAATCAAAAACAACATACAATATCTGAATACACTTACCTACATACATACAAGGACAGCGACAAAATATACAACACAAATATAAATACAATAATATATGTTGGGGTCAGGCTAACCAGATGACTGATTTCAAAAGAATAAAATGCATTTAGCTTCCACATTTTATTGATGCCAATGACCAAAATAATTGTTGTTATTACGATAGTTGTAACTACAAAGGGGTTTGAACTTTTTTGCATGAAAGCTGGCATATCGACCCCCCGCCATTTTGATTTTTTTAGAAATCACGGCCCACGATGAAATTGGTATGTATAGATAAAGGACACCTAGACCGTAATAAGTCTATTTTTAATGATTGTCGTTGTACTCATTTGTCGATCTTTACCTTTAAATATCTCAGTAACGTGATACTTTGGGGTACCGTGTTACTGGACATTTTTTGTTCGTCTAAATGTTCTCTATCCATACATACTTTTTCATCGTGGGCCACGATTTCGAAAAAAAATCAAAATGGCGGACCGGTTGATATACCACATCCGTTCTATCCCCTTTGAATTATTAAAACACTTTGGCAGCGGTAGCTGTTGTAAATAACAATTTTCAGTCTAAAAACATTTACTGGTAAACATTGGCTTTAACTTAAAATATAAATACACGCCTACGACCTACGTGCTAAACTAATATGATTTCCTTCTACTGGCTTTAAAACAACATCAAATTCGCACACTACTTTATCGATGTCAGCGGTTACATGGTATCGCCGTAAAATATGCGCCAACGCCACCTTCATCACCATCATGCCGTATAATTTACCTGTAAAATACAAAATTTGTAGTTTATATTCTTTCATTCTAATTTATCGTCGCACAAAAACTTCACACAAAAATCAGATTTTTAAGACGGCAGTAAAGCCTTTTTTTTTTTTTTTTTTTTTTGGGGGGTGGGAAATCATCAAATAACCCCTCCCGCTCTTGGGCAGAGCGAAAGGGAGTGTCAGACTTCTACTGACTAAAAACCACCCATGTTCCTTCTTCGCCCTTCATGTCGAGGCCTCGGTATCCCTTGCGGACAACCCGCAGCCTCGACAGGCGTCGGCCCTTGCGGGCCCCTTCCATGTTGCTGACATCTCTTTGAGGCGCGCGTGGAACACGAACGCGCCGTCGACACGGCCTGTTGTCGTCATAAGACGGACGGACGGCGAGCTTACCCATCACTCACCGTCCACAGGCCCGCGTCTACGGTGGCCGGAAGCCATCACGTGGCCCCCGACGCCCGGATCGCCTCCCGCGGCGGCTGGGACGAGAGGTTCTCTCCCTCTCACGTTCCGCCACCTCCTTCGCTAGCATCACTGCTTCGCAGAAGGAGGCGACGGCGTCCCATTCCTCCTCGCCCCGGACCATGGCTTGCACCAGGGCCGGACGCGAGAGGTCGCCGTCGCCGATCGCCGCTACGAGAACACGGCGGGGCTCCGCCCAAGCGGGACACACCTCCACGGTGTGCTCCACCGTGTCCTCCGGCCGATCCTCACAATGGTGACAACCGGGCGTTTCCTCCCGCCTGATTCGGTGCAGGTACCTCCCGAAACAACCGTGTCCGGTGAGTACCTGCGTCAGACGGAAGGTGAGGGCGCCGTGGCGCCTCTCCAGCCACTCCTCAAAGAGGGGACTTACCGCCACTATCGTGGCGTGCCCTACGGCAGTAAAGCCTACCATAAGAACCGTTATATCAGATACACATCAATATTTTGATAAATTTCGACCTGCATTACGACGAGCTTAATCCGAAATTGAATTTTCTGATAGCAATACAACATACAAAAAGACATAATACATAATTTTTAAGCAACCGAACACTAGAGCCAATGAGCTCGAAAAATATGTAGTCTCAGCCATAAATATAAAACCATTTAACAATCGACTAGACAATCATAATTATTGCATACTGCAGAAAGACAATCAAGTGACAATCAGAACAGCAGTAAACAGGCAGATATCAGTTATTCTACTTGCCACTTGATCTGTCAACATTTTGGATATGCTATAAGAAGGGTTATGACTCGATGCCACATTCATAGCTTATGAGAGTGCTAGAGTTGTATAAAGTTAGTATAACTGTGCACACTTTTCTGATGTCGCAATGGAGATTAATCCTCCGCTATTCAGGATGCAAATCCAAAGGAATTACGAGTCTATAGGATAGAGCGAGGTATATTTTAGGGCGATAGTTTGAGTGCACTTCGGTTCTGCTTAGCCTTGAATCCTCTAAGCACATTGGTTGAGACTTTAAGTCCAGCTAGGCTATTAGTTGAAAAGGGGTGGTCAGATTATATCTCACTTCCATTACACGTATGAACTGAAACTCTTTGCCCCCAACGATATGGAACTGATGGAGCTACCGAAGCTTTTAGTAGCGCTATTCGGATGGAATTTGGCATGGACAAATGTGCGGTCACGCATGTAAAATGAGGGGAGATTGCGGAATCAGTGGGAACGCAACTAGCGGATTCCATAAATCTTAGATCACTCTCAGCAACCGAAATATATAAGTATTTGAGTATGTCGGCATTAATGTTGCTGACATAAAGCTATCGTTAAAGGGTTCTTTGGTAGCCTGAGTAACCTATAGTATTTTATCAGGCGGCAATGCGAGACTTCAACGGTTGGCTGGTCTTATGTTCTCTTTCGACACGGTACGTATTCTTAGGAGGTTCTTCTCTCTGGAGCCCTTACCCGTAGCTTGTACCCTGTTTCCCATATCGGTGGGCCTGTTATTTTTATTTTTAAAATGTTTTTTTATCTATACTATATTTTATCTTATAGTAAAGAAATAAAAAAAGGAAAGGAACATAATAATATAATATTAAATTTTTTACCGATGCAGTTTCGCTTGCCCACACCAAAGGCGGCATTGAGGCTCGGGTGATCTGGTAAGGTGGCCGAGTTCAGCCATCGCTCCGGTCTGAACTGATTTGCGTCCGGGCCCCACATGGGATGACGGAGGAGGCCGTACAACCCTATCATGCAAGTACTACCAGCTCGCAACGTGCAGTTCTCTGAAGACATGCAAAAAATAAATAAGTACCTATCTTTTTAAAGAAGGACTTACGTCAAACGTTGTACCGGTACATACTCAATTTGACATCTTTATCAACTTTTCTTCCGATAAGTGGAACGGATGGGTACATTCTCATCGATTCCTTGATAACCGCCTCCAGGTACACTAGTTTCGATAGATCGTGTCTTGTTAAATCATCATCTTCTTGTTGTAATGCATCTTGTAACCTGTAATATATTTTTTTTTAATCCTCATTTTTCGTTGCCATTTTTAGACAACCTATACGGATCGCGCGTAGATGATTACTGTTCACTAACTCTCATAGTGAAGAGGTATTTTTATGGGAGTGCTATTAATTTATAGACTTAATGAAAATGTGTCAAAAAGAACAAAAAAATATGTAATGTTACTCACTCTTTGAAAATTCGTTTTTGTATGTCTTGGTCTGACCCTATCACTAACAGAATAAATGTCAAAGACGAAGAAGTTGTGTCGTAAGCAGCGGCCACAAAAGTATCCAGGTGTTCTCTAATGTCACTATCTGTGAAAGCATTTTGTTCTTCAGCCAATTGCAGCATTTGATCCAAGACTGGTTTAAAATTACCTGAACAAAAAGGTTTTCTGTATAATTTTGGCATAAACCGATACCGGTTTACTGGTATGTGTTTCAGTATATAAAAATATTTTGTTTGTTTACCTGGAGTCGAGTACATGTTCGGATCATTGTTTACCTTTAGCTCAGATTTTCTTTTATATATGACCTGAAATAGCGAATAGTAAGTTAGTCCAACTATTATTATCATATGAGAACAAAGTGTGTATGAAACAAAGTCGCTTTCTCTGTCCCTATATCCCTATGTATGCTTAAATCTTTAAAACTACGCAACGGATTTTGAAGCGGTTTTTTTAATAGATAGAGTGATTCAAGAGGAAGGTTTTAGTTTATAATTTGACCGACATCCACGCGGGTGAAATCGCGGGCATCAGTTAGTATCAAATAAAACCTACCCAATAATACCCTATAGTGTAAATTAGATTATATTCTGTAATATATGAAAAAAGTGGATTTGTGAACTAAACTAAAGTTATTTAAAGAAAAAACTGGCCAAGTGCAAGTCGGACTTGCACATGAGGGGTTCCGGACCATCGTAGCCTTTCAAAAAGTTGAAAGATTTGTAATCTAAGCACGTAGTCTAAATACGTGGTGTACTTATACATTTATGACGATTACAACTCTTTACACTTTTTGAATTGTTATATCTCAAAAACGGTGGCTCTTACAAATAAAAGTGTGACATTTTTATAGATTATATTTCCTGATCTACAATTCGTGGCAAATTTTGTGATAGAAAAAAATTTCCAGGTGTCGGATCGATGAAAACTTTACACATTTTATTTATGACGGTGTTTTGAACAATCCTAACAATTTTCAGCTGGGTCTGAATTAATGTAACCTTACCCCTATTTTTTTGGTCTAATTTGACCGGATTTATCTACAGCATATATATTTTTTTAGATTTTTCACTCTTATAGTTTAAAAGTTAGAGGGCAGGGGACACACATTTTACCACTTTGGAAGTGTCTATCTTTCAAACTATTGACTTTGAGAAAAAATGGTTCTAGGAGCCTCCATGTCATTTCTAACGACCTATCTATAGACACCCCATACGAATAGGTTTGAGAAAAACGTTTTTTTTTAGTTTCTGTTTCATGTATGGGGCTTTTGTATAAAACTCGTAAAGCGGTTCACGGAACCTACCTACCAAGTTTCAACTGTGTAGTCTTAATAGTTTGCGAATAAATTGGCTGTGACATACAGACGGACAGACAGACAGACATGACGAATCGATAAGGGTTCCGTTTTATGCTATTCGGCTGCGGAACCCTAAAAACGAATAATATCGTTTTATCGTGGATCTTTGCCAATAGAAATAACACCGGTAGGTATCATAAATAAAAATATTACTGGATCTATGATGTTCTTCAGTTTCTTCATAAGAGTCGTTTGTCGCCGCTTCATTTCACTCCAGTTAAATATAGACGACACATGCAACCACACTCTTTGAAATCTATCGCAATACAAAATTAATAAATCATCAATGGCTTCAGCATAATCTGTATCAATCGTAGTTTGATCTTGAGTATTCAGTCCTAGCGAAGTCCCTGTGAGGGAAAAATTTGTTCTTTAGTAAACAAAGGAATAATTTTGATATCAAGTCATTCTACGTCAAAGTGGCCTCAGAAACGTCGAGCCGTAAAATCACTAGGGAAGCCTTTTGATTTAACGTCAGTGCTCATGATATTATTATACAACCATATCGATTTACACACACAGTAAAACTTACGAGTAACACTTGACAGTGTATAGTTTATGAAGAACTTTCGGACGTCAAACGGGCCTTTCTTCAAATCTAATTGAGAAACCAGTTTTCGAGCTTGCACGTTCATTTCATTGAAATAAGTGTTCAGCACTTGTTGGTTGAACGACGGATTTAATAGTTTGCGGTGAGATTTCCAAACTGACTCTGAAACAAAAATATTAGTTTGATACCCATTTGGTTCTAAATTCACAGTCAACGTAAAGCTGGCCAATAACAAAATGAATTTTTGAATATTGTGCAAGTTGGACGTTGTATACTGAATTTTTTTAAACGTCTCACCTACATTTTCGCGCAAAAACTAAGGCGGAGGTGTATCTATCTGCACCCATATTTCGCCAGTTTCACTGACGGCGTACTTTTTATATAATTAACTATTTAATCCATAAGGTCGTGCTTTCGTTTTAATAATAACTAACAAGTTATTTTGGGACAAATCCTCCATAATATTCCCAAAGTATTGCAACTCCTGAATGCCGATTCAACAGTGGCAACCACTAGAAAAACCTTGAGACAAAGAAACTCGACAAAGTTTCAGAGACACAATGTATCTGTCTTATACACCGTAAAGTGATTAATGAGAATAAAATAGCAGAAGAAATCATGTGTTTGCTACTAAAAGATTATTTTCACTTCTCTCCATTTCAGCATTCGAGACAGAACAAAACATGATTAATAGGCATAAAGGGCCGCATACAACTGGAATAAGTCCAAGTTGCCCAGCACTAAGGATAAATATTCGCGAAAGGAGTGTGGAACGGTCGTAGCAAGTGGCTTTTTTTCTGACTCCCCCATAAAGAGTTCACGTATGTTTTGTTTATCACTTACCTCCAGCTGTGATAAGTCCATTATTTAAAAATTCAATCGCAAATTTGTAGAAGAAAGGTTTACTCAAACATGAATTAGCTACTGTCAGACTGTCATCTGGATCGGTTACCACTGTAACAAGAACATTTTTTATAAAATATTATTTGATAGGTACCTACGTATAAATAAAAATATTTCTTTGATGTGAAGTTTTGGGGCCATTATTAACCAACTACAATCATTATACTACTATAATAATTGTATACTATAGTGTCTTCAATTGTGGGGTTCTGAATACGTGTGGCAAATACACTAGATAAATACAAAAAACTTTATTCCGTAAGTCACAAATACGATTTTCATGATTCCGAATGGTTCAAAACTCTTAAATAAACAACTCTGATTTGTCATTCATCTTATGTTATTAATTTTTGTTTAGTTAATTTATTTATTTTATTTCTTTCGTTTATTGCTCTTCTCAAAATACAGAGTTTCGATTGATTTAATAACAAAAATTCTGACTTAATTGTAATTCGAAACATCATAAATACGAATTTCGATTATTAAAGTACCGAGTAATTAGAATTCTGAATTAATAGAAGCGCCTTGTAAAACTGAATAGCAAGAGAAATAAACACAATTTTCTCGTCAGAGAGAAGTTTCAAATTATTCCTTTTTTTTTAAATCTCAATCCTAATATTAAAAATACTGATTGCAAGCGAGTGTGCATAATTTCTGACACAGCTCCTGCGCTGTTGGCTCAGGCGGTCGCACGCGAGTCAATCATCGCAGATTTTTTTAACGCTCACCACCGCAGATTCGTTTTCACCGGCCAGTCTAAACCGTGGCGGCGAGTGGTAAATTCACCTGCCTGCAGTGCCTCTCCGCGCATACCCGGGCTTTAACTACACTCTAGGGGTAGGGCAGACACGACTACGTGGAGTCGGTTTTGCAGCGATTCGTTTCTGTCACTAATCCCATATTATACTAATTGAATCAAAGAATCTTAGTTTTATCAGTTTATTCGAAGTTTTGAAAATCGGAAAAAGATTTTTCGTTTGATTATCCAACAGTAAACATAAAACATAAAAACCGGAAAACAAACAAATCGCTCTTTATCTGTTGACAGCGATGCGGACGGATATAATAATTATGTTTTAGTAGTACTTCGGGACCACAAATAAAATAAACAAACTAAAAGTTTGTTTATTTTACCAGAAAAATTAGAAGTTATACAACCAAAACTATTTTTATAAGACTATTAAATAGCTCTATAAATCGTAGTTTGTAAAATTGTAAATAAAGTACCTATTTTCTATTCATATATGGCTTTACTTTGACTGCTACTTACTGTATAATAAATAAGTGGGGAACCAGAACACCATAACACCTCCTTTATCTATTGCACTGATCTGAACATTCTTCAAAAAGTTCCACAAATCTGAAACATAAAGAATTTATTTATAATTGTAGATTTTTTAAATTTAGTCGTTCAGTACGAAGGTACAGCCACAGAAATCCTCCTCTAGGTTCTACATAGAAGTAATTTATCCTCGCCACAGATCATTGTATAGATTTTATGCATCCCTATTATAATATGAGCTTATATAAAAGGGTATACTGACGAGAATACGAAAATAACCTAACGTCACATCTTGTATTTAAAAGTGTTTTCAAATATGTTTTTTTTTACTATACACATTTTAATCGCTATGTTTTGCTTAACTGTTTTCGGAGCAAAGGTTATAATCTTAATTACACATAATAACTTGCCGCCCTGGGTTATAGTAATAGCTCGTAATAACTCGTAGGTCAGGGTCTCTAGCACTCTGCAACTACCGTTGTATTTGTATTGCAGTAAACTTATGTAAATGTACAGTCATATTTATTACAGTTAAAACTGGGGCAACACTTGCATTGTTGGGGTCAGGGACCAGTTTAACTGCATAACA
Organism: Diarsia brunnea; assembly: GCA_949774965.1. Lineage (NCBI taxonomy): Eukaryota > Metazoa > Arthropoda > Insecta > Lepidoptera > Noctuidae > Diarsia > Diarsia brunnea. The sequence continues at coordinate 8,780,585 of OX459019.1, read as the reverse complement.
GTATTTTACATGGAGTGTTTAACTGACCTCAACAATCCTGTTACTAGGTAATGCAATATCGTTTGGTAATACTAGTGGTCCGACTTTCACGCTTTTGACAACAGATCTATCGGCTGGAGCCTATGACTCAAAGTGCTTGCTTAGCGAGTGACTGAGTGAGCTTGGAATGTTAGCGATGGTCACCTATGGGTGACCCTGACCATCGCTAACATTCCAGTGACTAAACTAACCAGTAACTAATCATCATCATTCTCTTGCCCTTATCCCAATTCATTTGGGGTCGGCGCAGCATGTCTTCCTCTTCCATACTTCTCTGTTTCTCGTCATCTCATGAGACACCTCCTTTTTTACCATATCATTTTTAACACAGTCCATCCATCGTTTCTTTGGTCTTCCTCTACTCGTATATCCTTCCACATTCATATTTAAAACCTTCCTCACAACATTTTCCTCATTCCTCCGCATCACATGCCCATACCACGACAACCGATTTCCACACAACTTTTCAGTCACCGGCGCCACTTTCAGACTTCCTCTTATGTACTCAATCCTTATTTTATCCATTCGCGTAACACCGCACATCCCCCTAAGCATTCTCATCTCAGCCACATGCAAATGCCTTTCATTCATCCCTTTTGTGGCCCAACATTCTGATCCATACAAGACAGCAGGTCTAACCATTGTTTTATAAATCTTCCCCTTTAGTTTAAGGGGAAAGCGGGAGTCGCAGATTGTTCCCGTGACCTGCCGCCATTTCATCCATCCCGTGTTAATTCTGTGCTTAACACTACGGTCTATTTCGCCGTCGCTTTGCACGAGTGAACCGAGATACCGAAAGTCGGAGCAGACCGGAAGAAACGCGCCATCTAGCGCTATGAGTTCAGTAACCAGTAACTAAATCAGTGCTTTTTGAGGTCAGTGCCATTAGTTTGATTAATTATCGATCGACGCCTGCGGCTGTAACATTTGCTTCCAGCTTTTTTAATGCCAAAGGGCTAGTTTTTTTTAATTTTTTATTATTTTTTTTTTATTTTTTTTATTTTATTTTTTTTTATTTTTTTTTTTTAATAATAAAAAATAATAACAATAACTTCGTTCCATCCGGGTGTTCCTTGACACCTCTCAAGTTTTTTTTTGGGGGGTGGGAAATCATCAAAAAACCCCGCCCGCTCTTGGGCAGAGCGAAAGGGAGTGTCAGACTTCTACTGACTAAAAACCACCCATGTTCCTTCTTTCTTAGCCCTTCATGTCGAGGCCGCGGTATCTCTTGCGAACAACCCGCAGCCCCGACGGGATTGTTTATTTTTATTGTAAGTGGAAGGCTTCATATTATGTTCCTTCAGGGATAAGAAAGGTTTTCAAAGCAATTTTGCACATAAAGAATTTACTGATTTATCGTTGACCGGGAGACTTCAAACAGTGAATGCTTTTATGCAAGCTGTCCTTTTGCAATTGTGTCAAATTCAAGGAGGTAACTACATTAATGATTCTCGACCTGAATTAATAATAAGAAAGGATAGGTTGCATTTTTTATTCTTAGAAACGGAAATCGGAAAGTATGAACCACCGTGTTGAAATGCTTCCCGTCTTATTCTCGCCCTCTAACCGCGCATAATTCTTATTATCTAGGGAGGTTATTCTGAAACACAGCTTTTATTAATTTATAATAGTAAGTCAGTCATAATATGGACTAATTATATTGTAAAATGCTGTATAAGGTTAAACTAAACAATATTTTACAATAGAACCTAACCCAAACAAAATCGGGAAAAGGCTTAGCAGATGATGTGTAAATCCACAAAAAGCACACAAAATGTTTTTAAAAAAATATGTTTACTCACGTTTTCGATCTCCTAAGACGTTAAGTGAATGTCCAAGGATAGGTAAAGCCCCAGAATATTCAGGGGGTTCATCGGGGCGACGCTTCAACCGGGACCACACGGCAATCACTATGCATAGTATTATCACTGAGACCACGACCACAGACATTCTACAAACACACCGACGCGTGTCGATATGAGCCTATTGAAGTCGCGATCTTGTATTTATGTACGGAATATTCAAAAGAGGTCATAATAACAATCGACTAAAACGAGAAAACACTGGTAACGCAGGGTTTAATCTGATCAGGCCCGAAGCCGTCAACCAAGCAAACTACTCATTTTTTTGGCCGCTAATTAATAATAATAATATTTTATTTTCACCACAAAAATTCAACAATAACATATTACATTACAATTAAAACAGACCTCTTTTTAATAGCATTATTCACCTCTATAAGTTATCTTTTTGTTTTTTACTAACCCATATTATTGATGTTTGATTATCTGAAATAAAGAATTTTTTTTTAAGTCTACATTGCCTAAATTACGAAGTCACCCACAATTAACGAGCGTTTGAATGATACTATCTTAGCCATTAGTTATCTTCGATTTACGCCGCTCTTAATACAACTCAGCATGGTGGTTATTTTTTAGCATCTTTGTTAATATGCATTCAAGCAGTGAACTTCTAAAATATTAAATATTTGGTATAAAAAAAAAACTGACTTCAAAAACACAAAAAAGTGAAAACAACAAAATCACAAAAAAAGTGAAATTATTGTGATTATATATTTATATCATTTATTTTCTCTTCACAAAGTTGACTAAAGTTAATATTAATAAGAACAAGAAAATGGGTAAACTGTATTCCAACTTTGTGAGAGACTGGTGCCTGATGTAGGTTTTTAGAAAAAAACCTGTGTTACAGGTCACCAGGCCCCTTTCGGCTAGAATTAGTTTGTACAGAGATACCGTGTAAGAGTAAGATTTAAACAATATGCATAACAAAAATATAAAAAACAAAACAGTAAAAGATAAAAAAAAAATATGCGTAAAATAAAAAGAAGTAATAAAAATCAGAAAAATACCTAACTATAAAATCTTGCAGAAATATTGAGTAATGTGGTGGGACGGTAAGTGAGTGAGTATTAATTTATGTTGTGTGAAGACAAGTGTCTGACTTGTAGGAGATGTATGTAAGCAATGTGTGAATAAGGGTGAATTTTGTGGAGTGAGTGCAGCGAGAGTTGTTTTTGAATATAACCAATTGTAATTGTAAAGTGAGTAGGAGTTGATGAACAGCTAGTATATGTGAGGTTTGTCAAAATTACGTTTATTTTAGAACGGTCAAAAGATTCTCGGTTTTTTGATAGTCAAGGGATTTTAAGTATTTTTTTATTTCTTTGATACAGATTGATCTAGTTTTTGGATATAGATTTAATAATTTATTAAACTTATTAAACTTATTGTATTATTTAATATTCAACCAAGAAACCAAACCCTCAACCTTCAAAATTCCCTTATTATTGCTTTCAACTCTTAACTATTGAGGAGTCCAAAATCAGCTCACCTAGATAACCTGAAAGAATACAACCATATACCTATACGTCCTCATAACATTTTATTAAATAATATCCTCCAACTCCTAACCGTTAAGGAGTTGTACCTTCCATCATTAACTCATCAACATGAAGGGATAACTGCTAGATGCGAATACTTGAAAAGTTTTAGAATAAGCACGAAACACGTAATACGTGCTTATAAAATTTGAGGGTTGCCCTATATTTCTCTGGGATGCCATCATCAGATCCTGACTTGGGGACCACCTCGGGCGTATATACTCTTTCGAATACATAAACAATTTTTAAAATCGGTTAATTAATGACGGAGATTTCCGACAACAAACAAAAAAAAACATACAAACGAATTGAGGCCCTCCTCCTTTTTGGAAGTTGGTTAAAAAGATATTTCATTCGCTTCTAATTTTTTAATGGAACTCATCTCACATTAATTGATCGTCAAAATTTAGCTAAAATTGTCATCAAATACATAGTTACATCAATGACAAACGTGACATCGAAAGGCTTAAATATTGAAGTACAGAGTATTGAATTCACAGTTTTAACCTAAATTTCACACAGGTGCACAATGACCAATCATACTAGATTATAAAATATGATTCACAGGCAGAACCTGTGACTAGTTTATTAAATAATGGTAAAACATTTCAGCAGCAGATTGTAATTTTTTCTTGATAACTTGATTTAACTGAGTTTAACTGGTAGGTATTTTTAACGTAAATATAATAAACTAATGTGTGTGTTTTGAACTTACGTAAAACAATTTTAGATATTGCGATACTTGTCGATATATTGAAATACACCCAATACACCCATGGACTAATTTAGAGAAACGCTTCATCAATTAAAGAAAAATACTAATATAATAATATGTGCAAAAAGTTCTTAATACAAACTGGCCACATACCTATACATAATATTTAATTTGAAAAAAGAATTACGTCAATAGTCTTTTGTTTCTGGATTTCATTTGCTTTTTTCGTATAGTTGTTATTTTCACTAGTCTATTGGAATAATTTTGCTGACGTAGGCGTATTAATTTCATAAAATCTGTCTTTTTTGAAGTTTTTTTTTACAAAAACGTATCGCAATAGTGATCCTTAAGCATCAATGAATACCTGAAGGCACAATGCCGGATCTTCGCGTAGCTCAGGTTTCCAAAGCTGTTACTTTAATTGAAAATGGTCGCAGTTATAAAGAAGTGGCTCAAACATTGCGAGTTTCCAAATCCGTCATCTTTCGAATTGTTAAACATTACCGGCAGACTCGAGAACACACAAGACGTGCAGGGCAAGGTCGCAAGAGAGTCACATCAGCGAGAGACGATCAATTTAAGGCGAGTACTGTTCCCAGAAATCGCACTTTGACTTCTTCTGAAGTCAGATCTACGCTCCAGGACGTTCGAAAGGTGACAATTAGCACTAAAACGTAAACGTAAGAAGAAGACTTATAGAAGCCGGAATAAAGCCATACTTACCAGCTAAAGGACCCTTACTTACCACAGATCATCGAGTAGCTCGGGCTAACTTTGCTCGCTTATACCAAAATTGGAATGATGATGACTGGGGGAAAATATTGTTCACTGACGAGTCTAGGTTTTGTTTTAAGCCAGATGAAAGAAGGGTCAAAGTTTGGAGAGGACCCGGAGAAAGATACGCTCAGTGTAACATTGTCGGAAGAGAGTCATATGGTGGAGGGTCAGTGATGGTATGGGGCGGCATTTGCATAGGGGCACGAACGGAGTTACACATCGTAGAAAATGGATCCTTGACTGCGGCTCGGTACGTAAATGACATCTTAGAACCGATCGTCATGCCCTATGCCCCATATATCGGAGGTAATTTTCAATTAATGCAGGACAATGCGCGGCCCCACACTGCCGTGATAGTTTCGGGGTATATTCGGGAGCTCGAAATTGACGTTTTGCCATGGCCAGCACACTCGCCAGACTTAAATCCCATCGAACATGTTTGACATAAGCTCGGCTAACAAGTAAAACAGCGGGATCCAACACCAACAAACATAGGGGATCTGAAAAGGTTACTGGAAGAAGAGTGAAATCGAATACCACAAGATTTCATTGTTAACTTAATCAAGATTTCATTGATAACTTAAAAAAAAGAAGATTGCAGGCAGTTTTAACAGCTAGAGGACCCCCTCTAGCCAACACCAATACTGAATGTACTCAAACACTCGACAAAAAAAGTTTTCGTAATGTCATAACATAATCACATTTTCAATGAGATGATTGAAGGGTTAAACATCAAAACAACATTTTTAACATTTCTGTTCATTAGTCTTGCATTTTTTGCTGAAGTAAGTTCTATTTTAATTAAAAATAGTAAAATTAATAAAGTGCTATAAATTATATAATAAACACAAAAAAAATATGATATGTCTTTATTTTGTTCCGTTCCTCTAATTATGTCCATGAGTGTATTTGATTTGAGGAGCTCGTGGCTTAATAAGAACTGCCACTCGGGTCGATCTTTAGGTAAAGCTGTGCTTGCCTAGGTCGGTCTGTGGATGGGTGACCGCCCGACATACCGAGTTTCCTCCGTGTCTCGGAAAGCACGTTAAGCTGTTGGTCCCGGCTGCCATATATAGATCTTTGGCAGTCGTAACAGGTAGTCAGTGACCTGAAATTCTGACATCCAGTCTTACCAAAGAGTATCGTATTGCCTAGTATTAACGGGGTTGTGGAGGTCAGATAGGCAGTCGCTCCATGTAAAATACTGGTATTCAGCTGCATCCGGTTAGACTGGAAGCCGACCCCAACATAGTTGGGAAAAGGCTAGGCAGATGATGAGTGTATTTGATTTATGATACAGATAACTTTATTTGCTCATGATGTTGACGTTATCGCGTTACACGTATCCTTAAGGCTTGTATTCACTCCAATGACCTTGTGCTTGTTGTGTAAGTACCCCTCGTGGTCGTAGACACGGACTTTAAACAGACGCATTTTTATTTATTACTAGCTGACCCACGCAACTTCGTCAGCGTCATATAATCTAGCTTTTAGCCTTTCTCGATAAATCGACTATTCAACATATATTATTAAATCGTACTCGTATCAAACAAAAATCTTACCTTTCCTCTTTATAATACCTATTCGTTTAGATTGGCTTCGATTATATTATTAAAGTGACAATTACTATAGGTATCTCTTACTGTTAAATATACAGTAACACCTTGTACTTGTAAACATTATGGTGCAGTAAATATTTTGAATTTAAATTTCTCCGGAGGCCAGAATCCCCACTTACCTACCGCACCGGACCGAATGACTGCCGCGAGCGTAATTATTTTGTCGCGCATATTTTATATTGCGATATCTTCTAAGATATTTGTTTAAACTGTATAGAGTAAAGGGCACAAATATTTTATATTAAATTTCCGCACTAACAAACATATCTATTTAGATATAGATTAATACCATATGGGTTAAATAAGCATCGCAAAATATCATTATATTTAATCTAACATTTTAATAGTAAAAAATAGTTACAGTGAGTCAATCTTAAGAGATAGACATATGCTGTCGCGGACTTTTTTTTAGAACATTTAAAGAGGAACAATTCTTTCATACACGATATTTGCGTTACTTAAACCGTTTTCGCAGCGCACGCAACGGAAGCTCTCAAAAAGGAAAATCTTTTCCCGTTTTTGCAACATTTTTCATTTATGCTCCGCTTCTATTGGTCGTAGCGTGATGTTATATAGCTTAAAGCCTTCCTCGATAAATGGACTATCCAACACTTAAAGAATTTTTCAATTCCAACCAGTAGTTCCAGAGTTTACCCTGTTCAAACAAACAAACAAACAAACTCTTCAGCTTTATAATATTAGTATAGATAATTAAAATAATACGTCATGTTTATAAAAAGTAACAAAACCAAATTATTTTCCTTTGTATTTCAGCAGTAGATATTTTATTTTATACTAGCTGACCCACGCAACTTCGTCCACGTCGCATAATATAGCTTATAACCTTTCTCGATAAATCGACTATAGAACATATTAAATTGAGTTAAATCGTACTCGTAACAAACAAAAAATCTTACCTTTCCTCTTTATAATACCTATTAGTTTAGATTGGCTTCGATTATATGAATAAAGTAACAATTACTATAGGTATCTCTTACTGTTTAATATACAGTAACACCTTGTACTTGTAAACATTATGGTGCAGTAAATATTTTGAATTTGAATTTCTCCGGAGGCCAGAATCCCCACGTACCTACCGCACCGGACCGAATGACTGCCACGCGCTTAATTATTTTGTCACCCGTATATTTTTACATTGCGATATCTTCTAAGATATTTGTTTAAACTGTATAGAGTAAAAGGCACAAATATTTTATATTAAATTTCCGTGCTAACAAACACATTAATTTAGATATAGATTAATACCATATGGGTTAAATAAGCTTCGCAAAATATCATTATTTTTAACCTAACATTTAATTATTAAAAAATGGTTACAGTGAGTCAATCTTAAAAGATAAACATATGCTATTGCGGACTTTTTTTTAGAACTTTTAAAGGGGAACAATCCCTTCATACATGGTATTTACGTAACTTAAACCGTTTTCGCAGCGCACGCAACGGAAGCTCTCAAAAAGGAATATCTTTTCCCGTTTTTGCAACATTTTTCATTTATGCTCCGCTCTTATTAATCGTAGCGTGATGTTATATAGCCTAAAGCCTTCCTCGATAAATGGACTGTCCAATACTAAAAGATTTTTTGAATTCTAACCTGTAGTTCCAGAGTTTACCCCGTTCAAACAAACAAACAAACAAACAAACTCTGCAGCTTTATTAGTATAGATAGAAGATAGATAGAAGATAGATAATATGTAGATTGTTTTGTTAAAAAATTAAGGACTAAAATGGTTCAATTCAACGATTTGGAGGTCATTTTGTGGATTTTTTTTCTTATTATGTGATACCGATAGAAAAATAAAACAAAAAAAAAAACAATAACTTTGTTTGGAACCAGTACTTTAAGCAAAAATTATGTACATAAGAAGACTTGTGACGAATTTACACATATTTTTTAAGCATGTGTCGAATACACTTTCAATGTATGGAGTTTTCAAAATGTGACGAATTTACTTTGTGACGAATGTACAACAACCCACATTAATATTCTGTCTAGATTCAGAAAAAACATTGTATTAAATTAAGTACGTAATAAAAAAATATTATTCTAAGAACTGCCTCGTTTACGAAAATAATGCCGTTGGAAACCGGCAATATATGATTGCAACCGGCAGCCGAGATTAAAATCATCGTCCATTTGCGTTGCCACCTTCTATAATGGACATTGGACACCACATAAAGTTCAAGGTAAATATCAATATCTTGTGTTAAGGCTAATCGGCGAAGCCCCGCTGCGCTGGGTTCCTATGTCTGTTTGCAGGGCTTAAAGTAACCTAAACCGAGAGGGATGGGGGCAACCTCGCCATCCCCGTCAAATCTAACCTGTCTGAGTCGGGGTGCCCCAAGTCAGAAACTTGCTTCGCTCGCTCTTGCATCGGCAGGATAGGATTTTTTGGGTTGTTAAGGATATCTTTATTAAGATGAATATGTCGAAGACTAAAGTTATGTCCAACGGAACACCTAACACAATAAAAGTAGACGGGGAGACAATACAACATGTTCAGGAATATCTTTACTTGGGCCAAGTAGTCTCTTTCCAGGCTAGGAAAGACAAAGAATTCACATGACGAACAGAAAACACCTGGAAGAGCTACTGCTCCATGAAAGAACTGTTTAAAGGTGAGTTGCCTATAGCACTGAAAAGGAGACTAATGGACATGTGTATTCTTCCCGTCTTGACCTATGGTGCACAGACTTGGTCTTTGACTAACATCCAGAAGTCCAAACTCAAGGTTTGCCAACGAGCAATGGAGCGCAGTATACTAGGTGTTAAATTAACAGATCGTGTTCGAAACACAATGCTGCGTTCCAAAAAAAAAATAGCTGACGTGGCCCAAAAGGCTGCTCAACTCAAATGGGACTGGGCAGGACATGTCTGCCGCATGCCGGACAAACTGTGGGCCAAAATAGCATTAAACTGGTGCCCTGACGGGGTCGCGCCAGGCCACGAAGGAGATGGCGGGATGAACTAGATCGGTTCCGTCAAAACTGGAAGGAGGACGCGCGGGTTCGCGAGATTTGGAAACAGTGGAGGGAGGCCTTTGCCCTGGAGTGGGACAGAGCAGGCTAGCAAAAAAAAAAAAATAGAATATCTATACTAACATTATAGAGTTGAAGAGTTTGATTGGCTGACCGCGATAATCTCAGAAAGTAATGGTTGAAATTGATAAAAAATGTATTTTGTTGGATAGTTCATACATCAAGGAAGATTATTAACTATACAGGGTTTAAATCAACCCATCACACAGCCGTCCACCAAGCATTCTGTACATCAAACTAAGTACGCAAAAATTTTTGCCGGGAAACGACTTTTTTTTTTTGGGTCAAAAATCACATTTTAAGGTAAAACTAAATGACGCACTGTTAAAACATTGTGCTAGTGGATGCTTTGAATAGTAAACGGGTCATAGAGGTAATATAAGTAAAGTTATAACCTGAAAAACTAGTATTTTACAAAAACAGCTGTGAAAATTTTGGAACTTTGACCCCCAATATCTCCGTAACTAGGAGGTTCCCAGGTATGGTCTAGAACAAAAAAATGATCGCAATGGTGGGGAGAACAAGTTCTTTTTTTTTCTGCCCAAGAGGGGAGAGCGAAACGGAGTGTCAGACTTCTACTGACTAAAAACCACCCATGTTATTTCTTAGCCCTTTAAATCGAGGCCGCGGTATGTATTGCGAACAACCCGCAGCAGAACAAGTGCCCTTCGTTTGCGTTAAGGGTACTTTTACACCCTTTATGTGACGCAGACGAAGTTGCGTGCACATTTTCTTTATCTTTTTTCAATGCTAGCAGCTAACTTAGCCACCGCCGCTGACAGCCAATTCAGGACACGGTGCCGGAAGCTGAGGTACAATATCTATGAGACAAAGACTTTCCTAAAATATTTTATTACAAAGAACGGAGTTCGCACCATAAGGGTTGCTCCTCATTCAGCAGCATGGAAGCGCACTTTTCTTGTCTGTTGCCCAGAACTGTCTTTTACTGGAGAGTAAAATTGCGTTCCTTGTTGTTTTTCCTTATTTGCGCACTTTTTATTTATTTTAAAAACGGAGACGTTTAACACCGTCGTAGGGCCGACGATACGACACTAATCTACCTAAATATCTTTGCCAAATTCATTTGTTACATTTTATTTCCACACGTTAATCGGTGCAAATTATTCCTAAGGTTAGTAAACCAATATTTGTTTGTAAATTGTAATGTATTTCGTTTACAGTTTTATGCTACTTAGTTTTATTGTCTTTTTTTTCAACTTTTTATTTTGCTGTTAAGATTTATTTGATAGTTTAATAATGTTCCTATGAACTAGAACTACCAGTGGTTTCATTTATTGTCGTATTGTCGACACCACCCTGTATACAAATCTACACTGGAAAAAAATAACAAAAAAAAGACGTGTGGCACTTGGAGACTGCCGCGGTAAAGCTATTGCATAGCATTTTTATCAACTTATGCAATTATAATTATTTATTTATTTTATTAATGCAGTATTTTTTTTCCTTTGTTTTTTTTTTTGATATTAATTCAAGTTACACTTTGAGCGTGGTGACCGATAAAAAAACATTTTTTTTTTAATTAAATAAATGAGTGTTAGGTTTTTTTCGTTACGGAATTTCTGGATTCGGTGCCCACGCTCAAGGCCCGCGTTAGAAGCTATGCAATAGCTTTAAAATATTTTTTCAAATAGAGTAATAAATTATCTAAAAACAGAGGGACTCTTATGCGGTAAATACTCATTACTATTATCTCGAAACGTGTCCAGAAAAAAGAGGGAGTCAGTCTACAAGTCACTCAAAGTACCAATCATGCTGAGTGGTAACCTGCTTGTCACAGCCAGGACGTGTAGACCGATGATTAAAACCCGACCCTAACGTAGTTGGGAAAAAGGTAGGCATTTGTTTTGATGATGAACTATGTCACAAGCCAGCCTGACCTGGTAACTGATAATTAATGTTAAGTTATACATATAGAAAAATAGAATTAAGTATAGTTAGTAAAGAAAATAAAGTTAGTATAGTTTTAATGTTTTATTACATTACAAATTGTGAAAAGGTCAGAGTAAATAAAGGTATTTTTTTATTATTATTTTTTATTTAGGCAAATGATTACAGTAAGAGTCAATGGCTCCAGTTATTGTGTATAGATTCTTAATGCGCTTGCGCTGTGATGAATACCTGCGTATCACCGACGACATGTTAATTTTTGTACTAAGAAGTAAGCAGGTTATCTTTCATATATTGTTATTGCCAACAACGAAATGTAACAGGTTGTTATAAACTTGCTATTCGTTTATTATATTTTTTTATTAGACTACTGACGTCAATAGTTTGAATTTGCACAAACAACAACACAATTAGCTAAAGCTTAAAAATAATAATAACAGGCCACATAGGTCGATCTTTATGGTTAAGCAGTGCTTGCTACGGTTGGTTTTTGGATGGAAGGACGTCATTACCTACTAAGTTTCCTGCGTGTCTCGGAAAGCTTCTAAAGCTGATAGTTTCGGCTGTCAAACATGTGTCACATGTGTGAAGTTGTTACGAATGGTCATAAGTTTGAAAGTCTGCCAACGAATCATCCCAAGAAGTATCGTATTACAGTTTACAGTTACTGGATTGTGCAGGCTACATGTAAAATACTCATATTCAGATGTATCCGGTAAATTAATAAGACGACCCCAACTTGGTTTGAAAAAAGACTAAGCACATTGACATTGTATACTTCTATACTTACAATATTATAAAGTGGCTGAAATTGGTTGTATTTTGTATGTTTTACAAGAAATAGTTTGGTGTTTTGTATGTTTTTTCGAAGTTATTGATTACTATTACTAATGAAAAGCTATATAATTTCGAGTGCTAAAGACTATAATTATGTATGATGCTCCCGTATGATAATTCCTGACCATAAGACAAGCGAAACTGCGGGCATGCGCTAGTGACGAACTAAACTGCTTATTTATTATCATCATAACAAGCATTAATTTTAGTCGTAGAATACAATAATAATTCATCTTCAAACTACCCAGAGAGTTTCTGTTGACGTCATAAATAATTACACTACATAATTCTGAAACCCGTTTTATTTAAACTTTGGTCAACCTGAGACTCCAAAGGCCGCAACCTTTCGTCTCATATTGATCCTACTCATATTATAAACTAGCATTTGCCTGCGGCTTCGCCTGCGTTAATGTCGGAAATGTCAAAAATTACGATTTTCAGATGTCAGCAATATAGGAGGAGCACGCAAGGAACGGCGCCCGACGGGGCTGCGGGTTGTTCGAAAGAGATACCACGGCCTCGACACAAAGGGCTAAGAAGGAACATAGGTGGTTTTTAGTCAGTAGAAGTCTGACACTCCCTACGAAAGTATAACTCCTTAACGGTTAGGAGTTGGAGGATAATTCATTAATAAAATATCATGGGGACGTATTATAATATATGCTTGTATTCTGTCAGGTTATTTAGGTGAGCTGATTAGGCAAGGTACTACTTCTCAATGGTAAGGAGTTGAAAGTAAAAATAAGGGAATCTTGAAGGTTAGGGTTAGGCTTCTTGGTTGAATGTTAAATATATAGCAAATATCTGTGTAGGATATTATAACTAAAAATGAAAAAATAAAAAAACTTCTTTCCAAAAAGGATTTTGTATTTTCTTTTTTTTTTTAATCTCGGTCAATCCATTAATACTTTTTAATTCTATAGGGTTGTTGACGGTACTAGGATCCTTTTCCCAAAACACCAATTGAAATTGCTAATTTGGTCAATATCTGGAGAAATATCCACTGCCTAAACCTCCGGAGATTACAGGAGTGAAGTTATGTGTTATATATATTGTGTAATTTGGCTTAACAAAATTCTTAACCCAAAATAAAACCAAATCAAATAAAACCACATTGACGTATTTTCCACGAATAAAGTTGTTGTTTTAAACTATTTGTACTTTTCCATCTTTTTATATAATGTAGGTATTTATAAAAAACGCTGACGTATAAAGATGAAATTTGGTAGGGAGGTACCTAGTTTATATTTAGTAGACGTCCGCTAAGAATGGACTTTGCGACAGGGCTGAATTAAGAAGGTCTAAGGGCTCTCGCAAGTTTGTATGGAAGTTCTTAATTTTTGTGCTGTAAACTTGATTTTTGACAGGAAGGTACTTTGTAGTTAGAGACGTTCGTTAAGAACGGACTTTACGACAGGACCAGATTAAAGTGTTCGAAGCAATTTGTATGAAAGTTCGCTTTTCCGAGGTAAGAAGTATCTTGTAGTACGTTTAAACTAGTATTCACATTATATCAATAATTAAATACAAAACTACGCACTATATTGGTTTTCTAAAGTCTGTCATAATTTAATTTGCAATCATTTATATAGGTACCACACTTGTATTTTCAAAATAACAACAGAAATAACGCTTCAGTTGCCATTATTAAATAAAATCATTTTCACTAATTTCATTGATCATAATCGATTCATCTGCCTAGCCTTTTCCCAACTATGTTAGGGTCGGCTTCCAGTCTAACCGGATGCAACTGAATACCTGTATTTTACATGGAGCGACTGCCTATCTGACCTCCACAACCCAGTTAATACTAGGTAATACGATACTCTTTGGTAAGACTGGATGATAGAATTTCAGGTCACTGACTACCTGTAACGACTGCAAAAGATCTATATATGGCAGCCGGGACCAACAGCTTAACGTGCTTTCCGAGGCACGGGGAAAACTCGGTATGTCGGGCGGTCACCCATCTACAGACCGACCTAGGCAAGCACAGCTTTACCTAAAGATCGACCCAAGTGGCAGTTCTTATTAAGCCACGAGCTCTTCTCATAATATCATAATCGATTAAGTGTCATAAAAAAAATTAATTCACATTATTAGCTATATTTTTCATTTCCAACTTTGCCGTTTTCTATAACAATTTTTCACCATAATATTAATTTGCCATGCTAGCACAACAATGCTAATTTAGTACAAGCGTCTGAAATAAACCTCACCTATCCTAACATCTAACCTAAACCATTCACCAACAATAGGGGGAATCTGGTGCTCGGCGGCAGCTGCAGTTTTTGTACAAACCAATAATCGATTCCAAATTATATAAAAAGTTGCTTATGTCAACTACCGTTAATGCAAAGTGTTACTTATAGACGAATAATTAAAACAGATATTTTATGGAAACTTATTTTACGGCAAACATTATGACTTGATGAACTTGGTATGACAAGCTTAATTAGCATAAATGATAATAGTGCAAGAAAATGTTATGAGTGCGAACGATTCATAAGGACGCTCGAAGACTTAATTATTTTATGGAAAACAAGAGAATGCCCACAATATTTTATGCTTAAAAGACCAGAAAGAAGCGTTCGATCGAATAAAGAAAATTATTATTATTTCAAGTCACGTGGTACGGGGAAGACATCTATATCTATACATATATAATAAATCTGTAGAGAAATCGTTTTTGTACATCGAAAAAATTAAAAAAAAAAATTGTCAGGGTATTAAAGTATAACCAACAGAACACATTTCCAGCATTTTTGGAATTTTTGTCTGTTTGTCTGTTTATCTGTTTGTCTGTTTCGATGACTAAGCATCACGTCAAATTTACGAAACGAATGTAGGTAACTTTAAATTTTGTGCGTAACTTGGGCTATTACTTAGTCTTTGTTTCATCGTAATCGGTGCTCACTATCAAAAGATATATGAATTTATAGTTTTCAAGAAGAACTTATCGTTATGGTCAAGAATGAGACAAGCAACGACATCTATTGAACGAATATGGTACTTATTACTAAATGCCTTCACAAGATAACTTTAAAAAAGTTATGATAGCAAAAGGTACGTAGATATTAGTCTAAATGACGCTGCTTTCAAAATCTACATAGCCTAAACCTTATAGTGTTTGATCGCTCTTTTTTAGCAGTTTATCTTCGTCTTCGACAGATGGCGTTATTCATTTGATGTCATTTTCTGAACCGCGGTGATAGTAAACATACACACATTATGTTTCGTGAATAGTCAACAAATAAAAATTTACCAATTACACAGTATTAAAATACTATTTTTTTAAACTAAATTAAAATTAGATAAAACCCAAGACATATTTTTTTTTGTACCGTGTGGGAATCGAACCTGCGACACGCAGTGCTACTGTTAATCGTCCAGCCATTGCGCCAACCATGTCGTCATATAGATGTGGTGTGTTGTTAGCCCTATGTGTCGAGGCCGCGGTATCTCTTTCGAACAACCCGCAGCCCCAACGGGCGTCGGTCCTTGGGGGCCCCTTCAATGTTGCTGACATCTCTTTGAGACGCGCGTGGAACACGAACGCGCCTCCATCGTCATTGGACGGACGAACGATTAACTAGCCCGTTACTCACCGTTCACAGGCCCGCGCCTACGGTGGCCGGTAGCCATCACGTGGCCGTCGATGCCCGGAGCGTCTCCCGCGGCGGCTGGGACGAGAGGTTGTCTTCCTCTCACGTTCCGCCACCTCTTTCGCTAGCATTACTGCTTTGCAGAAGGAGGTGGCGGCCATTTCAGATTCGATGTCCCAGATTCGGTACAGGTACCCTCTCGAAACACCCTCTAATCCCCCCTTTTTTTTGTGGTTCGTAAATTATCAAATGACTCATCCCGCTCTGGGCGGAGCGGAAGAAAGTGTCAGACTTCTACTGACTAAAAACCACCCACGTTCCTTCTTAGCCCTTTGTGTTTCGGGGCCATGGTATCTCTTGCGGACAACCCTCAGCCCCGGCAGACGTCCCTTTGGGGCCCTTTAATTGTTGCTGACATATCTTTGAGGCGCGCGTGGAACACGAACGCGCCAACGACAATCTGTCTGCCTGTCGACTATAATGTACCTGTTTCAAATTTCTTCAAGATCCGTTCGGCCGTTCTGACGTGGTTGATTAACAAACACCCATCCATCTAAACTTTAGTATTAGACAAATGTACTTTGCATTACCCTCTTCTTATTTTCTACAGTTAACGCAGGGCAATGATTTAATGTACTTTTATCTAAGCGACGCATTTTAGTTTCCGACAAGCACGCGAACGAAGTCGCGGGCACAGCTAGTTTATAATAAATTTGCTATTAGCAACTGTAACAGTTGGCCAGAATATTGTCAATACAGTTGCTTTTTCAGGTATTACCGCAACTTTGATTGACGGAGGAAAAACGGTACACTCTGCATTCAAATTGCCCGTAAGTCTAAATTAATCCAAAATTACTATGTGTACCTATACTACAAAAATCATTGCTTACATACCTTCATTACTTCATACCTTCATAACCAACAACAGCAACAGCTAGTATAATAATATTATTATTTATTTTAACACATTTTAAGTATACCTACATTCAGAGTATAAAAATGAGTTTTGTAATAAATTATGATTTTTCATTGTTATCCGTATTGGAGACTACGTCATTGAGAGATTATAAAAATTGAACATAAATCATAAAAATGTCAATAGTACAAGTTGATCCACGGCTTATTTTGTACAACATCAATATTATTATTACACCTCAACTTAATTTTTTTTATTTTTGTGTAATAAAATAACATAACCGAGTGCGCAACACCGAAATCGCGGCGTCAGCGTCGGACGAAAGTGTTCAACATCGGGGACAAGGCGATACGCCTAAAGAGGGCTTGGGCTGGACATGTGGCTAGACGCGGAGATCGCTGATGGAGTAAGGTTCTGATCGAAGTGTGGCCAAGGTTGGGTAAGAAACCAGAGCCGTCAAAATGCACGATTCGTTGACGATATCGTCTTGAGCAGTGAATCGGATGGATGAGAGACGCACAGAACGAAGAAGAGTGGCAAAAGAAAGGGAAAGCCTATAGCCAACCGTGGGTGATTCTAGGCTGAAATGATGATGATGATAACATAAACTACAACTTATTTCAACTTACTACAGTAATATGCAAAGAAATAAATTCATATCTTAAATGAAGTCGAACAGTTAAGTCGTTTTAAAGTCACTTGTTTACTAGACAAATGCATCATTCATATTTATTACTAATAACTAGTGCTTCTTACCAGTGACTAAGAAGTTTGGCGAATAACTTGTAAGAGCAAAAAAAATATGACTGTGTGTTTGTGAACTTTTTTTTAAGTAAGTACTCATTGTTTATATTTTGTTTTAATTGTATTTATGTACAATTAAAACTAAATATAGGATTACGTATATAGGGTGTAAAAGTACCCTTAACGCAAACGAAGAACACTTGTTCTCCCCACCACTGCTATTATTTTTATGTTCTAGACCATACCTGGGAACCCCCTAGTTACGGAGATATTGGGGGTCAAAGTTCCAAATTTTTCACAGCTGTTTTTGTAAATACTAGTTTTTCAGGTTATAATTTTCCTTAAATTAACTCCATGACCCCATGACCCGTTTACTATTCAAAGCATCCACTAGCACAATGTTTTAACAGTCCTACATTGAGTTTTACCGTAAAATGTGATTTTTGACCCAAAAAAAAAGTAGTTTCTCAGCAAAAAAATTTACATAGGGGTACTTAGTTTGATGTACAGAATGCTTGGTTGACGGCTGTGTGATGGGTTGATTTACACCCTGTATACTTAGCCACAAGTACATTCACAAGCACTGATATGTATACACGAAGGATCTGATCTTTTAAACGTAATTTTTCCCGACTATTTTAACTAATGTTTTATGTTTTTTCGAGTCGTGAATCGCGAGCTATTTTTAACCGACTTAAAAAAAAGAAGGAGGTTCTCAATTCGTCTGTATGTTTTTTTTTTGTATGTTTGTTATCCCATATCTTCGTCATTAATGAACAGATTTTCAAAATTCTTTTTGTGTCCGAAAAGGTATACTCCAGAGGTGGTCCCATTGTCACCAAATTAGGATGTGATGATGGGATCCCAGGGAAATCGAGGATCGAGGGCAACCCTCAAATTTTATAGGCACGTGATGTTTTTCATATATTTTCTAAAGCTGTTTAAGTATTTGCGTCTGAACATCATAATATCATGTGAATTTGCTGAATATGATGGAAGGTTCAACTCCTCAACGGTTAGGAGTTAAAAGAAAATTCTTTCTTATTTATACTCACTTATGGAGCGATAATTGTATTCTTTCAGGGTATCAGGTTGACCCGAGGTGGTCCCATTGTCAGCAAGTCAGAATCTGATGATGGGATCCCAGGGAAATCGAGGGCAATCCTCAAACTTTATAGGCACTTATGACGTTTTCCATATATTTTCTAAACCTGTTTAAGTATTTGCGTGTGGTCATCATAATGTCATTTGGATTCACTGATGATGATAGAAGGTACAATTCTTCAACGGTTAGGAGTTGAAAGAAAATTCTTTCAGAATTATACGGATTTATGAGGTGATAGTTGTATTCTTTCAGGGTATTAGGTTGCCCTGATGATAGAAGGTGGCCCAACATTCTGATCCATACACGACAGCAGGTCTAACCATGGTTTTATAAATATTCCCCTTGAGTTTAACCTTTCCTATGCCGTAACGTAGATCCGCGCGAACACAATGGCTTTAATTGTGTCTAATTACACGGCATACGAAAGGTTAAGGGGAATGCGGGAGTCGCAAATTGTTCCCGTGACCTGCCGCCATTTCATCCATCCAGTGCTAATTCTATGCTTTACACTACGATCTATTTCGCCATCGCTTTGCATGAGAGAACCGAGATACCGAAAGTCGGAGCAAACTGGAAGAAGCACGCCATCTAGCGCTATGGCTCCAGAACTGGAGAGACCGCCGAAATCGCAAAACATCATTCTATATGATTTTAAATATATTACCTATAATTGAAACAGCGAACTATTCATGGACTAAGCCGTAGGTATAAGCGAGTCTTCGTAGGCAAATCTAAACACGTTTTGAAATTAGATTTTAACCTTGTGCCCAGTAGGTATATATTACGAATGTCAACGTGCAGCCGAATTTTGTTATGCAACGTCTATATTTAAATCCTTGCTTGTTTGTTAATAAAGTTAGAGTTTAGGTAAGAATTACAGTCACCTATCGTAGATGATTTCCGTTTGATTGCTGATCCAAGTGGAATGGCGCAGTTACACTTAGCCGGCAGCAAGCATTCGTGTGCCCGAAGGACTTTAATCGAATTCGGGCACACGATGCATTTATTACACTGCGAGAAGTCGAACCGTGAACCGAACCAGACTGTCCGAAGACGGGCGTACTCAGCCCCGTTGTTTTACACCTGGGCCCCGAGTCTGCTATTCAATAGTGTCAGAATGGTCTATCATTGATCTCATAATTGTTGATTTTGACAAGTTTGGTGTTGTCAAAATCAACAATTATGAGATCAATGATAGACCATTCTGACACTATTGAATAGCAGACTCGGGGCCCTGGTTGTTTGTCCGAATGAAAATACCACGAATTCAGTAAAGCATTGCGAACGGTCACGATCAAAATGTCCCCTAAATAAAATCTCACTCGGTTCCAGCCTGTCTGCTTGCTGCCCTCCCCAGTGACGCCCTCAGCCGAGGCTCGTACCCCGCAAGGGGTGTCCTAAGTGACAATTTATTTTATAGGTTTACGCCCTGGCTGGAGGAGACTTAAATAAAAAAAATAACGGAGTAATTTTTGTTCAGAATCATGTAAGTACTGAATAAATGGTATTCATGTGTGGGAGGGATTCCACCCCGTGTTTTAGTTTAGTTGGTTTAGGTAAGCTAAAGAAGTGTAAGCGCGGTAAGCGTCTGAACCAGTTACGCTGGACCAGCTGAAGGTACAGAATTGTCGGCACGGTTGGCGCGGTGGCTGAGCGATTGACTGCTGTGCGGCGTGTTCCGGGTTTGGGTGTTTGTGTATGTGAGTTTAGGACCCTGTTCCCAATGCCTGTTGGGTACTATTTTCTTTATATTATTATTATAGATCGGATATTCGGATGCATATTTACCTAAAGTGTAGGTGTTGGATATTACGGAATGAACTTTTGCATCGAAAAAATCCCGGGAATTCGGAATCGACAAATTTTGTTTTTTTACTATAGAATCAAATCGGGTGTAGAAATATTTACTTAGTTTATTCTTTCTTTCTTTTCTTTTTTAAAAAAGCGTTGCCCCACACTAGGAATTTCTCCTGTATCGTGGGTGCTGTTAATAGTATAGTTTAAGGTGTAATATTATGGAATGCACTTCTGTACCGAAAAAATCCCGGGATTTCGGAATCAACAGTGACCAAAGCACAGTGATATCTATCTTCTATATATATATATTATATATATATATATATATACATATAATAAATCTGTAGAAAAATCGTTTTTGTACATCGAAAATATAAAAAAAAAAATGGTCAGGGTATTAAAGTATAACCAACAGAACACATTTCCAGCATTTTTGGAATTTTTGTCTGTTTGTCTGTTTATCTGTTTGTCTGTTTCGATGACTAAGCATCACGTCAAATTTACGAAACGAATGTAGGTAACTTTTATACATAAATATTGTGCGTAACTTGGGCTATTACTTAGTCTTTGTTTCATCGTAATCGGTGCTCTCTATCAAAAGATATACGAATTTATATAGTTTTCAAGAAGAACTTATCATTATGGTCAAGAATGAGACAAGCAACGACATCTATTGAACGAATATGGTACTTATTAATAAATGCCTTCACAAGATAACTTTAAAAAAGTTATGATAGCAAAAGGTTCGTAGATATTGGTCTAAATGGCGCTGCTTTCAAAATCTACATAGCCTAAACCCTAACAGTGTGTTTGATCGCTCTTCATGCATTAAATTTTAGCAGTTTAACTTCGTCTTCGACAGATGGCGTTGTTCATTTGATGCCATTTTCTAAACCGCGGTGTTATGAAACATGTTTGGTGAATAGTCAACAAATAAAAATTTACCAATTACACAGTATAAAAATACTATTTTTTTAAACTAAATTAAAATTAGATGAAACCCACGACATATTTTTTTTTTAATCGAACCTGCGACACGCAATGCTACTGTTAATCGTCCAGCCACTGCGCCAACCATGTCGTCATATAGATGTGCTGTGGTGTTAGCCCTATGTGTCGAGCCCGCGGTATCTCTTTCGAACAACCCGCAGCCCCGACGGGCGTCGGTCCTTGCGGGCCCCTTCAATGTTGCTGACATCTCTTTGAGGCGCGCGTGGAACTCGAACGCGCCTCCATCGTCATAAGACGGACGAACGATTAACTAGCCCGTTACTCACCGTGCACAGGCCCGCGCCAACGGTGGCTGAAAGCCATCACGTGGCGCCTGACGCCCGGAGCGTCTCCCGCGGCGGCTGGGACAAGAGGTTGTCTCCCACTTACGTTCCGCCACCTCTTTCGCTAGCATCACTGCTTCGTAGAAGGAGGTGACGGCGTCCCATTCCCTCTCGCCCCGGACCATGGCTTGCACCAGGGCCGGACGCGAGAGGCCGCCGCCAATCGCCGCTACGAAAACATGGTGGGGCTCCGCCCAAGCAGAGCAGACCTCCACGGTGTGCTCCACCGTGTCCTCCGGTCGATCCTCACATTGGAAGCATCCGGGCGTTTCTTCCCGCCTGATTCGGTGCAGGTACCTCTCGAAACAGCCTCTAATTCCCTTTTTTTGTGGATCGTAACTGATCCCGCTCTGGGCGGAGCGGAAGAAAGTGTCAGTCTTCTACTGACTAAAAACCACCCATGTTCCTTCTTAGCCCTTTGTGCTTCGGGGCCGTGGTATCTCTTGCGGACAACCCTCAGCCCCGGCAGACGTCCCTTTGGAGCCCCTTCTTTGTTGCTGACATCTCTTTGAGGCGCGCGTGGAACACGAAGCGCCAACGACAGTCCCTGTCGACTATAATGCACCCGTTTCAAATTTATTTAAGATCAGTTCGGCTGTTCTGACGTGGTTGATTAACAAACATCCTTCCATCTAAACTTTAGTATTAGACATAGTCAGTACTTTGCATTACCCTCTTCTTATTTTCTACAGCGTCAGTTAGTTAACGCAGGGCAATGATTTAATGTATTTTTATCTAAGCGACGCATTTTAGTTTTCGACAACCACGCGAACGAAGTCGCGGGCACAGCTAGTAGTGAATAAAGTTGTAGTAACCGAGGTAATACTTACGCCCAATCAGGATATCAGTAGGGCTGGTTGGAAGATATCTCTTACTCACTTTTGTACACTTCAATAAAGGATATTTATAGTACTTAATATGTTTTGTATCGTGTACTTACGTGAAATAAAGTATAATTGTATCATTTTTTTTTTAATTAACACTTACCTACTATTCCTCTTACACTCAACATAGACATAATAGGGAACTTTAAATTAACTTCAAGTAAATACACATTAATAACTATGTACCTAATCCCCCTGTTTTTCTTTTTAAATAAATACCACATGTTAAAGACGACGTTTCCTCATCATGTTACAGACTAGTTTTGCATTCCCGAATTTTCTGGAATCCCGGGATTTATATTTAAAAAAAATTGTTTTAAGAAGCCGCTTCCATAATTTCCTAACCAAAAATGAACTTTAGGTAAATATGCATCCGAATATCCGATCACTAATTATTATATTTAATTCTACTGTACGTGTGTATGTCACTGAACTCCTCCTAAACGGCTGGACTGATTTTGATGAAACTTTCTAGAGTATTTCAATGGGTTCATGGATGGTTTGAAAACACAATTGGACTCGATAGGTGTCCGTCTGTCGGGTCCGCTAGTTTTTTTATATTATTTTAAGTAGAAATATTTTAAAATGTAAGTATTTAATGTGTATTAAAATTATCATCGCTCGGGGGCAAATTCACATATTTTGAATTCACAAATTTTGATCTATGGCAACTACGTAAAAAAACATTGTGCGTAGCCTGTCACGCCCTTGGCCGGTTTTTTTTATTTCTCACTATGACGTGCGGTTTAAACTGATCAGGTTTTTCAAAATAAACTTGTTTGTGTTCATAACCGGTAACCATCATAACCAGTTTTGGGGGTCAAAGGCTTCAAATAATAGTAAGTAAAACCTGTGCCTATTAATTTGACCAAGAATTTTCAATTACAACAACAAAAAACAAAAACATTTTGTCAAAAATATTATGAAAACGTTTAACTTTGGTCCTAAACTAGGCATAGCCTGCATTTTTGGCATCAATGCCCGCAAGCAGCCCGCAAGGGCCAACGCCTGCCGGGTCTGCGGGTTGATCGAAAGAGATACCACACACACCACACACACCACACCGCCACACACACACACAGCCACAGCGGCTGGCAGGGGACAGTTCGGTGGAACAATTCTTTACAGGTCCCCCAACTGCAATAAAAGTTTTAGTTTTTAGTTTTCCATTTTCGAATACATTTACGGGACCTGGCTCCCATTCATCACTGGATTCGTTTGACTTGTTTTTTATTTTTTAGTTTACTTTTTGTCATGGCAGGCGTGTTTTTAAATTTTTTTAATTATTTGTTTTTTTTTATTTAAACAAAGAAACGGACATGTAAATTACAGGTCAAACACATACCCTACTTTTGGGTTCGGCCGCAGTTGATAAAAAATCAAGTTAGTTCTTAACGTCTATTTCAGAGACAACGGCTACAACATTTTTAGGACTTGATTTAGATAGAGACATGTCGTGGAAAACCCACACTGACAGTCTATGTAATCGCCTTAGTCAGCATTCATATGCTTTACGTAATCTGGCCAAGGAAGTAAATCAAAAAGCTCTGATTACGGCGTATCATGCATATGTTACGTCTACATTACGGTATGGTATCATATACTGGGGCAACTCCACGAACAGGGAAACAGTATTCAGAGCACAAAAAAGGTGTGTTAGGGCGATATGCGGTATAAAAAGCACGGAAAGCTGCAAACCACTTTTTGAATATTTACATATATTAACAGCCTATACATATGTGAGGTGGCAGTATTTGTCAATAGTAACTTGCACTTATTTGAAAAACTACACAGCTCGCGACACAGGTATAAAATAAGTGGTAGGCAACACAAAAAAGCGGTGTTTCATAAAAATCTTCTGGGAATGGCACCACATATTTACAATAAATTACCAAGTGCTTTGTTAAGCATCAATGACATAAATGTATTTAAGTACCAACTCAAGAAGTTGCTTCTAAGTAAATCATACTACACGATAAATGAATACCTGACTGATAAGAATATGGTTGTGTAATATTAATTCAGATACTTAATAAATCTGTACCTTCAGTGAAAAGTGATACATGTCGACCTAGATCGGTTTTTA
This sequence comes from Diarsia brunnea, assembly GCA_949774965.1. Lineage (NCBI taxonomy): Eukaryota > Metazoa > Arthropoda > Insecta > Lepidoptera > Noctuidae > Diarsia > Diarsia brunnea. Next base: position 8,755,759 of record OX459019.1, on the reverse strand, counting down.
TATTCTCTGATTAAACTTATTAAAAAAAAATTAACTTAATTTCTATCTTATCCCCGTTGTTATAAGATTAAAAATGAATGAGATTTTTTTGTGTACATTGATATAAGTAAGCAATTTTTTATTGAAATTATTGTGTAAAATAATACTTTTTGATTCATACCAAAGTGCTCCGAACCGATCTTTATATTTCTAAAATGTATTTTAATACGACTCGAGTTACCACATCTTACGCGAACCGAAAGCTTTTACTTCAATTAATCCAAAGTGATACAAATGAAATCCTATCACAAAACATTAAAAAATTGAAACAATACATTCTAGTGAAAAGTGTTACATTTGTACATGAACCATACAAACACAAATTTATTTTCATAAAAATATGTGACTAATGATACAACTGCTAATCAAACAATTTACACGTAATTTATGTACCTAGCCAATTTTGATGTGATTACAAATTTATTATTAATTCTATTAGTAAGAACATAAGGGAAATAGGACATATTATTATGATCACGTGAATAATGATACTAATATAGTAGAATCAAAACTGCATTGCGTTTTAGAACTAAATTAGCAAAAAAATACGTAGTACACAGTGATACAAGTCGCGCAGCTACGATGCGTAAGGTAAGACTTGTATCATTTTACACGAATTATGTAAAAATTTTGTTTTTTAAATGTTTACAAAGAACATGTATTTTATATTGATTTATTAAGAATTCAATAATATTGTCGTATTATACAGTATTTTATAAATACCTATTTTAAAACAATATTAATTAATTTATAAAAAGAATACCTAATTTTCGAACTTACTAATCGTAAAACAGACTATTATGATAATTAATAATATAGGTAGCCTAACAATGTATTTTAATTCTTATTTATTAAATGCTAACTGAGTATTCAGTAGGTATAATAGGGATAGGCAGACGTTGTTGTTAATCAAATGTCAACAATACTTTTAATCAAAACATAGGTATCTTTGCTCTTTCCTGGTGTAGTTTCATTGCACGTATGCTTGTACGTCTTATAAATATTTTGTAATGAATTACATTAATTATTGCATGTATACTATATTTGCGAGGTTTTATAAAAAATCAGTAGGTATAGCAGTTTCGGTGTACCTATCTCAAAAACAAAAATCAGGTAGTGGGCCTAACTTTTTTCCTGGCTTCATTTTATCAATTTGTTCTTCAAACTGTGCGAGCAAGGGTGGTGGGGGCCGGGGACCCTATTAAATGTGGTTTTATTGTTGTTTGATTTTTGGAGACTGATTTCATACGATTTAAGACTAATTCGATCTCTGTTCAAGATTAACGATAAGTAGGTTTAAAAGTTGTGTTTTTTTAAAAGGATGTTATATTGTATTGTATAGCGAATAGTTGAAGTGCTACATGTACAACACATCTGTTATTTGATTTTTTGAGACTGATTAAATACGCTTTAAGACTGTTCAAGATTAATAATAAAGAGGTTTAAAAGTTATGTTTTTTTATAAGGATGTTAATTATATTGTTTTATATAGCGAATAGTTGAAGTGCTACAACAAATCTGTTGTTTGATTTATTGAGCCTGTTTTAATATGTAGACTAACGATACCTACTCTGATAATCAGATTAACAATAAATACCTACTTAGGTCTAAAAGTTATGTTTTAAGTTTGATTTATAAAAATGTTTTATTGTTTTGCTACTACTTGTAATATTCATAAAAAAGTGTTTATTCAAGAATTCTTTATTAAAGAAACGCTTTTTTTAATTTAGTTATTATTTTATTATGATATTAACATAGTTTTACCCTTTCTGTGACAAAAACGTTTGAAAATACTTATTACTTGTATCAATAAACACTTACTTATTACTTATTACTTGTATCAATAACAAAATGTATCACAATAAATTCTAGCTTGTAGCATTAATCACTTACTAGTTTGAAAAATACATTGGTGTTTAGGGGTACAATTGAATATTTACGTAGGAATTTTAAATAAAACAATGAAAAAAGGTTGCTGATTATCAAAATGATCATATTAGTTTTACGACTTTTTCTCACAACAACTATTTGCAGGCAAAACATGCCAAAACACAAGCTTTATAACATTTCACACAAAACGGTAACTAAATGTGTAAAATAATTCATTTCATTATAAATTTAAATACACAAAAATAAGCCAAGAAAACTATAGTGTACGGTGATATAACTGGCTATTTTTACTAATTACTTAAATTCCGTGCAAAATAATATATTCAAACCAAGCTCTTTATAATCTTTATAATATTATCTACACGTACCACATATCGTTTTTTATTTTAGTACGTTAGAAAAATAACGAGATTTTTTTAAATCTTTAACCTTAAATTACTCAAAACTATGATTTTTCACTTATATCACTTTTCACTGAAGGTACAGAAATGATGGTGAAAACCTGAGTCCAATTTATTTCATACAAAATAATTTTATGTATTCTTAATATCTGTTGACTATACAGGGTGTAAACGAACCCTTCACGCATCCGTCAACCAAGCATTCTGTACATCAAACTAAGTACCCCTATGCAAAAAATTTTGCTGGGAAATGACTTTTTTTTTTGGGGTCAAAAATCACTTTTTACGGTAAAACTCAAAGTAGCACTCTTAAAACATTGTGCTAGTGGATGCTTTGAATAGTAAACGGGTCATGGAGGTAATTTAAGTAAAGTTAAAACCTGAAATACTAGTATTTACAAAAACAGCTGTGAAAAATTTGGAACTTTGACCCCCAATATCTCCGTAACTAGGAGGTTCCCAGGTATGGTCTAGAACAAAAAAATTATCGACCCTATATAGGGTGTAAAAGTACCCATAACGCAAACGAAGGGCATTTGTTCTCCCCACCACTGCGAATTTTTTTTTGTTCTAGACCATACCTGGGAACCCCTAGTTACGGAGATATTGGGGGTCAAAGTTCCAAATTATTCACAAAAAAAACTTAAAATAACTGTAAATCTTGCATGCCTAATTTGGTACATCACAGTGAACTGCGCATTCACTTGACACCTATGAATGTAATATTATGTACTGTGTTGAGCAATAAATATTTGAATTTGAATTTGAACGTATTTTCGTAAATAAATACAAGATAGCGACTAGATCGCCCTCATAGCTTTGCGAGATTCGGAGAATGTCTGTGTTAGTGGTAACCGTTACATTGCTATGCGTATTGATTGCTGTGTGGTCCCGGGTGAGGCGTCGCCCCAACGCGCCTCCTGAGTTACCTGGAGCTGTACCAATCATTGGACATTCAATCCAGCTATTAGGAGATCGAAAACGTGAGTGAATTGAACTAATTTAAATTGGATCCCAGAAAAACTCATCATTTTGTTTCTGTCTGCCAGAGAGGGTTTTTTCGGAACTTTTGTAACGTAGGTATTTGATTTTTGGCTTAATATTTACGTCACAGAGATAAATTATATTATATCGCTTATACAGGGCGTAAACGGATACTTCACGAAGATTAAATCAATCATCATGTACATTAAATTATTGCTGGAAAACAACTTTTTATGCTTAGTCTATAGTTTTTGTGAATAGACACAAATCAGTGAAGTTTTAATAAAACCAGCAAAATGGAGAGCAGCCCCTGTAATCCAAGGGGTACAGCGCAACCCTCCGCCTCACCAACGAAGTCTGCCGCGGCTATTATCGTTTCAACGCCTGAAATCCAAGGATGGATGACTACCATCCAGCAGCACCTGAATGAAGTTTGTTCTATTGCCGCTGATGGAAAACTCAACACCGAGCAGAAGATGAAGATCACTAATCTTTGTCGTAAAGTAGAATCCGGTACGTCGCAAATGGCAGTCCTATAATTTATAATTATTTTTTTGTTTCAGCGATTGATGCTGAAACAAAAAATTATTCAGGCGAATCATATGATAGACACCCTGACGCAGCAGCGCGACTTGACAGAGCATATTTTGAACCTCAAGGAGAAAATACGAGACTCCAGTTATGAGGGAAGCGCTTCATATGCCAATATGGTGAAAAAGGGATCTGACCGTTTCGTTCGTCCTAATAACTTAAGCTTTGTCGCCATATATCCCAGTGATAAATTGAAAACGAGTGACGAAACCAAAGAACTCGTGCAGAAAATCATACGGCCCGAACAGATGTAGCTGCAAGTTCGAGGTGTACGAAAAAGTAGAAATGGTGGCGTCATAATAAGTACGGAGACAAAACATGATGCCGACAAACTAAAGAACGCAGTCCAGCTCTGGACATTACATCTGGACTTACCGCCGACGAGTCCAATAAGCCGAAACCCCGAATCGTGATTATAAGTGTGCCGACTTCCTTTACTGAAAATGAGGTTTTCAAGTGCATCTTTGAACAAAATGTAGCCGAGAAGTTACCGGAGATGATCTCGGAATCCTTCTTGACCACCGTAAGATTAAGCCACAAATCTGGGAAGAGAGATACTGCGACCTGCAATTACCTACGTGATTGAAGTTTCAGCCCATTCCCATCAAGGATTCTTATAAATTGGTCGTCCTGTCCTGTCAGGGATTTCACATTGGTAACGAGGTGTTATAAATGACAACAGTACGACCATGCAGCAAAATCTTCATCAAGTGTTAACTTAATAGCTTTGTGTACATCAAAGTAGATAATTTATACTACAACTGCATCAATATCTTTGCTGGCCTTGGTTCCGGCTTCTGAAATAGCTCTATAAAGTTTATTCTTATCAATAACAAGACTTAGAGATCTTCAGAAGATACCAATCATATTATTATATCAGCTAGGATCGGCGAAGCGACCGTAGGCGCAGATCGCGTTGATAGTCCATACCGATTACATACCTTAGCTACTATTGGCAGCTTCAGAGTCACACTTACAAGAATATCACTATTCGGAAAAAAACTTTGTTGCAGGTCGAGGCGGCAACTCGTGCATCAGATCAGGATTGTTTTTTTGTTATGTAATAGGATTTACACGTGCTCTAACTCTATCCGCTTCAAATTGTCTTGCCTCTGATGTTTCTTTGAAAGTCTTGCATTATTTGTTGTATCTATACCGTTTATTCCGATGTTTCTTTGGTCCAGTGAAAAGTCTCTTTCAGAAATAGGAACTTTCTTAGGTTTCATGCAGGAACAAATGACAAACGAAGTGCACTTACAAGTAGCAAAATCAAAGAGCTTGTTCGACGATTCGAAAAAGCACTTCACTATGCTTTCGTAGCTATCATTTCTTTTATTTTTGGGATATCTTATCAACGACAAGTAATTGTCAAAATATTATTTCGGCAATTGGGTAACTCGTACGTTAGCAACAATGGGAATTGAAGCTTTGGTCCAAATCTTACCAAGATTTCCAGAAACGATTGAAAATACTTGTCTTAGAAGGATCTTTCTCAATCTTCTGTAGTGTTAGTTTTCGGTTTGAACCCATTATTTTATGTTACAAAAACATGTATTTTATCAAAAGGAAATGCAGAGCGACACCTTACGGCAGTAAAATTGCAATAGAAATGAGACAAACTGCTTCGTATTAGAAGTAGAGAATTAAAGAAAAATAAGTTAAAACATGAATTTTGCGAGTTCGATCCAAACCAACTACTAACTGGAAACATCCCGTCATTGCCTGCAAATCATAACTTATCGTTCCACTATCAATAAAATATAATAAATAAATAGGAATAATGTACATAAAATAGAATAGACAACACTGACTAGAGGGTTATTTAGGTGTTTTTTTTTTAATAAAAATGCCGGTAGAGCCCTCAACATATTTTTTTATATTTTTTTTATTATTTTTACGGTAATCTACAACTAATTACGCAACTTTTGAGGGGTCTTGCGTAGCGAAAATCGAAAAAAAAAAATATCGGGACTCCCTAATGTACACCGATTACGCTGAGATTTATGATCCGATTTACGTGATTCTTTTTTAGTTTGATGCTTTGCCATTTGGTCCCATATAAATTTAACATAGTTTAGCCCAGTACTTTTCATTTTATGAACATTTTTCGTTTATGTGTGTTCGCGAATAACTTCGTCGTTTATGAACCAATTTTGATGATTCTTTTTTTATTGGAAAGGATATATTTTAAGGGCGGTACTATGATATAGAAACCAGGACTTGGTGATAGGATCCCAGAGAAATCGAGGGCAACCCTCAAATTTCATGGGCACTTATTACGTGTTTAATCTTAAAGGTTAAGGGTTAGGTTATGCATTTAACGTTCAACCAAGAAACCTAACCCTTTTTTTTTCTTTTTTTTTATGGTGGGTGGAAAATCATCAAATAATCGTCAGACTTCTACGGACTAAAAACCACCCATGTTCCTTCTTAGCCCTTCATGTCGAGGCCGCGGTATCTCTTGCAAACAACCCGCAGCCCCGACGGGACCCGCAGCCCCGACGGGAAGATTAAGCCCTTGAAAACTGAAATAATATTGCCATTTCCAACTCAAAAGTTTAAAGATTTTTTGTTACACAGAACTTATTTTTGTATCCTTTACGTATTTCTTTTTTTCTTAATATGCTATGGTTTACAAGAAAAAGTTTTTTTAAGGGAAACCTGTGTGAAACCTTAAAATTTTCTCTGTTTCTAAAAATTTAACATTTTTGAAAAACAGTTGGACAAAAAAAATTGTGTAAAAAAAAAACAAAAAGTGTTGGTCGATTTGTGACTTTCCTCAATATCTGGTGTGCCCTCCTCGTTTTCTAATGCACTCTTGAAGCCTGGAAGGTACACTTTCTACCAGTATAGCAGTAGTACCACTGTTTCTTGAGAAGCTTTCATTGTGTACGGGTTGGTTTGTGGTTCGAACACTGCATTTCAGTAAATCCTACATGTATTCAATGGGATTGAGATCCGGACGGTTTGCACGCCAGAGCAACACCTGTATACCAGCCTTCTCTAGAGCTTCTCTGTAAGCTCTAACTGCATGAGAGACCACATGAAGTCTTTCTTAACGTTATTCTGTAATTGTACTGTCGCTGAGAATTGCCAACTCGGTTTTACCTGATATAGAGATTCCTCACGACAGCAATACCTTTGGGGCTCCCAAATCTGTTACTTTAATGAATACAAACATCAGAAAATCGCTCACCTTTACACCTCTAGACCCTAATGCGATGGTCTTACACTAAAAAAAACCCCTGTTATTTGGTGATGATTTTCCACCCAGCATAAAAAAGGGCTTAATCTTCATCACTATCACTACATACTATAAAACAAAGTCGCTGTCGCTGTCTGTCCGTCCCTATGTTTGCTTAAATCTTTAAAACTGCTCAACGGATTTTGAAGCAATTTTTTTAATAGATAGAGAAGGTTTTAGTATATAATTTGAACGACATCCACTCAGGTGAGGCCGCGGGCATCAGCTAGTTACATAATATAAAATACACTTCCGCTGTTTGTACGTTTAGATATTTTAAACTACGCAACGGATTTTAATGCAGTTTCCAGCAATAGATTGAGTGCTTCAAAAGAAAGTAGTTGTCGTATTATAGATAGTATAAATTGCATCCAATAAGCCATAGATTATTGAAACACGTATTATTTTGAGTTCAGCTTATAATGTACTTACTTTAAATTCAAATTTAAATAACAAAGGTATTTAATAACCGTAACTAGTTTCTAAAATAAAAGTCTAAATTACTCCTTATTACATCAGCACCTGCCCTGAAAAATTGAGCCAGCCTTTTTAAGATAAACTGGAACAAAAAGACTGACAAAAATAAAAATAAATAGAAACAGTCTTAATATTTTGTTCTAGGTCGTGTCGGTTGCCTCACGATGTTTTCGTTTTTCGTACAAGGTTCTGAGAGCAGTGGTGATGAAATAAATTACACAAAATTGTGCGCCTGCCTGCCTATTAGACCAGGGTCGATAATTTTTAAAACCAAAAAAAATAATAGTAGGATGAAACCCATTAGAAAAGGAGGGGAATATTATAAAAATAAAAGGAAAAATAATTTACGGGCGATCTGAGGTCGGGAAGGGGATGGGGGTGAGTTTTTAAGGGTAAAAAACGGTTTTTCTCGATTTCCGGCAAAACTTAAAAACTCACCCCCATCCCCTTCCCGACCTCAGATCGCCCGTAAATAATTTTTCCTTTCATTTTTATAATATTACCCTCCTTTTCTAATGGGTTTCGTTCTACTATTATTTTTATTCACTTTTTATTATTTTTAAAGGCTTCTACCCTGGTCTATATGGGTTCTAACCCACGACTTAATGCTGCTTGGGGCCGCTATGCTGCGCTTGTAGATTTACTTACGTAGATAGCTTTACTTTAAATACATTGAAATCTCAAAGAAACCCGTATTATTCAATGAATCTATTGATTAGCATCACAATGTTTTAAATGTGAACAGTGAAATTCACAGAAAAAAGTCGTTTAATGTAAACTAGCTGATGCCCGCGGCTTCACCCGCATGTATATCAATCAAATTATATACTAAAACCTTCCTCTTGAATCACTCTATCCATTAAAAAAACCGCATCAAAATCCGTTGCGTAGTTTTAAAGATTTAAGCATACATAGGGATATAGGGACAGAGAAAGCGACTTTGTTTTATACTATGTAGTGATACAAACAGCGACCTTTCTACAGACTGCTCGGTGCGGTTTGGTTCTGGACTCTGTGTACCGGGGGGGAATCGTGTCTCAATAAACTTCGAGGTGCTAAGAACTCTGTTGTTGATGTACTGTACTCTGTGACGCGGATTGTGGTCAATTAAATAATAATTCGGTTAGCCCCGGATGGCTTTCGCCACAAAAAACAACATACTTGTAAATCCACGCGAAAACTAGTTTTTAATGTTGTGCGTCACTCTGACGCAAGATCGAATTAATTTGTCATTCATGTCAAGGGTATGCCGAAATTATGAGAATTTTGTTAACCAGATCGGCAATTTGTGAAACAAATAAAAAATGTATCTTATAATGTAATCTGTAATATTTCGGTTTTTTCCTAGTTTTCGGGGCCACTGACGACGAAACTATGCCATCAGCCACACATAAAAATGCCTGAAATGAACAACAATGAAATATACGCCAAATTGCACTACAAATCGTAGGGAACCCATTACAATTTCAATAATTATCAAAAAACTTGGTAGAAGCCAGTTCCAAACATTTTTTCTAAAATATAGGTCAAGTCAACGTTAATATTAATTATGCAATAATCAAACAACAAAACAGCATTTAAATGTTTTAATCATCATTAAAAACTATTAAAATGTCATCAAGAAACTCTGCAGGAGAATTAATATTGGATTGGTACCGGGCATACCAATTGCATTGTTGCCAACATGGGTGACAGATCAAATCTGAAGAACGTAGCTGCAAGAAAAATAAAAAGTAAAAGTTAGTTTTGTTTAACTAAAAGCTGTGGAGTTGGGTATGAAGCCCAGGGCACTCATTCACTATGACCACTTAAAAATTCCTTTCTTCGAACCCACATCAATTATTTGAGACACACACACAACACACAACATCTGCTAATAACATATTAGCTATGACACAATGAACGATACCACCTATGTATAAAAAGTACTCCGTGATGGGATGTTACAAGACATGATATTGATGTGGTTTGCACGTGATAGATAAAATATAAGCGGGGAATCATACAGAATTGGGGCACAGGAATGAACAACTTATTATGTAAGCAGGGATCTTACCTGGCTTGGTTGGATTCTGTGTGCAACTACATTCCATAAGTGCCTCTCACGATCACTGTTATTTTTTAAACCATGTGATTGTTGTTGACTGTCCACAGCAAAGCACACTTGGTGGTGGCCTACTTGTCTATCTGGTCGACTGGTTACTGGTGTCTCAGTGATAGTTTGAATTGCTAATCTTAGACATGCAGCACAAACAACTTTTTCTGTCTTGTTCAACCTGTGAGAAAGAAGAAAAAATAATGTACGAATTGTTTAAAGCCAGTGCGTTCAATATAAATAGCCTAAATAGGCAACAGAACTAGGGAATCTCAATACTTATAGCTTGTGGTGTTATCCATGCCTGTATTAAACAACGTACTTGATCATTTTGCACTGTTACGTATGAGATTACGTTCAAAAATGGGTAACGTGTGCAGAAGTACAATCAAAATCCTTAAAAAATAGCCACAGTCGTTATAACATAATTAATATCCTGAATTAACCGTGAATTATTGATCACTTTCAAGCAATCGAAAAAACGAAACTATGCATTTATTTCATGTCAATCTGTCAAACTGTCACAAAGGGTATGTGATGCATACAGGCTACGATACGTTTTATAATTAGGTTCTTTTTTTTAGTTTAATTAATATTGACACGCATATATTATTTCAATTAGATTTACGATATAAATAGGTCGAATAATATGAAATTAATGATAATTGTGCAATAATTCTACAGAATAGTTTGTTAAGGATTATTTGACGATTCCTGCTTGGCTGAATGTCGATTACTCATGTCAAATAAAAACTGACCGCCATTATAAATTAAGAATGTTATGACGGATATCAAAATAAATCTTTCTAATATCGTTATATTTTCACCCGAGGTATACAAACCTGAGAAATATTTCATTGACATATTTTATTCTGAAAAGAATTAAGGACTATTAGTAGTTTCTGTCCATTTCAGGCATTTTCTGGGCATTCCCCTTTAAATGAAATTTCAAGATGACGCCGTCATTAGTGTTGGTTTTTCGTCTTGGGTGACATTTTCATGGTTAAGGGGGTCGCTTATAACGAAATTGGGGTCAAAAAAATCTTTAAATAATAAAATACTAATTTGAAACAAAATTTAAATGTTTTTTTTGTATTATTTTCAGATCTATGGAATTTTATACGTGCATTTCAGAAAAACGCAACAGAAAACGGAGGAGTTGTGAAATGGTGGGTTCTCACTCACTGGTTTTACGGTAAGGCAAAGTCAAAGCATTTATTTTTTGTCCATTCAAAGACAGGCTATTTTAAAAGTCAACATTTATGATAAAATAGAATTAAACGCACGGCGACCAATTAACGTCGGGGCTGCGAGCCTGTCGGGGCTGCGGGTTGTTCGCAAGAGATACCGCGGCCTCGACATGAAGGGCTAAGAAGGAACATGGGTGGTTTTTATTTAGTAGAAGTCTGACACTCCCTTTCGCTCTGCCCAAGAGCGGGAGGGGTTATTTGATGATTTTCCACCCACCATAAAAAAAAAAAGTTTTAGCGGATCTCTCATTAAACGTAAAATGTATATACTTGGAGCAATTCCATGTTATACTGGAAATGTCTGGACTAATGTGTCGCCGAGTGTCCATAGTTGTTCCTTCAATTATTATGCTATGTGGAGAATAAACTCATCACAATGAGTTAATTATATTTATGTTCCAGTGGTAACTGACCCAGAAGACAGCCTTACAGTAGCTAACTCGTGTTTGAATAAACCTTTCTTCTACGATTTTGCCAAAGAATATCTGAATAGTGGACTGATCACAGCTGAAGGTAAGCGATAAGAAAACAAATGCAAATCACTACATATTATACAAACTTATAACACCCCGTCGTTTTTGCGTCGGAGGTTAAAAACCAAGTCCTCCACCGCGTCTGTCTGTCTGTCTGTTTGCGATAAACTCAAAAACTTCTGCTCCGATTTTCATGCTGTTTTCACCAACGGATAGAGTGGTTCTCGTTTCGTTTTTGTTTTTGTTTCGAAATTCAACTTCTAAGGGAGTTCAATAGGGGATGATAGTTTGTTGGGATATTTTTCGACATCCACGCGAAGCCGCAGGCAAAAACTAGTTTACTATAAAAAATGTGTGGCATCATTACATTATCTCTTCAATATCAAACTCTCGTGACACGGTGTTTGTTATCGCACTATTCCGAAACGGCTTGACCTATTTTTATGATTTGTTTGTGTATATTTCGTAGATCTTTTTCTCATCAAAATTGGGATCTATTCCCATCCAATACCAAGAGCTAGTACCATTTGGTATTAGTTTATTTACGAATTTATTTTCTATTCCCAACGAGTACAACATTTTGAAACCAATACCAAAACAAGTTTGAAGAAATTAGGTACAGTCAGGTTCACTAAAATTAAAATGCTTTGAGTGATTTTAAGTAATGTTTAATCAAGATTAGGGTTGGAATATAAATCACATATTGATCACTGAGTATGCACACTACCCGCCGCAAGCACGGAAATGTACTGAACTGAGTTGTCTGTCTGATAGCAAGACTTATTTTGCACTCAACTCTGATTGGTTGCTTCGAATTTCAAAACAATAGACAAAAATCGACCCTTTTTCGCAGGTGATCAATGATTTATTTGAACTACTTATTTGTTAGTTTGAAAAGTTTTAGACTTTTAGCATTCAATTACGATAGTATAGTATGTAATTTGTGTAGCTGAGTGTACAAAAAGTCACGTTTTGGTATTCGTTAGTAATAGATTTTTTATTTTCAAAAATGTGGTACTCGTTGGGAATAGAAAATTAATTCGGAAATAAACTAATACCAAATGGTATTAGCTCTTGGTATTGGATAGGAATAGATTTAAATTGGCAACTTGCTTGCTAGTAATTAGATATTATTATAAAAAGTAAGTAAGTAACTTAAACGTTGTGATAAATAGGGTCATTAGTAGATTTACTGCTTCACTCAGAGAGCTTTAATGATTACTTAGGCCATCATTTAGTAAAGGTTTTGACAGTTTTTTCATACAAAAGTATGTCAAATCTTTACTAAGTGACTGCTTAAGTAATCATTAAAGCTCTCTGAGTACCGCAGTTAGTTTATTAAATAATAACGTCATTCGCTTAGCACTGCATCTTAAGAGTTTTCACGCGTCTTATAATAATGTAAAATGATGTTTCGAAAAATATCATATTTATTTTCTTATCTCTGTACATCGCGATCAGTTTAGAAAATAATACCTATATACTTTTTTCTTGTAGCCACAGATATCGTAATGAGTGGATAAAAATATTAATACATTTTTTAGGGAAACGGATAACGGTATCAGTAGACCGCTCACCGCGATCCCTTGCTTATTCAATCTGATAACGCGATTGGTGGAAACAATCCTGATCTAACCCGCGGCAAATAAACAAACCAGTTCATTATTTTACTATGACGCATTTAAGCTTAGTAGTTTTTTTCTACATAAGTACTTGTAGAAAAAAACTACTCAGTTGAAGTTGTTATTAGAAATTAGTAATTTCTGATCAAGCATAACAACAACAGTTCATACAATTGTATGAGTAATCGGGACTTTTGGACATTGTCCGTTACATTATTTAGTTCTAGACAGAAAGTATCCCACAAAAGTAAAGCAGCGCGAGGTTTTAGCAACGGTCTCAATGGGGTAGTTGACAAAAAAGACGTGTGGCACTGCCGGTGGAGACTGCCGCGGTAAAGCTATTGCATAGCATTTTTTACCTTATTTTAACTTATGCAATTATAATTATTTATTTATTTTATTAATGCAGTATTTTCTGACGCTGATAATAATAATATGCCCTTTGACGTTCACAATTTCTTTTTCTTTTTAGCTCTTTTTAGGGTTCCGTACCTCAAAAGGTAAAAACGGAACCCTTATAGGATCACTTTGTTGTCCGTCTGTCTGTCTGTCTGTCTGTCAAGACCTTTTTTCTCAGGAACGCGTGGAGGTATCAAGCTGAAATTCATATCAAATACTCAAGTCTATGGTCTCTTGGAGCTGTGAAAAAATCAAACTTCTAAGTCAACGCGATCAAAAGATACTCCCGTTTATGCCGCAAATTTTCGACACTCGCAAGGGAATCAAAACCTACAGGGTACTTCCCGTGAACTCAGAATCTTGAAATTTGGTATGAAGCAACGTCTTATAGCAGAGATATAGGAAAAATTGCGAAAAGTATACATTTTTAGTTATATCATATAATAAAAATATTTTTAATAATTTTAAACTTACTACCCCTTTCCTCATGAACGCGTAGTGGTATTATATTGAAATTCATATCAAATACTCAAATCTATAATACCTTTAAGCTGTAACAAAATCAAACTTCTATGTCAACGCAATCAAAAGAAACAGGAATTAAAACCGCATATTTTGAAACTCGCCACTACTCGCAAGGGAATCAAAACCTACAGGGTACTTCCCGTGAACTCAGAATCTTGAAATTTGGTACGAAGCAACGTCTTATAACACAGATAAAGGAAAAATTGCGAAAAGCATAAATTTTTAGTTACATCATATAATAAAAATATTTTTAATAATTTTAAACTTATTACCCCTTTACTCATGAACGCGTAGTGGTATTATATTGAAATTCTTAACAAATACTCAAGTCTATAATATCTTTAAGCTGTAACAAAATCAAACTTCTACGTCAACGCAATCAAAAGATACAGCAATTAAAGCCGCATATTTTGAAACTCGCAACTACTCGCAAGGGAATCAAAACCTAAAGGATACTTCCAGACGACCTGGAATCTTGAAATTTGGCATGAAGCAACGTTATAAAGTACACATATAGGAAAAATTCCGAAAATCTTAAATTTTTAGTTACATCACATAGTATATTTTTTTTAATAATCATAAACTTACTAGCTGACCCAGCAAACGTTGTTCAGCGATTAAAAAAAAAAAACTAGTATTAAAATTATGTCTATCACTTCTCTTCTTAAAGAGATGAAGATTTTTCCGAACATACATAATGTTTTCATATATGTATTGACAAGGTACCGTCAGCTTTCCACATTGTTATGTTATGGATTTCATTTAGCAATAAAAATACCATAACTTTTACTTATATACCTACAGGTTTGTACGGAACCCTCGGTGCGCGAGTCTGACTCGCACTTGGCCGGTTTTTTTTAGCTCTTTATGCTTTTCTTCTCTATAACAAAAAAGAGTTTTTGAGCGTGTTAGTTAATTTTATAAGCGTAAGATAAGATACTATTAATAGAAATTATCAATAAATTATATTATTTGAGCTAACATATTAATAAAAATGAATTAAATTATAAAAATCAAATGTAACCTTCGTAGTTCTAACCACTAAGAAAAACTATGACACAAATTAAAAGAAAAAGTAAATGACATCTTGACAACTGACGCACAGTGTTTTTTTTTTTTTTTTTTTTTTTTAGCGCTGGCAACACTGGCGACAGGTCGTGAAAAAACGGCCTCGTAACTAATTTATTTTAAAATTATTGTTTTATTGTGTTTAGTTTATTTAAATTCAATTATTTATATTAGAATCGATGTATTTAGTGACACACGTAGTGTTTGTGACCAGTTTTATTGTGAAAACTCAAAAACAATTGATATTTCAATAATTCATGTACCGGCCTGTCAACGTTTGAACTGTGGATTTGAATTCTTCGAACCGGGGGAGTATTTTGTTTTGATTTACCTAATTGTTGTGTTATTAATATACTAAACACCACACAAACACTGCTCAGGGCTCTGAGCGACGTCCAGTACACACCGGCTACGTTTATGTCTCATTTTGCTTGACGATTTGTGGAAGCAAAATCGAGGACGAAAACACTTGCCTCATACAAAACATACACTGCAAACCATACTACACACAAAATGTGTCTGAAATTGGCTGTACTTAAATATTATAATTTGTATTATAAGTAAACCTCTTGTTACATAAATAATTCAGAAATTCCCTCTAAAACGCATATTATTTGCATCCTTAGTCATTCTAGAATCAAAACAATGTTGAAATAGCTTGTCCATAAAGTAATAACTGTAGTATTTAAGTTGGAGAATATAAATTCAAATAGCTTTTCTATAATTCTCAGTTTTGTTTTTATTTTTTCTTTTCTCATATACCTCCATATTTTTATAATCTTTTCTAAAACTTTTCTATTGTTTTAATTATTTTACTTCTTTCTAAATTCAAAACCCCTTTATCTTTCTCAAGTCTCAACTGACATTATTACTTATTCACTTCATATACTCAGCTGTTTCCTGTCACATTTCAGGTCTGGCTTGTAAATATCAGTCAATATGATGACGCGTGGAGCTACCATTCGTGACATGAGTGACAAACTGAAAGCAGCGCTGAGGGAGCTGGATGCTTCTAGAAATGAGTGCAGCAAACTGCTGAGGGAAAGAGAAGATAGTGAGGTGGAAATTGAGTTGATGGTGAACAAAAATACTCAACTCAAGAACGAGCTTGCAGAACTACACACACAGCATATGGACATACTTGACCAGCATAAGCACCTCCGTGAACTTGTTGCAAACTTCCAGCATTGTAGCGACACCTACGATCAGGCTTTGAGTCGCATATCTGAACTGGAACAAGAACTAAGTAGGGCCCAACACTCAATAATTCACTTAGAATCGCTTAGGGACCGTGAAGAGTCTGCCAACACCTGCAGTCTTTATGATGAGTTGGTCGGAAGCCGGTCAGGACCTGTATGTGTTGAGCCAATTGTGACCATAGACTTAACTAATGATACTATCTGTAAAAATAATATATTCACTAGTCATAATAAGATTAAAAAATACATTAAAATTAATAAGCGAATTCGAAATATTAAAAAATCCTTGAAACGCCTAAAAGTTAATAAAGAAAACACAAAACTAAGGCAAAAAAATTTAAATTTAATTCTAGATCTAAAGAAGTGTGACAGTGAATTACAATTATGTAGGTCAATGTATGAGACCGACACTCAAAACCTTCAGGATGAGCTGTTTGTTAGGGAATATGCACTAAAGGATATCTTTAGTAAATATGAGGCTTCTCAACAAGACCTGAGTAAGCGTATGCAGGAGGCCAATGAGCTGGTGGACCTGGTCACGTACAATGCGGAGAGGTATGAGTCTCTGACGAATAACCTTTCTTGTAGCTGTGCCTGCACTGTTATTCCACAGCCTCAGCACCAATCACCTACTCCCTTAGTGGCTCAGCCAGCTGGTAGTATTGATGATAGAAGTAAGAATAATAATATTTTAACAGATACTACTTACTTATTTTCTGATAAGTTTGGTCAAGGTTTTGGTACCTTATTTAATCAATGTTCACCACACTATGTAATAAATAATTGTTTACCCAGTGCCAGTATTAGCCAATTAATTAGTAAGATTAAACTGACTAAAATAAATCCCAATTCTACTGTTATTTTATTATATGGGAATAGTTTAAATGTAAGTAAAAAGGACATCATTGAATGTGTTCATTTGATGTTACATCTCAACAAGACCATTAATTGTAAATTCATTTTCTGTGCTTTGCCTTATTCTCAATATTTGTCCATTGAGCAAAATAGGTACATATATGATTTAAACTTGTTAATTTATAATAGGACATGTCGTCACAGTGACGCTATTTTATATTTTGATTGTAATCAATTTATCTCTGATTACAGACTGACTAACTTTACAATGTTTTTACCACCTAGTTCTAAGCGACGTATTGCTAACCTTTTAGCATACAATATACACAGCGACACTGGTATGTGTTTACCAACGTTTTCTGTTAGTAGTGATACTAATACTGCTTTTGTAACTAACACTTATACAGATACTAACACTTTTATTGATACACCTTGTAGTTTAAACTGTTAGGTGCGACAACAGGTAGGCTGCATGTGTTGAATGTTGTTCATCAAAATATGCAGGGGTTATCTGGCAAAGAATTAGAGTTAAGTTTGTTTATGGAGAATTATGATGTTCAGGTTTTATGTCTAACTGAACATTGGTTGAAGGAACATGAAGTAGCATTTATCAATGATGATTTCTATACCGTACAGAGTGCCTTTGTGAGAAAAAATGCTATTCGCGGTGGATCTTTAATTCTTGTATCAAACAAATTAAAATGTAAACAACGTTTAGACTTAGTTAATCTTTCCATTGAGCGCACTATTGAGTTGTCTTGCGTTGAACTCGAGCGATACTTAATAATTTGTGTTTATAGACCCCCTTCTGGGGACTTTACTCGTTTTGAATCTGTAATGGAGGATTCACTTAATAAGTTAAAATCTAGTAATAAATCTATAATTTTATGTGGAGATTTTAATGTTAATATCTTAGATGTTACTCCATTAAGTATCAGATTTCTCAATCTGTTTAGATCGTTTAATTTAGTTAACCTGTTTTTTGAACCAACAAGGATCACGGCTTCTTCATCAACTTGTCTTGATAATATGTTTAGTGATTGTGTTGCCGAGGACAAATTAGTGTTAAGTGACTTATCCTCTGATCACTGTGGCTTAAAAGCTAGCTTCCCTATGCCATTAAATAAAAAGCCGCAGAAAATAGAATGCAGGCCTCATACAGCTAGTCGTTGCAATAAATTTAAAAATAATGTAGCACTTAAAGTAACACCGTCAATAGTAGAGCACGAAACTCCTAATGAAATTTATAAAGCCCTTTTTGATGTTGTGCAAAATGAATACCAATCTATTTTTAAGTCTAAAACTATTAACATTAAGGGACCTTCTGTGGGCTTCAACCAATGGGCCACACCAGGTATTTACAAAAGTCGAGCCCGATTATACGAGTTGTATGGTCTTAAACAATACAGGTTTGATACAACTTTTCTAGAGTATGTTAAAAATTATTCCAAATTATTTAAAAAGATTTGTATTATTGCAAAATCAAAATTCTTAAGCGAGACCATTAAAAATTCTAATAATAAAGTTAAAGCCACTTGGAAAATCATTAACAATGAAACGGGTAAATCTGTTACACAAGATAATCACCTTGAGATCATGGTGGGTAACAAATTAGTTAATAAAGCAGCCGACGTAGCCGAGGCTTTTAATGAGTATTTTGCCAGCATACCTATAGCGACGACTCGTTCCCTAAGTTCGTCGCCGTCTAAAGCCGAAGATCTTTTGCATAGCAGCGTGTCTAAATGTGGTAACGTATTTAGTTTCGAACATGTAACGCCTCGTGATGTGGTTAACGTTTTTAATTCACTTAAGTCTAAAAACACAGGTGATTTTTGGGGCATTTCTATTAAACTATTAAGTAACATAATCGACATTGTAGCCCCCTGTCTTGCTGTTACTTTCAATAAATGCGTTGATTTGGGGACTTTCCCTGATCTTATGAAGAGCAGTAAAGTCATCCCTCTATTTAAATCTGGTAGTAAAAATGATATTGGCAATTTTAGACCAATTTCTATTTTACCTGCATTTAGCAAAATTTTTGAAAAATTAATTCTCAAACAGTTGTTAGTACATTTTAATTTAAATAATCTCCTTCATAATGATCAATATGGCTTTACAAAGGGTCGTTCGACTACGGATGCAGGTGTTGCTTTGCTAAAACACATATTTAACGCATGGGAGAACGCGCAAAATGCAATCGGTGTTTTCTGCGATCTCTCTAAAGCTTTTGATTGCGTACATCACGATACGCTTTTACGGAAACTGCGTCATTACGGTGTTCAAAACGAGGCCCTAAATGTGATAGATTCGTATTTACAAAATAGATTCCAATGTGTAGACGTAAATGGCGCGAAATCTTCCAGACTACCGGTTCGGCTTGGTGTACCTCAAGGTTCAATACTGGGTCCATTTTTATTCTTGGTTTATATTAATGATCTACCATATTATTTAAAAGGTTTTTGTGACGTTGTACTATTTGCAGATGATACCTCTCTTATCTTTAAAGTAGATAGGAATAGACACAATTTTGACGACGTAAATAGCACGCTATCAATGGTCACGGATTGGTTCACAACAAACAACCTTGTTCTTAATGCCAAGAAAACTAAAATAATTAAGTTCGCTTTACCCAATGTCAGAAATCTAGGTCCCAATATTATCCTCGCCAATCAAGAGCTGGAAACTGCCGACTCTGCTGTATTTCTGGGCATAACAGTAGATTCAAAATTACAATGGGGATTACACATATCAAGCCTAGCGGGAAGGCTAAGTTCGGCCGCATACGCCGTCAGAAAAGTAAGACAATTCACTGACGTTGATACAGCACGGTTAGTCTACTTTAGTTATTTTCACAGCGTTATGTCCTACGGTATTCTGCTGTGGGGCAAAGCTGCTGATATTCAAAATATATTTGTTCTGCAGAAGCGAGCCGTTCGTGCAATTTATCAGCTGGGTGCCCGAGTTTCTCTTAGAGATATTTTTAAGGAGATTGGTATTCTCACGGTTGCTTCTCAGTTCATCTTTGCCAACATTTTATATATTAGACAAAATATTCACCTGTACACTAAAAACAGTGATATTCACAACTTTAACACCAGAAATAAGCATAAACTACGCGCTCCTTTTCACCGGCTTCACAAAGTTCATAATTCATTCGTAGGGCTCGGTATAACATTTTATAACAAACTGCCATCTTCGTTTTTAGACTTGCCATTTAATGCATTTAAAGCCAAAGTGAAATCTAATCTTTGTTCAAAGGCTTACTATTCCATTAACGACTACTTAAATGATAAGAATAGCTGGTCGTTGAGTTGAACACAAGACAATGTTTGTAATTTATGTTCTTTCTCCAAAATTAGTTTACTGATATAATTTATGTTTTATTATTATATACCTTTTATTATTGATTGTAGTCAATCGTAATATTAACTTACACATAGTATTGTATCGAGTCTGGTTCTTCTAACCAAACAGACAGATGTGTTGCTGGAGAGTTTGTTCCGCCACTTCTTCTTTCCAGCAAAAACACTAGGAAGTGTCGAAGGGTGGGCGTTTTGGGGGACTGTCACTTGTAAATAAGTAAAGTAAAGTAAATTTTGACGTTCGAAAAGTGCTGATTATCAGCCTAGTTTGAATAAATGAGTTTTGATTTTGATTTTAAACCCAAAAAAAGTGACATCGTCTTTTTATTGCAGATTCGTATAGATTGATTCAAAAGAAACGCTAGAGTAAAATACCGAAGTTTCTAGTACATCTAGATGATGAGATATAAATTTTTGAAAATGCGTAAATTTTTATCCGGATTATTAAAAAAAAAATCATAATAAATTACCAGTTAAAGTTATCAGCAAGCTGATTAAATTCATACGTGAAGATTTTAAAGGCGCAAATTGCAAAGTTATCAAAAAAAATTAGGTTCATTTAAATCGACGTTATAATTTTTCTTTATATTTTCGATTTTATTTTATAACTCGATTACCCCTGAATTTCGCTACTTATTTTTTTTACATAAAATTGCTTTATATGTGGCCTATACACACAAAAAAATTCAAAGCCCGAATCCGTGGACTAACAAAGTTATAATCATTACAAATTTATTGCTAGGGTTGGCACTTATAAAACCAATGTAAACCCGAGTATAAATTGATTGACGAAAAAACTTATATTTACATATTGTATTTGATTCGAACTGTTGTGTCGTGATGGTCCTGTGGTTCAGGCCCGCTTTTCATACACGAGGTTGCCGGTTCCATACCGAACAAGTACAAATGTGACCTTTTAATTAAATTCATATGTACTGTCCAAATTTATTACAGACTAGCATGTCTATAATAAACTTGGTCAGTACATATGAGCGCCTAGCATGTCTATAATAAACTTGATCAGTACATATGAGCAAAGGAAAATAGAATGAAGATACCTGGACTGTATGCTCCATTAACGCGTCTCCAAGTAGAAACCGCGGTGGATTCCGGGTAGGAATATTACGAAGTATGAAAAAGCAAATTGGGTTAATGAGTAGCTAAGGTGTACTAAGACTATGATAGGTCTATATACACAATTTTTGGGTAACTGGATGTGATTCACACACTCAATACACTCAATAATAAATACCCATAGTGAGTTAGCAAGATAGGGGGAATAAATATTATACCGAAGTACTTGAGGAAGTGTGTATACTACGGCTATCATGACTGCCGGAAGTACGGTCAATATTCCTATCAGCATCTTACTGATATTCTATCAAGGAAGGCAAGAGACCTCTCTCTTGCCTTCGTTGATAGAGTATCAGAGCCTTATTCCTTGTCATCAGTTCCCTGGGATCGCTATTGCCCAACTGCCTTGCGGGTTTATTATTAATAATGGATTCAGCTACATTATTAAATTTTAATATTGATTTTACCCAATCAAACAGTTGCTAAAATTTAAATTTTAAGAAATAATAATAAACAACACTTGATGAATTTAAATGATGAAACTTGTTGACCAAATAGATAACTAATGTAATCTAAACTTAATAATAAACTTTCATTGCAGATATTTTAAATATCAATATCATCAAAAACCAAAACTAACTCAATCAATCATTAATCATTTTCTGCAGTCAACATTTCGTGGTCGTCTATATCATCAGTAAATTCTTTTTCATTGTGATTTGGTTTAAGTAACGCCACAGCAGCAGCAGGCAATGGACGTTTTTTCAAATGTTTGGAAGCTTTGGAGCTGCATTTCAGCAGCAATAATTGGGTCGGAAGACACTAATGCTCTATGAAACAGATCATACATTGTTTGTTTACGATCAAATTTGCGCGCGTGGTGCTCACGATCAGTTCGCCAATATTTTCTCTAAAGAGCTGATTTTGATGTCACATTTGGACATCAAACTAGGAAGAGTTGATTTTATTTCATCTTCAGTACGAGAAATTTGATAGTCAGCCCCAATTGTGTTCACAATCAAATTTACTCGTTCTGAAAGAGATAAATTGCTTTTTCCTTTCATGAGCTGGAAAATATCCAACCTCGATAATATTTTTGAACCTGAAGTTCCTTCACCAGACGCCTCTTTTAGTACTGGAGCGATCACCCTCGGAGGTTGAAGGATGTCGGCTGTGGCGCTATCCACAACTTCACTTGCCACTCGTGGACCAACATGACGGTTGGCGCCCTCATGCCCTCCTAGCAGTAAGTCCTCTGATCGGAGCTCAGAAGGACATCTCTCAGCAGCATGGGTCAAGTGCTGTTGAGGCAAAGTGGCATCAAGGGTCTGTGACGGCTCCATGATGCCTCACTCCCGTTCCTCCAGGCTACGTGTAATGATATGAGGTTTTATAAAATGTGTTACCTTATCCTAGTGTATAAGTCTTTTACTAACAAAATTGGATCATATGTTGTCCCAAATAAACCAATTATTATTATTTAAAAGCCTATCTAGGGTGGACCTCTTCCCATACCACACGTATCTTTTCATCAGAAATTGTCACAACTACGGATTATACATGAACGTGTACTGACTGATTCATAATAAAGAATGTAAATAATACTTGGAAAATTGCTTACTCGCAAAACGTTGTTCCAGTAATTGTAACACACTAGTTTTCGTTTCATTTAAAAATACAAGAGACATTTAAAATGTCGAGGTTGGGCAAGCGTTGTACTATGAAGTCAGACATCAAGCGCCAGAACTATAGTAATCGCATCGAGCACTAATGTTTATATTCTATATCCTGATGTATCGAAATAATTTTTACTAAAATATTTTTCATATTTCGCAATATAAGTGGAGATTATATTGCAGTGTTATAAATCACAATAATTCAACATTCTTCGTTTTAATTAACAAAACAAACAAAATTAATCACAAATATATTTTTACGAAATTGACAACCCTAACCTCGATTCGATCCGGATAAACATGTTATTCATCATAACTTCGTTAGTCCACGGATTCGGGCTTTGAATTTTTTTGTGTGTATAGGCCACATATAAAGCAATTTTATGTAAAAAAAATAAGTAGCGAAATTCAGGGGTAATCGAGTTCTAAAATAAAATCGAAAATATTTAAAAAAATTATAACGTCGTTTTAAATCAACCTAATTTTTTTTTGATAACTTTGTAATTTGCGCCTTTAAAATCTTCACGTATGAATTTAATCAGCTTGCTGCTAATTTTAACTGGTAATTTATTATGATTTTTTTTTAATAGTCCGGATAAAAATTTACGCATTTTCAAAAATTTATATCTCATCATCTAGATGTACTAGAAACTTCGGTATTTTACTCTAGCGTTTCTTTTGAATCAATCTATACGAATCTGCAATAAAAAGACGATGTCACTTTTTTTGGGTTTATAAAACACTGTGTGACGTAATGTCAGATGAAAAGTAAACATTGAAAAATTATAAGATTTAATCATTGAGGTTTTAATATTTTATAAAAGATGAGGATGATTAGTAAAAGTGTAATTATAAATACTATATTTCCCCAACATTTTGGTTATCTTTATAGCAGTATTATATATAAATTAACAAAACAAAAAATAATACTGCATTTGTTATAATAATAATAAAATGAATGTATATAGAGTACTAACTCATTTTCTTTAACTATTTTTTCGTGACTTTCTTCATTAATAAATGCACTTTGTTTATTCATATTTAAAACACTTTGTACACAAATTATACGAGTACAGATATTCACTGTTGTACATAGATGATAAATACCTATACACCTATATACTTTCTCACAAACAGCTGATTACGGTAGTTTTCCAATACAACCAATGCCACCTAAAGGCGGGTTGCTGAACTAAAGAGACAAGCGTGATATTGCAAAAAGTCATTGTCAAGTGTCAATTTGTTAGGTTTTTATTTTCGTTACGGAATTTCTGGATTCGGTCCCCACGCTCAAGGCCCGCGATAGAAGCTATGCAGTAGCTTAAAAAATCTAATTAGTCCGTCAGATAGATTGCCAAAAAATATTGGACACATATCTTTTTTCCTTTTTTCACGTAAACAAAATTTACGTAAAAAAATACGTGAAAGTGACGTCATTTTTACCGGCCAGTGACGTCAAAAGCCCCCTACTCATGGTCTTTGATGCGTTTTATCTTCATCAATTTTATTAATTTGATAAAACAAAAAACACGTATCCAATATTTTTCGATAATCTAACTGACGTATTAAACAGATCTATATTTTTTATGTCAAGAAATTTTCCTATTTCCGTTTGTTCGAGCGACCGCGCGCAACGAAACCACCTTCACAGCGCGCGGCTGTCGTGTGAGCAAATGTTCGAGAGTTCGCCGCGTGTATTGTGGATCCACCTTTAATTTCTGTGCCAAGCACCCAGCATGTGGGTCGAACAATAATTCGTTTGTGTGCTCGCAATCCCTTTCCAAGTCGGCGCTATCCGTAGCTATAGATGACTGCAACTTCGGGCATACAAAAAAAGAGATATTTTGAACTTGGCAGAGGAAGTGTTAAACTTCGCTCACATGGACAAAATTCCAAAAAACAATGGCAGTCTTTCATACATTAAAATAGTTGAGAAGAAATGGTAGCATCTACATGTCAAAAATATCTTAAAATGTTAACCTTCAGCCCCTAAGTAACTTTGTTCAAGAATTAAGTCCAGACAGGGAACCAAAAAAAAAAATAGATTTGAACAATGAGGCAAAATCGGAGTCCAAAGGGGCAGTAGCACGTCACGAAGGGCAAGATCAAAATCCTTTTGGCACGCACAAGTCACTCAAAGCGAAGGGAAAATCAGTCCTCAAGCAATGCAAGTCAAAGAGAAAAAGAAAATAGAAAACAACACGTAAAGTATCACAACCAACACGAAAAGCGCAGGAGCATCAGTGACAGGCCGCACTTCATGAGACATTGACATTTCATTTTAGCTGGTGTTGCCATAACATTAAATAGAATTGTTACAAAGATTATTATGATTGCGATGTTTAATAATTTCAAGAAAATTAAATTCTTTTTCAGAAACTTTAAAAAAAAAACACTTTTACTAGTACTGGTATATGTAGTACCTATAGTTATTTCAAAAACATGTATTGTATTTTGTGTGATATTTTGATGGTTTTACAAGTTTACACGAAAAGTAAGTTTAAATATAGTAAATGGTAACACTTGGATAGTGTAAAAGTCATTTGATAGTCCCAAAAATGTATGTTTTTTACTGTGGTCTTAAATGAAACACATTTTCATTTGAAAAATCATAGAAATATAATTAATCTCATTTTATATTTTAATAATTTCTAGACACTATCATTTTTGTCAATTATTTTTCTGCCATTCTCCTTTAGTTTTTTTTATCATCGAGGTTTTACGTTGGCACATCTTCTGTAAAAATAAAACCAAATAAGCATCAATGTAATATTTTTGTTTCAGAGTCAGTTTGGAAATCACACCGCAAACTATTAAATCCGTCGTTCAACCAACAAGTGCTGAACAATTATTTGAATGAAATGAACGTGCAAGCTCGAAAACTTGTTTCTCAATTAGATTTGATAGATAGCCTGTCTAGCGTTACTCGTAAGTATAACCGTGTGTGTGTAAATCGACATTGTCTATATGTTATGAACATTGGCGTTAAATCAAAAGAGCGGCCTTTTTTATTTTATTTTAGGGGTGGGAAATCATCAAATAACCCCTCCCGCTCTTGGGCAGAGCGGAAGGGAGTGTCAGACTGCTACTGACTAATAACCACCTATGTTCCTTGTTAGCCCTTGTACCGAGGCCATGGTATCTCTTTCGAGCAACCTGCAGCCCCGATGGGAAAAAAAGAAAAGGAAAAACCCTTAGTTAGTGATATCTCGGCACCACGATCCTGAAGTCGCTTTGACGTAGAATCACTTATTATATTTTAAATCCCTTATCAAAACGATAGCTTGATTTATTCTTATTCTTTAACGTGTGGTTAGTGCCTTAACTGATCTCAGAGTTTTCATACCGTACATTGCGTCTGACTTTGCTTAACATGCCATCGAGAAATATCTCTAAAGAATGCTGGTTTCCTTATGCTGCAATGTTAACCTTCAAAAAAACAATCTTATACTTGGCTTAAAATACCTCTCAAGCCTGCTGGTTCGGTGTTTTCCTTCACCGAAGCAAGTGATAATTATACAATACGGACACGAATCAGAGGTGTATTTACTAAGTTTATTAAAAAACTATAATTATTTTCCTTTGCAGGGACCTCGCTAGGACTGAATACCCATGATCAAACTACGATCGATACAGATTATGCAGAAGCTATTGAAGATTTATTTGCTTTATATTGTGACAGATTTCAAAAAGTGTGGTTGCATTTGTCTTTTATATTCAACTGGAGTGCAATGAAGCGCAAACAAACTAAACTTTTGAAGAAGCTGAAGAACATTATAGATCCAGTAATATTTTTCACTTATACATATGTAACCGTTACTTATATAATTATGCAAATGTAATACAGCTGGTGCCGTATTTTTTTACAACAAATGAGAGGTCTGAGATCTCGATTCCTTTAAAAAGTTGTGTCACGTACAAACATAGGTACCTTAATAGTTTGGTAGGTAGGTATCAGGTTGTATCATTGTGAGGCTAACTCTTTTTTTAATTTCAGGTAATAGATAAGAGAAAAGCTGAACTTAAGGCAAACAATGATCCGGATATGTACTCGACACAAGGTAATCAAACAAACAAAATAGTTTTGATTGCATAATTACAAACATATTAATATACACACATCAAAAGTGTCTAGGGATCAACATATATTTTTGCAATAACTTTTCTCCTGATTGATATTAATTAAAATTTTCTTTAAGGATTCATCAAATAAAGTGTTTTCGTTTGTCACAGTAACGATAAACCAAGTCACCTTTGCATTAATAAAGAAATTTGCCATTTTCCTAATAAAGGGATTTTTGACATTTGAACCACTAACATTAAAGTTCGAAAAAAAGACTGAAATAACAGTTTTCTTTAAAATTTTATTGGGTAACTTAAACAATTAATAATCCGTGTTTCTACCGCGAACACTAACAACACAAGAACATCGGTTTGGCATACTCAAAATGAGTTCATCCAAATCACGCTGTGGAATGGCCGCCCATGTTCGTTGCAACAACAAAAAAAGGTCTTCTTGCGACTGGATACCCTCCATATTCGGCAGAGCTCTTCTCTGTAGCATATCCCATGCATGCTCAATCGGGTTCAAGTCTGGCGACTGAGCGGGCCAGGGCAGGACATTGATGTTAGCTGCGGCGAGAGTCTGTCTTACAACTCTTGCGGTGTGCGGTCGTGCATTATCATGCATTAACTGAAATAAGGGACCGATTTGCACTTGTAGAGGAACGATGACGTCTGATACAATCGTCTCAGCATAAATTTGAGCGTTGAGGTTGCCTCTGATCCAAATCAACTCAGTTCTTCCGCCGATCCAAATACCCGCCCATACCATGATGGTTCCACCACTATAAGGATGGACTTCCTGGCAGGATTTTAATCGCTGTTGGCGTCCAGGGGTTCTCCAGTGTCGTATACGTCTTGTATCCGGTCTCATACCAAAACGAGACTCATCAGAAAAGCACACGAAACGCCATTGTTCTTCTGCCCAATTTCTGTGTTCAAGAGCCCATTGATATCGAATCCTACGATTGTGCATTGCTATAGGTGGTACCCGTAGCGGTCTTCGGGAATTAAGGTTCACTTCATGCAAGCGGTTTCTGACTGTTTGGTCGCTAATTAAGTTCCCTGAAGAGTGATGAAGCCTCACGGCTAACATCATGGCGGTTATTGTTGGAGCTCTTCGAGTTAAGATTTGAATGTATCGGTCTTGTCTCCGTGTGGTGCAGCGATACCGTCCTCCATGGCGCTCAGCCACGGTACCAGTGCTTCGGTAACGTGTCCAAAGTCGACTGATAACACTCTGACTTGTATTCAGAGCTAAAGCCACAGTACGTTGCCGGGAACCAGCTTCTATCATTCCCACGGCTCTGAGCATTTCTTCCCTGCTTAAATGACGTCGCCGCTCCATAATAACGTTGGTTTTAATCAGTAGTAGGGAAACAGTAGCACTAATAATGTCTTCAATGCGTTGTATGTTTTTATAGGGAAAATATTGACAGCTGATTTTCATCTTTTACTCGAATTTGATTCACAGTTCCTGATTCAAATTATGAAATGCACCAAAAAGGATCCATATAAATTTATAAAATCATAAATTTATTACAAAGCCACATCTCAATCTCAAGAAATCCGCATAAAAATGCTTGATCCCTAGACACTTTTGATGTGTGTAGTTGTAAAAATTTCTAGTCTAGTCGACAAATTGAAAATGGTACAAAATAGAGATACTGCTCTTAAAATTATGTGCGATAGCTCATTGGATCCGGAATGACGTCTAGAAAAATGTGCCAGAAGCGTGTATTAGCACATAAAAAATTGCAAAAGTTATTAACAATTAAAGATGAAAAGAAAATGGCATTTCGTTTTTTGCCAATATTTAATAAACTATTAATATTTAAGAAATTTCAAAAAAAGATTCTGAAAGAGGAGGAAATTTCCAATAAAAAACTCCTAACTCCCGGAACTCTATCTCCATTATTTATAATTTTAATTTAACGCTGAAAATAGGTCTGCGCGTGACATTTTTAGGATGCGCGCGTGGCGTCAAAAGCGAGTACGGCACATTAATTAATTTATTTAAGGTATTGAATATATTTTTTTAAATTTGAAAAAAATATGGTGTGTTCTGAACACTATAATTAATTTATTCCCATTGGAAATTTTACTTAAAGTTAATTTTTCAACAAGTTAAACAATTGTTAACTAACGAAATTTTCTCGAACTACCGTCTTAATTGTAAGTGAAAAAAAATGTTTAAATAATGGTCGTAAAAAATTTTCGCTTCGTAGAGCCTTTCTTACATACATACTTAACAAGATCGTGCCATAAAAGTTAAAAAAATATTTATACTTTGTTTATAACAATTTTTTTACTTAAACAACATTACTTGGATTTTTAAGTTTTTGTTTTAGTAAAAAAATTGTATTAAGTATGACTGTATGTAAGAAAGGCTCTACGAAGCGAAATTTTTTTACGACCATTATTTAAACATTTTTTTTCACTCACAATTAAGACGGTAGTTCGAGAAAATTTCGTTAGTTAACAATTGTTTAACTTGTTGAAAAATTAACTTTAAGTAAAATTTCCAATGGGAATAAATTAATTATAGTGTTCAGAACACACCATATTTTTTTCAAATTTAAAAAAATATATTCAATATCTTAAATAAATTAATTAATGTGCCGTACTCGCTTTTGACGCCACGCGCGCATCCTAAAAATGTCACGCGCAGACCTATTTTCAGCGTTAAATTAAAATTGTAAATAATGGAGATAGAGTTCCGGGAGTTAGGAGTTTTTTATTGGAAATTTCCTCCTCTTTCAGAATCTTTTTTTGAAATTTCTTAAATATTATAAGTTTATTAAATATTGGCAAAAAACGAAATGCCATTTTCTTTTCATCTTTAATTGTTAATAACTTTTGCAATTTTTTATATGCTAAAACACGCTTCTGGCACATTTTTCTAGACGTCATTCCGGATCCAATGAGCTATCGCACATAATTTTAAGAGCAGTATCTCTATTTTGTACCATTTTCAACTTGTCGACTAGACTAATCCTTAACATAGCCACAAGGCACTTGTTCTGCCCTGATTGCGATCACCTTTCATTCCGTACCATACCTGGAAACCTTCTTGTTACGTAGATATTGTAGGTCAAAGGAACCACTTTACCACAGTTTTTTTAGGGTTCCGTACCTCAAAAGGAAAAAACGAAACCCTTATAGGATCACTCGTATGTCTGCCTATCCGTCTGTCTGTCCGACCATCCCCCCTCCCTTATCTCCGAAACCACTGAGCCTACAATAGGGAAGTTAACTGACTAAATAAAATATGATTCTTATTAGTCTGTTAGATTATCGAATAATATTGGATACGTATTTTTTGTTTTATCAAATCAATAAAAAATTGCGAAGATAAAACGCGTCAAAGATTTGAGTGGGGGGTTGTGACGTCACTCACCAGTAAAAAATGTCATACTAATGTCTCACAATATGACGTCACACGAGTTTTCAAAGCACTGTATCGTCTTCATTGTTTGTTTACGTGAAAAAAGAAAAATACGTGTCCAATATTTTCTGGAAATCTATCTGACGGACTAATTAGATTTTTTTAGTTAACTACCCTATTTTGAAAAAAATACAGAAATTAGTTCAAAACGTATCGACTACAGGAAAATTTATGAAAAGGATATGGTGCTAAAAAAGCATGGAAAATCTCTCAATCTCTATATATCTACTACAATGACACGGAACCCTTCATGTGCAAGTCCGACTTGCACTAGGTCAGCTTTTTTTTAATTCAACTTTACCCATTAGTGGCCAAATCAAAACTACTGAGCGGATTTTCAAAATTCTTTTATTAATTGAAATTTAGTAGCTACAAGAGTAAATAATAATTATATCAAAAAGTATTTTTTTTTTTGTTTTCATGAATTTACAGTGGTATGCCCAAATTGGCACAATGGCCACTTATGAGTGAAATTAGTGAAACATGATTTTTCAATACACAAGGTTTATTTGCATTTATATCAAGCCCAGCGGCCTCTGATATGGCATACAAGACATCGCACTTGTTTCGGAAGCTTTTCAGGCACGTAATCAACCCCATCCAACCGTAAATTTTCAATTTTACGTCTTGAAGGTCGACCAGAACATCTTTGGGATGACAGTTTTAGGTGCTGCCTGGTGACACTTCGGCGGAATAGTAATTAGTTCATTGGCCACGGTGTCCCTTTCTAACCTACTCCCAGCCCCGGCAGGCGTCAGGCCCTTTCAATGTTGCTGACATCTGTTCGAGGTGCGCGTGGAACACGAACGCGCCGTCGACACGACTTGTCGTCATAAGACGGACTGACGGTGAGCTATCCCATTACTGGTCCACAGGCTCGCGCCTTCGGTGGTCGGAAGCCATGACGTGGCCCCTGACACCTGGACCGTCTCCCACCGCGGTTGGGACGAGAGGTTCTCTCCCTCTTACGTTCCGCTACCTCCTTCGCTAGCATCACTGCTTTGCAAAAGGAGGTGACGGCGTCCTATTCCCTCTCGCTCCGGACCATGGATTGAACCAGGGCCGGACGCGAGAGGACGCCGTCGTCAATCGGCGCTTCAAGAACACGGTGGGGCTCCGCCCAAGCGGAACAAACCTGCACAGCGTGCTCCACCGTATCCTCCGACCGATTCTCGCAATGGAAACATCCGTTCGTTTTCTCCCGTCCGATTTAGTGCGTGGTGATGCGTGCGTGGTGGTGATCTCCAGAACCAATTGTGTCCGGTGAGGACCTGTATCATTCGGAAGGCGAGGAGGCCGTGACGCCTCTCCAGCCACTCCTCAAAGAGGGAACTTATCGCCACTATCGTAGCGTGCACTGCTCGGGGTTGCGACAGTCGTTCTCTCCATGTCGCCATGAGATCACACCGGAGGTCTATCCACTGAGTGGCCATTTGCTGCAGCATCCTTAGTATTTCATTGGGATATCATTTGGTAGGGTACTAGGTGCCACATCATTATCACCTTCTTCTTCGTCAGTCACGACGCTTGGTTCTAGTATTTCACCACCACATTGCTAAATCATACTCCAAATCGTCGTCACTATCCTCTGCTGTTCTCCTGTCAGCTTCTTCTAAGCCACATAAGTCATTAGTGCCACTAAAATATTGCTTGCGATTCATATTGACTCTGTAAATAAAATGTTTATTTTTAGTACACTTGTAGCCGTTGTTCCCAAATTGGCACACCAATATTTATGTAACTATATTTTTACACACATGTAAAATAACTGCAATAAAATAGCTTTGAATGTTAGATTAGTTACTTATTTTATGAAAATATGAACAATATTTACAATATTTATAATAAATAATAATAACAAAAGCACGCTTACCTGTACTGCCATCCGGATAACGATCTTCAGTGACACCAAAAAGTAAGATTTTTGAATAAACCATTATAGTTCGTTGTAATTACTTATTGAACACACTCTCGACTGCACAACAAAGTAACACAATATTAACTATTGTCAATACTTTTTTCATCTACCTTCATTTATTAAGTGTTCCCAAATTGGTACAGTGGTCAAGAATGGGTTAATGTAACCAGTTTACTTTAAATACTTAAACACAATGTTTTGCGTGCGTTACAACGAGTCCTACCGTAAACCGTATTTTTTCACTCCAAAAAAGCCGGTTCACAGCAATTATGTGTACGTAGGGTTAATCTTTTTAAATTATAGAATGCATAATTGAAGGTTTCGTGAAGGGTTGGTTCGAGGCGGCACAGGAAAAGAGCTCTTGGATGGAATTAGGAGAGGCTTTTGCCCTTAAAAATACGTATACCTCTTCCCCATGGGTGTAGATAGAAACTACAGAACGCCTAAAACGATTGCTATTTCTAATGACTGTTCCTACAGAACTCATTATTTTTCAGGAAAATTCAAACCAGTCTTGGATCAAATGCTGAATATGACTGAAGGTGTAGATACTTTCACAGACACTGAGATTAGGGAACACCTGGATACTTTTGTGGCCGCTGCTTACGACACAACATCTTCGACTTTGACATTTATTATGCTAGTGATAGGATCAGACCGCGATATGCAAGAACGAATTTTTAAAGAGTGAGTAATATTTTCATATTTTATATACGTTTTTGACTAGCGTTGAAAAAGCAGGAATAATTCCCGTTTCTTTACAATTCCGTTGTTGTTGTTTTTTCAATGTTTCTTTTGAAAGTTTCATGAACGTTGACCAGTATTTTCAGGTTTTTCTCAATAAAACGGAAAACTACTATGATTTTTTTCACACACCCAAACTACTACTCTACCAGCTAAATGTGCCGTTTAGCTGGTAGACACTTAAGTCTACCAAATATTTCATAAATGAATGCCTTAATCGAAAAAGTAATTGAACAAACTCGCAATAATTTTAAAGACCTATCCAACGACATCCCACACAAAGGGCTTCGCGAGGAAAAAAATTACCCCACTTTTGTGTGTACTGGAGATACGCTATAAAAATAATTTCTAAGATTTTATATTACCACTTTGTCGGCGTAGTAAATTCAAGCCAAATTACAGCTTTATAATACTTGCAGGGCTATAGTGCAGACAGACGGGCATGGCGAAACTATAAGGGTTCCTTACTACGAAAAAAACGGGTTGTTGACTACGAAAGCCTAAAAATGGTAACGATGAAAATGGTTAATTTTTTTAATTAATTTCAGAATACAAGATGTACTACAACACGAAGATGATGATATAACTAGACACGATCTATCGAAACTAGTGTACCTGGAGGCTGTGATCAAGGAGACGATGAGAGTGTACCCATCCGTTCCACTAATCGCAAGAAAAGTTGAAAAAGATGTCAATCTGAGTATGTACCGTTACAACATTGGTCATAAAATCTTCTTCAGCGAAATACTCATTAAATTTTGTATACTTTCAGGGAACTGCACGTTGCGAGCTGGTAGTACTTGCATTATAGGGGTATACGGACTTCTCCGTCACCCCATGTGGGGTCCGGACGCGGATCAGTTCAGACCGGAGCGATGGCTGAACTCGGCTACTTTGCCAGATCACCCCAGCCTTAATGCTACCTTCGGTATTGGCAAGCGAAACTGCATTGGTAAACATATTAATAATTATTATTATTTATTATCAGGCAGTACGATGAGACAACTGATAGCTACCTATATCATGCTGTTGCCAACTTGGTGAAAATCATGTGGGGTTTTCTTGCAGTATGATATGTTTGTCTTAGTCGATTTTTAAGTTGTTTTATGTTTTGGGCTGAGACTATAATAATATCTTCTTGGACCTTATTTCACCCTTTTTTTTTGGGGAGTGGGAAATCATCAAATAACCCCTCCCGCTCTGGGTAGAGCGATAGGAAGTGTCAGACGTCTTCTACTGACTAAAAACCACTCATGTTCCTTCTTAGTCCTTGCGCCGAGGCCGCGGTATCTCTTTCGAACAACCCGCAGCCCCGACGGGCAGCTTATTCCACCCTATGACTGTTCGGTTGCTTAAAAACTGAAAATTAACAATTCTGAAAAACAATTGTTGTCAGAAATAACGTACATTTTACCAACAGCCACTAATGTAATTAATAGAACCATTGCTATTTTCCTATTTGTTTTTATCAAGGGAAAATGTCGTGTAGAAAGTTTTGAGTATGTGGAGGGGTATAAAATTAGAGGAAGACCAAAGAAACGATAGATGGACTATGTTAAGGATGATAATAATATGGCAAGAAAGGAGTCTGATGAGATGACTAGTAATAGAGAAGTATGGAATAAGAAGACATGCTACGCCGTCCCCAAATGAATTGGGATAAGGTCAAGAGAATGATGATGATGATGTATTGCTATCAGAAAATCCAATGTTGGAATAAGTTTGTCGCAATGCAGATCGAAATTTCTCAAAATATTGGTGTGTGAACTGTAACGGTTCTTAAGGTAGTCCTTACCGTCCTATCTGAAAAATTATCGCTGACGTGGGGTACTTGTAATAGTATCTCTGCGAAGTTTTGTGTACAATGAAGAATTAGACTGGAGCAGAATATTAACTACGTATTTTGTATTTTACAGGTAAATTATACGGCATGATGGTGATGAAGGTGGCGTTGGCGCATATTTTACGGCGATACCATGTAACCGCTGACATCGACAAAGTAGTGTCCGAATTTGATGTAGTTTTAAAACCAGTAGAAGGAAATCTTATTACTTTAACTCTTAGATCATAGATGTGTATTATCAAGATTAGCCACTGTTTACCAGTAAATCTTTTCTGACTAAAAATGTTATTCACAACAGCTAGCTTAAGTACAAATACAAAATAATATTTTATTTGAACAAAAGCATATTTTTTTTTGTGTTCGTTAATATTGCGTTACTTTAGTAACTGTGTCACAGTTATCAGGGCTCACCCCTGGAGGGAAATACAACATAATGTGCTGACATTTATTAGGACGTGTTCTAAGCGACCAAAAAAACCAACAAAAAATGCACCAGATTCAGGAGCCCTGATGGATGGCGAAAATATAGTTGATCATTGTCACCAGGTTTTAGAGGAGGCTTTGGGTAATAAATCTGGAGATAATGATCTTATCACTAAACTCAACGCAAACCAATTTTACACAATCGGGTACGCAGATGATTGCACTACCGTCATTTCGGCGAAAGTAACAAAGGGCAAAGAGACAATCTGTAAAGTCACTAATCAGCTAAAGACAAATATTCATCCAAACGAACTTATTCAATATTTGTGCAAAACTAAACTAAGAAATCACGTTCTAAATGATCATACATAACTTTATACCAACTTGCTACTGCGCGTAAAGCGTTGCTTTTATTGTGGCACCGTGTTCGCATACCTTATTCTGGTATGATTTTTGTTACTACAGTAACTTAGCTTTTTACGGGTGAATGTATAAATAAAATTGCAAGATTTGTGTTTCTTGAAAGTTTATGCAAAATGTAATTTTATGTATGTTTATCATTACATAATTAACACTTTGGGCCAAAAAGTTCGTAAACTAGCACAGAAAAAAAAATATTTTGTTACTAATTGATTTAATTATTCAAAATCGCCTTCGGGGACGATACAACGATTATAGCGGTCATACCGTTTTTGTAGTATGATTTGTCTTTAGCCTTTTTTTTGGGGATGGTGGGAAATCATCAAATAACCCCTCCCGCTCTGGGCAGAGCGAAAGAGAGTGTCAGACTTCTACTGACTAAAAACCATCCATGTTCCTTCTTAGCCCTTGTGCCGAGGCCGCATTATCTCTTTCGAACAACCCGCAGCCCCGAAGGGTTCGTCTTTAGCCTCAAAATAGGTTTCAGCTTCGGCGAATACCTCTTCATTGGCACAAAATTTCTGTCTAGCGAGCATCTTCTTGCAGTCTGAGAACAGGAGAAAGTTGCTGGGGGCCAGATCTGGAGAATACGGTGGGTACAGAAGCAATTCGAAGCCCAATTCATGCAATTTTGCCCATCGTTTTCATTGATTTGTGTTTGTGTTTTTGGTCTATTGTGAGCTCACGCGGCACCCACTTTGTAGAGAGCTTTCGCATACCCAAATATTCATTCACGATATGTCCAACACGTCCCTTTGATGTCCTTAGGGTCTCAGCTATCTCGATCAACTTAACTTTACAGTGTTCCAAAAATGCTATAACTCACAAACTAATAGTACGACAGCTGTCAAACTTATACACTTGTCTTTTGAAGGATAGAGCTAACTAAGCTCATATGGATTTAATACTAGTAGCGCAATCTATGTGTTTGTATGTCAACATTTTATGATATACAATTGGTGATACTCAGAGGTGGTAGAAATGAAATAGCGGACTGTAAATCTAGGTAGGCTCGTATATTAAACTAGTGGACGTCACGTGGTTTCACCCGCGTAGGTCCCGTTCCCGTAGGAATACAGGGATAAAAAGCTTAGGTCACCCGGGGATAGTAGGTTTTACCCGACTGCAAGGAAAGGGTTATGTTTTTTTTAAGTTTATTCATTACAGTCATACACACACAAAAATCTATAGGGTGTAAAAGTACCCTTAACGCAAACGAAAGGCACTTGTTCTCCCCACCACTGCGATCATTTTTTTTGTTCTAGACCATACCTGGGAACCCCCTAGTTACGGAGATATTGGGGGTTAAAGTTCCAAATTTTTTACAGCTGTTTTTGTAAATACTAGTTTTTCAGGTTATAACTTTTCTTAAATTACCTCCATGACCCGTTTACTATTCAAAGCATCCACTAGCACAATGTTTTAAGAGTGCTACTTTGAGTTTTACCGTAAAATGTGATTTTTGACCCCAAAAAAAAAAGTCATTTCCCAGCAAAAATTTTTGCGTAGGGGTACTTAGTTTGATGTACAGAATGTTTGGTTGACGGATGCGTGAAGGGTTCGTTTACACCCTGTATACATATAATAAATCTGTAGAAAAATAATTTTTGTACATCGAAAATATTTAAAAAAAAAATTGACAGGGTATTAAAGTATAACCAACAGAACACATTTCCAGCATTTTTGAAATTTTTGTCTGTTTGTCTGTTTCGATGACTAAGCATCACGTCAAATTTACGAAACGAATATAAGTAACTTTTATACATAAATATTGTGCGTAACTTGGGCTATTAGTTAGTCTTTGTTTCAACGTAATCGGTGCTCTCTATCAAAAGATATATGAATTTATAGTTTTCAAGAAGAATTTATCATTATGGTCAAGAATGAGACAAGCAACGACATCTATTGAACGAATATGGTACATAATAATAAATGCCGTCACAAGATAACTTTAAAAAAGTAATGATAGCAAAAGGTACGTAGATATTAGTCTAAATGACGTTGCTTTCAAAATCTACATAGCCTAAACCCTATAGTGTGTTTGATCGCTCTTTTTTAGCAGTTTATCTTCGTCTTCGACACTGATGGCGTTATTCATTGATGTCATTTTCTGAACCGCGGTGTTATTAAACATATGTTTCGTGAATAGTCAACAAATAAAAATTTACCAATTACACAGTATAAAATACTATTTTTTTTTAAACTAAATTAAAATTAGATAAAACCCATGACATATTATTTTTTGTACCGTGTGGGAATCGAACCTGCGACACGCAGTGCTACTGTTAATCGTCCAGCCACTGCGCCAACCATGTCGTCATATAGATGTGGTATGTTGTTAGCCCTATGTGTCGAGGCCGCAGTATCTCTTTCGAAAAACCCGCAGCTCCGACGGGCGTCGGTCTTTGGGGGCCCCTTCAATGTTGCTGACATCTCTTTGAGACGCGCGTGGAACACGAACGCGCCTCCATCGTCATAGGACGGACGAACGATTAACTAGCCCGTTACTCACCGTTCACAGGCCCGCGCCTACGGTGGCCGGAAGCCATCACGTGGCCCCCGAGGCCCGGAGCGTCTCCCGCGGCGGCTGGGATGAGAGGTTGTCTCCCTCTCACGTTCCGCCACCTCTTTCGCTAGCATTACTGCTTCGCAGAAGGAGGTGACGGTGTCCCATTTCAGATTCGATGTCCCAGATTCGGTACAGGTACCTCTCGAAACAGCCTCTCCTTTTTTTTGTGGTTCGTAAATGATCACCCACGTTCCTTCTTAGCCCTTTGTGTTTCGGGGCCGTGGTATCTCTTGCGGACAACCCTCAGCCCCGGCAGACGTCCCTTTGGGGCCCCTTAATTGTTACTGACATATCTTTGAGGCGCGCGTGGAACACGAACGCGCCAACGACAGTGCCTGTCGACTATAGTGTACCTGTTTCAAATTTCTTCAAGATCCGTTCGGCTGTTCTGACGTGGTTGATTAACAAACACCCATCTTTAGTATTAGACATAGTCAGTACTTTGCATTACCCTCTTCTTATTTTCTACAGCGTCAGTAAGTTAACGGCAGGGCAATGATTTAGTGTACTTTTATCTAAGCGACGCATTTTAGTTTCCGACAAGCACGCGAACGAAGTCGCGGGCACAGCTAGTACAAAATACAAATCTTTCCTCTTTATAATATTAGTGTAGATTATAAGAACGCACGCGCGCCTCTGGTCTGTATCGTTTGAGTGAATGGTGATGCGGGACTAGGGCGGAATGGGACCAGCGGCGGCGGCAGCGGCTCTCACCACTTCATCCCCCGCTCCCCGCAAGCGGCTGTCGCCCTCCGGTCGCAGTGGTTCACGGTGCTACGTTTTGTCGCTAACAACCTTTTTTTTTTTTTTTTGGTGGTGGGAAATCATCAAATGACTTCTACTGACTAAAAACCACCCATGTTCCTTCTTCGCCCTTCATGTCGAAGCCTCGGTATCCCTTGCGGACAACCCGCAGCCTCGACAGGCGTCGGCCCTTGCGGGCCCCTTCCATGTTGCTGACATCTCTTTGAGGCGCGCGTGGAACACGAACGCGCCGTCGACACGGCCTGTCGTCGTCATAAGACGGACGGACGGCGAGCTTACCCATCACTCACCGTCCACAGGCCCGCGTCTACGGTGGCCGGAAGCCATCACGTGGCCCCGGAGCGCCTCCCGCGGCGGGTCGCCAACAACCTCAGATCAAATAATAGGCCAACAACAATATTTTTAACTTCCTAAATTAATGTTGTCAAGTGAAATCATTGTAACTTGTTATTGAGAAATTTCTTTAACCATTTCCAAACATTCGCATTTGTAATATTAGTACCTACCTAAAGATAAATGAATGTCTTATTTATTTCACAAATTGTCTAACTAAATAACAACATTCTCACGATTTTGGCATACCCTAATCAATTAACTCGATATTGCGTTCGAATGACGCACAACCGCACAACATTAAAAACTAGTTCTTGCATAGAGTCGTGTTGCTTTTTTTTGTGGCGAAAGGCATCTGAGGCTAGCAGAATAAATTATTTATTGAACACAATCAACGACACACAGTTAATCTCTCAGAAGAATACCGATAGGGCCTTGAAGTTTCTCGAGACACAATTCTCCGACACGCAGTTGACGTCCGGAACCAAACCTCACTCAGAGATCTGTGGAAGGATCACTGTTAATACTGTATTGGTTTGAGCATCGTATTGGATATATTGTCTGTAATGTTGCTATAACTAGTGGTAAATAAACAAATAATTTATTAACCTGCGCTTGCTCCTAAAGCCGATATCTAAATAGTCTCATTTTTGGGCGAAGCCGAATAATCGGTCTCTGTTAGAAAGTTACCAACGTCGAATCCCACAGGAGTAAATCCTGTGGCTATTTTTATTCGTGATAAGGAGACTGTCCAGTTGGTCTAGTGTCCGCAAGTGCAACTGATCTGATGAGCACGGGGTTCTTTTCCCAGGTCAGGCAAAGTAATATTGGTTTTTTCCAAATTTCTCAGTAGCAGCCATGAAGTCTGGATTTGTGCAAGGTTGATGGCAATAGGCTCGCCTCTTATTACATGAGCATTAAATATAACTGGTGAAATCTGTAATGTTATGTAATGTTCCCACTGCAGGGACTCAGGTCTCCTCTCTAGGAGACGGATGGGCTATTATC
The DNA here is from genome assembly GCA_949774965.1 of Diarsia brunnea. Taxonomy (NCBI): domain Eukaryota; kingdom Metazoa; phylum Arthropoda; class Insecta; order Lepidoptera; family Noctuidae; genus Diarsia; species Diarsia brunnea. The sequence goes on along the minus strand of OX459019.1, from coordinate 8,715,002 downwards.
CTCCATGCGGGCCCAGTGCGGATTGGTAGATGTCACATGTCTTCGAATTTTTGGTTCTAAGTCATGCCGGTTTCCTCACGATGTTTTCCTTTTTTGAGACCGTTTTGAGAGCAGTAGTGATGAAATTAATGAACACATTAATTTCACCACTGAGCCACCTCTCCCACTGGTGAAATGTGGGTGTACTATTACACCTCTGTCTAACCCTTCGGAGATTACGGGCGTAATATTATGTTATGACGATAACATGTCATCAAACGGGAAAAGTCACGGGCAGAGGCAGGTAAACTATTAATAAGAATTAATTTCAAGAAGATAGTAATTTAGATTCCATTAAAAAAATAACAACTTTTTACAAGACAATTTTATTGAACGTAATTACGTGACAACTAGTAATTATTTTTATAACTTCCCAGTAAGGTTGTAATAATTGAAAGATATAAGTACTAAGTTATTATTTTATGGTCCATTGTTTAATAATAATAATGGAAAGCCGGTTTTTTTTTTAATCTGTCAAGTGCGAGTTTGGTTTGCTCATTTATACGGTTGGCGTGACAGATGAGGATGAGGTCATGGGTTCAATGCCCAGGTTATTATTGGGTTTTTCCATCTAAACTTTCGGGTCAGCTCCCAGTCAAACCGAAAGCAGCTGAAACCAGTAGTTTACTTCAAACGACTACCTGACTGCCCACCCTTCTACAGTTAGTATTGGTAAGGCCGTATATAGAAAGAAAGCTGGTAGCCGGAGCCGATCTACCAGCGCTTGTCGGCGCTGGTAGATCGGTGTCATTGTTGTGCGTGTTGTCGTACTTGTTCATTAATTTTATATGGCGGGTGGCGCCAGCGCTGACCGGCGCGTGTCGTTTTCGGAACTTGTCGGCGACTTTCGGCGCTTATCGGCGCTTGTTCATATAAATGCCTGCGCCGGTTACCTGCATGGACCGGTTCCTATAAGCGCTGGTAGATCGGCGCCGGCTACCAGCTTTCTTTCTGTATACGGCCTAATACGATACCTGGCTTGGTAAGGCTGGTTGTCAGAATTGCACGTCACTGACAACCTGTAACGACTGTCGAAGATCTACAAACGACATTGAAAATCGACTTGTTCTTCGAGCTCTTCCTCGTTAATGAAGTCATCATAAAAGTTAATTAGTCGCATTACATTTTATATTAATTTTAATACAATAGGTGCTGCCAGCGGCTTCGCTACAACTCGAAAATTATCCCACGGGAAGATAAAATCGGGATAAAAACTATCCTAATTTTCTTTTTAATTTCGTTTATGTTCGCGGATTTTCTTTGTTTCATTTCGGTCTCATCTGCAATATTTTTGAACGACCCTTCACTCTATAGGATAAACGAGAAAACATTTTCAAAGTCACAGACAGACAAACGGTCATGGTGAGACTATGAGTAGTGTTTGTTGACAACGGAACCCTAAACACGGTAAAGCAAACCAGCATATGTATTCACCAACGTGGAGATAATGACCCTCCCTCATCATCTGCCTAGCTCAGCTTCCAGTCTAACCGCCTGCGGCTGAATACCAATATTTCACAAGTGACTGCCCATCAGTTTGAACTCCACAACCCAGTTAGTACGGGCTATAGCCCCGACACTCCTTGGTAAAACTAGCGATACCTTCGCTGTCTCACTGCAAAGCGATCTGTGTGCCCCAATAGTGCGACATTAACCACAAAAGTAGAAATAGCCTTGACCGCGGGTTATGTTAGAACCAAGGTTAATGTTGTATAAAAACGTGAATAGAGATAACTGATCTTGCAACTTTGCTTAGTTTTCGAAGGCAGTTATTGCGGTTTAACTGACATAACGGAAACCGGTTGAACTGTACACGAGGAGGTGCACGCTGGTTTCGACGAGGTTAGCGCCTCTTATTAACTATACAAGCGGTCAAAGTTCAAAGAGGTAACTATGCTAATTGTTCTCGACCCGAATCAATTATAAAATGGTTAGGTTTTTTTTTCTAATAAACGGATTTCTGTAAATGTGAACACAACACGGGTGCGTGTTACGCGGCCTGTCTGGTTCTTTCACTATAACCGCGTTTTCACACACAAACAAACAAACGCAAACGTTTACCTAATTGATCTTTTTTTATTCCCTAAACCATACATTAATTTTTAACAACTAAAAAAAACAATGTACATTATTGACCAGGTACCATAACGTAAATTGATTATTTATGTCCTGTATGGCCATCTCCTGAACTTTGACGAGGGTGCAAAACTGCACCTTGTATATTGAGTGTAGAAATATCCTTTACAAAGCCAAAAGGAACTTCTTCTACCAATCATTGCGATGTGTTTTTTATTCCAGACCATACCTGGGAACTTCCCAGTTCCGTAACAAGAAAGTAAAAAGTTGGGAAAGTTTTAACTTTTTGAGAAGTTTTGTTTCAAATACAAGTTTTGAATGCTAAAACTTTACTTCAAATACCTTCACGACCTTGTGCTATTCAGTGCGCACAGTGTTTTAAGTTCGTAACGTAGAGTTAACCTGTAAAACGTGATTTCAATAAAACCCAGTAATATTTTTTACGTAGAGTTTTTACGTAGGTACTTAGAGGAAGATGTACAGAATGCTTGATTGAAAGGTTCGTGATAGTTTGTTGACATCTTGTATATTTATGTTTATACATTTAAATAACATTAAAGCCTGTTTGTAATTTCAAACAATTTTTTTTTTTACTAAATGTATAAAAAGAGTTAGGGTTCCGTGCAAAATACGTTTTTTTAAGGAGATTGGTATTCTCACGGTTGCTTCTCAGTTCATTTTTGCCAACATTTTATATATTAGACAAGATATCCACCTGTACCTACACTAAAAACAGTGATATTCACAACTGTAAACACTAGAAATAAGCATAAACTACGAGCTCCTTTTCACCGGCTTCACAAAACAATTCAAAAATTCAATTCATTCGCAGGGCTCGGCTCGGTATAACATTTTATAACCAACTGCTATCTTCTTTTCTAGACTTGCTATTTAATGCGTTTAAAGCCAAAGTAAAATATAATCTTTGTTTAAAAGCTTACTATTCCATTAACGACTACTTGTATGATAAGAATAGTTGGTCGCTGAATTGAATACAAAACAATGTTTGTTATTTATGTTCTTTCTCCAAAATTAGTTTACTGATAATTTTATGTATTTATTTTATTTTTTTTAGTTTCAATAAATGACTTTTGATTCTGATTTGAAAAAAAAAGAAATAAAACACTTGAAATTTTTAATACCTACAATTCGATTTAAATAGGGAAGTAACATTTTTATGTTATAATTCCACGAAGGTCTCGGGCAACAGGTAGTAATTTACATAAAAGACAGATGAACCTAGATAAAATTAAAAAAAAACAATAAAACTAAGTAGCATAAAACTATTAACGAAATACATTACAATTTACAAACAAATATTGGTTTACTAACCTTAGGAATAATTTGCACCGATTAACGAGTGGAAATAAAATGTAACAAAAGAATTTGGCAAAGACATTTAGGTAGTTTGTTGTCGTATCGTCGGCACCACGAAGGTGTTAGGATTTATTTGATAGTTTAAAAATGTTCCTATGAACTAGAACTACCAGTGGTTTCATTTATTGTCGTATCGCCGGAACCACCCTGTATACAGGGTGTAAATCAACCCATCACACACCCGTCAACCAAGCATTCTGTACATCAAGCTAAGCACCCCTACGCAAAAATTTTTGCTGGGAAATGACTTTTTTTATTGGGGTCACAAATCACATTTTACGATAAAACTCAAGGTTGCACTCTTAAAACATTGTGCTAGTGGATGCTTTGAATAATAAACGGGTCGTGGAGGTAATTTAAGTAAACTTATAACCTGAAAAACTAGTATTGTCTAGAACAAAAAAAAATATCGCAGTGGGGAGAACATCAGCACAAAAGCCTTTCGCTATGCTTTAGTAATGTTACTGTTTATATAGGAGACAGCAGAGAGAATGCTCTTAGATTGTTGCTAGATACGCAAAATGTCTGTGCTGGTGCTCATAGTGGCAATATTTTGCCTAGTAGTAGCAGCGTGGTCGTGGATGCTACCAACCAAAGTTAAAGAAAAAAAACAATGGGTACCGACAGCGACTTCCGAAAAGAAAATTAATTATCGGCATACCTGCGCACACCGCGAATTTTAATAAAATGTAAAAGGACTTAAAATTAGTTCAAATTTATTTTGTGTGTTATGCTCATATTATCATGGGGCCAACATAGGGGGGTTCCAATTTCTTTAATTTTTCGTCTAGGACGCTCCGGTTTCGAGATATTTGAGTTTAACTTTTTTAAATTTTGAACTCCCGTAACTCGGAAACGGTGCATCGTAGGACCTTGCTTTTCGGACCCTAAATGGTGTATATGGCCAAAATCAACCCGATACTGCAATAAAATTGGGAATTTAAAAATATATTTCTTTTTATATATTTTTTTTTTATATTTTTTTTTCTTAGGGGCGCTATGGAGATAGCGCCCCTAAGACTGCACACAATGACTGCACCAAATTTTATTTATCCCTATATTGTCAGTTGTATAATTAGGCTTTGCCTCCGTTTTTTGGCGGTCACGCCACTGCCCTATTCCCGCCCATTCATTTCCAAACTTCACCGTTGACAGCTTGACTTGACCCATCCATTTCCAAACCTCACTTCCGACAGCTTGACCTTACCCATCCACTTTCAAACCTCAACGTCTACAGCTTGACCTGACCCATCCATTTCCAAACCTCACTGCCGACAGCTTGTCCTTACCCATCCACTTTCAAACCTCACCGCCGACAGCTTGACCTGACCCATCCATTTCCAAACCTCACCGCTGACAGCTTGACCTGACCCATCCACATCCAAACCTCACCGCCGACAGCTTGACCTGACCCACCCATTTCCAAACCTCACCGCCGACAGCTTGACCTGACCCACCCATTTCCAAACCTCACCGCTGACAGCTTGACCTGACCCATCCACATCCAAACCTCACCGCCGACAGCTTGACCTGACCCACCCATTTCCAAACCTCACCGCCGACTTAGAAGTTACTTAAGTCTGACAGCTAGTCTTACTAATGGGCTTACTACACGCACAAGCTTCACCACAGTTTTGCCTGCGCAACTCGCTAAGGTTGCAATTGCAATTGCGCAGGTAAAACTGTGGTTAAGCTTGTGCATGTGGTAGGCCCTTAAGGGATACCGTTCCTCAGAAAGCACGTTAAACCGTTGCAACATCCTGGCTGTCGTTTGTAGATATTTGACAGTACATAGGCTGCACTAAAAGTATCGGGAATGGAATATTTCCACTGTTCCTGTATATCATTTTTAAATCTTTTTAAACTCCTTGGTTTTAAAAATCGAATACCATTTATTTATTTAAAAAAAGATTCTCGGTCTTGTCACAAGGTTTTGTCAAACTTGTTTAGTCGTTGAGAAAATGGAATTGACTCGAGAAAATTCAAGAGCGATGATTTATTATGACTTTCGAAGTGGTTTAACACAAAAACAGTGTGTTGACCGGATGATTTCTGCATTTGGTGATGAAGCCACATCCAAAACCACAATTTATCGCTGGTTTGCTGAATTTCAACGTGGACGTGTCAAGCTCAGTGCGAAGTAAACTGGCAACACAGACCAATAACTGCCAAAATTTTTAGTCGAGAAAATATTCTAGGGAAATTAAATAACAAAACAATAAAATAAACAATAGTTACTTGTGGAAAGATATTCCATCTCCTTTTCTTTGTTTTTGTGAACAACTTTTATAATGTTTAAAGACACAAGATAGCATGATCTGACAAGATTTGCAATTAGGTGTAAAAAAGTTGTTTTCCCGATGGATACCGTATTCGCTCTGTGAAGAGCAAAAAGCGGCTCGCGTTACTTGGTGCGTCAGAACTCTCGAAAGATTCCACGCAGGATCCTCAAATGCTGTATACAACATCGTATCAGGTGACGAATCCTGGATATACGCGTACGAACCCGAAACAAAAAACCAGTCACGAGTTTGGGTGTTCGAAAATGAGTTAGAGCCAACTAAAATTGTTCGTTCACGGAGTGTTGCAAAAAAAATGGTGGCCACGTTTGTCTCCAAAACCGGCCCATGTTACGACATGCTCTTGAGGGACAAAAAACGGTTAATGCAGAATGGTATGCTAGCATTTGTTTGCCACAGGTCGTTTCTGAACTCCGTAAAGAGAACTGCTACCGCCGCATCATCCTCCATCACAACAATGCAATTCTCACACCGCGCACAGAACAAAAGAGTTTTTAGAGCATGTTTAGAGCAAGAAAACATAGAATTATTAGACCATCCGCCGTACAGCCCCGACCTAAGCCCTAGTGATTTCTATACTTTCCCTAAAATAAAGAATAAATTGCATGGACAGAGATTTTCATCATCTGAAGAAGCTGTGGACGCCTACAAAACGGCCATTTTGGAGACCCCAACTTCCGAATGGAATGGTTGCTTCAATGATTGGTTCCATCGTATGGAAAAATGTGTCAAATTTCGCGGAGAATATTTCAAAAAGCAATAAATACATTTTTAAATAGTATTGTTTTGTCACTTTCTTGATTCCCGAAATTTTCAGTGCCGCCCTCGTAGTTACAGGTTATCACAGACGCAAAACCTCGCGGTCCGTGAAAAACGAACACTCTTGCACTTGCCTTGATTCAGAATATCTAGATACACAGCCACTATTTGCGCGCTTAACGAAATTGCACAACCACCAACAAATTATATTATTATAGTAATGCAGTGAAAATACACCATGAAGATTATATAGTTTAATAATAGGTCAAAAAAGTGTAATATAAACACATAATTTTCTTCATTACACACCAATTAGGAAAAAAATACAACATGAATAGAATAGATAATTGTGATAATTTCCTTTTTTATTATTTTTATAGTAGACATGCTATGCTTTAGCAATTTCACTGTTTATATAGGAGACAGCAGAGAGAATGCTCTCAGATTGTTGCTAGATACGCAAAATGTCTGTGCTGGTGCTTATAGTGGCAATATTTTGCCTAGTGGTAGCAGCGTGGTCGTGGATGAGGCCGGATCCCCGTTCACCTCCTATTTTTCCTGGAGCGCTACCTTTCATAGGACATTCGCATCAGATTTTTGGAAATCGAAAACGTAAGTCGAATGAATGACTGTTGTTTGTTTGTCATAATTATAACTAGTATAACAGTCTAATGGTCACAAACGCGACTGCTGGTGAGGATGTGGTTCCGGGTTCTATTTCCGGGTCGGGCAAAATGTTATTGGGTTTTTCCATCGCGAATTTATCAGTTGCATCCTCGGAGTCTGGATGTGTGCCCGGTTGATGGCAATAGGCTCACTCCCTATTAAATGAGAAATGTATGATAAAATGTGGGTGTTCTATTAGGTACATATCTGTCTATCTCTTCGGGGATAACAGGCGTGATGTTAAGTTACGTTAGTGAGATAATTTAGGATTGTATTTGTGAGGATCACTGTAACTATACAGACTGACGATTCAATCAATGTGATTTTAAGAGTTATTCCGGTCTGATCTCCCAAACCGTTTCCCGCCAATTTATATATTTTTAATTCCTTTCTGATCCACTGTAATGTATCATTACGTTTTGATCCCCTTTATTTTTTTTAATGGACACAAGTACAAGTAAAGTACAGTCAATCGTAAAACACTTGTTAATGATAAATAATCAGTTTTTATTTCTTTAGCTTACAATCATCACACTTTTTTCTATATAAGATATAGAAAAAAAAATGACAATCGTAACAGATTATTTATTAGTACTTATGTTTGGATTTTTTTTTCATTTTCAATTTAAATTAATGTTTGACTAGTTAAATCAAATAAGAGGACAAAATCAGTTTACATTATTATACATCATAGAACCAACAGTGGTCCTTTGATTTGACCAAGTCCTAAATTACAAAAAAAAGACGAAACTATAACAACAGTTCTATTGTTTAATATATTGCACACCATGCGCTCCATTTTTTCCAGGCAAAAAAATATTTAAAAGGATTCCACTCTTGAGTTAATAATTTAAAAAAAAAACTAAATAGACTGAGTGTTCCTTAAATACTAACAAACGAATTTACAATTATAATTTATACAATTATATAAATTATGAACATAATCTAATAGAACCTGTTCAAATATTTTGTTACTGACTGTCCTAAAAATGTGTCAGGGTATCCGATCAGAATAAAATATTAAATTCATATATTTTAATCTTTTACAGGGGATCAGACCGGAATAGAAAATAATCTATACATAATATGAAAATAATCTATATATAATAATTATATTATGTATAGATTATTTTCTATTCCGGTCACAGACCAAAAAAAAAATGTACAGATTTATTAAAATCTGTACATTTTTTTTTGTACATCGAAAATATTTAAAAAAGGAATTGTCAGGGTGTTAAAGTATAACCCACAGAACTCATTTCCAGCATTTTTTTAATTTTTGTCTGTATATCAGTTTTGATGACTAAGCATCACGTAAAAGTTACGAATCGAATGTACGTAACTTTTATACATAAATAGTGTGCGTAACTTGAGGTACCTATTACTTAGTCTTTGTTTCATCGTAATCGGTGATCTCTATCAAAAGATACATGAATTTATAGTTTTCAAGAAGAACTTATCATTATGGTCAAGAATGAGACATGTAACGACGTCTATTAAACGAATATGGTACTTATTAATAAATGCCTTCACAAGATAACTTTAAAAAAGTTTTAATAGCAAAAGGTACTCTGGACAAAGTGGTAAAACAAAATCTCGAAAAGAACACATAAAAGAGGGGATGCTTATTTTTTTTCTTGCGAAGCCCATAGTGTGGGGTAGTGGGGGAATAGGTCTTTGAAAAAATTGTGGGTTTGCTCAAACACTTTTTCGATTAAGGGATTTTTGTGAAATATTAAGCTATGAAGTGCATTTGTTTGACAACCTAAACCACTCATAAGGGTTGTGTTTGCCGCTGGCCTGTGGACGGTGAGTGATGGGCTAGCTCGCCATTCGTCCGTCTTATGACGATGACAGGCCGCGTCGAGGGCGCGTTCGTGTTTCACGCGCGCCTCAAAGAGATGTCAGCAACACGGAATTGGCCCGCAAGGGCCGACGCCCGACCGCCCATTACCTAAACGCGCCCCAAAAGGTGATGGCCGTGAGGCTAGTCCGTGGGTACCGCACGATCTCCCGCGAGGCGGCGAACCTCCTTGCCGGATTGCCGCCATGGGATCTGGAGGCGATAGTCCTCGCGCGCCTGCATGAATGACGCGCGGAGGCGCTGCACCGGGGGGTCACTCCGTTGCCGCGGCAAATTGCTGCGCAGCGGACAGACCTCCGGTGCGATCTCATGGCGGCATGGAGAGAGCGACTGTCGCAACCCCGTGCAGGGCACGCCACAATAGTGGCGGTAAGTCCCCTCTTTGAGGAGTGACTAGAGAGGCGCCACGGCGCCCTCACCTTCCGTCTGACGCAGGTACTCACCGGACAAGGTTGTTTCGGGAGGTACCTGCACCGAATCAGGCGGGAGGAAACGCCCGGATGCTACCATTGCGAGGATCGGCCGGAGGACACGGTGGAGCACACTGTGGAGGTTTGTCCCGCTTGGGCGGAGCCCCGCCGTGTTCTCGTAGCGGCGATCGGCGGCGGCGACCTCTCGCGTCCGGCCCTGGTGCCAGTCATGGTCCGTGGCGAGGAGGAATGGGACGCCGTCGCCTCCTTTTGCGAAGCAGTGATGCTAGCGAAGGAGGTGGCGGAACGTGAGAGGGAGAGAACCTCTCGTCCCAGCCGCCGCGGGAGGCGCTCCGGGCGTCGGGGGCCACGTGATGACTTCCGGCCACCGTAGACGCGGGCCTGTGGACGGTGAGTGATGGGTAAGCTCGCCGTCCGTCCGTCTTATGACGACGACAGGCCGTGTCGACGGCGCGTTCGTGTTCCACGCGCGCCTCAAAGAGATGTCAGCAACATGGTAGGGGCCCGCAAGAACCGACGCCTATCGAGGCTGCGGGTTGTTCGCAAGGGATACCGCGGCCTCGACATGAAGGGCGAAGAAGGAACATGGGTGGTTTTTAGTCAGTAGAAGTCTGACACTCACTTTCGCTCTGGCCAAGAGCGGGAGGGGTTATTTGATGATTTCCCACACCCCAAAAAAAAAAAAAAAAAGGGCCGACGCCCGTCGGGGCTGCGGGTTGTTCGTAATAGATACAGCGGCCTCGACATGAAGGGCTAAGAAGGAACATGGGTGGTTTTTAGTCAGTAGAAGTCTGACATTCCCTTTCGCTCTGCCCAAGAGCGGGAGGGGGTTATTTGATGATGTTCCACCCGCCCAAAAAAAAAAAAGGTGTTTGCGCGTGTGAAAAAAATCATGGTACGGCGGTGGTTTTGGTGGTATATAATATATAACGAAATTATAAGGAAAACTATCACAGCTAAGTAAGCTGCTAAGTTTACGAGTAATAGTCGACCAACTTATGAAATGTACCTGTATAAAATATTTTCCTATTCATAATGTATAGGAAAATATGTTTTTTTTTTTCAGTTTGCAGGTCTTAAAGCTGCAAATGTAAGTTTGTTTTATCTATCTATACATATAATAAATCTGTAATTATTTTTTTTTGTACATCGAAAATATTAAAAAAAGGAATGTTCTGGGTGTTAAAGTATAACCAACAGAACTTATTTTAAGCATTTTTGGAATTTTTGTCTGTTTCGATGACTAAGCATCACGTAAAATTTACAAAACATATGAAGATAACTTTTATACATAAATATTGTGCGTAACTTGGGGTATTACTTAGTCTTTGTTTCATCGTAATCGGTGCTCTCTATCAAAAGATATTATGAATTTATAGCTTTCAAGTAGAACTTAATCATTATGATCAAGAATGAGACAAGTAACGAAATCTATTAAACGAATATTATGGTACTTATTAATAAATGCCTTCACAAGATAACTTTGAAAAAGTTATGATAGCAAAAGGTACTCTGTAGGTCTCTATGGTGCTTTCAAAATCTACGAGTACATAGCCTAAACCCTATAGTGTGTTTGATCGGTTTCCATGCATTACATTTTAGCAGTTTATCTTCGTCTTCAATAGATGGCGTGTTCATTTGATGCCATTTTCTGAATCGGGTGTTAATTAAAAATATGGCGACGGCGTCCAATTGCTTCTCGCCCGCGCCCCGGACCATGGCTTGCACCAGGGCCGGACGCGAGAGGTCGCCGCCGCCAATCGCCGCTGCGTAGCGTACTCCTCCCGCTCTGGGCGGAGTGGAAGGAAATGTCAGACTTCTACTGACTAAAAACCACCCATGTTCCTTCTTAGCCCTTTGTGTTTTGGTGCCGTGGTATCTCTTGCGAACAACCCTCAGCCCCGGCAGACGTCGTCCCTTTGGGGGCCCCTTCATTGTTGCTGACTTTTATTTGAGGCGCGCGTGGAACACGAACTCGCCAACGACAGGGCCTGTCGACTTTAATCTACCTCTGTTTCAAATTTTATCAAGATCCATTCGGCCGTTCTGACGTGGTTGATTCATCCATCCATCTTTACTTTAGTATTAGACATAGTCTGTGTTTTTGCATTACCATTTTCTTATTTTCTACAGCGTCAGTAAGTTAACGCAGGGCAATGATTCAATGTACTTTTGTCTAAGCGACGCATTTTAGTTTCGACAATCTCGCGAACGAAGTCGCGGGCACAGCTAGTTAAAAATAATTATGTTACGTGAATAGTCATCAAATAAAAATAGACCAAATACACAGGATAAAAAAACTAAATGTTTTAGGGTTCCGTAGTCAACAAGGAACCCTTATAATTTCACCATGTCCGTCTGTCTGTCTGTCCGTGCGTCTGCACTATTGCTCAAGGACTCTTAGTTCTAGAAAGCTGTAATTTTGCATGAATATACAGATGAGTAACGCTGACAAAGACAAAATCTCGAGATTTTTTTTTTTAGGTTATGTGCACATAAAAGAGAGTTTGATTATTTTTTTCTTGCGAAGCCCATAGAGTGGGTTTGCTCAAACACTTCTTCGATTAAGGGATTTGTTCGTGAAATATTAAGCTATAAAGTGCAAATTTTTGTTAGACTCAAGTCTGGCAACTTACACTTGGCAAACTGACAACAACTAAGGTTTGTGTTTGGGCGTGTGAAAAAAATCATGGTATGGTGGCGGTTTTGGTGGTATATATAACGAAATTATATGGAAAACTATCACAGCTAAGTAGGCTTCTCAAGTTTACGAGTAATAGTCTACCATCTTATGAAATGTACCTGAAAATATTTTCCTACACATAATGTATAGGCAGGGAGTACAGGTCTTAAAACTGCAAAAATGTAAGTTTGTTTTATTTTTACAATAAAAATCATAGTTTGGAGGCAGGTAGTTAATCAGTTTAGTAAGTTCACATATATTAATGGGCAACTACGGAACCCTACACTGTGCGTGGTCCGACATGCACTTGGCCGGTTTTTTTTAACTAAATTCAAATGAGATATCTTTTTTTTGTTCCGTGTGGGAATCGAACCTGCGACACGCATGTACAGTAGAATTATATATATAAAGATGGTGCAGAGGAAGTTGCTCGCAGAAGCTAATAAGGGGTCTACCCTTTGTAGCAGAAGTTTTTATGTCAGAATATTATTTAGCATAATAGCGTATAGCATAAACCACATTTCACAGAAAATCGTTTGGCATACACTCATTTATCAAACACTAGCTGATGCCCGCTGTCGGTTATCAAAAGTAAACTTTACGTCCGCCCGTTTCAACCCCTTACAACCCTTTTTTCGCATTGAAAGGTAACTTATGTCCTATCTCAGACTTTAGACTATCTGTGTACCAAATTTTATTTTAATCGGTTCAGCAGTGTTGGCGTTAATGCGCCACAGACAGACAGAGTTACTTTCGCATTTATAATATTAATATTAAGTAAGGATTTAAAACTCCTATATTTTTAAGTCAGAAACATCTTTAGACATAAATTTTATATTCATAATAATCAAAAAGTCGAAATTGGAAGCTACAAAATTCTGCCAGACCCGCTAATACTCGTAAGTACATAAATTAACGTCACTAAATATTTTTCAATTTCAGGTCTATGGAGTTTTATACGAGACTTTACTGTGTACGCTATGGAAAATGGTGGTGCTACTGAGTTCCGGTTTGGCACTCATTCATTTTATGGTACCTAAGTATAGTTTGTTCGTACTTCTTCTTCTTTAAGTGTCCTTCAATACAAACTGTGCCAGACCCATATATACCCACTTGTATAGCTATAACATTTGCTTCGATTAAATCCTGAAAGGAGCAAATGGTGCATATCCTGCAGAGGCTCCACACTGGCAATTTGTTTATTAGTTAAAAGAAAAAATAAGTTAGGATTGATCAAGGCGTATTTATCGCACTGGGTTGTCCTGTAAAGTTATGTAATAGACAAATATTGAAAAGAGCATGCTTAGATGGTTTGGTAAAGTGGAGAGGATGAGTGAAAGGAGACTAACAACCTAACAAGAGGCATTTACAAGGCAGATGTGAGTGGCAAATCCGGGCCTTAGAAAGAAATTCAGTGACCTCATTGGTGAGGTTCTTCAGTGGGGACAAGTGCGTATTACTGGCAAATAGCATGCGTGTATGACTACATGTATGAACGTGGACGAGGCAAAAGGAGTATGTAAGGATCGTAGCAGGTGGCGTTCTGTGGTTTCTGCCTACCTAATGGGAAAAGGGTATGAGTAATTTATGTATGTAATATGTAAGCTAGTGTCTACGACAAAAAAATATTGTTAGTCTAATAGAAGTTTTTAAACTGACATGGTCACAACAAAATAATAAGTATACAACAAGTTCATCTACAACAAAACAACTCGAAACAATAAGTTAACATGGCAAATATCCCGTTTTCAGATTGATTTTTAATCATTGTTATTTTCTGTTTCAGTATTAACTGACCCGGAAGATTGTCTAACACTATCCAATACATGTTTCAATAAACCATATGTTTACGACTTCGCAAAGGGACTTTTAAATAATGGTCTTATTACCGCAGAAGGTAAGCTAGTAAAAACATACAAAAATAAAGTTTCAACACAAAATGATTTGCAGTTTGATGGATGTACTGAGGCCAGCCATCAAGCTATCCGAAACTGTAAAATTATCCCAACCACCCTTTTTGTTTTTTTTCATAATCATCAAATAATCATCATCCCGCTCCTGCAGGGCTATTGCGTATCCATTTAAATGACAGTGGCTATCACAGTGTCCATCGACTAACTGTCAGATGGTTCCATTTTGTACCAAATCATAACCATTTGACAGTTAATCGATGGGCACTGTGATAGCCACTGACATTTAAAAAGATGCGCAATAGCCCTGCAGAGCAGAGCGAAAGGGAGTGTCAGACACCTACTGACTAAAAACCACCCATGTTCCATCTTAGCCCTTCATGTCGAGAAAGTGGTATCTCTTGCAAACAACCCGCAGCCCCGACGGGATCCCAACCACCCTTGAACCTAATGATCTATTCCCATCCAATACCAAGAGCTAATACCATTTGGTATTAGTTTATTTCCGAATTTATTTTCTATTCCCAACGAGTACCACATTTTGAAACCAATACCAAAACAAGTTTGAAGAAATTAGGTACAGTCAGGTTCACTAAAATTAAAATGCTTTGAGTGATTTTAAGTAATGTTTAATCAAGATTAGGGTTGGAATATAAATCACATATTGATCACTGAGTATGCACACTACCGCAAGCACGGAAATGTACTGAACTGAGTTATCTGTCTGATAGCAAGACTTATTTTGCACTCAACTCTGATTGGTTGCTTCGAATTTCAAAACAATAGACAAAAATCGACCCTTTTTCGCAGGTAAAGAGAAATGATTTATTTGAACTACTTATTTGTTAGTTTGGAAAGTTTTAGACTTTTAGCATTCAATTACGATAGTATAGTATGTAATTTGTGTAGCTGAGTGTACAAAAAGTCACGTTTTGGTATTCGTTAGTAATAGATTTTTTATTTTAAAAAATGTGGTACTCGTTGGGAATAGAAAATTAATTCGGAAATAAACTAATACCAAATGGTATTAGCTCTTGGTATTGGATGGGAATAGATCAACCTAATGCTTTAGAAAAAAATAAAGAAAAATAAAAGTTGACAGATTTATAGTACTCTGTTGCTGATTTTTTATTGACTAAGAATTTTGAATTGTTTCATGTCGGCTTGACGATAATTTATGGTTGTTTTTGTATTGTGTCTGTCTGAATTTATATTTAATCTTAAATGCAATTTTTGTCAAATCTTTATAATTTTAGAAACATACATTATTGGATTATTTCTATCATCAGTTATTTTGTATGCCCAAGAGATTGATCATGGTATGAACATTATAAGTTAATAATTAATTAAATGAACACATGCATGTAACCCATGTATAAACGATTAGATTTCATTTAGTAGCTTGATGAGCTGGCGTCCATACTAGCAACAACTTCTGAAATCATTGTTTGATAATAATATTTGTAATTTTAATAAAACTAAGCGCCTGCAAATAAAGCACTACGTTGTTTCAACAACAACTTAGCTATTGTTTTACGGCAGTTTCTTGTTCTAGCGTCTATTTGGAAAAATCACCGCAAACTATTAAATCCGGCGTTTAACCAACAAGTACTAAACACCTACGTGACAGAAATGAATGTACAAGCTCGAAGTTTTGTCTCTCAATTAGCTTCGAAAGTAGGAAAAGGCCCGTTTGACGTGAGAGAGTACTTAGTCAACTATATACTGTCAACTGTTACTAGTAAGTAAAAATGAAGCACAAATTATATAATTATCTTGAACAAACACATTAACATTGTCAGTATTTAAGTTAACAGAATACACCATCATGCTCTTGGTCTTATCCCAATTAATTAGGGGTCGGAGCAGCAAATCGTCATATCATCACCTCTTTTCTTGCCATATTATTCATTACACAGTCCATCCTTCGTTTCTTAGGTTTTCCTCTACTCTTATAGGAGGCGTATAAGAGTAGAGGAAGACCAAATAACGAAGGATGGCATTCATACTCAAAACTTTTCTCATGACATTTTCCTCATTCCTCCGCATCACGTACCCATTCCAAGACAATCGATTACCACACAACTTTTCAGTCACCGGCGCCACTTTCAGACTTCCTCTTAAATAGGTACTTATTTCTTATTTCATTAACAGAAGACACCAAACAATTGAATTTAACTTATTTTTTCTTACAGGGACATCATTGAAATTAAGCAATGAAGATCAAGTTTTAATTGATACAGATTATGCAAAAGCAATTGAAGAATATTTGATCCTTGTTTGTGATAGAGTTCAAAGAGTGTGGTTACATTGGGGGTTAGTTTTTAAGTGGAGTGCAATGAAGCGCAAAGAAGATAAACTTGTAGACAAACTAAACCAAGTGATGTATCCTGTTAGTTATTTTTGTAATTATCTATAAAAAAACCCTGTTATTTATATTGCTGTTATCTACTATTTTTTTTTTTTCAGGTAATACGTAAAAGAAAATCGGAGTTGAAAGCAAATAAGGATCCGAATAACTACAGTGACACAGGATCAGGTTAATATTGCACGCATCAATAAAATTCAATATCTTAAATAGTTGTTAGGCTAAAGATACCACTTTTTTGTTTTATTTAATAAGTTGGGAAAAAAATTTCTTCGCATTTTTTAAGAAAATTCAAAACAGTTTTTAATATAGTTTATTTATATTTAACTAAAGTATGTAGGTACCATTTTGTTCGATAACTTTTTGCATCTTGTAGGTAGGGACATGATCCCATTGCTATAGAAATTTTGGGACTTCTGGTCAAAATACCGCGACAAGTGGTTTTGGCAGTCCTCTCGTGATGTTAACCTGACACTGCCTAAAGAATTCTGAAGAGACCGAAACAGGTGGAAATCTGAAGGTGCAAGGTCAGGACTATACGGCGGATGCATTGATACCTCCCAGCCAAACTCTCTTAATTTTTGCTGAGTGGCTAAAGATGTGTGAGTGAGGTCTAGCGTTATCATGATGAAAAACCACACCCCTTCTGTTGATTAATTCCGGCCGCTTTTTCTCAACTTCTTGCTTTAATCTCATCAGTTGTTCGCAGTAGAGTTCAGAATCGATAGTCTTGCCTGGTGGTAACAGCTCATAATGAATAATGCCCTTCCAATCCCACCACACACAGACAACACACTGGAACAACTACCTCTAACCCACACAAATATTTGTTCCATACAGCAATCGAACCCGGCCTCGGCACGCAACGTTGCGGTCAATCGCTCAGCCACTGCGCTAACTTTTACATAATTTATATTACTTTTCAGGCAAGTTCAAACCAGTATTAGATCAAATGCTGCAGATGGCTGAAGAACAAAATGCCTTCACAGACGCTAATATCAGAGAACACTTGGATACTTTAGTAGCAGCTTCTTACGACACAACTACTTCAGCTATGACATTTATTTTATTGGTGATCGGAAATTATCAGGGTGTACAAGAAAAAATTATCAACGAGTAAGTAAAATTTATGATAATCTGTAACATTTCTTCTGGTCAGGAACTTTTCGCAACTCCTTGAAAAAGCGGTATATTTATGAAACACTGGGCAAATGCAGATAACAGCGACAAGGAGTAATGGTTACTGTCCAAGGAGGTGTAGCTTCATACATAGACGCTTCAAAATACGCCAAACAGCTTGAACAGCCCAGCGTACTCAACCGTGTCCACAAATTTTACGCCGCACGTCCTTTTATTCGAGAAATACACCATGAAGTCATAAAACTTAGCAACATTGAGACTGGTCATCTTTTAGCTGCTATGGTTTATTTTATGTTTGAATTATTTTTTTGATAATGAATTTTTGATATACTGCAGGTTGCAAGAAGTACTTGACCATAAAGACGAAGATTTTACTAAGGAAGATATACATAAACTTGTTTACTTGGAAGCTGTTATCAAAGAGGCAATGCGACTGTATCCGGCCATTCCATTTATCGCAAGAAAGGTTGACAGAGATGTTAATCTGAGTACGTATCCTTATTACTGTGGTCATTTTATAGTGCCAGAAGCATAGTATAGTGGTGTGGCCGTTGGACTGCCAATATGGGTCTTGCGTTTGACACGCACCTCTGAATTCTCGGATTCATGTGCGTATTGTATAATTATCACTTGCTACGGTGAAGCCAAACATTGTGAGGAAACCAGCATACCTAAGAGATATTCTCGACTGCATATAAAGACAAGTCAGAGGCCCATGGCCCGCATAAAAACTCTGACACCGGGTTTCAACACTACACGATCAAAAGAGAAGAAAAAGACGTAAAGTCAAGGTGGCATTGGCGGCATAAACTCTCATATAGCTTAGGCACTAACTATACGATAAAGAAAGAAGAATGCTTTATTTTTTATTTTTGGAGTATTGAAAATCATCAAATGACTCTTCCCGGACTCTGGGCAAAGAGGAAGGGAGTGTCAGACTTCTACTGACTAAAAACCACCCATGTTCCTTCTTAGCCCTTTGTGTCGAGGCCGCGGTATCTCTTTCAAACAACCCGTAGAAGAAGGAGACTTAAAGCAAAAGTATTTTTGTGAACTTACAGAGAACTGCACTTTGCGAGCTGGGGGTTCATGCACCATAGGGGTGTACGGTCTCCTTCGTCACCCCTTGTGGGGTGCAGACGCGGGAGAGTTCAGACCGGAGCGATGGCTGGACCCGGCCACTTTGCCGGAGCACCCGAGCCTTTATGCTTTCTTCGGTGTAGGCAAGCGAAACTGCATTGGTACTTGAGATTTTTTACTAATTTTAACCTCTAAGGTGTCACATGTTGACTTACACTCGCCAGTATTTTGTCATGACGGGCTCTTCAGAGATATTTGTGAATGTCTGGTATAATTTAAAAACCAATAGAGAGATTGGAACCGTTTTTGATTAATAATGTAAAAAAAAACCGAATGCTTTGGGATGTGGTAGCCAAATTTCGATAGAGTCCATCTTTTGGCTTAGTAAACTTATATTCTTGTCAAGTGTAGTGGAGACGCAAGTAAAACCAAATCAATATTTTCCTGAGTTTTTTTTTGTCCTGGCTCATTGTTAAAATTTCAGATGTTTCTCATTTTAATTTACTGATACTGTTAGCCTGCAATATCTCACTGCTGGATGAAGGCATTTCCCCATGACTTCCCGATTTTTCGATCAAAGGCCTACGTGGACCACTGGTCGCTAGTTTTCTCCAAATCATCCCGCCATCTTCTACGAGGTCTGGCTTCTTCTGGTCAGCCAGAAGGCGTCGGGCCTTCTGGCTGTGCCAGAGCTCCAAAAAGTATACTTTGGCCAACAGCTAAATTAAATTTTAATTTAATGAACAAAAATACATAACTAATTGTTTATTCGCTATGTAACTTTACAGGTAAACAATTCAGTATGATGATGATGAAGGTGGCTTTGGCGCATATTTTCCGGCGATACCATGTCACTGGCAACATTACCAACATAGTGTGTGAATTTGATGTTGTTTTGAAACCATT
Organism: Diarsia brunnea; assembly: GCA_949774965.1. Lineage (NCBI taxonomy): Eukaryota > Metazoa > Arthropoda > Insecta > Lepidoptera > Noctuidae > Diarsia > Diarsia brunnea. The sequence continues at coordinate 8,695,403 of OX459019.1, read as the reverse complement.
GGAAGGACATCATATTACTGTAACATCAAGAACATAGTATTTAGTTTTTCCACTATTATTGTATTTAATGTAATTCATAAAATGTTCATTGTATATGTTCAATTAAAGGCATATCAAAAATACACTCTTATTTACAATCAAAACCAAAAGAAATAGTTATTAAGATTTTTACTATTATTTTTTTTAAATTAGTTGTAAAGATATCTCACGCAAAGTAATCCATTTGGCTAGTTGCAAATTTTTTTTTTTTCGATCTCCATGTTACACGGTTATAGACTGGAAGACAATATAGCGTAGATATTTGAGGACAGTGTTCCTTCTACTGGTTTCCCTGCCGTTTCATGTACAAATATTATTCATTTAATTGTATGGGATTCATCTTCAGCCTTTGATATTTAGGTGAAGCCACGTTTGTGTTGGTATTCTATACAGGGGAAAAACTGACCCTGAAAAGTTCTTACACTTATGTCCTCGTGGGTATACTAGTATGACAAAATAGTTTGACCACTAGGAAACAGCCGCAGTTCCTGAGATAAATGCGTTCAAAAATACAAATTACTTAGCCTTACTATGGTAGCCAACTAAGAATAGGATCGCGCTTGCTGCCAACTTCACACGGTCGGATCTTCACGCAAAAAAAGGAATGCGAATAAGAAATGTTATGTTTTTTTATTAATAGATTAATTTAATATAATATAATTATGTTCATTTTTATAAAATATTGTTTCTTGAATTTCAGAAATACATAATTTTGGATAAATTAATAATTAATAGAAACATTATTCATTAAAAAATAGAACTAATATAATATAGTACCTTGGAAGAACGAAGATGTCTTAATGACGCAATATTTGCTAGCAAAATTCTGAAGGGAAATATCGACTCGCCGCCGCTGCTCGCACTCATTAATTTTCGTGCTCCGTCGAGGATTCCGCGCAAACCTATTACTCCACTTTGTCCTCCAATGAGAAGAACGGTGTTGGGATCTAACTCACCATGTGCTAGGTTCTGTAGGGTTTTGAATAGTTGCAGTGATATGGTTGATTTTCACTTTGATTCTCTTAATAAGCAAAAAATTAAATTTCTGAACTGTTTATCAGATTTATTGTAATGGTTTTTGGGCTGTGTAGAATTGATGCTTTTAATATTTTTACTGAGTTTACCTTGTACAGTGTATAGCTTAAGAATTTATCTATTATTGTTTTCTTTTTGTCCATGTGGTGTTTACCTATAAGTAATTGTTGCACTGCGTAAAGTATAAACGCATGTCTTATTTCTGCTTGTGAATTAGTGTAAACAATTGTTGGTAGACCTAATAAATAAAATAAATAAATAAAATAGTTAATGCTACTGCTCACCCTAATAATATGTCACCATTTTTCTGCGCAAAAGAGAAGCTATCACTGTGTCGTTAGCTGCACTTTTGTGTATACGCGCGTGTGTGTTATATCTGTTACCTTCGGGACTTCATTGTTATTTTTGTTAAGTTTGTGCGTTGGAGTGGACTTTCAACTCAATATGAGTTCAAAGAGAGGTGCGATACTCCATCGTAGAGCAAGGGAAATTGTTTTAAATATGTACAAGTACTTTGAAAGTGAAAAAAGTCATGTAATATTTTTATTAACATGTTTTTTTTATATTCTACTGATGTATAACTAATTTGGCGTAAAATTGATTAGAAATACCAAAAAAGTGAACATTCAATAATTAAACTGAGTGTAATTTCTTCATTGATTTTTCTGTACACCGTACGCTTTGGTAATGAAGTTCGCGAGTATTGCTGAACAAAATGGCGTCTTGACAGCGCTATTCTTAGTTGGCTCGCATAGTACACTATTATAGCAGATTGTGTTTATATTTAGCGTAATCTTATAATCATCATCATCAGTGTTAAGAAGTCCAATGCTAAACAAAGGCCTCGCCCATAGCACGCCATAACGAACGGCAACCTGCCGTTTGCATCCACCGGTTGTCCGCGACTCTCACGATGTCGTCGGTCCATCTGGTGGGAGGCCTACCAACGCTCCGTCTTCTAATCTTATAATGCATGAAACAAATTAAACTCTGATGTGCTGTTCAACCCACCGTACCAGCTAAAATTAATGCATCCTCCAGAAGTCGTCGGCATCACGGTGGTTCGGATTAATGCTCGTGCAAAGCCGGGGCGGGTCACTAGTAGTTAATAAATAAGAGCGAGTGAAGCACATGAAGGGTTCCGTACCGTCGGTAGTAGGTACAAATTAAAAAGGGCTACCTCTTTAATTTGTATTATTTGTTAGTATAGTGGCAACTGAAATACACAGAAAGGACAGGTGCGTAGTACTCGTAACCGGCGTGCGTGTATGACCAGATGTATGAATGTGGACGAGGCAAAAGGAGTATGCAAGGATCGTAGCAAGTGGCGTTCTGTGGTTTCTGCCTACCCCCATGGGAAAAGGGCGTGAGTTTATGTATGTATGTATGAAATACGCATTTTGTGATGAGTTTGTTTTTCGTAGTGTCTATAAGAGGGACACAGTTATATTTGCGGTTTTTTAAATGTGCTAAAACTATATCTCGATCAAACCAATTTTTTAACACTTTGAAAGTGTCTATCTTTCAAATGATTGACTTTGAGAAAAAATAAAACTTATAAAATATGTTTAATATTGGATTTTTTTTTGGTTTCCTCATCATTTGAGAATGACAATATGAACATATTGAGTGGCTCTTTAGTTTTCTAGCTCAATTTGTTGACTGCTTCTAAAATTTTGTAGCCTTTGCTGCGCAAGTCTTCGACTACTCTTTCTGGAATGCATGTGAAATGCAATTTTTTTGCCATAACTCTTATTGGCCTTTTTTGCTTGTTCTCATATGAGTGCCAAAGACAGTTGTTATCGGAAAGGGCTTTTAAGATTACTCTATACGATTCTTCGTTTTTAGTATTATATTTACGGTATCTAAACTGCCACCCCTGCTAATATTTGCTGGAAAACCGCATCTATATTTTGCTTTTTTGACGACTTTAACAACATCATGGGCCTGTGCATTAATTGCGGAATAGCAACGGACCGCTGCAATACAATAGGAAGGCGAAGATTGGAAGATGAAACGATCTTTCAATTGTGTAGGAATAGATAGCGTTTCAAATGGTTAGTCTGACTTTATTAATTGGGCCACTGGTGGGAGACGTTAAAATTGGGGTCGTGAAACCTTTCTAGATTTTTAAATTTATGACAAAATTCCAGCCTTGTAACGCCTGGGCCCACGTTTCTATGGATGGAAAATTTCGAAATAGAAGAAGATGAGCGTCTCAAGCGAAACTGAACGGAGACGGAACAGGACGGATGCGCGAGCGAAGGGAGCGCGGAAATTTTTGTATTCTTCTTATAGATTAGGGGTTGGAGGGGTGCAAATTTGTTGTCATCGAGAGAAAAGAGGATAAAGGAATGTTTTACTACAAGAAGAAAACTGCTTACTCTTATTATAATTGACATTAATACACATTAATTGACATTACTTTCGGAACTAAGCGCCTAAGGTTTGGAAGATGCGGCTGATACCTTCTCGGTACTAACTGGGTTGTCTAGTGTGCAAGTCGAAAAGGCAGTCGTGTAAAATACCGGTTTTCAGCTGCATCTAGTTAGATTGTAAGCGTGCTCCAACATAGTTGGAATAACGTGGATCTAACACGCGAATTGCCAAACCTTTTAAATAAATGCTACTCAAACTTTAGTACACTCACAGAACAGAAAGAACAGGGTACACTACAATAATACAAAAAATTTATTCCGACATTCACAAGTATGAATTTCAAAATACCGATTTTCATAATTTCGAATAATTCAAAATTCCTAATTTAACAACTACGTTTTATCATTCAACCTATTTTTATGATTCCGAAAATAACGTTCAACGTTTTTCAAAACATTTTTCAAATAGCCCCCGGTTATTATGTTGAACCGTGACAGTGCACAAGCTGCAAACTGTAACATTCGACAGATGAAGCATAGTCAAGATGCGTGACACAGTCAAGAGGTTTTCTAATTTACGTTTAGATCCACGTTAACTAAGCACATAATAAACAGTCATTACAAGAAAACATTATTGATTTAGTATCGCATTATCCGTAGCGCGACATTGATTTCTTAAATGAAAAATAAACAAAAATATCGTAGCATATTGGTTAAAGATCAAAATATCTCTATATCACTAAAAGATATGAAATAGAAAAAACAATTAATTAAAAAAAAAAACACGCCTGCCATGTCAAAAACTAAACTAAAAAATTAAAAACAAGTCAAACGCTTTCAGTGATGACTGAGAACAAGGTCCCGTAAACGTATTCGAAAATGGAAAACTGAAAACTAAAACTTATAGTACATGTAAATAATTGATCCACCGACTGACATGGCAGGCGGTTTCTTAATTTTTTTAATTATTTGTTTTTTTTAGCATTGCCGTAGTCATGTAAATGAAAGTCTCTCTATATTGTATATCAAAAAATGAAATATCCTTTTAATACTACATATCTGGATTTATTACCAAATAAATATGTCAGTCTTAAGCAAAATTATTTTGCATGAATTGTAATTAAAATAAATAATGGAGCTCTTCTATATAAGAAGGCAGTTCTTATATAGAAGAGATAATAATTGATTAACTTGGTCGATTCTTGAATGGTCATCCATTATATTTTATGCTGAGTTTCCTCCGAGCCTCAGAAAGCTCGTCAAGTTGTTAATCCCGGCTGTCATTTGTAGATTTTTGACTGTCGTAACGATTGTCAGTGCTTGGAAAGTCTAACACCCAGTCTAACCAAGTGGTATTATATTACCCAGTACCAACTGTGTTGTCCACGTCAGATAAGCAGTCACTCTATGTGAAATATTATTATTCAGCCGGATCCGGCAGATGAAGATACACTGAAGTTACTGTAATCTGGAAATTAGCAAAAAAATACGTAAGGAACATTAATATTTCATGTAATATGATTGTGTCAGGTACATGCATATCAAGGTGATTAATATACTCCGCGCCACGAGAAGCTATAACTTTTGTAAATAAAGAACTTCAATTTAGTTACGTAGGTAAACAATCAACAACAAATAATTCCCGAATTTACACACGATGGGTGCCGAAAGATGGATGGCACCGCTGAGGCCGGCCCAGAAAGAGGTGGTGGGTGGTGGTGGACGTAGTGGTGGTGGAAAAATAGCTTAAGGAAGGAACCGGTTTCCTCAGCAGTGGGAGAGTATAGTATGGGCTATGATAAAAACAAATAAGCGTACTTATTAAAGCGTTGTTCCTGCACCTTGAGCCACATAGTCTGTCATATATGAGCACAGTTATTGCAGTTGATGGTACCCATAAGTTTCGAAATCATTTTAAAAGTAGATTGTCATTACAAATGATGAATGTTCTTCTAGGATTAGTTCTTAAAGATGTTCTGAATCCTCCTGAAAGGAAAAAAACATGTTAGAAATGAAACTCCTAGTTAAGACTCACGCATATCAATGGAGAAGGGAATTCAATTCAATTCAATTCAATTCAATTTATTTGTCAAAAACACGTGTAGGTTCACAATCAGTTGGAATGATTACATAAAAAAAATGTCGTTTCAACATGTTTTGCCTATAGAGGCGTACAAATATAACACTATTATAATACGTCACACAAAAATTTGTCAAAAGTTACGTAATAATTTAATAATTGTTATAAATAATAAAATAAAAAAATAATCGAAGTTAAATACACAAAAAAAAAAAAAAAAAAAATATAAAGATGATCAAAAATTAAATTACGAAAAATAACAAAAGAAATCAATTAATAAATAGTAACAAAATTAAATTAGTAAAAATAATCAAAATTAAATTATAATAATCAAAAACAAATTAAAAATAATAAAAATAAAAATAATTAAAATAAAAAAACCCTTAGCAGTAAGTGGAACAAGTCGACTAATGATGATGATGTAAAAATCTTTATAACATAAAATCACGCCGGTAATCCCCGAACTGGGTTAGGCCGAGATGCCTAACCCTTACAACTATAAATCGTATATCGTAAAATATATTAGTATCACCTAATACTGCGCCTACATTTCGGCAGTTATGTTTGAACATAACTGGCGAAATGAGACTTGAGTCCCATGTAGAGGCGAGTCTATTGCCATCAACATATTATCCAGACTCCGTGGCTGCTTCAGATAAATTCCTAATAAGGAAACCCTGCAGCTGAATACCAGTATATTATATCACAATTATCAAAATAAACTACGGCATAGAAAGAAAAAAAATATTTCAATTAAACCTTGTTGTAATATTTTTTCTCGTTTAATTATTATTTTTAGATATTCGAATTACGTTAATTAGAATTAATGACAAAAATAAACGTATTGTTGCTTGTTTTAGGGTTCCGTACCTCGAAAAGAAAATTTGTTATTGTTTATTTGTTATTATGGAAACATTTCTCTAAATCTAATCGGAACAGAGATAGGTATTTGGTTTTGTATTGCTCATTCAAATCGAAGAAGTTATATACTCCATAGTACTTTTTTAGGTTCCTGCCGTATTTTTTTTAAAATTCTAAATAAAATAAATTAAATACGTAGATTTCATGGCCCGATGTCTGTTGTATCTAATGGCCGATGCATTATAACGACTTATCGTTTCCTTGGACATTGTGATCGTTTGCGTATTGTGACTGACCCAGCATAGCTCTTTGGACTCTTATATTCTAACAATTTGGATGTATAACGCATGGATGTAATTTTTTTTTAATATCTTGAATCTTGCAATCAGTCCTTCTGAGCTTCAATAAGCAGATTATTTAAACGGATATTAGTCTTGAGGAGATGTACCGCACTAGAAACATTCTCCATATTAATTAAATATTGGCTTAGTCAACGCCCCCGAGATCCAAGGTTTTGCGCCGTTTCAGACGATTTAGACAGTCAGGTAATGTGAACTGGACAGCGAGCTGGTTAGGGATGGTTGTCCAGTCTTGTTTTGTATTTGCCTATTTCTTTATCGCATCCTTCACCGTTGGCATGTACAGGTATTCGTGTGCGTCACTGTTTCTAACGAACCAGGGTGCATTGCTAATTTGCTTGAATTATATTTATATCGGAATCTCAGCAGACTCCCCAGAACTGAATCCCTTGTTTTTTTTTTTTTTGGCGGGTGAATCACCAAATAACCTAAATCGTGTTGGCGGTATTCGTATTGAACATTCATCTAGATTATTCTAGATGGACATATTATTAGAAAGAAGAAAGAAAGAATATTGCGTTTATTTGGCAAAAAATCCTTAAAAATTACCAAAAATATAATAATGCCAAAAGGGCCTAAGATGAGCATAATTTCAGATGGCAACACAACGTGCACCATCTGACGCTGATTTACAGCTGCTGCCCACGAGTACCATACGCTCGAAAATATAAACAAACAAATTTTAAAATAATTTGCAACAAATAAAAAACCTTTGCTATTTATATTTTGATTTGATTTGAATTTTTTACTTTTTAAAAAATTACAGAATAAAAGTAAATACAGTATAAAATTAGTAGCATTCTTAAAATTGTATAATTTATAAAATGTATAAAATTGATAACTGTGCCAGCAATTCAAAAATGCATAAAAAATTAAAATAATGTTATGCGCGATATACATAATAAAAGTAATAAAAAATTTATAAAAATATGCTGTGTTTCAAATGGCTGATATGTCGGCTCGAACATCCCGAAATTCATTTTAATGATTTAATAAAAACAACTTTCATTTTAACTTAAATGTTAAGCAACTGTTACTAAACTGGGAGGTGGAATGTTGTTCCAACATTTGGTAGCTGCGTAACGAAAACTGCCCCTGAAAGCCGCTGACTTATGCTGGGGTATGGAAAGCTGTAGGGAACATTTTCTTCCCTCACCGATTTTTTCTTTCCACACCACCGGCACCGAGAAAGAAAGGGCTGGATGCAATATTGAGCCACTATTTAATTGCCCATGGATTATTGGGAAACGTCCCTTAGTTAGGCTGCTGTTAATATGTAATGTCTATTATATGACTCGTGGGTCGACCTATTACCAGGTCCATGGGTAATTTGAATTACTCGTGATTCCATGGCATTATGGATTGATAGCGGACTTCTGAGTTTATCGATAGAAAATGAAAACCATCAGTTACATACAATATTGTTTACTCATTCATAAGCAATACGGTGGATAGGATGGGACAGATATTAAAATAATCTGACTCCGCCGGCAGATTTTTTTTTGTATTCGACATGACATTAAGAACAAAATGGGCGAAGAGTGTTAACAGATATGTTTTTATTTATCATATTATAATAAAATAGTATTATTATGTGTTATTATTATTTCCCAAACCCTGAAGACCCACAATACTAACGTCACATTGACAGACGGTCGTAAAACAATAAAGCCAGCTCTAATATCAACCTTCTAAAAACATAAGTATTATTTCTTTACGCAGGACACTAATTTCAATTAGTGTAGTGACGGCATTTTTAAATTTTTCAAATGCAAATATCTCAGCTTCATAATCACTTATGACAAAACTAATTGAACATAATTATAATATGTATACTTAACACAGCACAACAAAGTAACATGAAAATTATTGGTGTCCGCTAAAAAAAAAACGACGCCACTAGTCCATACAAAGTTTTTTTTATTTATCAACTTACATCTACCATTACAGGGTAACCCCAATGCGATAAATGTGCCTTAATTACTTAATTCTACTTTAATAGTTACTTACTCAATGCTCTTTCTCTTCTAACAAATACATTTATACGGGGTGTAAAAGTACCCTTAACGCAAACGAAAGGCACTTGTTCTCCTCACCACTGCGATATTTTTTTGTTCTAAAACATACCTGGGAACCCCCAAATTACGGAGATATTGGGGGTCAAAGTTCCTAATTTTTCACAGCTGTTTTTGTAAATATTAGTTTTTTAGGTTATAACTTTACTTAGATTACCTCCATGACCCGTTTACTATTCAAAGCATCCACTAGCGCAATGTTTTAAGAGTGCTACATTGAGTTTTACCAACCGATAAGAATAGGTCGCTGAGTTGAACACAAGAAAAAAAAAACGAACGAATGTTGTTATTTATGATCTTTCTCCAAAATAAGTTTACTGACATGTTATGTCTTTTTTATGTTTTTATATGCATTTTTATTATTGATTTGTGTCTGTGGTCAATGGTAATATTAACTTACACCTTTCTATTGTATCGAGTCTGGTTCTTCTAACCAAACAGACAGATGTGTTGCTGGGGAATTTGTTCCGCCACTTCTTCTTTCCAGCAAAAACATTAGGAAGTGTCGAAGGGTGGGCGTTTTGGGGGACTGTCACTTGTAAATAAGTAAAGTAAATTTTGTCGTTCTGCTGATTATCAGCCCAGTTTGAATAAATGACTTTAGATTTTGATTTTGATCGTAAAATGTGATTTTTGACCCCAAAAAAAAAATCGTTTCCCAGCAAAAATTCTTGCGTAGGGGTACTTAGTTGGATGTACAGAATGCTTGGTTATCGGCTGTGTGATGGGTTGATTTACACCCTGGATGGACATAGGTTAATACTATAGGGTTAAATAAGCGTCGCAAAATTTCATTCTATTCAACCTAAAACTGAAATAGTCAATACGGCTGCCGCAGATTTTTTTTTTTTGAACAATTCCAACATAACATAAACCGTTTTATCAGCTTCTTCAAAAATGGTTCGGTTTCATTACGGCGGTATAAAGAATCACAAATGAGTACACGGTTCATTAGGTTTCTTTCAGTGAGCAAATATCATAACTTGTCCTTCTTAATTATACATAGCCACCTAATTTACTAACTCAGCCACCGAATTTATATAATGTAATTGTGTGTTGTGTTTTGTCTTATTTTCTAATATTTTTATTTAATGTAACTAATGCTATCTATGATACACTTGTTGATTGAAATAAATTGATTATTATTATTATTTCCTTTATTCATTTTCTTACATACTAAATACATTTTTAAATATTTCTTAAAAAAAAAAGATATAAAAAACATTTAAAAATATAAAAAGTAGTAGCCCACCGGCATTGGGAACAGGGTCCGAGCTACCGGTGGTCAGGGCTCTTGAAAGAGGAACCTCCTGACAATGCGCGCCGTGTCCATTATTATTGTTATTATATCTCATCATCATTTTTCGTTTTATAGCCACAGCATTAGGTCCTCAAAAATATTTTTATATGACTGATACTGAGGATTTATTATGATTTATTATTATTTATTTACTTATTATTTATCATTTATATAATACATCATATTCTTTTACCGTGAAAATAGCAACTGCAAGATTTGGTGCGACTGCGCGTGACGATAGTGACCGGCCATTTGCACCAATCAGAGAGCGCCATTCGATTCATGTACTGACAAGTTAGCCACTTTTATTTATTTTTGTCTTTTGCGCGTTTGTTTTGCAATTGTTTCGGGTACAAATTTGAATGTCAAGCATGAAAATACCTAAAATTATTTAACTTAAAAATACCTACTAGTTACAAAAATGTTTAAATTACTGTCTAATTGACTAGTCACAGTCAGATTGTATGATTATTCAATAGGTTAGGTGTTAGGTTAAAACTGCGACCAAACGCGCGCGAGCCGAGCGAGCGGTGCCGCGGCAGCGGCCGACGAGCACTACTTCCGAGTTGCTCGCAGTGTTTTCACCATTGTCTAGTTATCCGATAAAAATAAAGTTTTGCAGCGATTCTGTCGATGACTTTTGTAGCACAACATGTAAATAAATATCGATCTTTAGGACATTCGATGCTCTGAACTTCTATATTTAAGCTTTATGATGGCATGACAGTATTTTCTACGTACTATTAGTGGCCATTATGTACTATTTGATGACAATTTTGACAATGAAATAATTGGGGATGAGTTACATTTTAAACATACTGAGTTAAAAAATTAGAAGCTATAGAATATTTTTTCTTATGTCAAATGTTAATATTTTAGAAGGTTACTGCTTGAATGCATGTTACAAATTTAGATGCTAAGAAATAACCATCATGCTAAGTTAGATTTAGAGTGGCTCAGATAGAAGTTTGCTAGTGGCTAAGATAGTAATTTTTAGACGCTCGTTAATTGTGGCTGACTTAGTAATTTATAAGGCAACGTAGATTTTTAGAGGCGAATAATGCTATTAAAAAGAAATCGGTTTAATTAGCACCCTAAAATTTTTTTTCGTTTAATTGTGCTTCTTCTTCTTAGTGTGTCGATGGCAATCTAAATTGTGTTGGCCCAGAATTGAGCTACTAGTTTGGCGTTTTCGGCAGCGTCCATCAGTTCCTGTAGTGAACAACTAGCAGGACAGGCAGGGCACGATATTAAGTGCCCCATTGTTTGAGGAATAGCACCACATTTACACTCCAGTGCAGAGTCATTTATGTGTCCCCACCTCAGCAAGTTTTCTTTGCTGCGACCAACCTGGGTCCGGAGCCTGTTTAAAGACTTCCAGGTCAGCCACGGCCACTCTTGTCCAGGTGGGAGATGTTCAGCAGGTGGAACAAATGGGTAAGGTAAGGATGCACTACCTTGCCACAGCTTCAATCTTTCCGTAGACCGCTCGCCAGTGAGTGGGGTGACACACTTCAGAAAGCTGTTTCGGCTTTTCAGCCTTTGCAATACAAGGCTGTTTAGGTGTAATGGGTGTCGTGTGTCTGAAGCCATTTTGGCTCTTTCGCCAGAACTTGCCACTGTTCTGCGAACTTCAGGCGGCGCTATCCCTGCCAGTGGGTACAGCATCTGTACCGGGGTCGGTTTAAGGCAACCAGTGATGATCCGGCACGTTTCGTTTAGAGCTGTATCCACCGACTTTGCATGGGCTGAGCGGCTCCACCCGGGGCACGCAAATTCAAAAGCTGAAAAAGATAGCGCCAGCGCTGTGGACTACAGCGCTGGCGCTATCTTTTTCAAAACATGTATTAATTGTGCTAATCGACTCAGTTTCATGTAAGGATCATTATTTGATAATCTCTAAAGAAATAAACATGGGTTGCAGACCTTTGGCAACTTCACAAAGAGGTAAAGAAAATTACACAATGCAAGATTGTCAAGAGAAGAAGCTCTATTACAAACAAACAAATAATAAATTAAATGATTCGAAGTTTTAACTTTGAATAATTTAATTGCAATGTTTTCCGCATGACGCGGACCTACCGCTTACAGCCAATTTTATTTTGCATGGCTTAAGAACTAGAATGAAAGAAAGAAAAAAAGAAAGAAATCATAATTATTTATTAAGCTTAATGTACTTGATGGAGGGTATCAATTAGCGAGGTATAATTATACCAACATTTAAATTCGATTGAACAATTTAATGCCGTTCCAATGATCTCTAAACATACAAACACGATCATATAATCTTACACAACTATGTTGCTTGTGGGTAACCCTTACTGCAATTAACGACACTATTCCGTATTATTAAAGTTTAATTATACTTACCTACCTTGATTATATTAATATGCAATGCTGTCTTGATAAAGTATGTAGCAACAACTACACTAAAATATACTGTAGGAACTAAGAACAATTTAATTATTAAGTATCTCATTTTAGAACAAACGAAAAGTTTTTGCACAAATTTATTGGTCCATTGGTCTAGCGCGAGGTCCTAGAATCGATTTTCAGTTCGGTCAAAGTGTTAATGCGTTTATCACACCAGGAATTTGTCAAAAGCCTAGTTTTGTGACTGGTTGATGGCAATAGGCTTATCAGTTATGTTTGCGGCCTATGTAGTCGAGGCAAATATAACTGGTAGAATGTGATTGTACGATTAGGTACACTTTTGTCTTACGGTTCGAAGACGGAAGATTAAGCGTGATGTTACAATATGTTGACAAGTACAAACGCAGCAAGGTTGTTTCCGTAATGCTGATGTTATAATCTTATTACGCGATAAATAAGACATTAATTCATTAATCGCGATGAGAATCTAGTAAGGTGATGGCATGATAAAAGCTTTGATAAAAAGTCGACATTGTTGCCATTGCGAGAAAAACTTGAATTTTCTAGCACAGTAACCAATCTGGGGTAGCGGAAGTCACATAAGACCCCACTAATCCGCGACGCACGTGTATGAGGGAACACCGGTTTGTTTTATTCTGTACGAGTTTAAATGGCCACTTTAGCAGATCATATCAATTGCGTTAAAAAGCGTAAAATGGACCTTTCATAATAAGTTTCATAGTAACTGCATCTGTGAACATTTTACGAATTTTAACGTAATTCATAATTATAATTTTCCTATTATGATCTATTTTCCTAAATGGTCACAGGCGCAGTTACTATTATGAAAGGTCTATTTTACGCTATTTAACGCAATTCATATTTAGACGCCCTGTTCTTTTCCCAGGACAGAGGACATCTATTGAAGATTATGCTGGTAATGAATTGCGAAGTGGCATTATACATATATAAAGTATGAAATGTATTATTGTAAGAAAAAATTTGGTTAGAAAGGAGGTGTCTAATGAGATAACGAGTAATACAGAGGTATGGAAGAGGAAGTCATGCTGCACAGACTCTAAATGAATTGTGATAAGTGCAAGATAATGATGATGTATTGTTAGAGGTAAGGAATGTTAAATGTAACGTTTTATGAAATCCTTACTTCCTTACTAACTGCGAAAAATATTATGCGAAAATTACTTTGTCTGTCAGTCGCGCTTTGACATCAAAACTACTGGACCGATCTAAATGAAAATTGATACACAGATAGTCTAGAGCTGGAGAAAGGACATAGGCTACTTTTTAATGTGAAAAAATGGTTGTAAAGAGTAGAAAGGAGAGGATAAAAAGATTACTTTTGTTCGCGATAACCGACATCGGTCGCAATAACCGACATCCATGCGGACGGGTACGTATTTGAATATCGAAGATTAAAATACCTACGCTTAAAATATCGATGTTCAAAACATCGAAAATTTAAATATCGATTGTATCAAAATGTCGAAAATTGTTATACCTACGCTTAAAACATCGAAAATTAAAATTCCGAATGATTAAAATTTCGAATGATTCAAAATATCGAATGACATTATGCCTAAGTTCATAATATCTACGTTCAAAATACCTACTAGTTAAAATACCGAAAAAAAATTATACAGGGTGTAAATCAACCCATCACACAGCCGTTAACCAAGCATTCTGTACATCAAACTAAGTACCCCTACGCAAAAATTTTTGCTGGGAAACGTTATTTCTTTTTTGGGGAAAAATGTGTAACTTTGACCCCCAATATCTCCGTAACTAGGGGGTTTCCAGGTATGGTCTAGAAGAAAAAAATGATCGCAGTGGTTATATTGTACATTTGCGTACAAATGTGTTTTATTTTGGGTTTTTATTATGAAAAAATAATTAAAGTACCTACATTACATGAGGTTTTCCTTGTTTTTTTTTGTAACCCACCTAGTAACTGATTACCATCTAGCAAACAAGCTTGCAGCAATCATGCAACATGCAAGCAAGCATGGTTTCTGTCACGGCTCCGGCGCTGGAGGGCTCCGGCAGTCCCACGCGAGCTTAACGTCGCAGATGATCTAAACGCTCACCACCGCGGGCGGCGGGCGTTAATACCACCTGCTCCTCAGCTCGCGGCCTGCCGCGCCCCTCCGCGCCTACGCGATTCTAAATTACACTCTAGGGGTAGCGCATACAAGACTACGTAGAGTCGATTTTGCAGCGATACGTTTCTGTCACTAACTTTAGTAGCATAACATATTGACTTTCAAAAACATATTTTAATTTAAGACCTAAATAATACCTTCACGATTGACCTATGCTTGTACACTGGACACTGAATTTCATGGATAAAATAGGTCGAAATTGTTCCAAAACCGAATTAGGGTACCCCGAATTTACGTAGTCTTTTGGCTGTTACCCCTAGAGTGTATATAAAAATCCGGAGGCGCGAAGGAAGGGCAACCCCCGCTCGCTGTAACAAAGCATAGGCACCCGTGGGAGCCGTAGCGGCTGAGGCTGGTCGCCGGAGGCGACCAGCAAGCCGAAGCTGCGGAGGTGAACATGGGTGCCTATCCTTTGTTACGCAAGGGCGAAGGGGTTGCACTTCCCGTAGCGCCGGAGACGTTGCAGAAGCAACTTTTTTCCACTCATACTACTTTCATCAAAAATTAATATTCGATGTTCAAATAATATATGTACCCATCGATATTTAGGACGTTCGATAGTTTGTACTTCGATATTTAGGACATTCGATAATCTGTATTTCGATGTAACTTTTGTAGATATTTAGATTTTAGATGTATTGGACGTAGGTTATTTAACCATTCGATAATATAAACTTTCGATATTTTTTTGTTTCGGTTTTATGGTCGTTCGATATTTCCATTTTCGATGTTTTGAACATCGATATTTTAAGCGTAGGTATTTTAATCTTCGATATTCAAATACGTACCCATGCGGACAGAGCCGCGGTCATCAGCTAGTCTTAAATAAAAATATACTGAAAGTTAGGTGAGGTTAAATTAATTGTATTGTATTGCAAAAAAACCGACTTCACAAACACAAAAAGTGAAAAAAACAAAAACACAAAAAGCGAAAAATAAACTACACAAAAAAAGTCTGCTTCTGAAGTTGGTGACATTTATGTTTGGTTTCGTTTTTTTTGCCACCGACTTCAGAAGCAAATTTTTTTTCTGTAGATTATTTTTCGCTTTTTTGTGTTTTTATCACTTTTTGTGTTTGTGAAGTCGGTTTTTATTTTGCATAAAAGTTTTTTTATTTTTCCATTTTTAAGTTGTAATATCTTATACAAATATTTACTATGTATTTAACATTCAACCAAGGAACCTACCCTTAACCTTCAAGATTTCCTTAACCTTAACCTAAAAGAACACAACCATTATAATTATGCGTCCCTACAATATTTTGCATCAACTCCTAACCTTTAAAGAGTTATACTTTCCATCATCAGCTCATCTACATGAAGTGATGACTGCTAGATTCGAGAACTTAAAAAGCTTTACAAAAAGCACGAAACACGTAATACGTGCCTATAAAATTTGAGGGTTGCCTTCGATTTCTCTGGAATGCCATCATCAGATCCTGCTTTCCTTATCGTGGTACCACCCTTGGGATATCTCCTTTCCAACAAAATAAAGAATATTCCATATCGGTTCAGGCGTCTTCGAGTAATTGGTATACATAAAAAATATTCCGATGAATTGAGAACCTTCTTTTTTAAAGTCGGTTATTGAGATTTACCTTCTATCATCAGGTCAACCTAATGCCCTGAAAGAATACCTCTATCGCGTCATAAGTACGTATAATTTTGTAAGAATTTTCTTTCAACGGTTAGGACCGTTGAAGAGTACCTTCCATCATCATCACTGAATCCACATGACATTATGATGATCAAACGCAAATACTTGGACAGCTTTAGAAAACATATGGCATCGATTTCCCTAGGACCCCATTATCAAATCCTGACTTGGTGACAATAAGACCACCTCAGAAGTATACTTTTCTGAACACAATAAGGATTTTGAAAATCGGTCCACAATTGACGGAGATATGTGCGGACATACATTAAAAAAAATATATACATACACACGAATAGAGACCTCCTCCTTTTTGGAAGTCGGTTAAAAACGTAACTGTTAAGGTAAAAAACGGTAAATAAATAAACAAATAACATGATGTTAATCTGGCAAATAGGTTTTTAGAGACATTTGTACGAGTAAACTTTCAAAACAAGATGGGGCTGGTGTTTAGTACCTGACTGCTCGGAGAAGAAACAACTGAAACAAACTCAGAAATCATAGTCTCTTTTAAGGTCAAGACATAATCTCGCACGAGGACTATGTAGATTAGTGTCTGAGATAGTCTTTTGATGAAAGAACGACACAGATTTGACTGGAACTAACGAGTCAGTGCAAGCATTTGTCAGTTATCGTATAGCTAAAAAAAGCGACATAAAACTCGGGGAGCTCAACGTCACGACGAACAATATCAAAAAAAGGACATTTAGGCAGGTTGCTTTTAGTATATTGACGGCTCAGGTGGCATACACAGATAGATCATCATAAGCCTAGCCTTTTCCCAACTATGTTGGGCTTCCAGTCTAACCGGATGCAGCTAAATACCAGTATTTTACATGGAGCGTCTGTGTATCCGACTTCCACAACCCAGTTTATACTGGGTAATACGATACCCTGGTGTAATGGGCCTACCACACGCTCAGCTTCACCAAACTTTTGCCTGCGCGATTACACGGTGCATACAGTACATTGCACGTGTGGTTCGTAATGGTAATACAGTTTTATCAACCACACGCGTGATGTGTGTGTGTGATAAAGCATGTGGGTGTTGTAGCTCCATTGGTCTGGTTGGCAGGCTTTCAGGTCACTGACTACTTGTAACGACTTCCAAAGATCTAAATATGGCAGCCCCCAACAGCTTAACCTGCTTTCCGAGACACGGAGACATCTACAGACCAACCTAGGCAAGCGCGGCTTAACCTAAAGATCGACCCGAGTGGCAATTATTATTAAGCCACAACATACATACATACATACTTAATTACATAGATCTTAGACTCTTTTTATTTATAACACATTGTTGCACAGTAATCAAAATTAAATAGAAATCCACACACGAAGGGTTCCGTACCACCATACAGGATTTAACACGAACGACCGAAACACGAAACGTTGGGGTACAAGAAAAGTATATTTTTTAACATAAAAAAAATAATTATGGGGGCTGCTAGATTTAATTGTTTAAAGTGAAAAAAATCTTCTTTCTTCCATTGCCTTCGTGTAACATATTAAAATGAAGGGTTTTAAAAGGAGATCACAAAAATGTATCACAATAGTATTCAAAATGTATTGTTTATTAGGAAAACTACTCTACAAATGACATGGTGACATTATAAACCCGGTAATCGATACGAACAAACTACATAACAATAGATTTCTTGTAATGAAAGAAATAAAACTGGCCAGGTTACAACTCCCAAATCCATCCATGATGGCAGCTAAAGGATTTTAAAGTTAGTATGAAAAAAATTAATATGCGTGAATCAATTTACTTGAAACTTGCCAAGAATATTAATTTAAGGAGATTATAACATTTGCCACTATAGTATTTCAAAAGTACCTAAAGAGGTGGAAAAAACAAATAATTAAAAAAAAATCTTGCCTCGTTGGTCTAGTGGTCGCAAGCGCGACTGCTGAGCATGAGGTCCTGGGTTCGATTCCCAGGTCGGGCAAACTGATATTGGCTTTTTCCATCAGGAAATTATCAGTAACAGCCACGGAGTCTGGATTTGTGCCCGGTTGATGGCAATAGGCTCGCCCCCTATTACATGGAACTTAAACATAACTGGCGAAATGTGGGTGTACTATTAGATACACCTCTGCCTAACCCTTCGGGGATTATAGGCGTGATGTTATGTTATGTGTTAAAAAAATTACAAAACCCGCCTGCCATATCAAAGAGTGAACTAAAAAATAAAAAACAAGTCAAACGATGTCAGTTATGAAATGAGAACAAGGGTCAGGGGAAATTTTAATTTCAGTCGGAGGACAGTTTGGAGGATCATTTCTTAACAGGTCCCCCGACTGAAACTAAAATTTTAGTTTACAGTTTTCCATTTTCGGAAACAATTACGGGACACTTGTTCCCATTTCACTACTGAAATCGTTTGACTTGTTTTTTTTTTTATTTTTTAGTTCACTTTTTAATATGGCAGGCGGGTATTTTATTTTTTTTAATTATTTGTTTTTTTTTTTATAAAACTGTAACAATAATTAAATGCCATGTAAAAATCGAAATTCTTAACCTATTACGATTAAACATATATTATACAGCCCAGTGGTATGGTTTAGTGTCTCGGAGACACCACCGAGACTTAGCACCCGGGACCATGGGTGCTTGGTACCCTTTGAGCATGGAACCCTAAAAACAACTGAATGAATTTAATTCTTGAGATATTTTTTTTTTCTAGGACATGCAAGAGAGCATAAATAGAATACTAGCAGAGACAAGACGCGCACATCGACGCTAGATTCGCATCATGTTGCTAGTAGTGTCTGCGATATTATTATGCGTGTTGATTGCAGCGTGGCCGTGGTTGAGACAAGACCCCAATGCACCCCCTGAGTTACCTGGAGCCCTGCCAATTATTGGACATTCACTGCAGATCTTTGGAGATCGAAAACGTGAGTGAAATCGTTATTTTTGTAACTTAATCCTTGGTTCTAAAAACTGTGTGGTTCCTTGTTTCCAAAAATAAGAAGAGATAAACTGTTGTGAACCGGGGTATTTTTTGGGATAAGCCCGTGTCTCCGTTTCGGAGTACTGCAACTTCTGAAAGCCAGAATCAACAGTGGCGGCCACCAGATAATCGCAGAGACAATGAAGCTCGACGGAGTTCTAGAGAAACAATATAACTGTCTTGTTTCCTTGAACGAAAATGATTAGAGTGTAATAGCGGAAGAGTAGGAGAAATATAATTTCCGCTTGTCTCCAATAATAGGTATAGCATAAGCACTTTAACGCACTGTTTTTGCTCGTAACCAAGGATTTATTTTTGTAAAAATCCTCGACATGAGTGATAAATAATGTCAAAAAATAAAACCGACTTCAAAAACGCAAAATAGTTAAACAACTTTAGCTTCTGTAATATCCTATACAAATATTTACTATGCCTTTAACTTTCAATTTATCCAAGAAACTTAACCCTTGTCCTTTTATTATTTTATTTTTTTGGAGTGTGGGAAATCATTAAATGACTCCTCGCGCTTTTGGCGGAGTGGTAGACATCTACTGACTAAAAACCACCCATGTTCCTTCTTAGCTATTTGTGTCGAGGCCGCGGTATCTCTTTGGGGCGTCGACGCTTGCGGGCCCCTACAATGTTGCTGACATCTCTTGTGTATAATGTGTGGTAATTTATGTTAACAGTCCAGTCAAAATAGACATTTGAAATATCAATTAATTTTCATAGACCTGAAAATACGTGAAGATCTTCAATAAACCATTATAAATGAAATGTCAAAAGTTCACATCAATCCCGTGTGTGCTAAACAAATAATAAGCGTGGTAGTCGCTTGTGTGTGAGTGTCCCTTTTTAACCTAGATAAAAACGAACCTGAAACACCGCACTTGGGCACATTTTGGTTCTTGGGTTTATTTTTCCTTGCTAGAATTAAAACGAACATGGTAACATAATCTTAATGATTTTCTATAAATGCTTGCATGGTGAAAGCAAGCAGTGATAGCCTAGTGGTGTAACCGTCAGACTTCGAAGTCATAGGTCTCGAGTTCGAATCCAAGAGATTCACCTCTGATTTTCGGATTCATGTCCGTATTGTAGAATTATCACTTCGGTAAAGGATAACATCGCGAGGAAACCAGCAAGCGTGAAAGATGTTTCTCAACTGCATAAAAAGCCAAGTCGGACGCCCATGGTTGGCAGGAAAACTCAACCAGAACAGACCAGCTTAGACACTAACCACACGATATACATATATTTTTTTTTAAAACGTTGCCCCACACTAAGAATTTCTCCTGTATCGTGGGTGCGTTCACAAACATTTAAACTCACATACACAAATACCCAGACCCGAAAAAACTATCTGTAGGCCACACAAATATTTGACCCGCAACACGCAGAACAGCAGTTCAATCTCTCAGCCACTGCACCAAGTTTATGCTTCGCACGCTTCAATACACGCTTTGGCACAGTGGCAAGCGATTGGACTGCTGCACTGCGTGTCGCGGGTTCGATCCCCGCACGAAAAAATATTTGTATGACCTACAGATAACTGTTCCGGGTCTGGGTATTTGTGTCTCTTAGTAGTCGTATTCTTCATTACTGAAGGTCGTGTCCCTGATGAAAGTCCTTCATAGATCTTATAATCTGTCTCCATTTCTCTGCTGTGCTGTTGTTGATATTCGGCTTTCCTTAGAGCAGTTGTAACAGAGAGTCCAGTGAGTGCGGTAACTTGGTCACACTAACGGTTAGGTGATCGGCCGCGGGGTCTCTTTCCTTCGATCTTGCCCACCACGATTAATTTGTCTAGGTCATCTGGTTGACGACGGGCAATGTGACCGAAATACCCAAGAATACGCTGGAAGCACATCGTTGAGAGTCTAGTTTTTATGTGGAGCTAAGCGAGTAGGTATAGACTTGTTTGTTTTCTTCGCGGTCCATGGTATGCGGAGCATTCTTCTCCAACAACACATCTTAAAAGCGTCAATTTTTCCCCGGTCTTTTGCTCTAATAGTCCATGTCTCTGATGCGTATAGAAATATTGAGAAAACCTATGTCCGGACCAGTCTCACCTTGGTGACATTGGAAAGTTTCCGATTTTGCCAAATGCGAGTTAATTTACTCATAGCACTTTTGGCCATCTGTGTCCTTCTTTTGATTCCTGTTCACATCCTCCTTGATTAGACAATGAAGCTCCCAGGTAAATAAAGTCTCTGACAAATTCGTGATCCGAGAGTTCTCCAGTTTTCCAAAATTGACCAGATCTATCAATCGCCATTACTTTGGTTTTCGATTTGTTAACAGTGAGGCCAACTAGTTCACTCTCATACTTCATTCTACGGAATAGGTCAGCGAGTTCTGCCTCAGTTGACGCAAAAAGAGTAGTGTCGTCCGCGTATCTCAGGTTGTTGATCTTTAGGCCACCGACAGAAATGCCTCCCTCCCATCCTTCTAAGGCTTTTCGGATAATGTATTCGCCATAAATTTTGAAGAGGATTGGTGATAGAATACATCCGTGTCTCACTCCTTTATTTGTGTATGTGAGTTTAAATGTTTGTAAACGCACCCACGATTCAGGAGAAATTCCTAGTGTGGGGCAACGTTTAAAAAAAATATATATATATATGTAACGGCGGGAAAACCACTTGAAGAACGCTGCTCCTAAATATCAATGGCCTCCGCTATATTGTCTTCGCCTTAGATTCCTCTTCGTGGTAGACATTGAGGTATTACGTACTAGAGAAGCTATTTCAAACAAAATAATGTGCGCGCACTTGATGACAGCGGGGCAGGCGGGGGGTGTCATGTTCTCATAGATTACTAACAATGCGTGCAGATGCGACATAATGTTATTATTCTGCCTACTTGATATTGTACGTGTGTACTTACTCAGAAAATAAATAAAATGTACTTAAACTGTAACAATATTGTAATTTCCTTAAATAATTTAAGTTGTGTTAGTTTCTGCAGTTTGTTATAGTAGTAATCCACAGTTGGATCAGTTTCAGCTTCGTGATGCAATCTAATTTTTGTATACTGAGCTATCTAATTCGAGGCAAAATAATAATAAATTATGGCTCGAATTAAATGGATTCTGTGATTGAATGTTGATGGCTGATTCAGTAAATTATTTTTATTCAAATTTGCAAATACTTCTTTCCTAATTAAATGCTTTAGGGTGTTTACGGACATAATATAATTAAAGTCATATTTCGAGGCAAGACTTTCACGACTTTGCCGTATTAAATTACGTATTATAACGTACGTACGTACGTACGTACGTTGTTACGTTTATATATGGATGTAATTCTGAATAAAAATATTTGAATTTGAATTTGATTATAGATGTGTGATGTGGAAGTTTATAGTATAGTCAAACTATCAATGCAATCTTGACTTTTCAACTTTTTTGTTAATTGTCTTGATACAAATTAATATGCAAATATTAAACAACCAACTATCAATTTTGACTCACATGTAGAGGATTCATGGTCAAGCATTGAATACGTCGATAGTGTCAGGTCTGTGCATGCAAATGTTTTATTCTTTGACATAAACGTAAAAATGGCCGCCGCGATGTCACATTGCAATTAAAAAAATATAATTAAATTATGTGTGTTTTAAAGATAATACGTTATAATTACTGGTGAAAAGTCACTCTTTGACTTATACCTATATTTTTAAAATTATTTCTACAGTATCTAAATGCACACGAAGGCATATTTTAGAAAAGAAAACTTCACTCAAATGTGTCACGTCGCAGCAACCGCTCGGCATAGACTAAATGAGCTGGAGTCCACTAGCTCTACCGTATGTTACAAAAAATCGAGTTGAGGTGTCTCCTCTAGTACGTAGTACATTATACCTCAATGGTGGTAGATGGGTAAATGGGTAGTTGAAATCACACACAATACTTGACTCAAATTCAAATTCATTTATTTGTCCGAACATGGTTGGTCCTAAATTACAAAATAAACGGTCTCTTCACATTCTGCCACATGGGGCGTGCAAATATCGGGTACAGATAATAAATTATTACAATACAAAATAGAAAATTATTATTGATACAATTGAAATAATCAAGAATTAATGTCACATTATGAGGCAAGTCAGTGTCAGTAAAATATGTCAAGAAATAAATACTTATAAAAAAATGTCAATGTCAAGATTAATGTCAAGCTAAGTTATCAAAGAGAGATTACAATTAAATTAGGATGTCAAAGTATCATTCAAAAAGTCGTTTAAATTATAATAACACTTTTTACATGGCAACTCTTTAAGCTCCTTTTTAAAACCATTCAAATTTAAAAGTATAATTTGCTTTTAGTCTAGTCAACAAGTGCTTTTTAGGTCGAAACTTTTTCTAATACTCCGAAAATTATGATTTTGGTGTCATTCGATTTGGAATGGCTTGTAGAAACTTTTTGAGAAAATTGGAGGGCCGCTCGAAAAAATTGCAAAAGTTATAAACAATTAAGTGAAAAAAACCGTTTTTTTTTTCACTTAATTGTTGTTTAGTTTTATTATAACTTTTAAACTAAAAAATAATCTTTTATAAAAAATATTTTTTTAGATTGAGAGATTATTTTTATCAACAAACGGTTTAAATTAAATAAATGATTGAGTAAGAGCTTTAAATTAGGGCTTAATTTGTTGTTCAAGGAATAAAGAACAAATAATTTCAAAATTTTTTCGTTGTATCTCCATTAGTTTAAAAGTTAAATTAAAATTAAACATAAAAACCAGGTGAGAATGACGAAATGAAAGAGAACAGAAAATGAAAAGTCTAATAAAAAAAAAAATAAATAAAAAAAAAAATACATGATTGTTTTTGTTCTTTGAAGTAGAAAAAGAAAAAAAATACAGAGAGAAAATTCATTTGTTTATAACAAATTGTTTATTAAATAAACAGTGAAAATTTTAATAAAAATCAACTTTTTTTTTTAATATCAAAGACCAAGATAAATAATGATTAAAAAAAAAATCCTTAATATTAACAATTAATTTACAAGTGATAGAAAAAAATTGTTAATTAACAAATCGTTTTTAAGCAATAAATATTTTTTTTAAGGAATGTTTTTTTTTTAAAATCATAATTTTCATCATAGATTATATTTTTGAAAAAAAATAGAATTATCTTATAAACAATGCATTTGTTTATAACAATTTTTTAAACAATAGGAAATGAAAATTATTAAAAATCATTTTTAACCGACTTCAAAAAAGGAGGAGGTTCTATTATCGTGTGTATGTATTTTTTTTTTTATGTATGTTACCTGATTTTTCCTCCATTTGTGAACCGATTCTCAAAATTCTTTTTTTATTTTTTATTAGCTGACCATAAAAAAACGGAGCAAAAGTTACATTATGAAAAAAAGTTTTTTTAATGTTTAATGGAGCTTTTTAATTTCTAATCTAAGTAAATTGTTAATAACAAAGCGAAAATTAACAATTTTTTAATTTTTCCAACGAGAATCTATTTTAAAGTCTTTGACAAATAGCTCCACGAAAGGAAAAAATTCTCAGATTTATAGTTTAACAATTATCGCACTTGCAATGTTAATATTTTGTTATAAAAAATTATAAATTAACTAATGGATAACTAATTAAAAAATCGTTAGACTTTTCTTTGGAAAATTTCCTGTTCTCTTTGAATCTTTTTTAAAATTTCGAAAATCTCAAATAGTTTTCGAGATATTTGCAAAAAACCAAACCCCCTTTTTTTTTTCATTTAATTGTTTATAACTTTTGCAATTTTTTCGAGCAGCCCTCCAATTTTCTCAAAAAGTTTCTACAAGCCATTCCGAATCGAATGACACCAACATCATAATTATCGGAGAATTAGAAAAAGTTTCGACCTAAAAGTTTATACAAAGCATATGATGAGCTACTAATTTTCTTACAAAGAGCTTCAATATGATCATTCCAATTTAGCTGTCTGTCAATCATCAGACCTAGAAATTTTGCACTATCGACGTCGTGAAGTTTGTTATTCTGGTATTGAACCTCCATTTTTGAACTAGGTTTTTTTTGACCAAAGTGCATTATTTGTGTTTTGTCAAGATTAATTCTTAGATTATTATTATCCAGCCAAGAGATTATTGAAGTTACCGCGTTATTAACATCAGCTTCATATGAATTAGGCTTATCACGAGCTATTGTAATCGTGCTATCGTCAGCAAAGAGTGTAATTGGAAAGTCTATAGCTTTGGGCAGGTCATTAATATAAATTAGAAATAATGGCGGACCCAATACACTGCCTTGTGGTACACCAAAGTTTACAGTGCGTTCTTTAGACAGGTATGTTACTTCTTCTTTAGTCTTAAAGTTTAAGTTTGTTATTGCGGTAGACTGTTTTCTGTTTGATAAGTACGTGCTTAATAAGCTCAGGACGCTACCTCTTATACCATAGGAGTCAAGTTTGTTTAATAAGATTGAGTGGTCAACACAATCAAAAGCTTGCGTCATATCACAGTACACAGAACATACCGGTATTTTATTATCAATATTAGTCATAATTTTATTTAAAAAGTCATAAATTGCCATGTTTATTGTTATGTTCTTTCGGAAGCCTTTTTGTTCGTTGCAGAGAATATTTTGTTTTTCTAAGTAACTGTAAAGTTCATTATAAATATATTTCTTATAAATATATTTGACGGCATGATTGGCGCAGTGGCTAAGCGATTGGACTGCTGCGCCGCATGTCGTGGGTTCGATTCCCGCACGGAACAAACATTTGTATGGCCTGCAGATAGTTGTTTCGGGTCTGGGTATTTGTGTATGTGACTTTATATGTTTGTGAACGCACCCACGATACAGGAGAAATTCCTAGTGTGGGGCAACGTTTTTTTAAAAAAAAAAAAAAAAAAATTCTTGTAAATTTTGGAAAAATTGGCAACAGCGCAATTGGTCTATAATTCTGGATTTGTTGCTTACCTTTTTTAAATATTGGTTTCACTATGGAGACCTTAAGACGGTCAAACACCACACGTTTATTTACAATAGTCCATTTACAAGCACTTATAAACTTTTCAGAGGTTGAGACCCATTCACATAAATCGTTGTTATTAAGGAGAAGAATGGGTTGAAGAAACTTCTTTTAAATCATGTTACAATTCTCGTTTGCACTAATTAATATTAATCACATCAAAAACCACTTTCATTCACTTAATATTGCAATTATTTGCTAAACGCGAGGTAATGTACGTCCATCTTTCGCCACACGCATGTCTAGTCCGTCTAGCGGAAGTACCACGCACTAAGTGTTGTGATTAATTACTTAATCACTTAAAACTAACAAACAATACTAAAATACTTCACAATTGATTCTAATAATTATTTAACAATAAAACAATACGAATATGAATGCAAAGGCAAGTTAAGTCTAATTAATGGGTTCATTACTTTTTACAAAAGAATGTTACCTAACCATTTCCGGCTAATTGAAGGATTTAATACAGATATCGGGTTTTCTCCTAATAAATTGCTCTACAAAATGATCTTATTACTTTTTAGTTTATAATTACATAAATAAACTGATTTAGTTTTAGTTTCAGATTATAGATTGAGTTATTGACCATTAAAATCGTATTCGCCGCCATCTTTACAACATTGTGCAATGACGTCTCATAAACAGCCTAATTTCAAGTGTGCCATCATCTAAATCCCAATATTCATAAAATATTAGCTTATCTTAATTTCAACTATAGCTGTAGTTAAAGACCTCTGTTTAATAATTCACTATTTGAGCCGTCAACCATTCAATTACAAACCATATAATATATGTGGTAGTTAACAGTAAAGCCAACAGATGACACTGTCCCTCCTATCGATCTATATCATCATTTGCAACAATTGTACAGTGGTCTGCAGAGATGGGAGAATCATGAATACTGTCATGGTTATTAATTAGATTAACTAATGTTCTTCGCAGATAGACATTCTCGCGGCGACATATATATTTGTATTTATGGCGAGCCCAAACAAATTAGGAAATAAAAAGATTATGAATTATTCCATTTGTATTTCAGAGCTATGGAATTTTATACGGAGATTCCAGAACAGCTCATTGGAGAAAGGTGGTGTTATCAGATTCTGGTTTCCGGCTTATTCATTGTATGGTAAGTGTCAAAGTCAACAATTTTTTCGACTAGACTATTGTTCTAAAGCCTTTTTTAGAAACGTGTGGCCATGTTTAAGTGTGGAGTGTGGCCTTAAGAGCTGTGTTCTTCAATAACTACTAATAAACAGGGTGTAAATGGGCCCTTCACGAACCCGTCAGTCAAGAATTCTGTACATCAAACTAAGTAATCTCACGCTTTTTTGGAGTAAAAAAACACTTTTGACGATAAAACTCAACGATATGTACTTAAAACATTGCATAATTATATAGTAGTCGACGATTGTTAGTTGTTGTTGTATAGTAAACGATGAACTATCGTTTACTATACAAAGAATCCACCAGCAGAAGGCAAATTAATTAAAGTTATACTTAACCTTAAATACTAGTCAATATATATTTTTTGTCCGATCCACTATTGTACAGAGCCACCCAATACAACAATGAGGAAAACACCGACATACCTTCTACAAAAACGCCTCTGCAAACTCACACAAACAAAATACAGTCCATACAGTCTGACCAGGATTCTCATGTACTGACCGATTACGATACATCATACGAAATTGACACCATGGCGAATAAACTCTCAAAAAGTGTAGACGGTACTACAACTAATATATCTTCAATGTCTGAGATGCAAGATACAATAGCCCAGCTGACTATAAAACTAAAAAGCACAGAGAATGAATTAGAAAATACGATATTAGAAAACAACGATTTAAATAATTTAAAAAATTAAAAAACACGCCTGCCATGACAAAAAGTAAACTAAAAAATAAAAAACAAGTCAAACGAATTCAGTGAAACTTTTATTGCAGTCGGGGGACTTGTAAAGAATTGTTCCACCGAACTGTCCCCCGACTGCAATAAAAGTTTCACTGAATTCGTTTGACTTGTTTTTTATTTTTTAGTTTACTTTTTGTCATGGCAGGCGTGTTTTTTAATTTTTTAAATTATTTGTTTTTTATTTCATATCTTTTAGTGATATATCGGTATTTTGTCCTATAACTAATATGGCACGATATATTAGTTTATTTTTCAGGAAAGCAATGTCGCGCTAAGGATAATGCGATACTAAATCAATTATTTTTTATGGATACTAACTTTGAGATCTGAGGTGATTTAGTTCTTGTAGTGACACGTAAATTAGGAAACTTCTTAACTGTATTAGGCGTTTTGATGGACAATTAAGTAAAAAACGTAGATGAGTATTTCAAGCGAGACAGAACGGAAAAGGAACAAGACGGATGCGCGAGCGAAGCGAGCGCGACATTTTTTGTACACTTTTTATTGATTAAGAATTGGAGGTGAGAGGGGAGGGAATATATTGTCATCGGGAGGGAAGAGGATAAAGGACTGTTTCACTTGGTTTCAAGAAGAGAACTGTTTATTACTCTCATCATGATTGACATTAATCCTGCAATTTCGGAATCAAGCGCCTAAGACGGAGGTTGGGAAGATGCGACTGATACCTTCTCGATCTGTAAAAGTGTACCATTCTGACCTTATCTTGTAAGGGGTAAATTGATTAACACTACTAGACGTAATGATTTACTTAATTATAGTAATTATGTTTATGTTAGTACTGAGTTTTATCATTGCCTCGGAAAGCACGTTAAGATCTTAAATTTACACATCACCGTCAGGGTGGCTGTGATTTATTCATCTTTGACAGTCGTCTAACGTAGTCAAGGAGTATCGTATTACCCGGTACTAATTGGGTTGTTTAGTGTGCAGGTCAAAAAGTAGTCGCTCCATGTAAAATACCGGTTTTCAGCTGCATCTATTAGTTAGACTGGAAGCGGACTCCAACATAGGTGGGATAACGTGGATCAAAAATTAAATGCGAATTGCCAAATCTCATTTTAGCTTCACAAGGCTCAAAATGTATGTATTGCAGAAAAGTAATCTGAGTCAAAAGGGACTTGGGTTATCCCTGGCCCCCAGAAAGAAAAAGGAATGGTTGCGCGAGCGAAGCGAGCGCGAAATTATTTTTATTGTTTTTATAGATTGGGGGGGGGGTGAATTGTTCATATAGGTTACTGAGTTTGTTGTATGTAATAAAATGTGTTTTTTTTATTTCTTAGGATTCCGATCGGCAAAATCGGAACCCTAATAATATGTACACTTGGTTTTCCGTCTGTCTGTCCGTATGCCTATGCGTCAGACAAGACCCTGTTCCTCAGGAACGTGTGAAATGATCGGAATGACTTAATTGCGTAATTTATACCTACAAACATTTTTCATTTCATGTAGGTATCTATTTTTAAACAATTTACGCTGAATTTAATATATATATGCAATTTACATACAATGCTAAGAACTATGAAGATTTTATTAACATTCTAAGAAATTCAAGTGTAGTGCCAAACAGTTTAAGTATAGTAGGTACTTATATTTTTGCCATGTTTCAAGTAAATTGATTCACGCGACTTTTCATACAAACTTAAAAACCGTTTAGGTGCCGTCGTAGATGGATTTGGGAGTTGTAACCTAGCCAGTTTTATTTCTTTCATTACAGAGAATCTATTGATATGTAGCTTATTCGTATCGAATCCCGGGTTTAAAATGTCACCATTTCATTTTCTGAGTAGTATTACTAGTAAACAATAGATATTGAATACTACTGTGCTATATTTTTGTAATCTACTTAATAAGTTCTAGACGATGATTATATTTTTCATTGAAATTTCAATAAAAACAAATTAAAAGTTCTTTTTATTTCTAAATCATGGCCACCCTATTATGTTTTTTGATATTTTATCTAGCCTATGTTACCCGGGGTGACGCAATGAATCTAACGATACCACATACATCAAAATCGGTTCAGGCGTTCGGAAGTTATGGTGGAATAAAGAAACTCACAAACAAACATACATACATAAATACATACATACATACATACATACATACATGAACGCTAAAAACATAACACTCTTTTTTTTGGGGCAGTCGTGTAAAAAGACAAGTGACCAAGCTGACTCAAGAAATTAAAGTTTTAAAGTCGTTATGTCATTCTTCTACAACCAAAGAAAGCAAAGACACTCTCGTTTAAGCCAAATCGTGTCGTCTGTCACAAACGCTGAATGTAATAATAACTTTATATATTTACATCTGCAACAAAATATCTTAACCTTACAAAAGGATCTACAAATCGCAGAAAATAAGATAAAAACTCTAGATACACAAATACAAGCTTTAAAGGACTCATAAGAACACCAAAACCAGTACAGAATTTTTCATCCCATACCAGCCCAACAAAACCAATTGCCTCAGATCTAAAAAAAACACATATCTGGGAAAACAATAAGGATTTTTGGTGCGCAACAATGCGTCGGTCTGGCTGCTGCTCTTATTACACTCAGGAAAGACTACACAGGATGAAAAGTATGGAGTCCTCGCCCAAACGATTCCAAATGCACAGAGCGACAGAATAACAAAAAGATAAAAATAATATAGCGGTTTTACATAAAAATAAAACCGATATTATGTGCCGAGATGGGAAAACATACAGCATTGTTTATGAAGAAGCAGTGTATACTTAGCCTTTTACGCGGTCAATAGTACGGATATTTCAGTTTAATATATTAACGCCAGAGGGCGCAACTGTCGCCGATGTCATATTTAGTCTATGCCAGCTGGGACGCGGGAACCGCTGTCACTTTTCGAATTCATAGTCTTCACCAGGAAGGACTTCCTACAATGCTGTATGTTTTCCCTCTCGGCTCATAATATCGGTTTTATTTTTATGTAAAACCGCTATGTGGATGTGCCTCCGGAAAACATAAAGCATTGTTTATGAAGACGTGTTTGTTATCTGCTGGTGAAATATTATAGATAAAACACAACGCTATGATGATTATTAAATATTTATTCTGAGAACTAAGTAGTTACAGTAATAACAATTAGCATTAAAAAGAAAACAAAAAAGACATTATTAGATACACCAATTATCAATTTTATTATTTAGAATTAAATGTATTGAAAAATGTCGACTGTCTTTAGGGAGTTCTATTTCGCGACAGTAATGATTGAAGGATGTATTGGATGATTTCCAATTACCCCGTGATAAAATATCATCAATTGGTTGATTATCTAGCCAATTTAAGGAAGCTACTGCTGACCTACAGCTTCCCGGAGATGCATGAATGCCACTATCTTTGAGAACTGTGCGTACCCAGTTTCCAATCACAGTGCGTGAGGCAGCTTTTGTGCTACTAAATAATATAGTGATAAAAATATTGTCTAGATTGGCAACTTCGGATCTCTTTGTTTTAGTTTTTTCTATTAAAAGCCTAACCAAAGTGACTGGACATATGCTTTTATCATTATGTTGTGAAAGTTTCCACGCGGATTGACGATAACAATGTGTGTCGGTTTTTGACCCAAATGCAGGTAATAAATATAACAGATATTGTCACCATCATCCATAAAGCTGTCGTTTGAAATTTTCAGCAAGGTTAATAAAACCGTTGCTGTTCGACGTGCTAAATCGAACAATCTGTCTTTAGGTACAGTTGCTGAGAGCCAATTTAGTACGATACGTGGATCCCACGTTAATGATGGTCGTATTTCTTTTGGTTTAGCTACTCCTATTACCTTAAGGGTTTGCTTTATAATGAAATTAGAAAAGGTTTGTTGTTCAACATGAGGGCCGTAAAAAGTTAAGACTGCTGATTTGTGGACAAGGATAGTACTGTAGGACAAATTTTCTTTAAGAAAGAGAAACATCAAGAATTTAGCGATATCAGCAGGTTTTGGACATTTTGGGTTAACTTGAGAGTTGGAGCACTATCTCAACCACCGTTTAAGCGGGGCCACGTAGGTTGACAAAGTTAAACGTCGCCAGCTCTTCTTTAGAATGTCTTTCTCCTGAGTGGACCAGTCTTTTATTTGGGCACCCCACCCCAAATTTTCCAGACTTTCAGGGTCAATGTTTGTACCTGTGGGGCAGGTTGTGATGTTATGACATCTATCATGGTCTTCGACAGTTCGGGAGTTCGTGTACGTGATCTAAAGCTCTGGATTTCAGGTCTTGAAGCCAGAACGCTCGAGGCCACTCTGGAGCCACTACCAAGTAATTTTCCGTTGCATTGTTCAGCTTTGCCAGAACTCTTGGCAGCAAGCTGGGAGGAGGAAATACGGTTTCACGAAAATTATTTTTATCATTTTGTGCCTGAGGTCTAAATTTGGAGGTAGACGGTATTGGTTCTTTGTATTTTGTTTTGACTGTTGTTCCTTAGTTTTGTGAGCCTATGGTGGCGATAACCAGAAATGAGGCCCTCCGAGGTTCGCAGATACCGTGGCCTCAACATGAAGGGCTAAGAAGGAACATGGGTGGCTTTTAGTCAGTAGAAGTCTGACACTCCCTTTCGCTCTGCCCAAGAGCGGGAGGGGTCATTTGATGATTTTCCACCCACCATAAAAAAATAAATAGAAAAGGCCCTCCGAGAGACTGGATAAGAGACATAAGTTTTGTCTTATCAAATAAAAATTCTTCGCTAGGATACCTGCTATTACTAAGTACAGCTTGCACACTTTTCTCCGGAATTTCGGAAATTATTCTTTTACGTCTTGTTTCGATACCTACATTCGGCTCTTTTACCGCAAATTATTTGTAAGGTTTGCTCAGACAATACGTAAGACGACGAATTATTACCGAAAGTTTCAAAAATTTTATTAAAAAGGTTATCGGCTTTTAACTCAGCAGGATTATTGTGAGCCCAGTCAATGATACTCTGTAAACCTGATTGTAAAAGCTCCCTTTGATGTAGCAAGGCGTTGGTAGTTGCAGCCATGATTTCCTCCGTTGGTGCCAAAATGTCTTTTCTTTTGTTCAGACAACACAGTTCGTCGTTAATTTTTAAATTACAAAAGCCCGGAAACGCGAGCTGTTCCACCAATGCCATCTTAAAACGGATATGTTGCCACGTGGGAGTGTTAAAATGTTGCAAACTTATTAACTGACGTAAACGTTTTTCGTCCGCTGCTTTAAGAATATTTTTCTCATCAAAACTAGTTTTACAGGCTCCCAAATCCAACGACCTACGCGTTTCTTTAGAAGGATTAGTCACAAAATTATTGTTAATAAATTCCGTTGTGACGTCATTTGTGTTGGCACTAGTATTCGGCACGTAGTTTTGGTGCATTATAAAGTTTGTAAGAAAACTGACCTGGTTGTATAACGCGTCGATCCGAGGATCGACCGTTACATGTAAATCCCGCCTTTGTTTCTTTCGAGCTGGAGGTTCCTCTCGTTTGGCTTCGCTGTCCGATGAACTGCTAGCCCACGATGAGTCCTCCTTTTCTTGATCCCTCTCGGAAGTCGGCGAATTTGAGGCGATCGACCGATTAGCCCCGGCGGTGGCCTCATCGGGTTCGTCGCTCGGCCCGGGATTCATAACGATAAAACCGTTATTTTAACTTTAAGATTAAAAATAAAATCAATAATTAATGCACTACTGAAGTGTCTAACACAATGTTAAATAGATTTCAAAAGGTTATACGATTAATCGAATATTTTTGATTTCGACCGCACGTGGCGAAAGTACACAACGCTATGTATTCGAAAAGTGACAGCGGTTCCCGCGTCCTAGCTGGCATAGACTAAATATGACATCGGCGACAGTTGCGCCCTCTGGCGTTAATAAATTAAACTGAAATATCCGTACTATTGACCGCGTAAAAGGCTAAGTAAACACTGCTTCTTCATAAACAATGCTGTATGTTTTCCGGAGGCACATCAATACATTTAATTTTAAAATGGACATGACCGAAAATTATACAAGTGACATGAACTAAGCTTTTATGAGTAGTAATTGACGAACATTTAGACTGGAACGCACAGGTGGATACTACTGTATGCATAAAATAAATGAAGGGGTTTGAACTTTTTTGTATGGAGGCTGGCGCAACCGTGATTTCTCAAAAAAAACAAAATGGCGGTGGGTCAATATGCCAGCTCCCATACAAAAAAAAAAAACAAGAAAAAAAGCAAAAGCAAGCGGAAAGCAAGTTGGCTTTCAAAAGAAAAGTTCGGAAATACTTTTTGAAATCGGACTGAATTGCTCTCAATCAAGTCACTAGTCTTAGTAGGTTTTTTTTTTTTTTTCTTTTTTTTTACCGACCCAAAGGTTTACTGGTAGAGAATGCCTTGTGGCATTAAGTCCGCCTATGTACCACTTTTGCACATAAGGTTTAAATAAATAAATAAAAAAGTTCAAACCCCTTTCAATGTCAAAATGTATTTTTATTAAGTAAGTTTGCACTCATTCTTAACGGACTGGACGGAGAAGGCAGATTGTAAAAAAACTTGGAAAGCCATGGGGAAGGCCTTTGCCCAGCAGTGGGACAGTGTAGGCTGAAGAAAAAAAAAAAAAAAAAAAAAAAGTTTGCACGCTTTAGTTTTAAGCAAAACATGTTTGATCTAATATATTTTAAAAACCTTGTATACCATGGTTTACGCAAATGTTAATTTAAAAAAGAAAAGAAAAAAAAAGATTCACGATATTTACAACGGAATGTATTTATCTATGTTCCAGCGGTAACTGACCCAGAAGACAGCCTAACAGTAGCTAATTCATGTTTGAGTAAACCTTTCTACTACGATTTTAGCAATGAATATTTAAAAAATGGACTTATCACAGCTGAAGGTAAGTGAAACTGGCAGTGTTTCCATTAATTTGGAACGAAATAAGCACCAATGTAAGACTTTTGTTCCAGAATCAATTTGGAAAGCTCACCGTAAACTATTAAATCCGTCGTTCAGCCAACAAGTGCTGAATACCTATTTGAATGAAATGAACGTGCAAGCTCAAAGTCTTGTCTCTCGATTGTCATTGAAAGCAGGAAAACACCCGTTTGACGTGCGAAAGTTCTTCATAAATTATACACTGTCAACTGTCACTCGTAAGTAAATAATCTATATATTACGGCGGGAAAATCACTTGAGGAACGCTGCTCCTAAATATCAACGGCCTCCGCCATATTGTCTTTGCCTCAGATTCCTCTTCGTGGAAGATGGGTAAATGGGTAGTTGAAATCACACACAATACTTGACTCAAACACCAAACGTTTATTTACAATCGTCCATTTACAGGCACTTATTAACTTTTTAGAGGTTGAGACCCATTCACATAAATCGTTATTATTGTATGTTATAGAAGAATGGGTTGAAGAAACTCCTTTTAAATCATCTTACAATTCTCGTTTGCACTAATTAATATTAATCACATCAAAAACCACTTTTATTTACTTAATATTGCAATTATTTGCTAAACGCGAGATAATGTGCGTCCATCTTTCGCCACACGCGTGTCTAGTCCGTCTAGCGAAAGTACAACGCACTCAGTATTGTTATTAATTACTTAATCACTTATAACTCAAAAACAATACTAAAATACTTCACAATTGATTCTAATAATTATTTAACAATAAAACGGGGATCGTGCGGTCCATGCCCTTAACGGGGCCCCGGTATGGGCGCGTTCTTTGAGGAAGTGAGCCGCCCACTACCTGAACGCGCCCCAAAAGGTGGTAGCCGTAAGGCTAGTCCGAAGGTACCGCATGATCTCCGGCGAGGCGGCGAACCTCCTTGCCCGGATTGCTGCCATGAGATCTGGAGGCGATAGTCCTCGCACGCTTGTATGAATGGCGCGAGGAGGTGCTACACTGGGCGATCACTCCGTTGCCGCGGTGAATTGCCGCTCAGCGGACAGACCTCTGATG
This sequence comes from Diarsia brunnea, assembly GCA_949774965.1. Lineage (NCBI taxonomy): Eukaryota > Metazoa > Arthropoda > Insecta > Lepidoptera > Noctuidae > Diarsia > Diarsia brunnea. The sequence goes on along the minus strand of OX459019.1, from coordinate 8,659,261 downwards.
CGATCTCATGGCGACATGGAGAGAACGACTGTCGCAACCCCGTGCAGGGCACGCCGCGATAGTGGTGGTAAGTCCTCTTTTTGAGGAGTGGCTGGAGCGGCCCTCACCTTCCGTCTGACGCAGGTCCTCACCGGACACGGTTGTATCGGGAGGTACCTGCACTGAATCAGGCGGGAGGAAACACTCGGATGCTACCATTGTGAGGATCGGCCGGAGGGCACGATGGAGCACACCGTGGAGGTCTGCCCCGCTTGTGCCGTGTTCTCGTAGCGGCGATCGGCGGCGACGACCTCTCGCGTCTAGCCCTGGTGCAAGCCATGGTCCGGGGCGAGAGGGAACGGGACCCCGTCGCCTCCTTCTGCGAAGCAGTGATGCTACCGAAGGAGGTTGCGGAACGTGAGAGGGAGAAAATCTCTAGTCCCAGACGCCGCGGGAGACGCTCCGGACGTCGAGGGCCACGTGATGGCTTCTGGGCACGTAGGCGCGGTCCTGTGGGCGGTGAATAATGGGCGAGCTCACCGTCCGTCCGTCTTAGGTGACGTCCTAATTGGCAACGGTCGTACGATCAAACGATGCGTTCCCGTCGCACGACGAGATTAAACACACTAGTTTCTTTAGTGTGTCCTATTAGAGCTTGCAAGTGATCGTGCGACCAGAGTGAAATGCTTGAAAACGATCGCACGATCGTGCGATCGTCCAATCAAAGCTACAAATCTCTTCTGATTGGTCACGCGTCATCGCGCGAGCAAAACGCGGGGGGCGGGGGACGGCACAGGTGAGTCCAGATGAGAGAGAACGTATTGTTTGGTCGTACGATCGATCGTTGCCAATTAGGACACCAGTTGGACCATCGTATGATCATTTTCATCGCACGACGATGAACGCATCGTTCGATCGTACGACCGTTGCCAATTAGGACGCCGCATTATGATGACGACAGGCCGTGTCGACGGCGCTATCGTGTTCCACGTGCGCCTCAAAGAGAATTTCAGCAACATGGAAGGGGCCCGCAAGGGCCGACACCCTTTGGGGCTGCGGGTTGCTTGAAAGAGATCCTCGCTTGAAAGAGGTGGCCTCGACACAAATGGCTTAGAAGGAACATGGGTGGTTTTTAGTCAGTAGAAGTCTGACACTCCCTACCGTTCTGACCAGAGCGGGAGGAGTCATTTGATGATTTCCCTCCAAAAAAAAAAGGCTTTACACGCCGACCTTTATGAGTCTGTATGTAGGATAGGATAGAAGCAATTCCGGCGAACTACCATGGCTTTTACGACTCACGTACTTCTATCGATGATTCTGAAGACCATGTCCATGATGATTACGATGGTGATCAGGAAGACTGATTTTTATTAATATTTACTGTGTTTATTTTTGATATGGTAAGTAATAGTTGATTACTTTAATTTTGTTTTATTTAATACCCCAGAATAAAAGTTCATGGTTCTATTACCGAATAATGCATGTCCAATATTAACGAGAATAAAATTGTAATGGATTATGTTTTCCGTATAATTTGGCCTACATTACTAGCTAACTACATAAAATAAAATGATAAGTGTATATTAGTTAATTAAGACAACAGTCAAATGCTCAGTTTGGATAACCTAGTCAAAGTCAATTTTATTTGTTTATCACAGGTAGTGAATACAGTTCTTAGAATAATCATAGAGCCTAACCTAATCAAAACTATTTTGAAACATTAAGAAAGGTTAAAAAATTGGTCCACTGAGCCTTTTTTTGATCGCTCTATTGCTTGACAAGTTATAGTCAAAAATCGGTTTTTTATTTTTCCTGAAAGTTGTGTTTTTGCAGTTATCATTTTATTCTCCGGGGACGGCGATATAGGTTTTTAATAAATAAAACTTTTGTTTTCTCTGTTATAAAAAAAGTTTGAATTCCCCATTTTGTACGTGGCTAAAACGCTAACCGCGAAAAGGCAAAAAAAAGAAACCTCTTTCTTTTAGTCTATGGCCCATCACCATTGTTAGATGCGCGCGCACGAAAACTGATTAATTTTTCCCGCCATTGCGATTTTTTTTTCACAACTCCTTTTAACTGTTGAAAATTACTTTTTGTATTATTTTATTCACAAGTGTGTTGAAAAACGTCGTATGATACACGTGTGTATTGGTGATTACCGTCCTTGGCTCTCTTAAGACCCTCACCTAACGGCTCGGGTCTCAATGGCGCCTCAGCGGTAATCACCAATATTACACACTTGTACCATAATGTACTATTACTTCTTCAGCCTCATAATTCATCAAAAGTGAGTGGAGCAGATATAATTCCGTCTATATTATTATACTCTGAGATATAACATTGACTATAGTAAGTATAATGGATATAATTAGCGAGTGTCTGTAACTGTGATTAAATCCTCACTATATTGTATACAAGTACCTATAATAATATAGCACATTTAAATACTTTGAGTGATTCATTATCTAGTGCAAGGTTTTCCTTTTTGTAATTCTGTAATCGATAAATTATATCGATATTGTTATAAAAACTATCGTTCTCATTTTTCACCGCTTTCAAATTAAGAACTTAGCTGATAATATCTGAAGGTATTATAAAATAAAATAAAAAATAAAGAATTTTTATTTATTTATTTATTTAGTACTTGAAAGACTTACATCTAATAAAAACAAACAAAAAGAAGAAACCATAGTCACCAGAAAGCCAATTACAAGTCCTCACGTATAGATTTATAATAAAAATGAATTTTGATGTGAGCACAAAACAAAAAACGCCTTATGTAAAATAAATACAAATATAAAAAAAAACTTGGTTCGCAAAAATTACGTGAATGAAACGATAATTATGTAGATAAATTAATAGAAACAATTAAAATAGCCTATCGCTACTTGAAAAAATTGAGGCTTAAGCACCTTCTGGCCGAATTCACACTTAGACCATATATCATTATACTTTAGGGCCTACCATTTTCCGTCTCCTTTGCAGGTCCCTTGAAGTCTCACTTAACCAGGTTTCACTACATATTAATAATTATGTAATATGAGGGTGGTTGCTCTCTATCTCTATCTACTCCCTACTCCTATATAAGTTGTGTCGCTTGTCAAATAAACTAGTGTGCTACCAGCTATCCGTTGTTTTACTTGTGTCCGCATACTGATCAATGATCATTTTTTGACGTAACATCTTTTGTCAAAATAACTGCATCATCATCATATCAGCCTCGAATCACTCACTACTGGGTATAGGCATACCCTTTTGTCTGCCGCGCTTCCCGGTTCTGTGCGCCCCTTATTCATGTGTTTTCCGTGACTTTGACGATATCGTCAACCTAACGAGTTTTAGGAAGGACGTGGTTTCTTTGGCTTAACCTTGGCCACCTCTCGGTCAAAGTTTTGCTTCATCGGCCACCTCTGCGTCTAGCCAGATTTCCTGCCCAGTTCCACTTGGGGCGCACCGCCCAGTCCCCGACGTCGTACACTATCGTCCGACGATGGCAGATCTTGGCGTTATGCACTCGATAGCAAAATAACTGCTTGGTTTATAAAACAACTGTATTCTCTTTTGCAGGAACTTCGCTGGGTCTGAATACCCTTGATCAACCCACAATAGATACAGATTATGCCGACGGAATTGAAGATTTGTTTATGTTATATTGCGATAGATTTCAAAGAGTGTGGTTGTATTCCTCGTATTTGTTCGACTGGAGTGCAATGAAGCGCAAACAAACTATACTTTTGAAGAAACTGAAGAACATTATAAACCCAGTAAATTTTATTGTATTATTATAGTTAAAAAAAATTTGGCGATGTCTGGGCTCATATAACTTCGCCACCATAGACCCAGTAATTTTGATGTTATTATTATAGTTGAGCTAAAAAAAAATGGGCTCATGTAACATCGAATCAATCGCTCACTGGCACCTCCTCCGCCACACTGTCCTGTGACTGATCGCGTCAGTCAGGGAGCCTTCATTACATACGCTCTCCACCGCCTTGATCTGCGAGATGACATCCTTGCAGAAGGACACCACTGCCTCCCATGCCTCCTTATTGTCGACCATGGCCGGCAAAGCGAGGTTAGGCCCGATTGCTGCTTCGAGAGCACGGCGCTGCACCACCTAAGCAGAGCTATGCTCGAGGATGAGAAGCACCGTGTCCTTGCTCCAGCCGCATTGGTGACATACGAGAGTCGCTTCCGGTCTTGTCACTTTGTGCAGGTATTTGCCGCACTGAAAACACTTTCACTAGACGGAAGGTCAACGTCCCGTGTCACCTTCGTACCCACTCCTCCTGGAAAGGCTGGATAGCCCCCACGGTCCAGTGTCCGGCACTGGATGTCTCCAGCCTCACCCGCCATTCCCGCAGGGTATGGGTTTGGGCGTCTCTACGCCACCTCTTGACCACTTCAGGTAGTGGACGCCTGCCGCTCTCCACCTACAAGTCTGCGCCACGCCGGTAGACTTTGGCGAGCACTTGCACCTCCAAATCCCACGTGGGTGTGTCCACAAGTCCGTCGATATGACTTTGACTGCAATGATGCGGCCTCCGCAGAAGAGCCTTATTCTGGGCAGACAGGGACTGCACCCACACCGGGTCCCGTAGAGCGCCATCGAGTGAACCACCCACGTGTAGCCGTCGGCAGACCCAGGTTCGGCAAAAGTTGAAGGCTGAGGGCATTGCCGCGCCGTGACGATCAGATTCGGCGTAAGCTGAGCCAAGTGCTCGAAATTAGATCCCACTAAAAACAAAACTTGTAAAAAAAGCCAAGTCGCACAACTCAGTTCTTCTACCGTAAAAAGTAGGGAGATCCATGTAATACCAAGTCAGGTAATTTATTCAGTCCCTACTTAAGGAACCTTCTATCTTAAGTTTTTACGTAATAAGCTAACCTAACTACATCTTATAGTGACCATGTCAATATTAAAAATATGTTGGGCATGAGTTGGGCAATCTCTTTAAGTTTATTATTTTGATGTCAAATTGTAATTTTTCATTTTTATTACCGCAGGTCATACATAAAAGAAAAGGTGAATTAAAGGCAAATAAAGACCCAAATTATATGTATGATGACACAACATCTGGTAAAGGTAAGATTTAAAATTATTAGGTGGGCTGAAAAGTTCGTAGGCTGACACATAGATGACGCTACTAGTATTCAATCCATTTGATTTTTAGTTAGACTTAGGGTGGGTTGCACCATATTACTATAACGATAACCAAACCGTAACAAGCCATCAAATTATGCTTTTTTTATGGTTTTATGGCTTGTTACGGTTTGGTTATCGTTATAGTAATATGGTGCAACCCACCCTTAACTTTTAAAAGACACGTGAAAAAATTGACAGCTGTCGTACTATTAATTTTGAGTGAAGCAAGTTTTATTAGTTTGAAAAAATGGATAAAAAGGAATTTCGTGTGTTAATAAAGCATTGCTTTTTGCGAGAAAAAAAATATACTATTGAAGCTAAGGCTTGGCTTGATAAACATTATTTGGACTTCGCACCAGGAAAATCAACCGTTGAGAAGTGGTTTGCTAAGTTGAAACGAGGCGAAATGAGAACCGAGATCCCAAAGAGGCTGTTACCGACGAAAACATCAAAAAAGACCACAAAATAATTTTTAATAACCGTAAAGTAAGGTTGATTGAGATAGCTGAGACCCTAAAGATATCAAAGGAACGTGTTGGACATATTATCGTGAATGAATATTTGGGTATGCGAAAGCTCTGTGCTAAGTGGGTGCCGCGCGAGCTCACAATCGACCAAAAACACACACACTCACACACATCAATAAAAACAATGGCAACATTGCATGAATTGGCTATTTGACTACTGTTAAAAATTAAGGAAAATGTTATGGTATTTTAAAGAACTAACAGAAATAACACGATATGTGATTTTTTTTTATTTTTTTGTGGTCGGGTGGAAAATCATCAAATAACAGTAGTCAAGTAGCCAATTGTGCTTCTAAATTGCTTCTGGATCCACCGTAGTCTCCAGATCTGGCCCTCAGACATTTTTTCCTGTTCTCAGACCTCAAGAGGATGCTCGCTAGACAGAAATTTTGCGGTGATGAAAGATAAATCGTACTATAAAAATGGTATCGAAAAATTGTATGACCGCTCTATAATTGTTGTATCGCCCTAGAAAAAATCTTTTTTGTTCAATTTGATTTTAATATTCAATATAGTTGCCACTACATAGAACAATAAAATCAAATTCTAACAAAAAAATATGTTTTATATGCTAGCCTACGAACTTTATTGACTTTCATATATACAATCACACCTCTTACGTTAAAACATCTGGTTCACAGAACAACACCAGTGTTATAAGATTTTAAACTGATATTTACCATGTTTACTGATTGTTTCGAGTTCCCGATATTTTGGCGCTGTTACAAGCACCATGATCACGGATAAACTGAAGTCATTGCGGGTGGATGTTAAAACATGGTAAATATCCCGTTTTCAGTATAAATAATAACACCAGTGTTTAATTATTCTCATCAACTAGTTGATTAAGTTTACCATACCACGGTTATGACATTGCGTCCTTCTGAGATACGACCACTGCTGGCTTTCTTAGCTACGCAATTACGCTTTACGTCACTCTCATCCAACTTTTATCCACCACATTCAAGGTCGTCAATCCATGTTGTAGGTCCTCATTTGTGTCGTGTGATTGCGATGATCATTGAAATAATCTCAGCGCAGACAACGGACATCACAAATGAAATGTGTTTTAACTAAGGCTTAAAACTATTCAGTACATTACTTTTCAGGTAAATTTAAACCAATATTAGATGAAATGCTGCGTTTGGCTGAAGAGCAAGATGTCTTTACAGACGATGACATCAGAGAACACCTGGATACTTTCGTGGCTGCTGCTTACGACACAACGTCTACAGCTATGACATTTATTTTGTTAGTGATAGGGTCAGACCACGATTTACAAGAAAGTATTTTAAACGAGTGAGTAGGTAATTTAGTTAACGCAGGTGCAGTTGAGTGTGGATAGACTACAAAATGGCGACTAAGAATGTTGATATTTGTATTCATAACAGGTTGCAAGAAGTACTTCAACATAGAGATGATGATTTAACTCAACAAAATCTATCAAAACTCGTTTACATGGAGGCGGTGATTAAAGAATCTATGAGAATGTATCCATCTGTCCCAATTATCGGAAGAAAACTAGATAACGATATCTACCTGCGTATGTACCTTTACAGTATTAGTCTATAGGTTTTCTTCAACGTGATACTAATAAAATTTTGTATACTTCCAGGGAAATATACGCTACGAGCTGGTAGTACTTGCTTCATAGGATTGTACGGTCTCCTCCGTCACCCCATGTGGGGTCCGGACGCGGATCAGTTCAGACCGGAGCGATGGCTGAACACGGCCACCTTGCCAAACCACCCGAGCCTTAATGCCGCCTTTGGTATTGGCAAACGAAACTGCATAGGTAAACGTACTAATAGGTCACTAGTATTTTTCTTATTTTTTCGTGGCTCTACCAACATGCCACTAGTTCGACGGTTGACCTACTCACCTCTTAGTATTGAAAGTTTTTAGTGGTGATAACAGTTACCAAAATTTCTTTAAAAAATTTGAAACTAATATTACTATTTATGCTGATGACCATTGACCATTTAATGATTATTGTAGATCACCACCAGTCTAACACTGTTATGTTTTAACATCACCGAACCTCCGATACTCCGATCTTCTAACCTAACAAAAAGGTTTGTGGTGCTGGGGAGTTACCTCTGCCACGTCTTTTTCCCAGCTTTTAGCATCTTATTAGTCAGCTTTTAGTTTTGGGGACTGGCTCTTGTTAAAGATGTCGAAAATGTGCTAATTATCAGCCTTATGTTAATAAATAACTTTGATTATGAAAGAATCGTAATGTTATCTTTCTTAACTAAATTTTTTTTTTATATTTTTCTTTACCAATAAATGCATCATTTTTCTTTCTTTTTATATTCTATATTATTATAGATATATTATATGTATAATAATATAGAATTATTTATTTTAATTATTATTTATTTTAATAAATATATTATATCGATTAAACACTCATTTATTTATCACTTCACAGGTAAAGTATACGGTATGATGGTGATGAAGGTGGCGTTGGCGCATATTTTACGGCGATACCGTGTTACTAGCGACATCAAAAATGTTGTTTGTGAATTTGACATAGTATTAAAACCAGTAGAAGGACATCATATTAGTTTAACAGTGAGGACATAGACGGGTGTAATCAAGGCAGCCAATATTTACCAGTGACTGTTTTTTTGTTGAAAAAATATTGATAGTTAACTGGCGGGAAGAGGCGCAACAACGAGGAAAATGGAAGGAATGGGGGGAGGCTCAGGAGTGAGACTAGAGACCAGCGAGGTTTTTTTTATTTGTAATTAGGTAGGATTATCATTTCAACAATAATAAATGTCCATTACTATGAATAAAGTATGGAAAATAAAAATGGTTTCCTTTATTTCATTTACAATCAATTTAGACTGGAAACCGACCCAATGTAGTAGGAAAATTACTACGCAAATCGACAAAACAGAACACCACTTTAGATTTACTTATTTCATCATCATTTGCGACGGAAGGGGTTAACGTGGTGCAGGTTATTAAAATAAGACCACGTAACCACGTCTACATAAAATATATGTTACGGCGGGAAAACCACTGGAGGATCGCTGTTCATAAATATCAATGGCCTCCACCATATTGTCTTCGCCTTAGATTTCTCTTCGTGGCAGATGGGTAAATGGGTATGTGCGTGTGAACTGAGGGACCACACTGAGAATACACTAAATAAAAATCCTAAGATATAGTAGAAGACTTAAAACAATTGTAGAACGAATCCGATGAATTTGTAAGCAAATATATTAATAACTACGACCCATAAAGTGTGGTCCTTCAGTTATCACAGACGGTTAGCCAGATCTCGGAAAGTAGCTTAAAAAAGAAGGTTTTGTGAATACAGACATTTAGTAAAGAATTTGGAATGATATTTACAAAATAACAGACCAAAAGCGTTAAAGATAAAAAAAATATACACACACATAAAAAAGATAAATATTTTAGTGAATATTACTGAATAAAACCGTTCTTTTTCTACATAAAGTTTTAGTAAAACTCTCTGTCTGATCCAACCGCCAAGTGAGAGTTTGGACAGGTGGTCATCCAAACTCTTGGCTATAAAGCCATTGGCCGTTACGACTATCGGCACAAAAGCGCGTAGAGTTGCGTCTATCTTGTGCAACTCCAGCACCCTCATGAGCCATGTATGTGGCACCGAGTCGTAGGCCTTTTTATAATCTATCCAGCATGTCGACAGATCCTTGCGGGCTCGACGAATCTGTTGGCTAATGGCCATGTCGATGAGGAGTAGCTCCTTAGTACCGCGGGACCCGTTCCTACATCCATTCTGAGAGGCAGACATAATAGAATTTTTCTCAATGTGTTTATTAATTTTTCCTCTCAAGATGGATGTAAGAAGTTTATAGACCGTCGACAAACACGTGATCGGTCTATAATTCTTGGGTTCCGCGGGACTTCCTGACTTATGGAGCAGGAGGGTAACGCCTGTGGTTAAGAATTGCGGTAGCGACGCAGATTCAATGCCAGGCAAGTGTGTGAACTACTGAGCTATTTAAGCCAGAAATTGTGCAGTCCGTCCGGACCACCGTGGAATACCATGGCCCATGCATAAACCTTCTGCTTCAGGAAGTCGATGCGCTCTGTGACTCGGGACATGTTATCTTGAGGACTGATTTCAGTCCCCGAGAATGCCCGCTTCACAAAACGCATCACACGTAGTCGTGTATTGCCCTTCCTGAAGCAGTAAAGTTTGCCAATGAGCACCCTGGCCTCGTCGATACGACGCTCGATCCTGCGCTGCCAGGCTGGTACGACTGGTTTTGGTCGACTAGCTAAGTCATAATTTGGGAATTTTACATTATCTAGTCGACATGCCGCAACAGCCCCACAGTACTAGATCGAGTGTGTATCTACGAGGTCCTCGGTACTACGAATACATTCTTGAGTTGCGAGTCCAGGGTACACACCAACGCCCTATTTCGCTTATGCATGGGTAACCGTGGTAATGGGGGCCTAAGTTCGGTAGGGGTAGATCGATACTCACAAAGCGCTCCCTCCAGTGCGCTCCTCAATCGGTCGTTGCACTGGCTACTTACCGTGCCAACCCTATCATCTTCCTCTACAGCAGCAGTATTGGACCACGATGAGGTCGTATCCAAAACAGACGCTGGCACCGCGGTCTGAGACGGAGTCAAGATGATACGGTAGCTTAGTACCTCTGAACGCAGCCTATCAAGTACAGCGTCGTCCAACATGTGTGTTGGCGACTGGCTGGGATGCCACCTTTTTTATAAACTACTAGCGGACGTCACGCGGTTTCACCCGCGTAGTTCCCGTTCCCGTGGGAATACAGGGATAAAAAGTAGCCTATGTCACCCGGGGATAGTGTAGCTTCCCAACGGTGAACGAATTTTTGAAATCGGTTCAGTAGATCCCGAGATTACCCCTTACAATTTAACAAACACACAAACTTTACTTCTTTATAATATTAGTATAGATATGTATTTTTGAATAATGGTTCCTTTTCTGTGACGTCGTCTTATGTTGTCAAGTGTCAGTGATCCATTGCTTTGTACATAGTTTGTTCTGATATTAAATAGCAATTATAACATACTAACAGTGTTTCTACCATCTCCAATCCATCCTAAATAACTACAGTCCACTTTGCTCATCAACATTTTGGTCCATTCTCGCCGTAAAATCAAACCATTTTCCAACATTTTCATTTTGACGTAAGTTTTTCATTTTTTCATTTAGCTTAAACATTCATTTCGTCATTATTATACATTAACCATGGTGGAAACACGTAGTCAAAGCAAGGCAAACACGGACACTACGGCCACGGAAGTCAATCGGACGCAGCCCGAACGTCGCGAACGTTCACGGGGCGGCGACCGGCCGGCTTTGGCCACAGCAACGGAGGGTGAAATTAGATCGACCACACAGCCCGCGGGCACTGAACCTTGCGACCAGGCACAACCTAGCCTCGCAAATCGCCCAAGTGTTCGATCTAATTCGGTTTTAGACGCAAATGCAAAAGCACCTTCACGCAGCGCACATAGTTTTCATAGTACACGGTCGTGCAGTGAACGCACTCACACCTCGAGGTCTTCGGCGACCGTCCGCGCTCAGAAACTGGCCATCGAAGCTGACGCAATGCGGCGCCAAGTAGAGCGCGAACGTCAACAAGTGCAGCGTGAGCACGAGCTTGCCCGCCTCGAGGCTAAGGCGGAAGAGACGGAACTACAAGCCAGACTAGCCGCTTTGGAAGCATCAGATAAGTCATCTAAATCTCATTGTTCACGCTTGTCTAATTGTCATTCTGCAAAACGCACCGCGACGTGGGTTCTCGAGCAGAACATGACCACGGTAAGTAACGCGAACATGCCTGGTGAGGCACCGACTGTCACCTTGGGCAACCCCCAAGGACAATATTCACAGCCGGCCGCTCCTACCAACACGGTATCGTTCTATGTACCGAATGTCAACCATGCAGCCCCGTCGTCAGTTACACGCGCCGACGGTAACAACTACCACAACGATGCAACACAACAATTAAATACGTCTGAACGTCCTATCTCAGACCCCGTAACTCAGCTGACTCAAGCTATAAACGCCCTTTCCAACAAACCAAAGAGACCCGAACTCGTCACGTTCTCGGGCGAAGTTAGTCAGTGGATGGCGTTCAAGAGTAGTTACGAACGAACTAAATCTAATTTTTCTCCGTCAGATAATTTAGATCGTTTAAACAACGCTGTGCGCGGTCCGGCGTACTCCAAACCTAGCGTAGCATCCAGCAGCCAATGCAACAATACTCAAACTTTGTTTGCTGAACCGACCACTCTTGTAAACGTGGACAATTCAACCAACGAATTTGAACCATCTGTCAAAATTGGAAATACATCTGATACCTTAATTGATGTCACAGGGACTTCGCGGTCAACTGATCGCCCTCGCGGGCTGCTGAAGGTGGTCCCAATCGTGCTCGAGGGTCCTGACGGCGACTTCCACACGACGGCGTTACTCGATGAAGGCAGTACTGCGACGCTCATTGACGGCGAGGTTGCTGCGCGCATCGGCGCGAAACCCACTTGTCAGGAGCGGCTGCGCATCGAAGGCGTCAGTGGTATGACGAAAGAAGTTGACATAAGTTACGTAGACTTTTACATTCGAGGTCGAAATTTGTCTGATCGTTATTTAGTAAAACACGCGCGGGCGATCAAACCTTTGGGGTTGCGCGCGCAACACCCAGGCAAAATTATATTCTCAGACTATGATCACTTGGTAGACTTATCCGACGAACTTTCATACACTGACGTCACCCCTACTGTCCTCATTGGTGCGCCCGATTGGCACCTGTCTTTAAGTCGCGAAGTGCGATGTGGCAAAAAGAGTGATCCTGTCGCCTCGAAAACTTTGTTAGGTTGGGTACTTCACGGCGCGCTTTCCGTTTCGTCTAAGCCACTCGAATTTGTGAACCACGTATCGGACGACTTAGACATTCTCATCAAAAGTCAATATGACATCGATGCCTTAGGCATAACGAAAAGCGCCCCTCGCCCAAACGATGACGATAAACGAGCCGTAGACATTGTCGAATCTTCGGCGCGCCAACTTGATGACGGACATTTTGAAGTTGGCCTACCCTGGAAGAAAGAACTGCCAAAGACTATACCTGACAGTTACCCGCAGGCATTATCGCGCTTTAAGGCCCTCGAACGTCAGATGACAAAAGATGAATCGTTCGCCACAGCCTTTAACAAATTCATAGACGACGTCATCGCTAAAGGATACGCTGAGGAGTGCGAACCGATCACCTATCACCAACGAAAACCACCAAATGGTTCCTGCGTTTACGTAGAAGCTGGTATTCGCTGGTACCTGCCTATTTTCGGCGTTTTTCACCCCCAAAAGAAGAAGCTCAGAGCGGTCCACGACGCCGCCGCGGCGACGAAGGGTGTAAGTTTAAACAGCCTGCTCGTACAGGGTCCGGACCTACTTTGTTCTTTACTGGATATCTTGTTCCGCTTTAGAGAAGGCGCCGTGGCTCTAAACGGTGACATAAAAGAAATGTTTCCTCAAATAAAAATCGCTCCAAGAGACAGAGACGCCCAGCGCTTCCTCTGGCGTAACAAAAAAGGCGAACTGAAAGAGTATCGTATGTCGTCTATGATTTTTGGTGCAGTTTCGAGTCCGTTCATCGCGCTCTACATTAAAAACAAAAATGCAAGAACACTCCAAGCCGATTACCCCGCCGCCTGTAAGGCAATAATTGACGACCACTATATGGACGACTATTTAGGTAGCCACTCCAGTGTTGCCGACGCGGCGCAGTTGGCCGCTGACATAGTCACCGTTCACAAAGCCTGTGGTTTCGAGATGCGCGCGTGGACGTCAAACGATCCGGAGGCACTTTCGCTTATCCCAAAGGAATTTCGAAGCGACGCAACCTCCGACGTCTATTTACCGCCTAGTAGCGAGGTTGGCGTATTGGGTGTTAAGTGGAACCCACGTCAGGATTCGCTGGGTTTCCGAGCAGTGTCGCAGTTACCGGCCGACACCTTAACCAAACGTAGTCTCTTATCAAACGTCATGAAGGTCTATGACCCCCTCGGCTTATTAATGCCGGTCATCATCTGGGGCCGTATTCTGATACAGAAACTATGGAGGGCAGGGGTCGGCTGGGACTCACCGCTTCCCGACACGTACGTAAATGAATCTGAAGACTGGTTTTTACAATTGCAGGTCGCGTCCAACATAAAAATACCTCGTTGGTATATGACTAAGACAGATGTAGTGGATACCCAACTGCATGTATTAGCCGATGGTGGCGATTAAGCTTATGCATGTGCTGCCTATTGGCGTTTTAGATACGATGACGATTCCGTGTCGACAACTCTAATCGGCAGTAAAGCACGCGTTTCTCCCTTAAGGCCGGTCTCAATTCCACGCATTGAGCTACAAGCTGCGCTTATAGCCTCTCGTTTCGCGCAAACAATTTTGCAGGCTCATCGAATTAAGCCCTCCGAGATCACTTTTTGGACAGACTCAACCACCGTCCTTAAGTGGATTCGGAGTGATGCTCGGGCGTTTAAACCATTCGTGGCGCACAGGTTGGGAGAGATATTAGAAACCACCAACCCGTCTAACTGGAGGTGGATTCCTACCTCTCTCAACGTCGCCGACGATGCCACAAAACCAAAAAAATTAAACCTCACACAGTCTCATCGATGGTTTACGGGTCCTCCATTTCTGTTACAGCCACCATACGCTTGGCCGACCGAGCGAGTTGCTGACATCGAGGAGACTCTACCAGACCTCGAGTTGAAATCGGAGCTGGTGGGGTTGCTCCTCGACGTTCCGTTCTCGAGTCCAGTACCTGACGCGACGCGTTTTAGCTCTTGGCTACGCCTATTGCGCGCTACCGCCCGTGTTCTCCAGGGTGCGCGATTATTCCGGCTTAAACTGTCTCGGCCAATAGATCAAAATTCTAATATATACATCGACAGCACCAAATCTCCTTCACAACTTCACGCGGCGGACATCATAACAGCTGAGAAGATGATACTCCAACGAGCTCAGAGAGACAGCTTCCCCGACGAGCTGAAAGCAGTCGAATCTTCACAGCCCGTGCCCAAAAACAGCCGAATAGCAAAACTTGCTCCAACTCTTGGTCAGGATGGCTTGATGCGACTGGACTCACGGACAAAGTATGCGCCAGGAGTGAGTGAGAGAGCCATATCACCTGCAATTCTTGATGGTCGCCATCACGTCACACGACTCCTCATCCTTCACGAACATATTCACGCTGCACATTGTTTCAACGAACTTGTCCTTAATGAGCTCAGGCAGAAGTTTTGGATACTCAAAGCAAGAGTCAGCATCCGTAGCGTAGCCAAAGCCTGTCTCCAATGCAGAAGGTGGAATGGCCAACCTGCTCGACCTCAAATCGGCAATCTACCGGAAGAGCGACTCGACCATCATAAGAGGCCGTTCACGCACGTGGGCCTAGATTATTTCGGTGCGATCACTGTTACAAAATTCCGAAGCCACGAAAAACGCTACGTCGCGCTGTACACATGCCTAGTAACAAGAGCCATCCACTTAGAACTTGTCACTTCACTTTCATCCGATGCTGCCATTATGAGCCTAAGACGTTTTATTGCTCGCCGAGGATCGCCTTCAACAATATTTACAGACTAGCTGACCCACACAACTTCGTCTGCGTCACATAATATAGCTTATAACCTTTCTCGATAAATCGACTATCTAACATATTAAATTGAGTTAAATCGTACTCGTAACAAACAAAAAATCTTACCTTTCCTCTTTATAATACCTATTAGTTTAGATTGGCTTCGATTATATTAATAAAGTAACAATTACTATAGGTATCTCTTACTGTTTAATATACAGTAACACCTTGTACTTGTAAACATTATGGTGCAGTAAATATTTTGAATTTGAATTTCTCCGGAGCCCCCAGAGGCCAGAATCCCCACGTACCTACCGCACCGGACCGAATGACTGCCACGCGCTTAATTATTTTGTCGCCCGTATATTTTTACATTGCGATATCTTCTAAGATATTTGTTTAAACTGTATAGAGTAAAGGGCACACAAACAAAAAATATTCTATATTAAATTTCCGTGCTAACAAACACATTTATTTAGATATAGATTAATACCATATGGGTTAAATAAGCTTCGCAAAATATCATTCTTTTAAACCCAACATTTTAATATAAAAAAATGGTTACAGTGAGTCAATCTTAAAAGATAAACATATGCTATTGCGGACTTTTTTTTAGAACTTTTAAAGAGGAACAATTCCGTCATACATGATATTTACGTAACTTAAACCGTTTTCGCAGCGCACGCAACGGAAGCTCTCAAAAAGGAATATCTTTTCCCGTTTTTGCAACATTTTTCATTTATGCTCCGCTCCTATTGATCGTAGCGTGATGTTATGTAGCCTAAAGCCTTCCTCGATAAATGGACTATCCAGCACTAAATGGTTTTTTCAATTCCAACCAGTAGTCCCTGAGTTTACCGCGTTCAAACAAACAATCAAACAAACAAACAAACAAACAAACAAACAAACAAACTCTTCAGCTTTATAATATTAGTATAGATAACGGCACCAACTTTGTCGGAGCCTCCCGAGAGCTACGCTCGTTACAAGACGACGCAGTGCAAGAATACGCCACAAACCACAAAATCGAATGGCGTTTCATCCCACCGGCATCACCGTTCATGGGCGGAGCATGGGAAAGATTAGTAAGAACCGTGAAGACAGCCCTGAGAGCCTGCCTCGCCGAAAAAGTATTAAAAGAAGACGTACTATCCACACTACTCCTTGAGGCAGAGGCCATAATAAATTCGAGACCTCTCACGTATGTGCCATCTTCAACCGATTCACCAGAAGCGATCACTCCTTTCCATTTCATTCTGGGTTCCTCTTCAGTCGCACCTTGGACCAGCACGCTCACAGACGCAGACTTAGACAGAAGATGTGACTGGCGTCGAAGCTTACGTCTGGCAGATCAGTTTTGGGCACGATGGCTGCGCGAGTACCTGCCCACACTCCGAGCAAGGGGATCCTCCACCAACACATTTAGTTTCAGTGAGGGAGACGTGGTGCTGATCGCCGACCCTACCCTTCCTCGTGGTTTATGGCCGTTAGGAAGAATAGTGTCGATTTACCCAGGGCCAGACGGAGCGGTCCGCGTGGCAGACGTCCGCACTAGGGGCGGCATACTGCGCCGACCGGCCCGTAAGCTAGTTTTAATGGAAGCTGCTTTCCAGCCAGTAGCCACCGGTTGTTAGTGTTCCACTGGGGGTCCGGTATGTTGGCGACTGGCTGGGATGCCACCTTTTTTATAAACTATATGTATTTTTGAATAATGGTTCCTTTTCTGTGACGTCGTCTTATGTTGTCAAGTGTCAGTGATCCATTGCTTTGTACATAGTTTGTTCTGATATTAAATAGCAATTATAACATACTAACAGTGTTTCTACCATCTCCAATCCATCCTAAATAACTACAGTCCACTTTGCTCATCAACAATGTGATTGCGTTGGATGACGCGCATCCGATCCGACAGTCGTCGGCTTGAAACGTTGATGGTTGGTTCTAGTTCCTGAAATAGAGACAGCGTATTTATATTATTATTTATATTTCCATTTACAGGCGCTTATAAACTTTTCAGAGGTTGAGACCCATTCACATAAATCGTTGTTACCAAGAAGAAGAATGGGTTGAAGAAACTCCTTTTAAATCATGTTACAATTGTCATTTGCACTGATTAATATTAATCACATCAAAAACCACTTTGATTTACTTAGTATTGCAATTATTTGCTAAACGCGAGATAATGTGCGCCCATCTTTCGCCACACGCATGTCTTGTGAGTTTTGCGGAAGCACCACGCACTCAGTATTGTGTTTTACTTAATCAGTTAAAGACAAAGACATTTATTCGTAGGATATGGTAGGTACAAGGTTGTTACTGAAGAATGGTATTGATCACGACATATCCGCCGCTAGACGCGGCATACGTATATTTACATTGGTAGCACTTGATACTAAATATTAACTTTTAGATTTAGAATCTTAATTAATTAATATCAAAATTAATCTTGGTTTTTTTTGTACACACACATTTACCTAACCCTAAATTACACTCTAATAAACATAAACTCCAATGAAACTTGAACTCTAATAAAGCAGAACAAAACAACAAAAAAAAGACAACACAAAATATACCTAATAATTAATAGTAGATTATTAACCAAGGGCTGTATGACATCAATTGCATACGAGGTTTTTGGCGCCTGAGCGAAGCGAAGGCGCTAATTAACCCCGAGTATGCAATTGATGCTTACGCCCGAGATAAATACTCTGCTTTACATATCGATTGTGAGGTAAGTAAACAACAAGACAGCAGGTTTCAATGAACATTTTTCTGACCGCCATTTCATAAATTCGTCGTATGCCTTTACATATCTTTCTTTCGAGTTCGGCGGTAATAAATTTTCGACAACTGTTTTTGCCCTTTCTTTAATAAAATCGGGCGTTAGATCTATGTCTTCGTCACTAGCCATGTTTAAAACTTTTGAAAAAGAACTCAAACAAGAAAATTATTTTCGCGATGCTTTCGCGCCTACTAGTAGACTGCCTTTTTTTTTTCACGCACGCAAGCGCGTCAAATCTTGCTGGCCAGTTTGATTTTTAAATCGATTCCATCTAACATACGATGTGGAAACAAATAGTTCCATATTTAAAATAAAATCTTTATAAAATAAATTGTCTAGATTCCGATTCGAGTAATTAATCGATACCGAGAAAAAAAAAATTAACTTTTTAAAAATATTTTTCGTGCAGTATGAGTATGACAGTTCTTTTTTCAAATTCCAAAACCTATGCTGTAATGATAGTCATACACCCCGGCATTCAGGGGTGTAAGGGTGTACTTACAGAGCAAGAGATATGTAAAATAATAAACAACACAACATTAAGCATAATAGAATTATTAGAAAAGAGTACCTATTTCTCTTCCAGAAATTCTTTTACTGAATAAAAAGACTTTTGCAGTAGCCATGATTTTAATTTGTTTTTGAAAAAATGCAAAGGTGTCTCCCTTATTGTTTTAGGAATGTGGTTATAAATTTTAATTGACATTAGGTAACTGTTTTTATAGTGTAGAGTGCTATTGCAAAATTGGTTTTTAGCTTAGTGGGGTTCCTTTTTGTGAATCTATTGTTTTCGGGTAATTTGTAGAAAAAGTGTGATTTTTTTTAACGAATATACCTATTTCTAAAATATTTTAAATACTGGTCTGCAGCTCTCATATGGAGGTATTCCAACGATTGCTTTCAAGCATTTTTTGCCCTATGAATGCTCTTTGGATATGCGTCGAGTTACCCCATAAGAGCAATCCGTATCTAAGTACAGACGCTACTTAGCCATGATAGGCGTTGAGTGCGGCTTTTTCGTTTGCTGTTTTGCGTTACTATTTAAGCGCGTATACAAATCTGTTTATTTTTTACATAGGTTATCAATATGGATTCCCCAATTACAATGCTGATCTAAAGTTAAACCTAAAAAAAATATGTTATTTTCATTATTAATATTATTTAATTATTGTGTTCTAAATTAATTTTTGGTGGATTTTGTTTGTGGTTTGCAAAGTTAAAACTAATAAACAATACTAAAATACTTCACAATTGATTCTAATAATTATTTAACAATAAAACAATACCAATATCAATGCGAAGGCGTTATTAAGTTAAGTCTAATTAGTGGGTTAATTACTTTTTACAACAGAATGTTACCATTAACCTAACCATTTCCGGCTAATTAAAGGATTTAATACAGATAACGGGTTTTCTACTAATAAATTGCTCTACAAAATGGTCTATATGACTTTTTAATTTATAATTACATAAAGAAACTTAATTAGTTGTAGTTTCAGATTATAAATTGAGTTATTGACCATTAAAATCGGATTCGCCACCATCTTCACAACATTATGCAATGACGTCTCTTATACAGCTTAATTTCAAGTGAGCCATCATTAAAATCCCAATATTCATAAAATATTTGCTTAATTTTAACTACCTATAGTTCTAGTTAAAGACCTCTGTTTAATAAATCACTATTCGAGCCGTCGACCATTCAATTACAAACCATATATGTGGTAGGTAACAGAAAAGCCAATAGATGGCACTGTCCCATCTATCGATCTACATCATCTTTTGCAATAATTGTACAGCGGTCTCCAGAGATGGCAGGTTCATCAATATTATCATAGTTATTTTTTAGAATAACTAATGATCTTCGCAGATAGACATTCTCGCGGCGACACGGCCATTCTGATCGGCGGTGCGCGCTCTGCACCTGGAAAAAAAAATTGTAGGATTTGGTACCAGGAAGGTTCATTCAACATAGAAACCTTGTAATAGATTTTTTTTAATAGATTTTCATTCAATGCATTTTTGTATCACCTTGCTAGACATACATGCACAGTTACAAACATAAAGCTGTTTGCAATTTTTATTTAAGTTTATGGATGCTAAGCTGTTAGCAATTGTTGCATGAATGATTCAATTACATTCATTGAATTTATTGATATTGTTTGATCAGCTATTAGCCAAATAGAATATTGTTGGCAAAATTATTCAACAACATTAATTTAATTTATTGATATTGTTTGATCAGCTACTAGCTGAATAGAATATTTTTTGATCAGCTACTAACTAAATAGAATATTGTTGGCAAAATTATTCAACAACATTAATTGAATTGAGTTTATTGATATTGTTTGATCAGCTGTTTGCTTTTTTAGCAAACAGATAATATTGTTGCTGTACAAGCAACAACAATACTCATTAAATTGTCAACCTTACTATGATTTGACTTTGCAACCTTGTATAATAGGTCTGTTGTCTACTAGATTCGTTTTAAATAAAATTATTGATAGCTTTAGACAGTGTGATTTGATTTTGTGTGTAAAGTGATGCTAAAGAGCCTCTTGTTAAAGAGCAAAACTGTTTGCCATTAATATTATTGTTTGGATTGCTAATGAGAAATTCCTGATGGAAAAACCCAATGACACTTTACTTGACTTGGGAATCATTTCATTTCATTTATTCGTGAACAATTTACATTGTGTTTATACATGCAATTTACATAAAATTCTAAGAACTATGAATTTAATTAACATTCCAAAAGCTTCAAAATGTAGTGCCTAGCAGTTTCAGATAAAATGTTGTAACAGTTTTGAAATACTACCAAACAGTTCCAAAATAATTACAATTACAATTTCAAGGAATTTTAAGATACTCGTACAATGTCAGACCAGTTTTAAAACAATATAATTAAAATGTCAAACAGTTTTGAAATAGAATGCCAAACAGTTTTAAAATACAATGTCTAAACAGTTTTAATATATAATGTCAAACTGATTTAAATATTATATCAAGAGATTTTAGATTTTAAGTAATGTCAAAAGTTTTCATTTATTATTGTGTGGCATTAGTTCCGATATGTTATATATACATTTTTCTATTAAAAAGGCCTTTAACTTAGCTTTAAACAAGTGGGTATTATAAATCAGGGTCTTTAACTCAGAAGGCAACTTGTTAAAAATCTCAACAGCTTGGTACTTCGAGCAATGCTCTACTATATTAAATTTAGGTGCTATTCGTTGTTTAAAGATTTTTCTTCGCGTGTTCAATCTGATCTGAACTCACGTTCCTCTAGTGATTCAAACTCATGTAGGTATTTTGCAAGAAGACTTAAGAGGACCAAATTATATAGACTAGGTACCGTTAATATTCCCAATTTTTTAAAGTAATCTCTGCTTGAGTCTCGCTGTGAAATTTTGACTATAGTCCTTATGGCTCGTTTCTGTAAGATGAAAGCTCTCTGCCAGTTTGAACTATAACTATTTCCCCAGAGCACGATGCTATACCTTATCCTAGACTTGACCAGGGCATAATATACAGCCTTTAACTGTTCTATATTTAACTCATCCCTAAGGCTCCTTAGTGCGTAACATGCTGACGATATGGATGAATCAATGGCAGCAAGCTCCGGTTTCCAAATCTCAATCACCCTGAACGCATTCAACTACCCATTTTTTACAACGTTCCGTTTTACACACTGCTTCTTAACTTTATTCAATTATTTTTCTGAGTTTTATACATTATTTTATTTTTTATTTAATCAATAACTATTTTTTATTAGTCTGTGAATAATACAGATCAATTAAAAACAACAAAATAATTAAATAAATTATTAATCATGCAGAATATAATTGAGCTCGCACGAGTGAAACGGAATTTTTTAGATATTATTATTTTGACAGTTCTACCATTGGCAATGGCGCAGTGACGCAGTCCTTCATTCAAAGAATACACTTCTGGACACATCTATTGGCCCACCTTAGAGTTTAGGTTTCGATGGCCCCTACCGAAATATGATTGCTAGATTGAACAAAAACTGTTAATGCAGTTTTAAACCTGATACATTTTACCATCTTTTTCGATCGTATTGTTTTAAATTTGAATTCAGAATACCATACGACATGGAGCTACGCCTAACAAGTCGGATATGCGCCTTGTTAAAGGCAATTGATTTTTGAATAAAAAACATGTTTTAAGGTTTAATTTAATAACGCATGTTGCCTCCATGGGCATCTACCACAGCTCTCATACGATTAGGCATAGAGTTTATCAACCGCTCTATGAAATTTTGAGGGATCATCTCCCATTCCTCTTCTATGGCAGTTTTCAACTCCTGCATCGTCTGGGCAACTGGCTGACGAGCCCTAACACGTCTTTTTAGCTCGTCCCACATGTGCTCAATGGGGTTCATGTCTGGGCTTCTGGCTGGCCAGTCCATAACTGTGATGTTCACATCCCGAAGATATTCCCTGACGATGCCGGCCGCATGGGCTCTTGCATTATCATGCATAAAAAGGAAATTTGGGCCCACATAGTCCGCGTATGGTATCACGTGAGGTTCTAAGCACTCACGAATGTACCTTTCAGCATTTAATGTTGGCAGCCGTGGTCCTGTAACAACCTCAAGTTGAGTTTTGCCGCTCGCGGATATACCGCCCCAGACAGTCCATGAGCCACCGCCATAAGCAACCCTCTCTTCAAAGCAGCATTGTGCGAAACGCTCTCCCTTACGTCGGTAGACCTTCTTCCTTTCATCATTGCCATGTAACACAATTTTAGACTCATCAGAAAAGAGTACACGGCTCCAATCTTGCTGTGTCCAATTTAAATGACTGCGTGCGAAATGAAGGCGCGCTGTTCGGTGGGCTCGCGTTAGTTTGGGCCCATTAGCTGGCTTGTGTGGTACCATATCGCGTTCTTTTAACCTTCTCCGAACAGTTCGAGCGCTCACAGATACTCCGTGAAAGTCGCGAAGTTGGTTTTGTATCTCAATGGAGGTAAGGTGACGATTTCTCAAGCTGGTCGTCACGATGAATCGATCCTGCCTTTCAGTTGTGACCCGAGATCGTGGCCTTCCTTGGCGACGAACAAAGCCGCCAGTCTCTAGGTACCTCCGATAAACATTTCGGACCGCAGATCGACTTAAATTAAGTTGAGCACTCACGTTTCTTTGGCTGTGTCCGGCCTGAATAAGTGCCACAGCTTGGGCGGCGACTTCAGGTGAAGTATCCATAGATTATTGATAGAACCTCACCTTAATGTTAAGAATAAGTAATGTTTGTTGCAAAACCAAAGATATCAATCACTTTTTCAAGAATTAAATCCAAGTAAACCAATAAAACCAAGTTTTCTTAGTATTCGATTGTTTGATATCAACAAACAGGCTCCAAATTGTCTTTTGTTTCTTTAAATTCTGTGTTCGAAATTCAAAAAAAGACTATTGAATGAAATTGTGAATGTGCCAGGTTCAAAACTGCATAAAAACTTTTTGCTCGACCTAATATAAAATTTTAGCTAGGACCAAACGAAACTGAAAATACAAGGTGGGCCAATAGATGTGTCCAGAAGTGTATAATAATACTATGGCAAAAGAGAGCCCTTTTTTTTTTTTTTTTTTTTTAAATGTATGGAAAGTGGGCATTGTTCTTTGTTCTAGTTTTTATAAGTTCCGTATTGTTGGAGCTACTCATTGAGGTATAATGTACGTATGTAATACCTCAATGGAGCTACTAAAGATTTTTTTTTTTTTTTTTTTCGTTTAACATCTTGCGATCGGCTTGATCAGCCCTTAACAGATTTGTTGTGGGAGTTTATTGACATGAGAGAGCTGTTCCTCCATTGAGAAAACTGTCTCTTATTCTTATTAGTGAACAAAGTCCCATATATGTTGTCTTTTGAGCCTTCTCACATTTATTGGTTCACATAATGCTGTGGCTAGGGTGTTAGTATGAGCTTTTAAGCGTTCTTTGTATGCCTTTGCTCGGTGTTCTACTTCCTCCTTAACTGTTTTCATTTCTGTGTATTTGTGCAATTCACTCGTTTTGATAAATAGAGGTGCATTGGTTATAGTTTTAAGAGCTTTATTCTGAAACCGCTGCAAGATTTCCACATTAGAGTTTTTTGCTGATCCCCATAGCTCAATGCCATATGTCCAAACAGGTTTGATTATGGTTTTATAGATGAGTATCTTATTCTCCATTGTCGTTTGCGATTTTCTGCCTATGAGCCAGTTTAGGTTTCTAAGCCGTATGTTTAACTCATCACGTTTTTTATGGATGTGAGTTTTCCATGTTTGTTTCCTATCAAGATGCATACCCAAATATTTTGCTGAGTCTTGATGAGGTAGAGTGTTGTTCCCGAGTTTAACCGTCGGGCAGTTGTCTTTCCTCAAAGTAAAAGTGACATGCACTGACTTGTTGGGACTGGCTTTGATGCGCCATTTTTCCATCCATTTGCTAACTTTGTTTAGATGACTCTGTAGAATGAATGACGCTACGCTGGGGTTTTCATGATTACTAAGTGCCGCGGTGTCATCAGCAAATGTGGCAGATAGTATATTGTCCGTTGAGGGTATATCTGCGGTGTACATAAGATACAGAGTAGGGCCCAATATCGAGCCTTGCGGTACCCCGGCTTTTATATCTTGAAAGGCAGAGTAGGTGTCATTGATTTTGACTCTAAATATTCTGCCTTCCAAATAGGATTTCAAAAGCAGGTAGAAGTTATGTGGAAGCTGGTTCTTCATTTTGAAAAGTAAGCCTAAGTGCCAAACCTTGTCGAATGCTTGTTGTATGTCGAGAAAAACAGCAGAACAGTACTGTTTTTTCTCGAGAGCTTCTCTTATTTTGTTGACAACTCGGTGAATTTGTTCTATACTTGAATGACCTGTTCTGAAGCCAAACTGATGTTGAGGGATCAGATCGTTTTCGTCAAGTATTCGTTTTAGCCTTCGTAAGATGATCTTCTCAAACAATTTACACAAGGTTGGTAGTAAACTAATTGGTCTGTAAGAAGACACAAGATGTGGGGGTTTGCCAGGCTTTGGAATCATGATTATCTCTGATATTTTCCATATCATTGGAACATATCCAATCCTTATTATGCTATTGAAAAGGTGTGTTATGCCAACTATAGCTTTTTTAGGAAGTTGTCGTAGAATTTCAGCTGTTATCAGGCAGAAGCCAGGTGCCTTGTTTAACTCTAGACTTTTTATTTCTGTTTGGACTTCGCGAGGTGAGCAGCTTTGTATTGGGAGACCTAGTTGCAAATCAGTGTCTAGATAGTCTTGTATTTCTTTTTCAGTTTCTGTAACACCGCCATTCGGAGTGAAGACTTCATGCAAGAATTGTCCAAACACCTCAGCCCGTTCTTTGTCAGTTTTAGCCCATGAGTTGTTACTCTTTCTGATGGGATGTTGTGCAACTTGAGGGGCAAACCTACTACCTTTTACCATGTTCCAGAGTGAATACTCGTTTTTAGCTTGGGGATCCAAGTTTGCTAATTTGTCTTGTAAGGTTTCTTCTTCTATGTCTTTGAGGTACTGCTTTAGGTTAGCAGCTGCTTTATTAAACGCCTTCTTGTCCTGGGGTTGTCTACTACAGTGCCACACTCTTCTGAGTCGTCTCTTTTCCAGGATCATTGTTTTTATGTTCATGGGTACATTCCTACTACCTTGTTTTTGTGTGGTATGAGTATCTGGAGTGCATTTCCATGCGGCCGTTTGTATTAGATTTGTCAACGTTCCTGCATGTTTTTCGATGTCGTCTTTTGTTTTAAGAGACACTTTCAAGTTGAGATTTTTGTCTATATAGTTCCTAAATTCATCCCAATCGGTTTTTTTGTTGTAGAGTCGCTCTTTCACGGGTCTTTCAATTATGGTGGTACTTATTGTGGCTATTACTGGTGTGTGGTCTGAGCTGCTGTCTAGACTAGTTTCCACACTTAAGTATTGATTTGACAATCCTTTATACACAAAGAAGTCTAGAAGGTCTGGTGTTTTATTTGGGTCTGTAGGCCAGTACGAGGGTTCACCTGCACTTAATACATATAGTTTGTTTTTGTCTATACTTCTTTTCATTTCTCGGCCTCTGGGTAATGTTAGTCGTGATCCCCAGTGAACATTTTTGGCGTTCCAGTCCCCTCCACAAATGAACCTGTGTCCAAGGGTTTTAAAGTACTTTGTAAATGCTTCTTCCTTTAAGGTGTGCTTTGGTGGACAATATACAGCAGATAGTGTTATGGATCCTCGTTTGTCTTGGACCGCTATTGTAGTTGCCTGTATTGGCTCTGTTTTGTAGTCCTGCAGAATTTCATGCTTAATATGTTTTTTGATAATTACAGCTGTGCCTGCATGAGCTGTTCCGTCTGGGTGGGGTGTTGAATATATACTGTAGTTTTTTAATGTCATATTGTTGTTTGGTATTAAGTGTGCCTCAGATACAAGTAGTATATCAATATCTTCATGTTCCAAAAATGATTGAACGTCATATTTGTGTTTAATCAACCCATTTGTGTTCCACGTTGCTACTTTGAGATTGGCCATTTCAATGGACAAGTTTGGTGATTATTGTTGTGAGAAGGTTCATCATTGTTGACATTTGTTCTAATAATTTATCTAGCTTGAGAGCTTGTTGTGTGAGTAGTATCTCCAAATTATTGTTATATGTTGTAGGTTGTTCTTTCACAGCATCTGCATAGGACTTTGGTTCTGTGGAATTTTTGTTCGCATGTCTCCATTTCTCAAACGTTTGATTTTGCTGTTGGTGTGATTTAATGGTGATATTTTCCTGACCTACATTATTTGGTTTATTTTGTGTGGTAGTGGTATATGTCGGAATCTTTGTTGGCCTTTGTCTACTTGTTTTTCTAGAAAGTATTTCTTGATACACTTCACACCCTTTATAGTTAGCAGGGTGTGCACCTTCACATAACGCACAAGTAGCAGGGTTGTTTCGATCTTTTTTTGGACAATCTGATGTTTTGTGATCTTGTGCACACTTTACGCAGCGGTATGGCCGCATGCAGTAATTTTTAGAATGGCCATATTGTTGGCATCGCTGACACTGAACAATGTTTTTAGGTTTGCGGGGGTCTTCTATTTTGACTTTTTGGTTGAAAATATATTGGATGTTCTTGACCTCACTATTGTGAATACTTTGTTTGACATTGACAAAGAAGGTCGAGGTTGGTCTTTTATCCGCGCCATAATGAGCATTAATGATCTCACCAACAATTTCATTGTTGGAGGCTTCGACTGCTTCCCTTATAGCTTGATGAGGGGTAGTGTGGTGTAGGTCTTTGATAACAAAACGGTAGCACTTAGCATCTTTTGGTGTGAACGTATACCCAATAAGTCCATTTTCTCTTATGATGTTGATGGTTTTTTTATAGGCTTCTATTGTATTTATCATAACACGTATGCTGTTTTTGTTGACTATCCGGTAATTAAACTCAGGTGGGCTAATAACAGTCTCTATCAGTTTGGTTAATTCTTTGAGATCTTCTATGCCATACAGTATGATTGGTGGAGGCTTACTAACGTGCTTGGGTTGGCCAGTTTCATTCTCTTTCAGATCGATGGGTAGGCATGCAAACCTGTTTTCTGTCTGGGTTGAAGCATGCGGGGGTGACAGCTCCGTGACCTTACGTTTTTTAGACGATGGCACACGCTGCCATGCGGGGGGCTGCTTTTCTATGGTTGACATTAGGGAATCAGATGCAGTATCGGCTGAATTGATTAGAGTTGCACCTGGATTTAGCATTATAGGAACAGTGGCTGTACTACATACTTTGGGCGTAGGCTCAGTGAGTGAGTTAGATCTCTGTCTTGTAAAAAGAGAAGGATGAAATAATTGTTGAGTCATGGCCTTTTTGCTGCTTGTGGCGGCGGCTACTCGAGCTGGATTCTTAGGTGAAAGCGGTTCCTTAGTAGTATTTGTTTGACCAGGAGACTGATGCTCCACTCCTGTCATATTTCTACTATTTTCGCTACTCATGGCAGATATTTAAGTTTCACAGTGGCAACACCTCTCCATATGTCAGATGACATATTGACATGACGAGATAAATTGTCAGGGAAAAGTAAATAGTTAAGTGGGTATCTGAAGAAACTTTGAAAAAGATGATTGTCACTTCCTAGTTTTGATCACTGTTTTCTTCTTAAATCACTAGCACTTTTTGCTACTAACAATGTCACTTGATTATCACTAACAAAAGTACATTTTTATTGCTTTTCCAAACACTGATATGCAGTTTTACACTCAAAATTACGAAAATCTCCAACAGCACTTTTACGCGTGTTGACAGTTGACAACTCACTAAAGATTTTAAAACTATATTTGCATTGTACAAAGTCAATCTCCTTAGTATGATAATAATCGCATAGCTCATATTGTGTGGAAAGCATGAACTAGAAACCTATGTATTTTCTTGTTTTTGATTACATTTCAAAGTATTCTAGTAAGTGATTATTGAGACAATCTGTAATATTCTATAGTTGGTGAAGTGTGTTAATGGGTACACCTTTAACTATTCGGAGAAATGGGGAATATAATATTTTCCTACCCTTGAATAACAATTTATTAGCGTTTATTTTATCAAAATCGACTTACAGATGCAATAGAGGTTACTTTTAAAACTTAATTAGTAATCTCAAGCGTAATATTTTGTTATAATTTCCTTTTGTCTTTACTTCCATGCAAAGCATGAAAGTAATTAGTACTCCGTGCAACAGCAAAATTGTTACTGGTTGACAATAAAAAACGACATTCCTAATACTTTTAATCTCTTTGACAGTAACCATTTGACATAAAAGGTATCATCTAAGCGGCTAAATATAAAATATACCTTATATCAATTATTGTAACGTTCAAGCAGCATCTGCTTAACTTAGCCGCATAATAGTCGATAAAAAATAGAGGTGTCAATTGCTGGGATGATGAGGACCGTATAATCACTATCACGTGATACCCACTCACTGTGATACGCAATACCAATATTATGACACTAGCTGACCCACGCAACTTCGTCTGCAACACATAATATAGCTTATAACCTTTCTAGATAAATCGACTATCCAACTTATTAAATTGAGCTATATCGTACAAACAAAAAATCTTACCTTTCCTCTATAAAATACCTATTAGTTTAGATTGATTTTGATTATATTATTAAAGTAACAATTACTATAGGTATCTCTTACTGTTTAATATACAGTAACACCTTGTACTTGTGAACATTATGGTGCAGTAAATATTTTGAATTTGAATTTCTCCGGTGCCCCCAGAGGCCAGAATCCCCACGTACCTACCGCACCGGACCGAATGACTGCCACGCGCTAATTATTTTGTCGCTCGTATATTTTTACATTGCGATATCTTCTAAGATATTTGTTTAAACTGTATAGAGTTAAGGGCACAAATATTCTATATTAAATTTCCGTGCTAGCAAACACATTTATTTGGATATAGATTAATACCATATGGGTTAAATAAG
Source organism: Diarsia brunnea (assembly GCA_949774965.1). NCBI lineage: Eukaryota > Metazoa > Arthropoda > Insecta > Lepidoptera > Noctuidae > Diarsia > Diarsia brunnea. The sequence continues at coordinate 8,629,694 of OX459019.1, read as the reverse complement.
CTTCGCAAAATATAATTCTTTTTAACCTAACATTTTAATATAAAAAAATGGTTACAGTGAGTCAATCTTAAAAGATAGACATATGCTGTCGCGGACTTTTTTAAGAACTTTTAAAGAGAAACAATTCCTTGATACATGATATTTACGTAACTTAAACCGTTTTCGCAGCGCACGCAACGGAAGCTCTCAAAAAGGAATATCTTTTCCCGTTTTTGCAACATTTTTCAATTATGCTCCGCTCCTATTGATTGTAGCGTGATGTTATATAGCCTAAAGCCTTCCTCGATAAATGGACTATTCAACACTAAAAGAATTTTTCAATTCCAACCAGTAGTCCCTGAGTTTACCACGTCCAAACAAACAAACAAACAAACTCTTCAGCTTTATAATCTATATATAAATATATAATATATGTCGCCGCGAGAGTGTCTATCTGCTGGGATCATTAGGCAATCTAATTAATAACCAGCTTATAATAATAGCTTAGCTTAGTTTTTTATAATCATTAATGAACCTGCCATCTCTGAGATATTTGTACAGTATTTATTACGGGATCGATATTGAAAGACATGAGCGACAGTGCCATCTGTTAGCTTTTGTGTTAACTACTACAGAGATGGTTTGTAATTGAATGGTCGACAGCTCGAATAATGATTTATTAAACAGAGGTCTTTAACTAGAACTATAGTTAAAATTAAGATAAGCTAATTGATTATGAATATTGGGATTTTAATGATTGCTCACTTGAAATTAGGCTGTATAAGAGACGTCATTGCACATTGTTGTGAAGATGGCGGCGAATACGATTTTAATGATCAATAACTCAATTTATAATCTGAAACCACGACTAAATCAGTTTCTTTATGTAATTATAAACTAAAAAGTCATAAGATTATTTTGTAGAGCAATTTATTAGTAGAAAACCTGTTCTTTGTATTAAATCCTTTAATTAGCCGGAAATGGCGTAAGTAACATTCTGTTGTAAAAAGTAATGAACCTATTAATTAGACATTAACTTAATAACACTTTCGCATTAATATTGGTATTGTTTTATTGTTAAATAATTATTACAATCAATTGTGAACTATTTTAGTATTGTTTATTAGTTTTAACTGATTAAAAGTAATTAATAACAATACTGAGTACGTGGTACTTCCGCTAGACGGACTAGACAAGTAGACACGCGTGTGACGAAAGATGCACATTATCTCGCGTTTAGCAAATAATGTAAATGAAAGTGGTTTTTGATGTGATTAACATTAATTAGTGCAAACGAGAATTGTAACATGATTTAAATGGAGTTTCTTCAACCCATTCTTCTCCATAGTAACAATGATTCATGTGAATGGGTCTCAACCCCTGAAAAGTTTATAAGTGCCTGTAAATGGACTATTGTAAATAAACGTTTGGTGTTTGAGTCAAGTATTGTGTGTGATTTCAACTACCCATATACCCATCTACCACGAAGAGGAATCTAAGGCGAAGACAATATGGCGGAGGCCATTGATGTTTAGGAGCAGCGTTCCTTAAGTGGTTTTCCCGCCTTAACATATATAATAATATAATATATAAATATATATAAAACAAAGACGGGTTTGTTACAACACTTATAACTCGAGATCTGCTGAACCAATTTTCATGGTTATTGATTCGTTGGATTTGTCTCCGCCCCGAATAGCATAATACATGTTAAAAACAATGAAAAATCGATATATGTGTAACGAATACTTAATCATTTCAATAAATGCTGATTTGTTTATTACATGTCAAACATTTGTTGTCCAATCCTGTCAAATACTGTAACAACTATTCATGTGTGCGTTCAGAAATTTATTTTTTGTAAAATGTCTCGAAAGTTCAGGTACTGTTATATTTGTTTGTTTTAGACATTAATTTGTGTAAATTATTTATTAATTATTTAATTTTAAATTTCCGAAAATAATACCTAAGATTTATTCTACAGGTTAGCAAAAGTGTAAATGTCTTTTTATAGGTTGTCTATGATTTTTCTTGATAAGCTATTCATACGTAGTGGTTATATACTCTTTGAGCTATTGTCTATGTCTCGAAAGTTCAGGCACTGTTATTATATTTGGTGGCTAAGAACCAGCAGAAGGACATAGGATACTAGGTAGGGTAGTAGGTAGGGTAGTAGGTAGGGTAGTAGGTAGAGTAGTAGGTAGGGTAGTAGGTAGGGTAGAGGGTAGTAGGTAGGGTAGTGGGTAGGGTAGTAGGTAGGGTAGTACATAGGGTAATAGGTAGGGTAGTAGGTAGGGTAGTAGGTAGGGTAGTAGGTAGGGTAGTAGGTAGGGTAGTAGGTAGGGTAGTAGGTAGGGTAGTAGGTAGGGTAGTAGGTAGGGTAGTAGGTAGGGTAGTAGGTAGGGTAGTAGGTAGGGTAGTAGGTAGGGTAGTAGGTAGGGTAGTAGGTAGGGTAGTAGGTAGGGTAGTAGGTAGGGTAGTAGGTAGGGTAGTAGGTAGGGTAGTAGGTAGGGTAGTAGGTAGGGTAGTAGGTAGGGTAGTAGGTAGGGTAGTAGGTAGGGTAGTAGGTAGGGTAGTAGGTAGGGTAGTAGGTAGGGTAGTAGGTAGGGTAGTAGGTAGGGTAGTAGGTAGGGTAGTAGGTAGGGTAGTAGGTAGGGTAGTAGGTAGGGTAGTAGGTAGGGTAGTAGGTAGGGTAGTAGGTAGGGTAGTAGGTAGGGTAGTAGGTAGGGTAGTAGGTAGGGTAGTAGGTAGGTTAGTAGGTAGGGTAGTAGGTAGGGTAGTAGGTAGGGTAGTAGGTAGGGTAGTAGGTAGGGTAGTAGGTAGGGTAGTAGGTAGGGTAGTAGGTAAGGTAGTAGGTAGGGTAGTAGGTAGGGTAGTAGGTAGGGTAGTAGGTAGGGTAGTAGGTAGGGTAGTAGGTAGGGTAGTAGGTAGGGTAGTAGGTAGGGTAGTAGGTAGGGTAGTAGGTAGGGTAGTAGGTAGGGTAGTAGGTAGGGTAGTAGGTAGGGTAGTAGATAGGGTAGTAGGTAGGGTAGTAGGTAGGGTAGTAGGTAGGGTAGATAGTTGGTAAGTAGGCAGGTAGGGTAGTAGGTAGGGTAGATAGTTGGTAAGTAGGCAGGTAGTGTGTAGGAAATAGGGCATAGCAACGCATGCGGGTACAGCTAGTATTAGTATAGATTCACTGTTGAAATCAATTTCGGTTAACAACTGGAGCTTGATAGCTACTGACATTTGAAAAGATACGCAATAGCCCTTCGAACAGATCTTCGATTATCCTAGTTTTTATAGTTTTCCCTTTATGTAGCCATTAAACCCTAACTCTGTACCAAATTTCAGCTCTCTGAGTTTATGGGAAGTACTAGTTAGTTCGAAATGTTCATTTCTAACCTCCGTATATGATTTTAAACTACCAATTTCCAGATAATCGAGCTTTTCTTCCAGTGCCGATAATAATATATAACAATTCATTTCTGCTACAATACACCCGCCATTCTTACCCACACGTTAAAATGAGTGTGGATAAGTCTATGGTCATACAAATGTTTCCATAAGGCTCCCGGGATCCCGTCGGGGCTGCGGGTTGTTCCCAAGAGGTACCGCGGCCTCGACATGAAGGGCTAAGAAGGAACGTGGGTGGTTTTTAGTCAGTAAAAGTCTGACACTCCCTTTCGCTCTGCCCAAGAGCGGGAGGGGTTATTTGATGATTTCCCACCCCCCAAAAAAAAAAAAAAAAGGCTCCCGGGATCGTGGGATGCACAGTACTGCCCTAATTATGAATGAATAAATTAATGATTTATTTGCGAGAATAAAGGTTTTTTACATAAGTTCTTGAAATACATAATAAATGGGTTTCACTATATTCGGCATTTCAGCCTGGAACATGGCGTCCAGCGTCTCACGAGATGGCCAAAAGTCATCTCCGCTGATTGCGAAACCAAAGCTAAGAGAAGCAAGCAGATACCACCCCCCGAGTGTCGTTACGAGCCCCCGGGGGATCATAAGACATACAAGCAATGTTTGCGGACGTACGATGTGCGCTAATGAAAGTGTCGGTGGATTGTCACAATCAGACGGAGTTTAATAATAATAAGCTGGCAACACCAAAGTCAACAGTTTTCATACAATTTCTTCCTCCGATTTAATTTAATTTATATAATTATACATTCTATTTTATTTTGAACGTTTGGCACCAACCTTTTCAACTTTATTTTAAAATATTACAATAATTGAATTCAATAAAATGAGACGAACTACAAGAAAACACCATAGAAGAAAAATAGATGACATATACCTATGTCGTCCTAAGAAGAAAAATAGATGACATATACCTATGTCCACCTGCTCGTCGACGGAGAGGACGCCGGCCGCCGGACTGCTTGGGACCTAGGGGCCAACCGACCCCGAGCCGGGTCCCCGCTGCCGGTGGTTGTGTGCAGCGCATGAAATGGACTCGAGCTAGAGGGGGGATCTTATTTATACTCACTTATGGAGCGATAATTGTATTATTTCAGGGTATTAGGTTGACCCGAGGTGGTTCCATTGTCACTAAGTCAGGATCTGATGATGGGATCCCAGGGAAACCCTCAAACTTTATAGGTACTTATGACGTTCTCCATATATTTTCTAAACCTGTTCAAGTATTTGCGCGTGGTCATCACAATATCATGTGGATTCAATGATGATGACGGAAGGTACAACTCCTCAACGGTTAGGAGTTGATAGAAAATTCTTTTAGAACTATGCGTACTTATAAAGTGATAGTTGTATTCTTTCAGGGTATTAGGTTGCCCTGATGATAGAAGGTAAAACTCATTAACCGACTTTAAAAAAGGAGGTTCTCAATCTTTTTTTATGTATATTCACCGATTACTCGGAGGCGCCTGAACCGATATAGAAAATTCTTTTTTTGTTGAAAAGGAGATATCCCAAGGGTGGTACCATGATAGGAAAATTAAGATCTGATGATGGCATCCCGGAGAAATCGAGGGTAACCCTCAAATTGTATAGGCATGTATCACGTGTTTCGTGCTTTTTCTAAAGCTTTTAAGTATTTGCATCTAGCAGTTATCACTTCATGTTGATGAGTTGATGATGGAAGGTATAACTCCTCAACGGTTAGGAGTTGGAGCATAATTCTTTAGTAAAATATTATGGGGACGTATATTTGGTTGTAATCTTTCAGGTTCTCTAGGTGAGCTGATTATGGAAGGTACTACTCCTAAACGGTTAGGAGTTGAAAGCACTAATAAGGGAATCTTGAAGGTTAAGGGTTAGGGTTCTTGGTTGAAAGTTAAATGTATAGTAAATGTTAGGATATTACAACTAAAAGTTGTAAAATAAAAAAACTTATTTGTGTTTTTCGTTTTTCACTTTTTTGTGTTTTTGAAGTCGGTTTTCTTTTTGCAAAAAAGTTTTTTAGATATTGTTTTTTGAGTTGACGACAAAAAACAATATCTAAAAAACTTTTTAAATATTTTTTCTTTCTTTCTTTTCTTTCTCGACCGTAGAAATCGACTCCATTTAAACATGAGTATTCTTTTTGTCCTCCAATAGTATTAAGTTGAGGCACTATCCGTCATGGACAGTGCCTCAACTTAATACTATTCCAAGTAATAATCACCACTACCAAATAAATCCAAAGTGAGATGTCAATATTTGCCGACAATATGACACGCGGGGTTGCGATAGTCGTTGAGAGGATCCGGCAGCTAGGTCTCGAGGTGGCACTTCACAAGTCCGAAGCAATGTGCTTCTATGGGCGTGGGAATGTGCCACCGTCGGGATCGCAGCTAACGGTGGGAGGGGTTCCCATCGGCGTCGAGTGTACTTTGAAGTACCTAGGACTCGTCCTTGACAGCCGGTGGAACTTCGTGGAGCATTTCCGACGTTTGGCTCCCAGACTGGAGCGGGCCGGGGCTGCCTTCAGGTGGCTCTTCCCCAATCTGGGGGGGCCAAACGCGTGCCGGAGGCTCTATGCGGGCATCGTGCGGTCCATGGCCCTTTACGGGGCCTCGGTGTGGGCGAGTGCTTTGAGAAAGCGGGCCGCCCACTACCAGAACGCGCCCCAAAAAGTGACGGCCGTAAGGCTAGTCCGTAGGTACCGCACGATCTCCCGCGAGGTGGCGAACCTCCTTGCCGGATAGCCGCCATGGGATCTGGAGGCGATAGTCGTCGCGCGCCTGCATGAATAGCGCCCGGAAGCGCTGCACCGGGGGGTCACTCTGTTGCCGCGACAAATTGATGCGGAGCGGACAGACCTCCAGTGCGATCTCATGGCGGCATGGAGAGACCGACTGTCGCAACCCCGTGCAGGGCACTTTGAGGAGTGGCTGGAGAGGCGCCACGGCGCCCTCACCTTCCGTTTGACGCAGGTACTCACCGGACACGGTTGTTTCGGGAGGTACCTGCACCGAATCAGGCTGGAGGAAACGCCCGGATGCCACCATTGTGAGAACCGGCCGGAGGACACGGTGGAGCACACCGTGGAGGTGTGTCCCGCTTGGGCGGAGCCCCGCCGTGTTCTCGTAGCGGCGATCGGCGGCGGCGACCTCTCGCGTCCGGCCCTGGTGCAAGCCATGGTCCGGGGCGAGGAGAAATGGGACGCCGTCGCCTCCTTCTGGGAAGCAGTGATGCTAGCGAAGGACGTGGCGGAACGTGAGAGGGAGAGAACCTCTAGTCCCAGCCGCCGCGGGAGGCGATCCGGGCGTCGGGGGCCACGTGATGGCTTCCGGCCACCGTAGACGCGGGCCTGTGGACGGTGAGTGATGGGTAAGCTCGCCGTCCGTCCGTCTTATGACGACGACAGGTCGTGTCGACGGCGCGTTCGTGTTCCACGCGCGCCTCAAAGAGATGTCAGCAACATGGAAGGGGCCCGCAAAGGCCGACGCCCGTCGGGGCTGCGGGTTGTTCGCAGATACCGTGGCCTCGACATGGAGGGCTAAGAAGGAACATGGGTGGTTTTTAGTCAGTAGAAGTCTGACACTCCCTTTCGCTCTGCCCAAGAGCGGGAGGGGTCATTTGATGATTTTCCACCCACCATAAAAAAAAGGGGGTTAAATTGATCTAGCTCATATTTGGAAAAATTTGTTCTCTCTTTCTCCAACCGAGTCAAGTTCAGTCGCTCAGGTACAAGTCTATAACAGAGACTAATAAGATTTATTAAAAACAAAAATGTTATCAGCCTGGGGTAATTTAGGAACAGTCACATGGAGCAATAACTTTAGCTTTAGAACAATAACTCACAAGTTGTCTGTTCTAGACACTGTGTCTACATTTCTGATCCAACTTTCCTCTCGCAGATATGCTTGTAGTCTTAAGAAATAAACAGTACCTGTGTGCTCTTCTATTTTAATACTATATCCTGTGTTGTATTTTGTGTGTACATAAATAAATAAATTACTTTTTTCAACGCAAACCAAATTAGAATCATATTAAATTATAATACATCTCATCTTCATAATCTTCAATAATTGGGCCAACAGCATGTTCTTGCAGAACTCGAGAAAAAAATATAGTTTTCACTCCTAAAGGTCTTTTATAGTGGTTTAGTGGCATACTTCGGTATTCGTTTTATCTTCTTAGAATTTTTATTTGCAACTAGCTTAATGGATTACTTTGCGTGAGATATCTTTAAAACTAATTCAAAAAAAGAAATTGTAAAAATCTTAATAACTATTTCTTTTCGTTTTGATTGTAAATAAGAGTGTATTTTTGATATGTCTTTAATTGAACATATACAATGAACATTTTTATGAATTACATTAAATACAATAAAAGTGGAAAAACTAAATACTATGTTCTTGATGTTACAGTTATATGATGTCCTTCCAATGGTTTCAAAACAACATCAAATTCACACACTACGTTGCTAATGTTGCCAGTGACATGGTATCGCCGGAAAATATGCGCCAAAGCCACCTTCATCATCATCATACTGAATTGTTTACCTGTAAGTTACATAGCGAATAAACAATTAGTTATCTAGTTTTGTTCATTAAATTAAAATTTAATTTAGCTGTTGGCCAAAGTATAGTTTTTGGAGCTCTGGCACAGCCAGAAGGCCCGACGCCTTCTGGCTGACCAGAAGAAGGCAGCCCTCGTAAAAGATGGCGGGATGATTTGGAGAAAACTAGCGACCAGTCAGTCCACATAGGCCTTTAATCGAAAAATCGGGAAGTCATGGGGAAAGGCCTTCATCCAGCAGTGAGATGTTGCAGGCTAACAGTATCAGTAAATTAAAATTAAAAACATCAGAAATGTTAACAATGAGCCAGAACAAAAAAAACTCAGGAAAATATTGATTTGGTTTTACTTTCATCTCCACTACACTTGATAAGGATACAAGTTTACCAAGCCACAATATGGACTCGGTATCAAAATTGGCTACCACATCCCAAACCATTCGGTTTTTTTTACATTATTAATCAAAAACGGTTCCAATCTCTCTATTGGCCTTTAAATTAGACCAGACAGACATTCACAAAGAGCTCGTCATGACAAAATACTGGCGAGTGTAAGTCAACATGTGACACCTTAGAGGTTAAAATTAGTAAAAAATCTCAAGTACCAATGCAGTTTCGCTTGCCAACACCGAAGAAAGCATAAAGGCTCGGGTGCTCCGGCAAAGTGGCCGGGTCCAGCCATCGCTCCGGTCTGAACTCTCCCGCGTCTGCACCCCACAAGGGGTGACGAAGGAGACCGTACACCCCTATGGTGCATGAACCCCCAGCTCGCAAAGTGCAGTTCTCTGTAAGTTCACAAAAATACTTTTGCTTTAAGTCTCCTTCTTCTACGGGTTGTTTGAAAGAGATACCGCGGCCTCGACACAAAGGGCTAAGAAGGAACATGGGTGGTTTTTAGTCAGTAGAAGTCTGACACTCCCTTCCGCTTTGCCCAGAGTCCGGGAGGAGTCATTTGATGATTTTCAATACTCCAAAAATTAAAAATAAAGCATTCTTCTTTCTTTATCGTATAGTTAGTGCCTAAGCTATATGAGAGTTATGCCGCCAGTGCCCCCTTGACTTTACGTCTTCTTCTTCTCTTTTGATCGTGTAGTGTTGAAACCCGGTGTCAGAGTTTTTATGCGGGCCATGGGCCTCTGGCTTGTCTTTATATGCAGTCGAGAATATTTCTCAGGTATGCTGGTTTCCTCACGATGTTTGCCTTCACCGAAGCAAGACTAAGTGATAATTTTATTATACAATACGCATATGAATCCGAAAATTTAGAGGTGCGTGTCTTGGGATCAAACGCAAGACCTATATTGGCAGTCCAACGGTCACACCACTAGACTATGCTTCTGGCACTATAAAATGACCACAGTAATAAGGATACGTACTCAGATTAACATCTCTGTCAACCTTTCTTGCGATAAATGGAATGGCAGGATACAATCGCATTGCCTCTTTGATAACAGCTTCCAAGTAAACAAGTTTATGTAAATCTTCCTTAGTAAAATCTTCGTCTTTATGGTCAAGTACTTCTTGCAACCTGCAATATATTAAAAATACATTATCATTCTAAAGGCATCCCTAGCTCAGGGTTTAGTCACATCCTAACCAGACCAACTAAGGACTACAGGCCGCCAATTCATACTGCCTTAAAAATATCTCATCATGGTACCGTTTTAGATTCGTGGTGGAAATCTCGTTACCATTGACATTAGTAAGTGTCACTGTCCTGCTCCACGGAGGCGTAGCTTCATAGACGCTTATTCAGACGCAAACTCAAAGCATTTATATTTCAAGTAGACCATCACAGGCACTTTTGAATGTCAGAAAAGCAAAAACCGAAGCTACAGCCATAGGGCATAATAACTGCCCTGTGAAGGTACCTGTAGTTACCCATTTCAAAGCATAGATCTCTATGGAGAAGAATGATCAATAAACTTCATGGACACTCTTTTAAATCATAATATTGTTACAAAAATCTTAGTTACATAACCCATATTGAGATCATACATATATGTGAAAAGTTGAGAACAATGTAAAAAGACGTGCAAGTTAAGAGAAGAGCGTCCAAAGTAAAAATATAAAGAAATTGTAGGGTGCTTCCCTAACATAAGTAATGTCAATGCAGATGTAAAATGTCAAATTTAAACTTAAATGCAGAAAATGCCAGTGAATGCTCAACGGGATGAATCTAAATAAAAATGCAAGTAGTCCGACTCAAACCACGTCTAATTGAACACTAAAAATGTAATCTACACACATCAAAAGTGTCTAGGGATCAACATATATTTTTGCAATAACTTTTCTCCTGATTGATATTAATTAAAATTTTCTTTAAGGATTCATCAAATAAAGTGTTTTCGTTTGTCACAGTAACGATAAACCAAGTCACCTTTGCATTAATAAAGAAATTTGACATTTTCCTAATAAAGGGATTTTTGACATTTGAACCACTAACATTAAAGTTCGAAAAAAAGACTGAAATAACAGTTTTCTTTAAAATTTTATTGGGTAACTTAAACAATTAATAATCCGTGTTTCTACCGCGAACACTAACAACACAAGAACATCGGTTTGGCATACTCAAAATGAGTTCATCCAAATCACGCTGTGGAATGGCCGCCCATGTTCGTTGCAACAACAAAAAAAGGTCTTCTTACGACTGGATACCCTCCATATTCGGCAGAGCTCTTCTCTGTAGCATATCCCATGCATGCTCAATCGGGTTCAAGTCTGGCGACTGAGCAGGCCAGGGCAGGACATTGATGTTAGCTGCGGCGAGAGTCTGTCTTACAACTCTTGCGGTGTGCGGTCGTGCATTATCATGCATTAACTGAAATAAGGGACCGATTTGCACTTGTAGAGGAACGATGACGTCTGATACAATCGTCTCAGCATAAATTTGAGCGTTGAGGTTGCCTCTGATCCAAATCAACTCAGTTCTTCCGCCGATCCAAATACCCGCCCATACCATGATGGTTCCACCACTATAAGGATGGACTTCCTGGCAGGATTTTAATCGCTGTTGGCGTCCAGGGGTTCTCCAGTGTCGTATACGTCTTGTATCCGGTCTCATACCAAAACGAGACTCATCAGAAAAGCACACGAAACGCCATTGTTCTTCTGCCCAATTTCTGTGTTCAAGAGCCCATTGATATCGAATCCTACGATTGTGCATTGCTATAGGTGGTACCCGTAGCGGTCTTCGGGAATGAAGGTTCACTTCATGCAAGCGGTTTCTGACTGTTTGGTCGCTAATTAAGTTCCCTGAAGAGTGATGAAGCCTCACGGCTAACATCATGGCGGTTATTGTTGGAGCTCTTCGAGTTAAGATTTGAATGTATCGGTCTTGTCTCCGTGTGGTGCAGCGATACCGTCCTCCATGGCGCTCAGCCACGGTACCAGTGCTTCGGTAACGTGTCCAAAGTCGACTGATAACACCCTGACTTGTATTCAGAGCTAAAGCCACAGTACGTTGCCGGGAACCAGCTTCTATCATTCCCACGGCTCTGAGCATTTCTTCCCTGCTTAAATGACGTCGCCGCTCCATAATAACGTTGGTTTTAATCAGTAGTAGGGAAACAGTAGCACTAATAATGTCTTCAATGCGTTGTATGTTTTTATAGGGAAAATATTGACAGCTGATTTTCATCTTTTACTCGAATTTGATTCACAGTTCCTGATTCAAATTATGAAATGCACCAAAAAGGATCCATATAGATTTAATTTATTACAAAGCCACATCTCAATCTCAAGAAATCCGCATAAAAATGCTTGATCCCTAGACACTTTTGATGTGTGTACTTAAAATGCATAGAACAATGCAATATGTCAGTGTCAATGCACTGCCAAATGTGGGTCGCGTTCAAAGTGCAAATACGCGAGACTACTGGCTAACTTATTGTAATAAATATATTTTAAAACCCATGTACGTGCACCGTACATATTGCCACAACACAGAAAGAGAATAACTACATAAAACAATCCCAAAATATGTAAAATAATAAAATAAGAATGTAAAAAATAATGCAAACAATGCAAAAATGCAGGACTCTAATGTAAATATGCTTGATTTAATGTAAATTGTTTTTGGGTGGCCATCTTTTGCCAATAGTACACCGATGTTACAAACAGTGCAATGCTAATCGCAACAACCACATAGATTGCAATGTAGTGATGAACGTCGTGAGAGGATAAGGTGTCTAGCTTAGACTGTTCTTCTATAGAGCGTAGTTGCGTGTCAATCTTCTTAAACGTCGCTTCGTGCGTTTCAATATGTAACGATGAGTTACGAATCGAGGTATTGATTATGTTGTTGATTGGAGAGATCGTGGGCACAATCATCGCATAATTATTGTTCATTGACTAAAATGTTACTTGTATGTTCTATAAATGCGTGCAATGTGAATGAGTCGCCTTGCAAGTTGCATCCTTGTTTCAGCGCGGCGTTATCAATCCCGAGTGACGTAACGTCTCCTATGTTATTTGAGTGCCGCACACTAATTGTACTTCGCACGTGTCACAACAATAATAGAACCAGGTGTTTTGTTTATGTAATTTGACCCATTTGTCGGCGCATATTTTTATTTCCGTATGGCAATAAACGCTGTGTTCTTCGTTGTCTTGAATCAGCTGTACCTCGCAAATAGATTTGTGGCGATCACCGGTGTTGTATATAGGGTGATTTAGTTTGCACAGTAGAGATTGGTCATGTAATTTTAGGCATTCATTAATGTCATACTGACTCGACATGAAGGGCTAAGAAGGAACATGGGTGGTTTTTAGTCAGTAGAAGTCTGACACTCCCTTCGCTCTGCCCAAGAGCGGGAGGGGTTATTTGATGATTTCCCAGCCTAAAAAAAAAAAAAAAACGGGGTATAAATGAGTATTGGTTGGCGTTAAATGCTATTAATTCAGAGTTGGGAATGACATACATTACCCGATTTATGTCAATACGTTGGGGAATGCTGATATGTCTGTTAAGTTTGTATAGGGCATCACTCAAGATCGGTACTTTTACTTCCATCAACAGGTAGTACTGTGTTATGCGTGCGTGTAGATATCTCTTATGTCATTACGAACTTCAGATAGTGTAGAATCGCGAGGTAGTAGTCGAGCTACTCTATCTAGTTCGCTTTGCAGTTGGGTTGGTGATAATAGATGTACGTCCATATGTCCTTGGTACATATTTGTCAGGGTGTTGATAAGTGATTCTTGAATAACTTTTAAGTTTTCGGCCATTCTTTCTGCAGATATGGCCGATGTAATGATGTAGAATGCTTGTGAACTCTCAAGTTTATCTTTGAGCGTCTTGTTTTCTAGAGACGTGAGGTGATCGTTGATTAAAGTGAACTGCTTCACCATTGTTGCTTCGTTACGCTGTACAATGTTGTTCTCGGTTTCTAGAATACTTGTCTGGTTTTTAAGCAGTTGGAATAGGTGATTTTCATTATGTTGGATTGTGTCGATATCCTGTTTATATTGTTCTGCAAAATGTGGGTCTAACACTCCAAATAACGAATTTGCAACATATCCTACTCCGTCGATCAATCCTCTTTTGAACCTGTGTTGAATTATCCGCTGGGACCTTAGTAATTCGTTGTGATAGTTTATTTCACTCGTGCTTTGTTCAAGTTGGTTAATCAGAACATGAAATTGCATCAACCACTCTTCGCAACGAGCTTGCTTTATATGGGATACGAATACTTGCAGAGTGTCCACATTGCGCCAATAATTTGTCATATTGTAATAGAATACCAGTTTCCATTCATCTCTAATTTCTTGTAGCTCTGCAATCTTGTCAAAGTAAAGTGTTTGATTTTTTGACAGTTGAGTAAGTTTCATATCTTGCTGGACAGTAGGTGTTATCAATGTCATAACTAGCATCAGCATATAACATACTAAGCTGTTCCAGGTAAGCCGTTTAGCTCGGTTCCGCCTGTTTTTGGGTACCAGTTTGTCAGTGTCAGGGGTGTTTTGTTCCTCAGCCTCCACTAGTGGTACCAGTTTTGTAATAGGTCGTTTAGTTTTGCCTTTTGCAGTTTGTAATGTTACAACTCTAGTGTGGCCGCCCTTTCCAGGGTGTAAATCCGCTACACGACCCAGTGCCCATTTTCCTGCAGGTAACCTTTCATCTTTAATGCATACAATGTGATTTTTCTTTATGTCAGTATTCTTTCGTTTCCACTTTAGTCTTGCTTGTAGTTGTTGGAGGTACTCTTGCGACCACTTCTTCCAGAAATCCTTGCTAAGTTGTTGTACAATTTGCCATCTCGTGTTTAATCGGTAAGTATTGTCCATGTCGGGTTCTGGAATTGTCATGAGTGATGTGCCAGTTAAGAAATGTCCTGGAGTTAAACAGTTTATCTCTTCGGTGTTCTCTGACACGGTGCATAGTGGTCGTGAGTTCAAGCAAGCTTCTAGCTGACATAGCAGAGTGGTAAATTCTTCGTATGTCAGACGTTGGTCTGGACCCGTTTGAGATGATATTTCATGCTTTTCACAGCGGCTTCCCACAGTCCGCCTGCGATTGGCCAGACCGGGGCATTGAAGTGCCATTGAACTCCCATCTCTGATATTTTGCCCAAAAAGAAATTGTCAATGTTTTCTACAATGCATTTGTATTGTTGCAGTAGGATTCGATTTGCACCCACAAAAATCGTGCCGTTGTCGCTGTACATGTCCCGTGGCGTACCTCGACGTGCGCAGAAGCGCTTGAAAGCCGATAGGAATGCTGTAATGGATAGTTCTGATAACAGTTCTAGATGAATTGTCTAGCTTTTGTTGCTAGACAAACAAATACTGCAACGTGTGCCAGCAATGTTCTGACGCCTCGGCCTTTACTTGCCTTGATTTCAATGTGTCCAGTAAAATCGACACCTGTATGTGTAAACGGGCGAGATACTGTCACTCTCGGCTCTGGTAGATCAGCCATAATCTGGTTTGTTTGCTTAGCATTAAATCGGCGACATGTTACACATTTGTGTAAGACCTTTTTGACGGTGCGATGTCCTCCTACGATCCAAACTCTTTCTCGTAGATATGTCAAGGAACTTAGGGCCTCCGTGTAATGTTCTTCTGTGAGCTTGCCAAATTAATAACTCTGTCAGTTCGTTGTCATGTGGTAGTAGAATTGGATGTTTAGTGTCTTCGGGTAAGTTTGAGTTACGTAACCTTCCACCTACTCGCAGAATGTCATGTTTGTCAAGGAATGGATTTAAACTCAAAAGGTTACTTTTTGTGCTCAAACCTTTGTTTTCCTTCAATCTCATAATCTCGTCAATGAAGGCATGCAACTGAACATGTTTCGTTATTAGCTTTTCAGCGCTTTGTAGTTCTGTAAATGTCAAATAAGTAGTAGTACGATGAGTGTCAGTGTTCGAACAGCTGTTTATGAAACGTTTCATCCAGGCAATGACCCTTGTAATACGAGTCAAATCGCTGTGTCTGTCTAATAATTCAATTACTATTGAAGACGGTTCACATTTCACAACATACGTTTGCATTTGTTTTTGTTTCGATTCGCATGTTGTCGGTGTAATTGTAACTTTGTCAAAAGTATCTTCACTATAATTTTTCATCCAGTAGGGACCTTGCCACCACAAAGAATGTTTAAAAATGAAATTTTCGAGTTTTCCGATACTAGCTTTCTTTTTGTCAATGATTTTTGTTGTCAAATTGTATTTTGTTTGTAAATGCAAATGTGTCAGTTGTAGGATTCCACTGGATCCCTAGGGCTTTTGTCATTCCCTCGTTTGTAAAATGCATTGTCGTTTGGTTAAGATCTGAAGAAGATAAGCTTTCAATCAGGGTCTGGTCGTTGCTTGACCACTTTCGTAGTGTAAGGCCAGCTCCTCTCAGCATGTCGATGAGTTGCTTTTGTATTTCTTGTGCTCGTTCGATGGAGTTGCTGCCACTTAGGACGTCGTCAACGTACATTTCGTTAGCAACGACATCCGCTGCTAATGGATATTTCTGTGCATCATCGTCTGCTGGCTGTTTCAGCGTTCGAAGAGCTAGAAATGGTGCTACCTTGGTGCCGTACGTCCCTGTGCATAACTGGAACTCCTTTAAAGGACCTTGGTTGGATTCCCTCCACAGGATCTTTTGCAAGTGTTGGTCTTCTTCATGGACAAGGATCATGCGGTACATCTTCTCACAATCTGCAGTAAAGACGTACTTGTATAGCCGCCATCCTAATAATAGTGTCAATAGATCTTGATGAAGCTTAGGGCCACACTCCATCAAGTCATTCAGGCTGTAACCTGTGTCAGTTTTCTGGGAGGCGTTAAAAACCATCCTCAATTTTGATGCCACTGAGTCCTGTTTTAGGACTCCATGATGAGGTAAGTAGCATGCCGTGTTACAGTCAGGTTTGCTCTCCTTCAAATGTCCCATTTCCATGTACTTTTGCATAAATTTGATGTAACTATCTGATAATTTGTCATCCCTGCCTAATCTCCTTTCTAATTGCATAAACTGTGCTACAGCTCGTGGTTTTGACTTGCCCAGCAGCTGATTAAAATTAGGCTTCATTGGCAAACGAACGTATATCTGCCATCACCTAATCGCTTGGTTGTTGCAGTGTAGATCTCCTCACAGTATCGTTCCTCTGATGTCATAGAATTGCATGCATCTCCATTGATGTCTTCCACTTCCCAGTATTTTGACAAGTCGTTAACTTCAATAACTACGACGTTGCAATTAAATGTTTTGGTGTCATTGTCTGACAATATCCACCCCAACCGTGTTTGTTGAGCCATGGGTTCATTAACCTCCCCTTTGACTAAGCCATTCATGAGTTTTTCGGAAAATACGTGTGCATCCAGAAGTATGTCAATGGGCCTAGACAAGTTGTAATCAGGGTCGGCTGTGTGATGTCTGTCCCATGAGCCCAAGGTTTCTTTGCAAATGTTACGTAAGGCAAACTGTTTACTACTCGTGTCCTGATTAACGCTTCCGTTGTAAACTGGAAGTCGTTATATAAGGACTTGCAGAATAGATGGACCTATCCTTTACTCCTGTTGGATAAAGTACCGATGCCGCTTATGTTTGCACTCAGCTGTTGACGCTTTATACCCAATCTTTGAGCTGCATTCTCCGTTATCAAGGTAATTTGTGAGCCTTGGTCAACTAGAGCCCTTAGTGTAATGTAGTCACCTAAATCTGTGGCTACTTGCAATAATGCTGTTGGTAATAATATTTCATCATCATTATTTGATGTGAAGTTGTTTTGTAGGTTTTTATTTGACCTAGTTGAAGTCGATGACGACGGTTTAGGTGCTGTTTGTGTTGATGAGGGCGTTTGCGCTGACTTCACAATATCGCTGTGCAGAAGTGTGTTGTTGTTCGTTGCAATCTTTGCATCTTTTCTGTGATGCACAGTAACCCTTAGTATGCACATACAAACAATTCTTGCATATTTTGTTGTTTTCTATAAATCCCTTTTTTTTTCGGACTCAGCATGTCCGCGAATTTAGAACATTGAAATAATGCATTATTCGTATTGCACAACGGACAAATAATCTTGCTGAATTGTCTAGCGTTTGACGCATGGGAATTGCGAGAGTAGTTTACTGAACTTGTATTGGGTTGTGACTTGGAATTTTTTTCGAACGAATGTGGCGTCTTCAAAATGTGGTTTTGATGCAGATTTATCACTGTTATCTGGTTTTTTCCTGTGTAATGGTTCTAATGCCATAAACTTGTTTTCGACGAAATCCATAAAATGATTGTATGTTGGCATCTCGCGCGGATCCGACCTGGACTGCATGTATTCCGAGTACGTTTCGGAGTCTAATTTTTCGCACAACACGTAAACTAGAATCGGGTCCCATGAGCTTGTATCAATGCCCAAGTTGTGTATCGCGTTTATGGTTTCGTTTGTAGTGTGATATAACCGCTTGAGGTCAAACGCGGATTGTTTTTGTAAATTAGGTTGACGCATAAATAGCTGGAAATTTCTGGTAAATAACAGAAACTTATTGTTATACCTATGGTTCAAAATTTCCCAACACGTGTCATAATTTCGGGTGCTATGTGTAAATGCTGCACGAGCTTTTCCGCTTCACCGCGGAGTCTACCCTTTAGATGTTGCATTTCTCCTTAACCTCGTCTAGGCTTCGATTTACTAACCTAGTGAATGCACGGAAGTTAGCTTGTTGCAACTGCTGTAACTCGAGTACCTTGTCCTCTGCTCTTGCAGATGTCTCGAACAGGGTTTTGTCGAACTCAATGTTTAACTTACTATGACCGGCGTTACTGGGACCAGCAAGAGTCTTCATCTCGAACGCTGCAATCTCCTGACGCTTTTAATGACCTCATAAATGTTACCGGTGAAATATTGATGATCTTTCTCCTCTACTGCGCTCAGCTCCCGGTTCTTCTCTTCACATTCCGCCCATAGTACATCTAACCTCTAAAGCCTTTTACGAGTGTAATCGGTGGTCTTCCTGCTCGCTGAATCCTTCTTAAAATTAGAATGGATTCTCTTCACTTCCTCGAGGATCTCCACTTGACGCACGATGAAACCTTCCATTGTAAAGCCGTAAGATAAATAACGAACGATCTTACTTGAAATTCAGGAACTCTCCCTGTATGCAAATGCAATGCAATGTGACGCTCTGGGACCTGGACCGCTGCTACCTCTACGAATGCTCCTGCACGGCAACACACGTGACACGCTATGACACGATACAAATCCCGCGCGGCGACTTATTGACCGACGTATCGGACTGTATATGTACTTGCAATAGTTACGAAGGACCAAAAAACTATGTAGAGTGCTTCCCTAACATAAGTAATGTCAATGCAGATATAAAAATGTCAAATTTAAACTTAAATGCAGAAAATGCCCGTGAATGCTTAACGGGATGAATCTAAATAAAAATGCAAGTAGTCCGACTCAAACCACGTCTAATTGAACACTTAAAATGTAATATGCATAAAATGCATAGAACAATGCAATTTATGTCAGTGTCAATGCACTGCCAAACGTAGGTCGCGTTCAAAGTGCAAATACGCAAGCCTACTGGCTAACTTATTGTAATACTTAAATATATTTTAAAACCCATGTACGTGCACCGTACAGAAATAAACAATTAAAAAATAATTCAAACATAAAATAAACCATAGCAGCTAAAAGATGACCAGTCTCAATGTTGCTAAGTTTTATGACTTCATGGTGTATTTCTCGAGTAAAAGGACGTGCGGCGTGAAATTTGTGGACACGGTTGAGTACGCTGGGCTGTTCAAGCTGTTTTGCGTATTTTGA
The DNA here is from genome assembly GCA_949774965.1 of Diarsia brunnea. Classification (NCBI taxonomy): domain Eukaryota; kingdom Metazoa; phylum Arthropoda; class Insecta; order Lepidoptera; family Noctuidae; genus Diarsia; species Diarsia brunnea. Next base: position 8,610,497 of record OX459019.1, on the reverse strand, counting down.
AGCGTCTATGTATGAAGCTACACCTCCTTGGACAGTAACCATTACTCCTTGTCGCTGTTATCTGCATTTGCCCAGTGTTTCATAAATATACCGCTTTTTCAAGGAGTTGCGAAAAGTTCCTGACCAGAAGAAATGTTACAGATTATCATAAATTTTACTTACTCGTTGATAATTTTTTCTTGTACACCCTGATAATTTCCGATCACCAATAAAATAAATGTCATAGCTGAAGTAGTTGTGTCGTAAGAAGCTGCTACTAAAGTATCCAAGTGTTCTCTGATATTAGCGTCTGTGAAGGCATCTTGTTCTTCAGCCATCTGCAGCATTTGTTCTAATACTGGTTTGAACTTGCCTGAAAAGTAATATAAATTATGTAAAAGTTAGCGCAGTGGCTGAACGATTGACCGCAACGTTGCGTGCCGAGGCCGGGTTCGATTGCTGTACGGAACAAATATTTGTATGGGTTAGAGGTAGTTGTTCCAGGTCTGGCTGTTTGTGTATGTGAGTTTAAATGTTTTTAAACGCACCCACAATTCCGAACTCCTGTGTGGTGGGATTAATAAATAAAACAAAAAAGTGGTACCTATCTTTAGCCTAACAACTATTTAAGATATTGAATTTTATTGATGCGTGCAATATTAACCTGATCCCGTGTCACTGTAGTTATTCGGATCCTTATTTGCTTTCAACTCCAATTTTCTTTTACGTATTATCTGAAAAAAATAAACTACTAGATAACAGCAATATAAACAACAGGGTTTTTAATAGATAATTACAAAAATAACTAACAGGATACATCACTTGGTTTAGTTTATCTATAAGTTTATCTTCTTTGCGCTTCATTGCACTCCACTTAAAAATGAACCTCCAATGTAACCACACTCTTTGAACTCTATCACAAACAAGTATCAAATAATCTTCAATTGCTTTTGCATAATCTGTATCAATTAAAATTTGATCTTCATTGCTTAATTTCAATGATGTCCCTGTAAGAAAAAATAAGTTAAATACAATTGTTTGGTGTCTTCTGTTATTGAAATAAGAAATAAGTATTTAAGAGGAAGTCTGAAAGTGGCGCCGGTGACTGAAAAGTTGTGTGGCAATCGATTGTCTTGGAATGGGTATGTGATGCGGAGGAATGAGGAAAATGTCATGAGGAAAGTTTTGAGTATGAATGCCATCCTTCGTTTTTCGGTCTTCCTCTACTCTTATACGCCTCCTATAAGAGTAGAGGAAGACCTAAGAAACGAAGGATGGACTGTGTAATGAATAATATGGCAAGAAAAGAGGTGATGATATGACGATTTGCTGCTCCGACCCCTAATTAATTGGGATAAGACCAAGAGCATGATGGTGTATTCTGTTAACTTAAATACTGACAATGTTAATGTGTTTGTTCAAGATAATTATATAATTTGTGCTTCATTTTTACTTACTAGTAACAGTTGACAGTATATAGTTGACTAAGTACTCTCTCACGTCAAACGGGCCTTTTCCTACTTTCGAAGCTAATTGAGAGACAAAACTTCGAGCTTGTACATTCATTTCTGGCACGTAGGTGTTTAGTACTTGTTGGTTAAACGCCGGATTTAATAGTTTGCGGTGATTTTTCCAAATAGACGCTAGAACAAGAAACTGCCGTAAAACAATAGCTAAGTTGTTGTTGAAACAACGTAGTGCTTTATTTGCAGGCGCTTAGTTTTATTAAAATTACAAATATTATTATCAAACAATGATTTCAGAAGTTGTTGCTAGTATGGACGCCAGCTCAACAAGCTACTAAATGAAATCTAATCGTTTATACATGGGTTACATGTATGTGTTCATTTAATTAATTATTAACTTATTATGTTCATACCATGATCAATCACTTGGGCATACAAAATAACTGATGAAATAATCCAATAATGTATGTTTCTAAAATTATAAAGATTTGACAAAAATTGCTTTTAAGATAAAATATAAATTCAGACAGACACAATACAAAAACAACCATAAATTATCGTCAAGCCGACATGAAACAATTCAAAATTCTTAGTTAATAAAAAATCAGCAACAGAGTACTATGAATCTGTCAACTTTTATTTTTCTTTATTTTTTTCCAAAGCATTAGGTTCAAGGGTGGTTGGGATCCTGTCGGGGCTGCGGGTTGTTCGCAAGAGATACCACTTTCTCGACATGAAGGGCTAAGATGGAACATAGGTGGAAATGTTAGTGGCTATCACAGTGCCCATCGATTAACTGTCAAATGGTTATGATTTGGTACAAAATGGAACCGTTTGACAGTTAGTCGATGGACACTATGATAGCCACTGTCATTTAAATGGGTACGCAATAGCCCTGCAAGAGCGGGATGATGATTATTTGATGATTTTACACACGCCAAAAAATAAAAACAAAAAGGGTGGTTGGGATAATTTGATAGTTTCGGATAGCTTGATGGCCGGCCTTAGTACATCGATCAAACTGCAAATCATTTTGTGTTGAAACTTTGTTTTTGAAAGTTTTTACTAGCTTACCTTCTGCGGTAATAAGACCATTATTTAAAAGTCCCTTTGCGAAGTCGTAAACATATGGTTTATTAAAACATGTATTGGATAGTGTTAGACAATCTTCCGGGTCAGTTAATACTGAAACAGAAAATGACAATGATTAAAAATCAATCTGAAAACGGGATATTTGCCATGTTAACTTATTGTTTCGAGTTGTTTTGTTGTAGATGAACTTGTTGTATACTTATTATTTTGTTGTGACCATGTCAGTTTAAAAACTTCTATTAGACTAACAATATTTTTTTGTCGTAGACACTAGCTTACATATTATAAATTACTCATACCCTTTTCCCATTAGGTAGGCAGAAACCACAGAACGCCACCTGCTACGATCCTTACATACTCCTTTTGCCTCGTCCACGTTCATACATCTAGTCATACACACATGCTATTTGCGAGTAATACGCACTTGTCCCCACTGAAGAACCTCACCAATGAGGTGACTGAATTTCTTTCTAAGGCCCGGATTTGCCACTCACATCTGCCTTGTAAATGCCTCTTGTTAGGTTGTTAGTCGCCTTTCACTCATCCTCTTCACTTGACCAAACCATCTACGCATGCTCTTTTCAATATTTGTCTATTACATAACTTTACAGGACAACCCAGTGCGATAAATACGCCTTGATCAATCCTAACTTATTTTTTCTTTTAACTAATAAACAAATTGCCAGTGTGGAGCCTCTGCAGGATATGCACCATTTGCTCCTTTCAGGATTTAATCGAAGCAAATGTTATAGCTATACAAGTGGGTACATATGGGTCTGGCACAGTTTGTATTGAAGGACACTTAAAGAAGAAGAAGTACGAACAAACTATACTTAGGTACCATAAAATGAATGAGTGCCCAACCGGAACTCAGTAGCACCACCATTTTCCATAGCGTACACAGTAAAGTCTCGTATAAAACTCCATAGACCTGAAATTGAAAAATATTTAGTGACGTTAATTTAAGTACTTACGAGTATTATTAGCGGGTCTGGCAGAATTTTGTAGCTTCCAATTTCGACTTTTTGATTATTATGAATATAAAATTTATGCCTAAAGATGTTTCTGACTTAAAAATATAGGAGTTTTAAATCCTTACTTAATATTAATATTATAAATGCGAAAGTAACTCTGTCTGTCTGTCGCGCTTTTACGCCAACACTGCTGAACCGATTAAAATAAAATTTGGTACACAGATAGTCTAGAGTCTGAGAAAGGACATAGGTTACCTTTTAATGCGAAAAAAGGGTTGTAAGGGGTTGAAACGGGCGGACGAAAAGTTTACTTTTGGTCGCGATAACCGTCAGCGGGCATCAGCTAGTGTTTTTTAGATGAGTGTATGCCAAACGATTTTCTGTGAAATGTGGTGTAAGCTATACGCTATTATGCTAAATAATATTCTGACATAAAAACTTCTGCTACAAAGGGTAGACCCCTTATTAGCTTCTGCCAGCAACTTACTCTGCGCCATCTCTATATATATAATTCTACTGTTCATGTGTATGTCACTAAACTTCTCCTAAACAGCTGTTTGAAAACACAATTGGACTCGGTAGGTGGCGCTGCTGTCCGGGCAGGACGACGTCTGCCTGGTCCGCTACTGTTAATTATTATTATATTTTTGTTTCTTTGCAATTAAGTCCAGGCAAACATTCAGAACGAGCTACCTCGTTGTTCTAGTAGTCGCAAACGTGACTGCTGAGCTTAAGGTCCTGAGTTCGATTCCTGGGTCTGGTAAAGTGATATTTTATTCTTCACTAGCTGTGCCCGCGACTTTGTTCGCGTGGTTGTCGAAAACTAAAATGAATCGCTTAGACAGAAGTTCACAAAAGTACATTAAATCATTGCCCTGCGTTAACTTACTGACGCTGTTAAAAATAAGAAGAGGGTAATGCAAAGCACAGCAAACGCAAACGCAGTGGCTGGACGATTAGCAGTAGCACTGCGTGTCGCAGGTTCGATTCCCACACGGAACCAAAAAAAGATATCTCATTTGAATTGAGTTAGAAAAAACCGGCCAAGTGCATGTCAGACCACGCAGATAGTTGCCGCCAAGGACATAAGACGTAAAAGGACATTTTATAAAAGATCAGGATGATTAGTAAAAATGTAAGTATAAATACTATAGTATCAGGTTGACCCGAGGTGGTCCCATTGTCACCAAGTCAGGATCTGATGATGGGATCTGTGATGAATTGATGATTAAAGATCAATAGACACGGAGGTAGGTCCGCGCGGAGAAGATTGTCTCTGGACAGCATCAATTGAAAACCGAGCGAGCGCGCACCCGTGGGCTATTTTGAAGACACCAAACAATTGTTTTATTTTACCAACTGTGCTTACCCCAGTGACAAATAGACGTCACAATTGGCGACGAGTTTGTGGGTGAGTGCAGCAATATACAATAACAAATAAAAAACAAAAAGAAAAAGGAGTGAATTATCGGGAAATGTTATCCCTTACTTGACCTATAGGCGGTGTTTACGTGCAATTTAGTTAACAAAACTTCGTTTATTATTTACGATAAGCAAAATAAAAAAACAAAAGACTCGTTAAGTGGCATTACATTTTAAATTATTACAGATGTTTTTCAAATTCATGTTACGCATGGCGGGAAATTTATCCGCGCGTCCCGCGAACGTGTGCTTCGTGACGTCACGAACGCGCGGGACGGCGGCGGCGCGGTTGTAAACAAACGATGTTTAACTTCGTTTCTGAATATTTCGCTTACACTTGATGTTTTTTATAATGCTTTTAAACAAGCCTTTCGAACTGTGATACGTTTGTTTCAAAATATGTTCGCTTTCATTTACAAAATTGGTTGTAAAAAAGGCCATTGAGATATTTATTTTCAAGGCCGTTTAGATTTCAAGTAGAGCTATAAAAAGAATAAAAATATAAAAGCGATGACCCATGTTTTAAGGTTTTAAAATGTATGATGTGTTTATTCTCAGCATAAAACTTGAATAAAACCACATTGCTATTAAAAGTACAAGCATTCCAAGTTTTCGAAAAATATTTTGACGCTCAGATCACAGACTAAAAATAGTATTTTTTTTTAAATTTTGATACATGGATCTTAATATTGCCGTTACTAAAAATGTAGCTTGTTGTACCTGGAACACGGTAGTATTTTTGCCACAGAGGAATAAATTGTAGAGTTGGCGTAATTTGGCGTCAACTTTAAAAAATATGGGGCCTGTAGTCCCCAGAAACACTCCAGCTGATAGAGAATAGCTCGTTGTGGTTGTACAACGTAAACGAAGTATAAAGTAGTATTATGATCTGGGTTATTATTATTATGTTTCATACCGAAATAATATCCTAGAAAAGTGGTACTTGTCATTTTATTCAAGTTCAATATTGAATTTTAATAATGGAGCACGTAAACACTGCATTGAGCAACGTGATATCACCCTTAAAGTCTCGAGTAGTAAGTCTAGTTTAGACTGGTACTAACAACGCCAAAATAATAAACTGCACACTGCAGTTGGTACTAAAAATTATATTTTCTTGGCGAAAGTGGAAGTGTTTCCATCACAAGTAGTAAGTCGGGTGATCGACTGGTACTAACAAAAAAAAAAAAAAAAAAAAACTGATTAGTAAACTGAAACATCTTGTTGTCGGTTGGTACTAACAATAACAAATTGTTGTAGATTCCCAAATGTCCCATATACCACCCTTGGATGTTTTTGACTGCGAAGGCGATTCTGCATCCGTAGGTTTGCGATGGGAAAAATGGAAGAGGGGGTTCCAATTGTTTTTAATTGCATTAAATATATCGGACCCAGAGACAAAAAAGGCCACACTACTACATGTGGGAGGTTTGACACTTCAGGAGATATTCTATAATATTCCTGATAAAGTGATAGACGTAACAGAGGAAATTAATTTAGATGTCTACAAGTCGGCTCTTAAAAAACTGGACGACTACTTTTTACCTCGTCAGAGTAAAATATACGAAAGACATTTGTTCAGACTTTTAAAACAAGAACAAGGTGAAAAAATCGAAAAATTCCTAGTACGACTCCGTCACCAAAGTAGCAAATGCAAGTTCTCTTGCGAAGAAGACAATTTAATTGATCAAATTGTTGAAAAATGTTGTTCCAAGGATCTAAGAAAGAAAGTTCTCACTTTAGGTGACTCGGCTAGTCTCGATAAAATTATTTCAGAAGCAAATGCTCTAGAAGCAGTAGAAAGGCAACTCAACGATTATGGTCAGGACTCACGGGCTTCAAGTATCAATAAAATAGACACAAAACAGCAAGCCTCTGAAAACATAGGATGCGCAAGGTGTGGTAGTTTAAGTCATAAAGGCGACAGTAACCATTGCCCTGCAAAATTAAAGCAATGTCTAAAATGTGGTTTCATCGGACACTTTAGGAACCAATGCAAAACTAGAGCGTCTAAAAGGAAAAATCCAAATACACACAAATTTGCTAACAAAAAGCCTAATTTGACACAGAAAGACAATAAACCAAACATCAAGGTGGATCCTGTTAAAACGAATATTGATTATATTTTTCATTTTGATGATGACACGACGCTAAGTTGTCTAATTGGAGGTATCAAAGTTGATTTGATTATTGATTCTGGCAGCAAGTGTAACATTTTGAGCGAAACAACTTGGAGTTATCTTAAAAAATGCGGAATTACTATCAGTAATCAAATTGCCAACCCAGATAAAACATTTGTTGCTTACGGCAGCAGCACACCGCTGACAGTAATTGGAGCATTCGATGCAGATATTAAAGTAGCTGACCAACGGCAAACTGCAAAATTTTATGTTGTTAAAAACGGCACGCGAGATCTTTTGGGAAAAGACACGGCTATTTCCGTGCAAGTACTCAAACTCGGTATAGGAGTAAATTCGGTAAGTGAACCAAGTTTTCCTAAAATTAAAGACATGCAACTTGAGATTTCAATAGACAAAACAATCAAACCGGTAGCCCAGCCCTGTCGGCGAGTACCCATTCCCCTGGAAGAAAAGATCAACAAAAAGATTGACCAATTGGTCAAATTAGATATAATAGAACCTATTACTAAACCTTCGGGATGGGTCTCACCAATAGTGCCCGTCCTCAAACCGGACGGAGATGTAAGGGTGTGCGTAGACATGCGATGCGCTAACAAGGCTATCGTGAGAGAAAACCATCCATTACCGACAATGGATCAGCTATTAACAAAATTTAATAAAGCAAGGGTTTTTCCAAGCTCGACATTAAAGACGCATTTCACCAAGTCGAAATCAGCGAGGACTCAAGAGATATAACAACCTTTATAACAAGTCAAGGTTTGTACCGATATAAGCGGCTTATGTTTGGCATATCGTGTGCGCCAGAGCATTTTCAGAAAATTGTAGAAAGAATTCTTCTTCCCTGTGAAGGCGCCGTCAACTTTATTGATGACATTGTTGTTTATGGCAAAAATGACACAGAACACAATACGAGGCTCAAACATGTCCTGATTATACTTAAAGAAAAAAACATTCTATTGAATCAGGAAAAATGCGTATTTAATGTCAAGAGCGTAAAATTTTTGGGACATGAATTATCGTCGGAAGGGGTTAAACCCCTTGACAAATACGTTAAGGTTGTAGATAGTTTTAGGGAGCCAAAGACTGTAGAAGAAATACAAAGTTTCTTAGGACTAATAAACTATATCAACAAATGGATCCCAGATATGGCGACTAAATCAGAACCCCTTAGGAGGCTTTTGACGCTGAAATTAGGAAAAAATGCTGATATTAGTGAATACTGGGGTACTGAACAAACAGAGGCGTTCCTTGTGTTAAAAAACTCCTTGAGTAGTATTCATACACTTGGGTATTATGATCCAAAAGATAAAACCACAGTAATGGCAGATGCTAGTCCGGTTGGGTTAGGAGCGGTGCTCATTCAGTCTGATAGTAGTGGACCACGGGTAATTGCTTATGGAAATAAAAGCCTTACAGATGTTGAAAAACGTTATTGTCAGACTGAAAAAGAAGCTCTGGCTCTGGTTTGGGCTGTAGAGCACTTTAGAATGTACTTATACGGTAAAGAAACTTTTGATTTGGTGACGGATCACAAGCCGCTGGAAGTTATATTTGGTAATAGATCAAAATCGTGTGCCAGGATCGAGCGTTGGGTGTTGCGACTCCAGGCATACAATTTCAAGGTAGTTTACAAACCTGGAAAAACAAACATCGCTGATTGTCTATCGCGGTTATGTACAATAAATAAAATCCAGCCGTTTGAGGATGAATATCACATTCACCAAATCATTCAGTATGCAAGGCCTTGTGCAATAGGGATGGATGTTATTATGGAGGAGTCATTACAAGATAATGAAATACAACTTGTTAAGGAAGCCTTGCAATCTGATGTTTGGGATCCTAGGATTAATATATATAGGATTTTTCAAACAGAGCTATGGACTCATGATAACCTTTTGTTGCGAGGAAATAAGATCGTAATTCCACTTAAATTACGCCAACAAGTTTTAGATGCAGCTCACGAGGGGCATCCTGGCATTGGAGCGATGAAAGGGCGGCTGCGTACCAAAGTATGGTGGCCCAAAATAGATTCTGATGCTGAAAAAAAGGTAAAAAGTTGTAAGGGGTGTACTTTGGTATCTACTCCAAATCGTCCAATGCCACTGACCCGTCGAGAGTTACCAACCGAAGCTTGGATAGATGTTGCGGTTGATTTTTTGGGTCCACTTCCTAGTGGTCATTATTTGTTTGTCATAGTAGATTATTATAGTAGATACAAGGAAGTGAAGCCGATGAAAACCATAACATCTACGGAAACAATAAAAGTTCTTAAAGAAATATTTTCACGGTTAGGTTTTCCCCAAAACATAACTGCCGACAATGGGAAACAATTCACTAGCGATGAATTTAAAACGTATTGTCGCGAATCAAATATCAGAATTAATTTTACTACACCCTACTCTCCTCAACAAAATGGCGAAGTCGAGCGCCAAAATCGCGATATTCTTAAGAGATTACGGATAAGTCAAAGTCTAAAATCAGACTGGTATGATGATTTGCTACAATATCTAATTATGTACAATAGTACGCCACACTCGACTACCGGAAAAACACCATCCGAATTATTTTATAACAGACAGTTTAGGGATAAGATACCATCAATTACTGATATTGACCAACCATGTATTTCAGAGTTTAGAGATAGGGACAAAATGATGAAAGAAAAGGGAAAGGATTATGCGGACAGGAAACGAAAAGCAGAGAACACAGAAATAGATATCGGCGAGAAAGTATATACAAAAAACTTAATACAAGAAAACAAATTAACTCCAAATTTTAACCCCACACCACATACGGTTATAAATTCTAGAGGTTCTGAATACTGCATTAGAAACGATAACACCGGACAAGAGTTGAGAAGGAATATTGTCCATCTAAAAAGAGTAGAAGGTAAATGGCAAGTGTGTGGAGAAAATACACTTAATTCTGATGATACCAGCGATTGCGATTCAGACAACAAATAGTATAATTTAATTGTCAATCCTGCTCGTATAATTGTAATTGACCCCGTATTTCTTCTTTTGTTTGTTACCTCTGTGTAAACTATTTGATGGTGTTTAATTGAAAGATAACTAATTGATTTAATTTAGAATTCATACGTTTGATATATGTGTATTAATGTGTCTAATTCAAATTGCGATTTACATGAGTTTAATTTCTGAGTTTTCACTTAATATGTATGTATACAAATTCTGAAATATTTACATTTGTAAAAAAGGAAGAGGTGTGATGAATTGATGATTAAAGATCAATAGACACGGAGGTAGGTCCGCGCGGAGAAGATTGTCTCTGGACAGCATCAATTGAAAACCGAGCGAGCGCGCACCCGTGGGCTATTTTGAAGACACCAAACAATTGTTTTATTTTACCAACTGTGCTTACCCCAGTGACAAATAGACGTCACAGGATCCCAGGGAAATCGAGGGCAACCCTCAAACTTTATAGGCACTTATGACGTTTTCCATATATTTTCTAAACCTGTTCAAGTATTTGTGTGTGGTCATCACAATATCATGTGGATTCACTGATGATGATGGAAGGTACAACTCCTCAACAGTTTGGAGTTGATAAAAAAATATTTCAGAACTATACGTAGGTACTTACTTATACCCCCCCCCCCCACCCCCCCACCCCCCCACACCTGCCCTGCCCTGCCTGCCCTTGGTACCCCTGCCTACCACACCGACACGACCTACATCTAAACTGGCGCACGCGAGCAATGGCCGACTTACTCGTGACCTTCAGTCGTTCCTAACCTGGCAACTGACACGCGTGCGCCAGTTTAGATGTAGGTAGTGTCGGTGTGGTAGGCAGGGGTGTAAATAAAGCCACTGCTTAGTTTGAACTCCGTTTGTAATAGTCAATAGGGTACACAGTTCACACACTTCACACGCACAACATAAACACTAGAAGGAGTACAGAAATGGATAGACAGATAGTTTATAGACACAAAGAATACAGAACAAATGATTTGCGAATTCGGGCGACACAGGAAGCATGCGCGCACTTGGACGTGTTGACCAACATGCCGAAGTCTTTGAGCCTGTTGAAGTAGCTGCACGAAGGCTGCGCTGACGTTCATCACGTCGGGGTCACCAGTTTGGGGGGTATGAGGAACAGGGTGTAAAGTTCCTCATCCCCCATAGAAAAGGGCAGTTAGCCCACCAGACACAACACCCGTCTGGTCGGAGGATCCTCCCTTTTCTATGGGGGATGAGGAACTTTACACCCTGTTCCTCATACCCCCCAAAAGTGATAGTTGTATTCTTTCAGGGTATTAGGTTGCCCTGATGATAGAAGGTAAAACTCATTAACCGACTTTAAAAAAGGAGGTTCTCAAAAAAAAAAACCGACTTCTGTAACACAAAAAAGGGAAAAACACAAAAACGAAAAACACAAAAAAGTGAAAATAAACATCACAAGAAAAAACTTTGATTAGTAAACTGTTTTTGAAGTCGGTTTTTTTTTCACCGTTGTGTTCATTTTAATGAACACAACGGTTCAGAAAATGGCATCAAATGAACAACGCCATCTATCGAAGACGAAGATAAACTGCTAAAATTTAATGCTTGGAAAGCGATCAAACACACTTTATGGTTAGACTATGTAGATTTTGAAAGCAGCGTCATTTGGACTAATACCTACCTACCTACACCTACAGAGTACCTTTTGCTATCATAACTTGCTTAAAGTTATCTTGTGAAGGCATTTATAAATGAGTACCATATTCGTTTAATAGAATATGTCGTTACATGTCTCATTCTTGACCATAATGATAAGTTCTTCTTGAAAACTATAAAGGGGAATGCCCACCGACCATAGACATTTCGGCCTTAGATGCACACATAGAATAGCATAAGGAATTGATAATATGCAATATAAAGAAACAAATAGTTAAGAAATTGGTTATAAAAAAGTCCGGATTTTTAAGATGTAAAGCGGTTTTTTATTTTCACAAGTACATTTTTTTAAGAATTTGTTTTACTGTAATACATACATTATCAAGTTCTGATATAGATCTGTTAGGTATTTAATTATCTTATACATCATTAGTATCATACACAATCAGTACCTACATCATCTAGAAATTGAGCAGGAGGGAAAATATTACTCTGATGCCAAACCCAACCCAAATACCATATTACTGCCATAACATGGGCACAGCATCCTACCGTTCGACGGTACAGTGAGTCGATTGGAATCGTTGCAACCAGGAAAAAAACATTGATTCTGTGTAATCGGTGCTCTTACATAATTCGGCAACAGAATACTGTCTGATGTATCTGACCTTTGTTCCGGAAGCAAAACATTTACTTCAGATTGCTGCAAGGACAAACTAGGTGGTGCAGATGGTTCCCGTTGTGCATGTGAACGTGCTGCTGCTGTATCAGTCCTTCGCCAGCAATTATGACACACACTAGATGATGACGGCAACTGAAATGTAATGAAAAAAAAATGAAGCACCAATTGTTTAGTTTAAACTCAAATATAAATCAATGTTAACATTTATTTAATACTTTATGGGTAAAGTATTACTATGCAAAGGTAAAAAAAATACTGCACAATTAATATATGAATTAATAACACGTATCATTATCAGATATCAGCACCACACTTACACAAATTAAAAACTGTTGAACATTTACCTGACGTGGTGCAATCTGATGAGCAATCAGATTCCTTCAATGAGTGAATGACCAATGAGTTCCTCACGTGGAGAATCGGACCCGAGTGTGTGTGATCTTATTCCCAAAAGTGATATACCACAGCTGATGCATACCATGTCTGTGACCAATAATCGATGCATTTTGCTGTTCACTCGTTGAATGTCTTATTTGGTTCCAAGCTGAAGTCCAACACGAGTGGCACACTACACTGTCACTCAAAACTTGTACCTAATAAAAAAGCCAAAATTATTAGATACTAGCTGTGCCCGCGACTTCGTTCGCGTGCTTGTCGGAAACTAAAATGCGTCGCTTAGATAAAAGTACATTTAATCATTGCCCTGCGTTAACTTACTGACGCTGTAGAAAATAAGAAGAGAGTAATGCAAAGTACTGACTATGTCTCATACTAAAGTTTAGATGGATGGGTGTTTGTTAATCAACCACGTCAGAACGGCCGAACGGATCTTGAAGAAATTTGAAACAGGTAGGTACATTATAGTCGACAGGCAGACAGATTGTCGTTGGCGCGTTCGTGTTCCACGCGCGCCTCAAAGATATGTCAGCAACAATTAAGGGGCCCCAAAGGGACGTTTGCCGGGGCTGAGGGTTGTCCGCAAGAGATACCATGGCCCCGAAACACAAAGGGCTAAGAAGGAACGTGGGTGGTTTTTAGTCAGTAGAAGTCTGACACTTTCTTCCGCTCCGCCCAGAGCGGGATGAGTCATTTGATAATTTACGAACCACAAAAAAAAGGGGGGGATTAGAGGGTGTTTCGAGAGGGTACCTGTACCGAATCTGGGACATCGAATCTGAAATGGCCGCCACCTCCTTTTGCGAAGCAGTAATGATAGCGAAAGAGGTGGCGGAACGTGAGAGGGAGACAACCTCTCGTCCCAGCCGCCGCGAGAGACGCTCCGGGCATCGGGGGCCACGTGATGGCTTCCGGCCACCGTAGGCGCGGGCCTGTGAACGATGAGTATCGGGCTAGTTAATCGTTCGTCCGTCCTATGTCGCGTTCGTGTTCCACGCGCGTCTCAAAGAGATGTCAGCAACATTGAAGGGGCCCCCAAGGACCGACGCCCGTTGGGGCTGCGGGTTGTTCGAAAGAGATACCGCGGCCTCGACACATAGGGCTAACAACACACCACATCTATATGACGACATGGTTGGCGCAATGGCTGGATGATTAACAGTAGCACTGCGTGTCGCAGGTTCGATTCCCACACGGTACAAAAAAAAATATGTCTTGGGTTTTATCTAATTTTAATTTAGTTTAAAAAAAAATAGTATTTTAATACTGTGTAATTGGTAAATTTTTATTTGTTGACTATTCACGAAACATAATGTGTGTATGTTTACTATCACCGCGCTTCAGAAAATGACATCAAATGAATAACGCCATCTGTCGAAGACGAAGATAAACTGCTAAAAAAGAGCGATCAAACACTATAAGGTGTAGGCTATAGTATGTAGATTTTGAAAGCAGCGTCATTTAGACTTATATCTACGTACCTTTTGCTATCATAACTTTTTTAAAGTTATCTTGTGAAGTCATTTAGTTATAAGTACCATATTCGTTCAATAGATGTCGTTGCTTGTCTCATTCTTGACCATAACGATAAGTTCTTCTTGAAAACTATAAATTCATATATCTTTTGATAGAGAGCACCGATTACGATGAAACAAAGACTAAGTAATAGCCCAAGTTACGTAAAATATTTATGTATAAAAGTTACCTACATTCGTTTCGTAAATTTGACGTGATGCTTAGTCATCGAAACAGACAAACAGACAAACAGATAAACAGACAAACAGACAAAAATTCCAAAAATGCTGGAAATGTGTTCTGTTGGTTATACTTTAATACCCTGACAATTTTTTTTTTAAATATTTTCGATGTACAAAAAAGATTTTTCTACAGATTTATTATATGTATAGATTAATATTATGCTAAATCAACTCAGTTAAAAAGCATGTCTCAGAGAGAGATATGGCACATGGTGAAATGGATTTTACCTGCTGTGTTCGAACCCACTGTTGTATAAGATTTCGGACTTCTGTTATTTCCAACAAATGTCTTCGAATTCTCGTAAAATTTATACCACAATTGACACAGTTTAAATGTCCCCTTGAATGAGTTATTGATGGCTGCGAAGAGCTCTGACCGGTGTGAAAGCTGGAGTCATCAGGAAGACGGCCTCCTACGCCTATGCAGCCGTATCGCCGCAGCCTCGGGAGTGCCTGAAGCCACAAAGAACCCCATCGTCCTCGACGGAAAGCACCCTGTCATCCAGCTACTAGTGAACCACCATCACCGCCGAGCCGCCCATGCCAACACGGAGACCGTGGTAAACGAGCTTCACCAGAGCTTCTACTTGCTCGGCTTAAAAAACGTCGTCCGCTCTGTTGCCTTTCGTTGCCAGCTATGCCGCATTCGCCGAGCTGAGAAATTCCAGCCACCCACTGGGAATCTACCTGAAGCGCGTTTAGCTCACCACAAGCGCCCCTTTACATTCACTGGGCTAGACTACTTCGGGCCAGTTCAGGTAACTATTGGCCGAAGACGGGAGAAGAGCCATACTTTGTACACGTGCCTAGTCGTTCGCGCCATCCACTTAGACGTTGTTGGAAGCTAAGTCGACTGATTCAGCTGTAATGAGTCTTCGGTGCTTCGTGGCTCGCAGAGGAGCGCCGTCTGAGATCTGGTCTGACAATGGCACTGCTTTCATTGGGGCAAGAAGAGAACTCCGTGCATTCTACGGGGACGCAGCTTTGGAATATGCTGCGACGGAGAAAATCAGTTGGCGCTTCATTCCTCCATCGGCTCCGTTTATGGGTGGAGTAAGGGAGCGTCTGGTGAGAAGTGTGAAGACAGCATTTCGAGCGACACTTACCGAACGTGTTCCGACAGAAGAAGTTCTCCGAACCGAACTGGCAGAAGCAGAGGGGCTCATCAACTCCCGCCCCCTTTTTTTTTTTTTTTTTGGGGGTGTGAAATCATCAAATAGCACCTCTCGCTCTCGGGCAGAGCGAAAGGGAGTGTCAGACTTCTACTGACTAAAAACCACCCATGTTCCTTCTTAGCCCTTCATGTCGAGGCCGCGGTATCCCTTGCGAACAACCCCCAGCCTCGACAGGCGTCGGCCCTTGCGGGCCCCTTCCATGTTGCTGACATCTCTTTGAGGCGCGCGTGGAACACGAACCCGCTGTCGACACGGCCTGTCGTCGTCATAAGACGGACGGACGGCGAACTTACCCATCACTCACCGTCCACAGGCCCGCGTCTACGGTGGCCGGAAGCAATCACGTGGCCCCCGACGCCCGGATCGCCTCCCGCGGCGGCTGGGACTAGAGGTTCTCTCCCTCTCACGTTCCGCCACCTCCTTCGCTAGCATCACTGCTTCCCAGAAGGAGGCGACGGCGTCCCATTTCTCCTCGCCCCGGACCATGGCTTGCACCAGGGCCGGACGCGAGAGGTCGCCGCCGCCGATCACCGCTACGAGAACACGGCGGGGCTCTGCCCAAGCGGGACACACCTCCACGGTGTGCTCCACCGTGTCATCCGGCCGGTCCTCACAATGGTGGTATCCGGGCGTTTCCTCCAGTCTGATTCGGTGCAGGTACCTCCCGAAACAACCGTGTCCGGTGAGTACCTGCGTCAAACGGAAGGTGAGGGCGCCGTGGCGCCTCTCCAGCCACTCCTCAAAGAGGGGACTTACCGCTGCTATCGTAGCGTGCCCTGCACGGGGTTGCGACAGTCGGTCTCTCCATGCTGCCATGAGATCGCACCGGAGGTCTGTCCGCTGCGCAGCAATTAGCCGCGGCAACGGAGTGACCCTCCGGTGCAGTGCCTCCGCGCGCCATTCATGCAGGCGCGCGAGGACTATCGCCTCCAGATCCCATGGCGGCAATCCGGCAAGGAGGTTCGCCGCCTCGCGGGAGATCGTGCGGTACCCACGGACTAGCCTCACGGCCATCACCTTTTGGGGCGCGTTCAGGTAATAGGCGGCCCGCTTTCTTAAAGCACTCGCCCACACCGGGGCCCCGTAAAGGGCCATGAACCGCACGATCCCCGCATAGAGCCTCCGGCAGGAGGCGTTTGGCCCCCCCAGATTGGGCAAGAGCCACCTGAAGGCAGCCGCCGCCCGCTCCAGTCTGGGAGCCAAACGTCGGAAGTGCTCCACGAAGTTCCACCGGCTGTCGAGGACTAGTCCGAGGTACTTCAAAGTACACTCGACGCCGATGGGAGACTCCCGCCCCCTGACGCACGTCTCAGTAGAGCCCGGCAGCGAAGAGGCACTCACTCCGAATCATTTTCTCCTTGCAGCTTCGTCGGCGCGTTCTGTTCCAGCAACCTTGACGGACCGAGATCTGGTGTCAAGAAGCGGCTGGCGCAAAGCGGTCAGACTGGCGGACCACTTCTGGCAGCGCTGGGTTTAAAGAGTACTTGCCGAATCTTATTCCTAGACCCGGGCAAGGTATTGTTCCTGAGTTGGCTGTGGGCGATCTGGTCCTGGTGGCTGACGGCAACCTACCGAGGGGCTCCTGGCCGAGAGGGCGCATCTCAGCGACTTTCCCGGGCCGCGATGGAGTGATCCGAGTGGCGGACGTCAGGACTGCAGGCAGAGGGCACACTGAGGAGGCCCTTGAAGAAGCTGCTCAAGCTGAGGGCTTAACTTTGGGGGGAAGGAATGTGCACGGCGCACCTTTTTACAGTTTTATACTTTTTGGTGTATTTTGTACACTGTTTTTTTTTTATGTTTCGAATGTTACTTTGTTTAGATACACTATTGTTTTTCAATTGATCAGATGGAGTTTAGCAACGTTCATGGCATTTCATTTTGGTAGAATAATCTCCCAGTAAATTAGTAAAAGTCATGTTAAAGTCTCCAAATCCAGCAGTGGAGATAATATACCAGTCCCCTACATTCAGACTCAAGTAACTTCTAAACTACAAAATAAATATCGTATCTTAAGTATTTGCTTTAACTCAAGTACCCATTTTGACTTGTTTACAGATACGGGTGTTAGTTTTTATAGTCCAAGATCCCAGGGCCGCCAGACGTCACGTATTTTCTGACGAACGAAATGTGGCGGATTGCGTAGTGTTAGTATGTACTAAGAATGCATGCCTACCTGCTAGCTTGGTTAGACGGCCAATTTTCAGGTATCAGGTAATCAAGGTACATAAAAACATTACGTACCTCACGTAAATTCTCAAAGCTGATTTTTACGTATATTTTAGGCAAATATCTTTAAAAATAAGTCGCCAATACTCCCAGACACTTTCCGTCGGCCGAATTGCTTTGCAGACGCTTTAAAGCTCCCAAAATAATAACGTAACTTCACGTAAATTCTGATGCTCCATTTTTATATATATTATGTCCACCAGACAACTATTTTAAAACCTCTTACAAAAAGACAGACCGATCCAAGGGGCCAATCATCCCCTAAATTCAATTTTAATACCTCTGTGGGTAAGAGCGCGAGGGCATTATCCACGCGCATGAGACTGAGTGAGACATGTATTAGGATAAATATTGACTTCTCTGTCTCTCTATTTCTCTCTTACAGTTGACTCAGGATCTGGCAGCACTACTGAATTTGACATACGAAGTATTGAGCCAGAAGCATCTACTTCTCAAGATTTTAATTCAACAATCACTCTTATACCTGACCCTCTAACAATACCTAGCCCATCTATTTTACCTGAGTTAGTCGAACCGGTTTCTTCAAATGTAAAAGACCATATTGAGCACCTGGAAAATATTGATTTACTTTCTGGCAGTAATATTGAGGTTGATACTCATGTAAGTAATACTCAAAACAGTCTCAGAAATATTTTTTTTTACTATTCAGAATAAAAAATTATTAGCACCGAAACATTTGGTGGCTATTGATGAGCAATTATTTAAAAGTCTAAAAGATGAAAATGCTATTTTACTTAAAGCCGCTTTATTATTGACAAAATCAGTCTTGCAAGCTGAAAAGAAAAAATTACCACATAATATAACTGCGAAAAATTTGGAGGAAGGAGAAATATCTGTGCCACAAGATCTACAGCAGTTTTACTTCACTTTGATAGCCGGTAATAATAGAAAACGTAAAAAGAATCCTAAGTGTATGCGTCAAGTCAAGTCATTCTGCGAAGACGTCGTCTACGGTATTTTTAATGGAAAAATAAAAACATCAAAACACATTATGCTCGGAATGGCTTTAAAAAGTAAAAAAAAAAAACAAGAATTATGGTAGTCATGAACATTTTTTTACAAGTTATTTTTTAGTAATTTAACTGATTTTCTTTAAATATTAATAATTAATTGATATGAGTCAACTGTAAGAGAGAGATAGAGAGACAGAGAAGTCAATATAAATCCTAATACATGTCTCACTCAGTCTCATGCGCGTGGATAATGCCCTCGCGCTCTTACCCACAGAGGTATTAAAATTGAATTTAGGCCCCTTGGATCGGTCTGTCTTTTTGTAAGAGGTTTTAAAATAGTTGTCTGGTGGACATAATATATATAAAAATGGAGCATCAGAATTTACGTGAAGTTACGTAATTATTTTGGGAGCTTTAAAGCGTCTGCAAAGCAATTCGGCCGACGGAAAGTGTCTGGGAGTATTGGCGACTTATTTTTAAGGAAATTGCCTAAAATATACGTAAAAATCAGCTTTGAGAATTTACGTGAGGTACGTAATGTTTTTATGTACCTTGATTACCTGATACTGAAAATTGGCCGTCTAACCAAGCTAGCAGGTAGGCATGCGTTCTTAATACATACTAACACTACGCAATCGGCCACATTTCGTTCGTCAGAAAATACGTGACGTCTGGTGGCCCTGGGATCTTACTCTATTATGGAAAGTATCACTAGTGCGGAGTGCCCCTCTGATTATTATCGTTTTTGCTATATTGTATTTGGAGGCGGTCGCAGTTCAGAAATGACCAGCGAAATTTATTTGTTCGTGTCGTCGCACTGTGGATCAAAATCGAGCTTCATAGACATTTAAATTATTTTCTTTTTAACCGGCTTCCGAAAAGGAGGAGGTTATCAATTCGTCTGTATGTTTTTTTTTTTTTTGTATGTTTGTTATCGCATATCTCCGTCATTAATGAACCAATTTTCAAAATTCTTTTTGTGTTCAAAAAGGTATACTTCCGAGGTGAACCCGTTGTCACCAAATCAGGATCTGATGATGGGATCCCAGGAAAATCGAGGGCAACCCTCAAATTTTATAGGCACATATGATGTTTTTCATATATTTTCTAAAGCTGTTTTTCGGACCATCATAATATCATGTGAATTCGCTGATGATGATGGAAGGTACAACTCCTCAACGGTTAGGAGTTAAAAGAAAATTCGTTCTTATTTATACTCACTTATGGAGCGATAATTGTATTCTTTCAGGGTATCAGGTTGACCCGAGGTGGTCCCATTGTCACCAAGTCAGGATCTGATGATGGTATCCCAGGGAAATCGAGGGCAACCCTCAAAATGTATTGGCACTTATGACGTTCTCCATATATTTTCTAAACCTGTTCAAGTATTTGCGTGTGGTCATCACAATATCATGTGGATTCACTGATGATGATGGAAGGTACAACTCCTCAACGGTTAGGAATTGATAGAAAATTCTTTCAGAACTATGCGTACTTATAAAGTGATAGTTGTATTCTTTTGGGGGTATTAGGTAAAAGGAGATTCTCAATCTTTTTTTATGTATATTCACCGATTACTCGGAGGCGCCTGAACCGATATTAAAAAATATTTTTTTTGTTTAAAGGGAAATATCCCAAGGGTGGTACCATGATAAGAAAATCAGGATCTGATGATGGCATCCCAGAGAAATCGAGGGCAACCCCCAAATTGTATAGGCACGTATTACGTGTTTATTTATTTATTTATCTATTTATGTACACACAAAATACAAAAAAAAGGAAAAAACAAAACATAAAAAAAAATAGTAGAGCACAAAGGTACTGCTTATTTCATAAGAAATTTCTTCCAGCAGACCTGCGAGAGGAAAGTTGGATAAGAAATATAGACACAGTGTGTAGAAAAGACTAACAGGAAAAATTTAAACTGAATTTAAAACAAAATATAAAAATAAATACTAGTATTATGAATATATACCTATAATGTATAAACATATATATACACAATACACATATACATATACAGAATATTACAGTATAGAGGAGAGGTAATGTTCTCTGACTTGTTTTTTGAAAGTATACAAAGATTTGGAGTCTAGAATTTTAGGCGGAAGTGAGTTCCACAAACGTACTGCGTGAACAGAGAAGGAGTAAGAAAAGGATTCAGTTTTATGGGATGGGAAATTAAGATGATGCCTAAGGTGGGATCTACACAGAGCATCGGAGGGACGGGTAAAGGAAAAACGATCGCGTAAGTAGCTGGGATATGCAGGGTTGTAAAGGATGTTATAAGAAGACATAATATCCGAGTGTTCCGGCGAAGACGGATAGGGAGCCACTTGAGTTCCTTGCGGAAGTGAGAAACATGGTCATATTTCCTCAGACCAAACACAAACCGGATACAAAGATTTTGCAGGCGCTCAAGTTTATTTAACAGCTCCTCGGTGGCATCCAAGTAGCAGGCATCAGCGTAATCAATGATCGGCTGGATCAGAGTTTGAGCCAAGTAAATTTTGGTTCTAAGAGGTAAGAAGCTCTGTAAGGATTTAAGCGAGTGAAAAGAAAAGTGCACTTTCCGACTAACCTCATTCACTTGAGCTCGCCAACAAAGATTGCTGTCAATTAAGACACCAAGGTCCTTGGCTGTTTCGGCATAGGCAATGGTCGAGCCGCCCAGAGACAAAGCAGGCAAAGATGACAGGACAACTGCATTGCGATAATATCTGCTGCCAATGATCATGGCCTGTGACTTAGCAGGGTTAATGTCTAATCCATACGATTTTGCCCATTGAAAAATTCTTTCCAGGTCACGATTCATGGCATTAATTGCGGATTCCGCATCAGCCAGCAAGAAGTGCCGATACAGCTGCAAATCGTCAGCGTAGAGGTGGAAGCAGGAGGTGATAATTTTGGTAACAGTGTTGATAAAAATAGAGAAAAGTAGAGGAGAGAGAACGCCACCCTGAGGAACACCCGCAGTAAGATCACACCAATCAGAGAAGATCTCATCTTGGCGGACACACTGAGAGCAACCCCGAAGATACGAGTCAAACCAGGCTAACGTAGAGGCAGAGAAGTTAAAAGATTGAAGGACCCCAAGAAGGATGTCGAAATCCACTGAGTTGAACGCGCAGCTAAAGTCAAGTAAAACTAAAACAGTCAGAGATTTATTGTCCATAGCCCAGCGGATATCGTCAGTAACCTTCAGGAGCGCAGTAACAGTACTGTGGCCAGTACAAAAGCCAGATTGGAATGGGGAAATAAGAGCATTAGACGATAGATATTTTGAAATTTGCCCATGAACAATGTGTTCGAGAACTTTGGAGAGGACACATACACATGACAGTGTTTTGTACTTTTTCTAAAGTTTTTTAAGTATTTGCATCTAGCAGTCATCACTTCATGTTGATGAGTTGATGATGGAAGGTATAACTCCTCAACGGTAAAGAGTTGGAGCATAATTCTTTAGTAAAATATTATGGGGACGTATATGGTTGTAATCTTTCAGGTTCTCTAGGTGAGCTGATTATGGAAGGTACTACTCCTAAACAGTTAGGAGTTGAAAGCAATAATAAGGGAATCTTGAAGGTTAAGGGTTAGGGTTCTTGGTTGAATGTTAAATGTATAGTAAATATTTGTATAGGATATTACAACTAAAAATTGTAAATTATAAAAACTTTTTTGCAAAAAAAAACCGACTTCAGAAACACAAAAAGTGAAAAACA
This sequence comes from Diarsia brunnea, assembly GCA_949774965.1. NCBI lineage: Eukaryota > Metazoa > Arthropoda > Insecta > Lepidoptera > Noctuidae > Diarsia > Diarsia brunnea. Next base: position 8,587,872 of record OX459019.1, on the reverse strand, counting down.
CAAAAACGAAAAACACAAAAAAGTGAAAAATAAATATCACAAGAAAAAACTTTTTTGCAAAAAAAAACCGACTTCAAAAACACAAAAAAGTGAAAAATAAACTTCACAAGAAAATGCAGGTTTTGAAGTCGTTGAGATTTTGTCTGGTTGATTTCGTTTTTTTTGCCACCGACTTCATAAGCTGCTTTTTCTTGTGAAGTTTATTTTTCACTTTTTTGTGTTTTATTATTTTAATCTTGGAATATTGGTATGATCTTATCAGATCAGTACGCAGGAATAAATTCAAAAGATTTCAAAGAATTCCTAGAAGCAAAAAATATTCCGCTTTTTTTTAGAGCAGTAAATACACTTTTTTCAAATGGAATCAATAAAAGGCTTAACCAAACCTTAGTCAATAAAATAAGGTGCAAAGTACACAAAGAAAATAAAAAAATAGCATGGACGACGATAGCACAAAAATGCGTGGAAAAGTACAATGAAACTGAGCACACTGTTACAGGCTTTGCACCTGTGTACTTGTTACAAGGAAAACAAGAAAAAAAATGAATTCAAAGAAGAAAGAACAAAAACGAATTATAAATATAGCACTGAAAAACAGTATCAAATCACACAACTACAATAAAATATAATATGATAGAAACAAAAAAAAATTAGTTTAAAGTAGGTGACATGGTATTTGCAGAAAACGGCAATGAGTTGAAGATAGGACCTTATGAAATAATAGAGAAACTGTCAAACTCAATATACAGAATAAATACAGGACACAGAAAACCTGAATCAAATCTTTTCCACATCACCAAACTAGTCCCAGCTCCTGCATTTGGGAACAACAGTTTAGAAGACATTTGATGTTGGGATACAATTCTCCCCGAAGCCCCCCCCCCCCCCCTCCTTCATGTGAAGAAATGATTACCTACTTATTGTACATACGTAAAATTTCTTTAATTTTAATTTACCCGCGCTCGTTCAGCGCAAATGGATAGCAGAATGAATGATTGGATAGATTGTATGAAGGTATGAATGAAAAAAATTTTTGTCTGCGAAACAAGGGGATACCGCTACATAGTTCTCACATAATATACCATCACAACATGAATGATGAATATGTACCAAGATTTTGTAACAATAATCTGATTTAAAAGAGTGTCCATGGTGTTTCTTGCCCGTTCTTTTCCATAGAGATCTACGTTAGGGAATGGGCAACTACAGTACTTTCACAAGTTATTATGCCTTATGACTGTAGCTTCGTTTTATGAATTGTTTTTCTGACATTGAAAAGTGACTGTAATGGTTTAACGGGCTATGCCGAAAATAAGTCATAGCTCGATGGGCGTGATTTCCTCGGCGCCCCCGCGCGAGCAATGCAGTTTACGGAGGTTTACGCGGTTGTCCTTCTCACGCACTACTTGAAATTCTGAAAATATTAGCACACAGGAGGTATGGAGCAGACAAATATGAAATAATACAAATAATTAATTTTCAACCATTTTTTAATATGTAATACGAATTCATTAAGTAATGAAGGTATGATAACAAATTATTATTTCTATTCTTTTTGTGTTCTTATAATAAAAACGTGGTGCATGTATTATCAATATTTTTAACACATTAATTTACTTTTATCTATATTTAATCTACTTTTAAAAACTCGTCTATTTGTATGCATAATAATATTTGTTCGCAATTTCATCGTAAACTACTGAACCGATTTTAATACTTAATACATTCTCTGGTATATTCTAGGAAGCCCAAGACGTATAGATTTAGTGTACAACATAATATTAAGATGTCAATCTTATTAACAGACTTATAACTATAAAATCGAAATATGACAGAGCTCCACACAACAAATAAAACAAAAACTTTATTTTAAGAAAACCATAAGAACCTATTTTAAACTACATCATCATCATCACCATCATCAGCCTATATAATGTTCCCACTGCTGAGACACAGGCCTCCTTTCTACGATAGGTAATGGGAACGAAATGACAAAAGTATACAATAACACAAAATATTTAAAAAAAAAGCAACATATCAGTAAACTAATTTTATAGAAAGAACATAAATACCACCCCCATTTCTTACCACCAAATAGGCCGATAAATCGCATAATGCGCAGCTTGACCGCCAGCGTTCTTTTTACGTGGCGCGACCTTTACCTGTATCAAGCCACCTCAAATATTTTTATTACATCAATATTTGAGGTGGCTTCAAATGCATGATAAATGGCATTCGTAATAGGTTGGTGCAGATTTTTTATGTTGTCTGATTGCTGCAGATTTTGTAAGCCATGATTTTTTATGGCGATACATTTATGTACTTTCGTATCTTTAAAATCTTATTTGTTGTTAATATTTTTAAATTATGTTTTCCGAGGTTCCGAGGTGTGAACACTACGAACGATATCATTCCACAGTAATAATTAAAACAAAAACAAGCATCGGGATCGGTAACATAATAGGGTGTTTCACCAAAAAAATCTAATTAGTTCGTCTATTAGATTATCGAAAAATATTGGATACGTGTTTTTTGTTTTATCAAATTAATCAAAATTTACGAAACTAAGACGTGTCAAAGACTATGAGGGGCGTCACTTTCAGGGTAAAAAAGTACTAAGTTTGTGACGTCACACGACTTTTCGAAGCACTGTATACTGTATAGTCTTCATCTTTTGTTTACGTGAAAAAAGAAAAAATATGTGTCCATTATTTTTTGGAAATCTATCTGATGGACAATTTTTTTGTGAACTACCCTATTATTATTGTGACTGATTTCGTTTTCGGGGACGGTGTCCATACATTTTTGCACATTGTTCTTTCTAAATATATGATTTTTGCAACCAATCTTTTCGACCGTGATTGAGAGATACAGTATTGTCAAGTATTTGTGTATAAGTGGTACTGTCTCCATTAGCTATGATCTTCCATAGATACGAATGCATTTCTATAGACTGTTTAAATCCTTCGGCGATAATTAGTTCTGTATGAACGTTTACCGCAACAACCATCTAAGTTTACAAATCTATTATTGGTAACCATCTTTAGTAACCTTTCCTACTTTGTTTGCCGCTTTTTTCTCCCGTTCCCCCGATTTTCTCATCTCTTACCATGCCATCACTTCCCATTTGTCAGATACTACATCTTGTATCTATTTGTACGGTCAGCAACAGAAGTAGCTGGACATTTTGGAAATTTAATTATTTGATGACTGTTATTAATATTATTATTCCGCTGATGTCGGCAGTTTTAGAACCCTGAAAGAAGTTAAATCAACTTGGAAAAATACTATTTATGCCAAGCTCTAGTACTGGGAAGATCTTAATATATCTGTATATATAAAATTAATGCAAAGCTGACTGACCGAGGATACAAACCCTTAGACCAAGAAACGTTAAATTTGGCACACGTATTTCTCTTATGACGTAAGCATCCACTAAGAAAAGATTTTTCAAAATTCAACTCTCAAGGGGGAAACATTTTTGATATTTTTGACATCCACGTTGGCAAAGCCGCGGGCAAAAGCTAGAAGTAAATAAAATGAGAGAACTCACGTTTTCTTCAACTTCTTTATATTCGTTATCAATATCATGTTGTTGCTTCCTTTTATTTCTGGAATAAAAACCATCAACATTCAAGGGAAGCTTAATAACATTCAGATTGTTTTTTATCTTTGATAATTTTTGTTGTTCTACGGCTTTTAAAAATCACAAAAAAAATTACTCTACTTGTAAGGAAAACTAAAATGATTAATAAACTCCAAATCCATACCTCACTAAAGACCAAAAAAATAATTTCGACAAAACTCACCTCTTTTTGCAATTCAAATGTGACTCCATTCGTTTATGTGCTCTTCACACGCGGTAATAGAAGTTGACGTATTAATGATGTTTTGTTGACATATGTCTAACCTAAAATGATTTATTAGTACATTTTAGCCTGTTTTATTTTTATTTCATAAATATTTTGCTCTAGCAAATAGAATGCTTACCCAATATTACTTTGCGAGGCAAATATAGGTTGTAGCTGATTATCTAAGTATATGAGCGGAGGTGGCGACTTCGATTGCAGCTAAAAACGTGCTCATAGTTACTGATAAAATAGAAACTATTAATTATTGTATATAACTACATACTTACTTCTTATTCTCTTTCATTTTCTGAGCCCTCACCATCAGGAACTTCAAACGTTGTACTTTATTTAGTTTTGGTTTCATATTTCTTCACATTTTTGTTTATAAACAATTAAATACTCATCACAAATGGAAAACGATACGTTATAGGTACTGTTAAATCTCAAGAATAGTCTTTATATACCTATTCAACACTAATTAAGTAACAATCTACTATCTTTTACGAATTATCAATTATTATAATCACGAAAATCTGATGGCACAGATTTGTAAAAAAATGTCATAGGTCCTGCGTCGATGAACCCCACCGGGCGACTGATTCACTGATCTGACAAGCGAGCGAAAGTGATGCAAATACTTTTGAAACGCAAAAGAAGAGATGGCAATAATGTGCGTCTGCTCGGAATAAAACAACGTATGTGCCAAAAAGATTTTTCTCCATTTTTAACAGAAAATTTAAATAAAATTTTAAATTACTTTCGTGGATTCTTGATATAATAATTCTCTATGTTTCAAAGTCAATTCCATTGAATAATTCTTAAGCGTTACACCGTGATTTCTAAGAAAGTAAAAAAATTGATAGAACTTTGCAATTTTTTTGTATCGAGAAAAATTCATTGAATCGTGTATTCCTTTTCGTCGATACTAGACCAAAGAGTCAAAAACCATTCACCAAAATGTCAAATCCCTATTCTACATACTCAACAAGTTCCTAGAACTAGAAAAACCACATTTTTCTCAATCTATCACCTTATTGAAATAAATGCTTTGAGTTTGAGTTTGTACAAGCTCTAACTTCACAAGCTTTACCTTAGTCAAAATATGTGGTTTGGTCATCTCGTTCCTACAAGAACTATAGTAAAACAGAAAAGTTACAGACAAAGACAAACAGAACAGTGTTAACATTTTTCATCTTACACCCTTGTGAATGTAGCGAAACGGCCAAGTCATATTATTATTGTGAACAAACCGTGCGTTAAAGTGTTTTTGCTAAACCTATTATTGGAGACAAGTGGAAATTATGTTTTCCCTACTAAACTCCCGCTACACTCCTACCACTCTTCCGCTATTACTTTCTAATCAATTTCGTCCAAGGAAACAAGACAGTTTTATTGTTTCTCTGGAACTCCGTCGAACTTCATTATCTCGGCGATTATCTGGTGGCCGCCACTGTTGATTCTGGGATTCAGAAGTTGCAGTATTCCGAAACGGAGACTCGGGCTTATCCCAAAGAACACCCCGGTTCACAATAGTTTATCACTTCTTATTTTTGGAAACAAGGAACACCACAGTTTTTTGAACCAAGGATTAAGTTACAAAAAGAACGATTTCACTCACGTTTTCGATCTCCAAAGATCTGCAGTGAATGCCCAATAATTGGCAGGGCTCCAGGTAACTTAGGGGGTGCATTGGGGTCTTGTCTCAACCACGGCCACGCTGCAATCAACACGCATAATAATATTGCAGACACTACTAGCAACATTATGCGAATCTAGCGTCGATGTGCGCGTCTTGTCTCTGCTAGTATTCTATTTATGCTCTCTTGCATGTCCTAGAAAAAAAATTAAATTATCTCAAGAATTAAATTCATTCAGTTGTTTTTAGGGTTCCATGCTCAAAGGGTACCAAGCACCCATGGTCCCGGGTGCTAAGTCTCGGTGGTGTGTCCGAGACACTAAACCATACCACTTTTATTTTTTTGGCGGGTGGAAAATCATCAAATAACCCCTCCCGCTCTTGGGCAGAACGGAAGGGAGTGTCAGACTTCTACTGACTAAAAACAAACCATGTTCCTTCTCAGCCATTAATGTCGAGGCCGCGGTATCTCTTGCGATTAACCTGCAGCCTCGACAGGAAACCATACCACTGGGCTGTATATTTTCTTTAATCGTTATAGGTTAACAATTTCGATTTTTACATGGCATTTAATTACTGTTACAGCTTTATCAAAAAATAAGCAAAGACCGAAAAAATACTTCTCTTGTACCATGGCGTTTCGTGTAAAATACTGTACGGTGGTACGGAACCCTTCATGTGTGGATTTCTATTTAAGTTTGATTACTGTGCAACAATGTGTTATAAATAAAAAGAGTATTTATCTATGCAACTATGTATGTATGCATGTTGTGGCGTAATAATAACTGCCACTCGGGTTGATCTTTAGGTTAAGCCGCGCTTGCCTAGGTTGGTCTGTGGATGGGTGACCACCCGTTACATATCGAGTTTCCTCCGTGCCTCGGAAAGCACGTTAAGCTGTTGGTCAAGGCTGCCATTTAATATATATACAGGGTGGTGCCGACAATACGACAATAAATGAAACCACTGGTAGTTCTAGTTCATAGGAACATTATTAAACTATCAAATAAATCTTAACACCAAAATAAAATAAAAAACAATAAAACTAAGTAGCATAAAACTGAAAACGAAATTACAATTTACAAACAAATATTGGTTTACTAACCTTAGGAATAATTTGCACCGATTAACGTATGGAAATACAACGTAACAAACGAATTCGGCAAAGACATTTAGGTAGTTTATTGTCGTCGTCAGTCGCTCCATGTAAAATATTGGTATTCAGCTGCATCCGGTTAGACTGGAAGCCGACCCCAACATAGTTGGGAAAAAGGCTAGGCAGATGATGATTGTCGTATCGTCGTCACCACGACGGTGTTAGGATTTATTTGATAGTTTAAAAATGTTCCTATGAACTAGAACTGCCAGTGGTTTCATTTATTGTCGTATTGTCGGCACCACCCTGTATATATATTTTCACCTCAGCAACTCAAACAAGCAGGTTTTGCTGTTTACAGACAGTGAGCAAAATTCGATTTTGCTGCGAGCGTGAGACAAAGTAACTTTTTAATTTTTTTTTTTTAATATCGAGAACTGTGCAGGTCTACCTACTCACAAAATTCGAAAGATTTCAACTTCGAAAAAAGCGAGAGATAAAAACAAGTCGATTCGAAATTTGATTTTCAAATTCCATATTTATTATAGGCCAAAAGAAACAAACAATAAAACGTTCGAATACCGATATTGTAAATCGATAACCGTAATATTGTAAATCACGTGATGAAATGAAAAATTGCCATATTTCAAATAATCGAATTAATATTTTTTATATTTAAATCAAGATGAAGAAAGTTGAAGAAAAAAATACAAAGTTTATCATGTAGGTATCTACTTATTTATTTATAGTTTTAACAATTTTTTATATTGAGACAGAATACCGCGAGTGTAGTTTCAGAACGAAATAAAAAAAAAACAGCGGGATTCAATTTTTTATTGTTTTCTCTGTTACGCTAGCTACAAAGTACAATAAAATCTATATCTATACATATAATAAATCTGTAGACAAATATTTTTTGTACATCGAAAATATTTAAAAAAAAAATTGTCAGGGTATAAAAGTATAACCAACAGAACACATTTCCAGCATTTTTGGAATTTTTGTCTGTTTGTCTGTTTGTCTGTTTCGATGACTAAGCATCACGTCAAATTTACGTAACGAATGTAGGTAACTTTTATACATAAATATTGTGCGTAACTTGGGCTATTACTTAGTCTTTGTTTCATCGTAATCGGTGCTCTCTATCAAAAGATATATGCATTTATAGTTTTCAAGAAGAACTTATCATTATAGTCAACAATGAGACAAGCAACGACATCTATTGAACGAATATGGTACTTATTAATAAATGCCTTCACAAGATAACTTTAAATAAGTTATGATAGCAAAAGGTACGTAGATATTAGTCTAAATGACGCTGCTTTCAAAATCTACATAGCCTAAACCCTATAGTGTGTTTGATCGCTCTTTTTTAGCAGTTTATCTTCGTCTTCGACAGATGGCGTTATTCATTTGATGTCATTTTCTGAACCGCGGTGTTATTAAATAAACATAAATGTTTCGTGAATAGTCAACAAATAATGATTTACCAATTACACAGTATAAAAATACAATTTTTTTTAAACTAAATTAAAATTAGATAAAACCCACGACATATTTTTTTTGTACCGTGTGGGAATCGAACCTGCGACACGCAGTGCTACTGTTAATCGTCCAGCCACTGCACCAAACTGGTCTTTATATAGATGTGGTGTGTTGTTAGCCCTATGTGTCGAGGCCGCGGTATTTCTTTCGAACAACCCGCAGCCCCGACGGGCGTCGGTACTTGGGGGTCCCTTCAATGTTGCTGACATCCCTTTGAGACGCGCGTGGAATACGAACGCGCCTCCATCGTCATAGGACGGACGAACGATTAACTAGCCCGTTACTCACCGTTCACAGGCTCGCGCCTACGGTGGCCGGAAGCCATCACGTGGCCCCCGATGCCCGGAGCGTCTCCCGCGGCGGCTGGGAAGAGGGGTTGTGTCCGTTCACCTCTTTCGCTAGCATTACTGCTTCGCAGAAGGAGGTGACGGCGTTCCATTTCAGATTCGATGTCCCAGATTCGGTACAGGTACCTCTCGAAACAGCCTCTAATCCGCCCTTTTTTGTGGTTCGTAAATTATCAAATGGCTCATACCGCTCTGAGCGGAGCGGAAGAAAGTGTCAGACTTCTACTGACTAAAAACCACCCACGTTTCTTCTTAGCTCTTTGTGTTTCGGGGCCGTGGTATCTCTTTCGGACAACCGTCAGCCCCTTCAGACGACGGCAGCAACAATTAAGGGGCCCCAAAGGACCTCTTAATTGTTGCTGACATATCTTTGAGGCGCGCGTGGAACACGAACGCGCCAACGACAGTACCTGTCGTCTATAATGTACCTGTTTCAAATTTCTTCAAGATCCGTTCGGCCGTTCTGACGTGGTTGATTAACAAACACCCATCCATCTAAACTTTAGTATTAGACATAGTCAGTACTTTGCATTACCCTCTTCTTATTTTCTACAGCGGCAGTAAGTTAACGCAGGGCAATGATTTAATGTACTTTTATCTCAGCGACGCATTTTAGTTTCCGACAAGCACGCGAACGAAGTCGCGGGCACAGCTAGTTTGGATAATAAAGTAATAATAATAAATAAATATGAGTGAGTCCAGTGACGAAGTCTGCTATTTAACACCCGAAGAATTGAAGAATAATGTAAAAAATACAGAATTAAGTTTCCTGCCTGAAAAATTTCGCGAAAAATATTTGAAAGCATACCATGTCTTCAATGAATGGAGACTTACAAAGGGCGCAAGCAGTTTTTCGGAGACGGTGTTGCTATCATATTTTTTAGATTTATCACAGACGAGGCGATCATCTACAATGTGGAGTATTTACTCAATGTTGAAAGCTACTTTAATAACAAAACATAACGTGCATATTGAAACATACGCAAAACTCGTATCTTTTCTAAAAAGAATGTCAGTGCCTCTACCTACAATGTTAATTATTTTGATTCACAATAAATAGTTATTTCAATCTATTCCTGTTTATTTTTTTATCTCCTAAAGTGTTCTCGCTGCTGAAGTGAAAAGTCATGTGTGTTACACGAGAGCAAAGTTTTTTTGCATCTCGTGCCTTTGAATCCCTCGCCACACTCAGGATTCAACTTTAGAATCACTCGCTACGCTCGTGATTCAACTATAGAATCCTTCGCTTACTCGGGATTCAAAATCAACACTCGCAGCAAAAACCCACTTTGCTCTCTTGTTGCACAAATAACTATTTTATGACGAGAGGTTCTTTCCCTCTCGCGTTCCCCCACCTCCTTCGCTATAGCATATTATCACTGCTTCGCAGAAGGAGGCGTCGGCGTCCCATTCCCTCCTAAAAGTAGTCCTTTTTCAGACTCTAGACTATCTGTGTACCAAATTTATTTAAATCGGTCTAGTAGTTTGGCGTGAAAGCTCGACAGTCAGACTGAGTTACTTTCGCATTTATAATATTAAGTAAGGAAGTAAGAATTTCATTTAACGTTACATTTAACATTCCTAAATACATCATCATTCTCTTGCTCTTATCCCAATTAATTTGGAGTCGGTGCAGCATGACTTCCTCTTTCATACCTCTGTATCATCTCATCAGACAGTTCATTTCTTACCATTATTTTTCTTACAACAATACATTTCATATTTTATTTACAATGTCATGTCGCACTTCATTACCAGCATAATCTTAAATAGATGTCCTCTGTCCAGGGAAAATAACAGGGGTCTTACAAACTCGTACAGAATAATTCAACCGCAGTGTTCCCTCACACCAGATTGGTTCCTGTACTAGAAAATTCAAGTTTTTCTCGCAATGGCAACTATACATAGTTGCCATGGCCACACGACTTTTTATCAAAGCTTTTATCACCTTACTAGATTCTCATGGCAATTAATTAATTAATGTCTTAGTTAACGCGTAATAAGATATAACATCAGCGTTACGGAAACAACCTTGCTGCGTTTGTGCTTGTCAACATAATGTAACATTCTTCTTCATTCTTCGAACCGTAAGACAGAAGTGTACCTAATCGTACAATCACATTCTACCAGTATTATCTGCTCCGACTACATAGGCCGCAAACATAACTGATAAGCCTATTGCCATCAACCAGTCACGAAACTAGTCTTTTGACAAATTCCTGGTGTGAAACGCATTAACACTTTGACCGAACTGAAAATCGAGTCTAGGACCCCACGTTAGACCAATTGGCTAATCAATTTGTGCAAAAACCTTCCGTTTGTTCAAAAATTAGATAATAATTAAATTGTTCATAGATCCTACAGTATTTGGTTTTGTTATTGCTACATACTTTATCAAGACAGCATTGCGTATCAATACAATCAAGGTAAGTATAATTAAACTTTAATAATACGGAATAGTGTCGTTAATTGCAGTAAGGGTTACCCACAAGCAACATAGTTGTGTAAGGTTATAAGATCGTGTTTGTGTGTTTAGAGATCAATGGAACAATTGTTCAATCGAATTTAAATGTTAGTATAATTTTATTATATCCATCAAGTTCATTAAGCTAAATAAATAAGTTTTCTTTCTTTCATTCTAGTTTCTTTGTTTCTAAGCCAAGCAAAATAAAATTGGTTGTAAGCGGTAGGTCCGCGTTATGCGGAAAACATTGCGTTCAACTTCGAATAATTTAATTTATTATTTGTTTGTTTGTAATAGAGCTTCTTCTCTTGACAATCTTGCATTGTGTAATTTTGTTTACCTCTTTGTGAAGTTGCCAAAGTTCTGCAACCCATGTTTATTTTTTTCGAGATTATGAAATAATTATCCTTACATGAAACTGAGTCGATTAGCACAATTAAACGAAAAAAATAAAGAAAACAAAATTGGTCGATTTTATCTTTCTGTCTCTTGCTTACGTTATTCAAAAAAAAATTAAACATAGATTTTCCGAATGTAAATCACGTTTGAAATACAATAAGCAAAAATCGTTCCCTATTTTTATCTAAATCAACGGAACCTGCTTCTCGAATAGCATTTACAAGGCACTTGGAAGTAACAATTTACTCAATTATGTTCATCGGGTCTTAGGGCCAAGATCAGTTACGAATAGGACACTGTATTTAATAATACGCTGTATAAAACACAAGGTAGTGTTCAGTGGTTATGTGATAAGAAAATTACCTTCCAACTACAGATTTAAAATTCCTTAGAATTTGCGTAACTGGTATTATATATAAGTATGTATTACTTTTTTTTATAATTGTGTTGTTTCATTATTTAAATTATAATAGTCGGCTATGAAGATTGTCATCTTTAAAACGCGCGAAGACGAAAAAGACGATGTCATTTGAGGAACGCACGAAGCGAGGAGTCAGTTCATCGTAGGTACAGTCGCGTGGAGCAATAAACACTAACTAACAGAGTTTTACCTAAATTATGTCTAGGCCCTAAAAGAGACACTTCGAAGTTTTTTCAGCTATTTCTTCTCACAGAAGTCAGGTACGAAACACTAGTCCCATCTAGTTTAAAAAAAAAATAAACATCTATTAATTTATCAATGGCTTTTATATTTCCTTTTATCCTAATGGGTTATCATAATATTATCAAGTTATTTATTTATTATTTTATTTTATTTTATTTTCTTCAGGTGGCTTACAGCTAACAATACAAAATAAAAATAAAAAAGTAGTAAAAAAAAAAAAAAAAAGTAAAGTAAAGTAGTATTTTGAAAACCGCATTATAATTAAATAGTTATTTTCTCAGACAAGTGAATTATTTTTTGGGGTGAATTTCGCTTTCAACGTTAAGATTAAAAAAATCTTGCTGATGATTGCATCGTATCGAATCGGTCATGAAAGGGTACGCCACGATAGTGGCGGTAAGTCCCCTCTTTGAGGAGTGGCTGGAGAGGCGCCACGGCGCCCTCACCTTCCGTCTGACGCAGGTACTCACCGGACACGGTTGTTTCGGGAGGTACCTGCACCGAATCAGGCGGGAGGAAACGCCCGGATGTCACCATTGCGAGGATCGGCTGGAGGACACGGTGGAGCACACTGTGGAGGTGTGTCCCGCTTGGGCGGAGCCCCGCCGTGTTCTCGCAGCGGCGATCGGCGGCGGCGACCTCTCGCGTCCGGCCCTGGTGCAAGGCATGGTCCGGGGCGAGGAGGAATGGGACGCCGTCGCCTCCTTCTGCGAAGCAGTGATGCTAGCGAAGGAGGTGGCGGAACGTGAGAGGGAGAGAACCTCTCGTCTCAGCCGCCGCGGGAGGCGCTCCGGGCGTCGGGGGCCACGTGATGGCTTCCGGCCACCGTAGACGCGGGCCTGTGGACGGTGAGTGATGGGTAAGCTCGCCGTCCGTCCGTCTTATGACGACGACAGGCCGTGTCGACGGCGCGTTCGTGTTCCACGCGCGCCTCAAAGAGATGTCAGCAACATGGAAGGGGCCCGCAAGGGCCGACGCCTGTCGAGGCTGCGGGTTGTCCGCAAGGGATACCGAGGCCTCGACATGAAGGGCGAAGAAGGAACATGGGTGGTTTTTAGTCAGTAGAAGTCTGACACTCCCTTTCGCTCTGCCCAAGAGCGGGAGGAGTTATTTGATGATTTCCCACCCCCCCAAAAAAAAAAAAAGGTATTAAAAAAAATTTATGATTCAAAAATTGTGCAAAAGATCGAACTTTGACCCTTGAATGTCTTCGTAACTAGAACGTTCTCAGGTATCGTTCAGAACAAAAAAAATATCGCATTCACGGAATGAACAAGTTCCTTTCGACTTTGTTAAGGATATTTTTACACCTAGTTTATATTATGAATAGCCCATAACCCCCAATAGAGAGAAGACCTGGAGTCCCAGCAATGGGATATTTATATGTATAGCTATAGTTTTTATACGTATGTATGTTGCTCGTGACTGTACATAACGTAATCCAAGCGGAAACGTACTTTAAAAAAATAATATAACTAGCTGGCTATTATAACGAGAGACTTAATTGGCTGAAAATCACTCGTATTAAAGTTACGTTCATATCAATACGTTCTTTGCTAAATAAACTTACTGAAAATTAACCATATTTTTCTAGGAATCTGGAATATGAGTTTATTTGTTGTTGTTTTTGTTTGGACTTTAGTTATTGGTACTTGGGCATGGATGACGGTGAATTACGTATTGTCTCAGAGGGAAGAACGTTGTACGTCTCAGAAGAAATCTTTTTGTTCATGAAAGGCGGGTTGGAGAAAGTCGTATTGGGTAAGCTCCTTATTTTTCTTGGTTGTAAGTATTCATGGATGTTTCCCTGGGTTGTGGTGGAGGTTGAGATTGACTCAAACCTTTGACCGGTCAAAGTTATAGCATTTATTCTAATTATGTAAGTAATCTGATACCTCTAGATACGTTGGTTCGTATAGTGCTGAATATTACTTTTAGAAAGATTGCCAGGAGGGCGACGCTGTTTGTACCTGTTAAACATTTGCAAAACATTGATAATAGTACATTTTGATAGAAGTGCGGAGAGTTTGTTATCGTATCCGAGCCGTACGGCGAGGGTGTTCATGGGGTCGAGAAATGCAATAACAAATTCCCACGTGTATCAAACAACGTTTTTCAATACACTTTCGAAGAAATTAACTATTAAAGATACTTGTATTTTTGTCATAAATTATTAGGAGACTATGATTTCATTTGCTTTTTTTCTGCGGTTTGATTTTGCCAGATTGAAGAAGAAGCAAAAGTATAAGCCGCTAAACAGCCTCATAAGAAAAATATAAAATTCAATTTTTTTTTTTTAAGAACACGAATAAATGTTTACTTGTTCATAAAAATAAATAATTGTTTAAAATAATCATGTTTATTTATAGTATTCTTTTTACAAACACAATTTCATATTCAAAAAATATTTATGCTTTATAGACGCAAATCAAAATGACGAAATTAAAAAAAAACACCGCCGTGTCTATAGTCGGTGGTGTTTTTTTTTTTTATTTTCCTATGTTTTAATCGATTTAGACATAATATACGGTATAGTTATCTGTGGTTATTTTCTTTCCCGCCCTTGGTTGCGGAAAAATAAGATTACCGCATGCGAAATATGTTGCATTTCGAACCTAATCGTAGTGCAATAAGAGCTAGTTTTCGAGGAAGTGTATTGAAAAAGATCATGAAGACGTTAGTTCTTGTTCTTTTTTTTTAAGTTACCATTTTTTGGCTCTTCACCGTGTTTTCGTTCAATCTGGCCAGGGGCTACTCGGTCAAGCAACACGCGTTTTAGGAAAACGACGGCAGAGCAAACTATTCAAGAAATAATGGTTTTTAGAGAATACTTAAGGTGTCCGTGTCACCACCGTTCACCATAGATAAATTTGCATAAAAGGTGCTTCTAGACGCGCAATACTTTTACTACAATGTATGACTGCAAAAAAAAGTCGCCAGCTAAATTACCAATAATTTCAGTCAGGCTATACAATTTTTAAGAAACGTGGTCGCTCATAACGGGTCTCATCAGAAAGTTCAAAAAGTCATGGACAGCGCTATGCTCGGAGTTTTGTTGCGTGATCAAATTAGCAATGAAGACATCCGCAACAGAACTATGGTTACCGACGCAGCCCGACGAATTATCAAAGCTAAGTGGCAGTGGCCAAAGCGCATTGCTCTCGAGTGGAAGCCGTGAAACGGAAGACGTTGCGTAGGAAGGCCTCCCACTAGGTAGACCGATGACGCGGTGAAGCTGAGGAGATCCGCTGGTCTATTTGGTGCCATTTGGGAGAGGCCTATGTCCAGCAGGGGACGGACTTGTGAACATGTAAAGTACTGGTATACAGCTGCTTCTGGTTTGACAGTAAGTCGACCCCAACATGGTTGGGAAAATGCTAGGCAGATGATAAGCGAAGTGACTGCTACGTAAAATAAATTATGATACTTTGGCTAAATGCGTAGCTCAGTGTAATCAAATAAATATTTTCCACAGAAACGGTCACGGGTCAGTATCTAGTGAACCTCCGTAGGTAGTTAAAACTAATTATAAAATTAATTACAATTATTATTCAACGGCCGTGAGAGAGTAACGAGATAAACAATAGATTTAAAAAAAACATAAACATCCAAATTGAAATTTAACAAGTTCAAGTCGGACTTGCACATGAAGGGTTCCGTACCATTGTTGTAGATATTGAGAGATTTTCATGTTATTTTAGCACCATAGACTTCTTATAGGTGTTCCTGTAATCTATACACCGTGAAATTTAAATAGTTGTTTTCCCGCGGCTGAACAACTTGCCATAAGGAGTACTTTCGAGGCATGGAGTAAAAGTAAAAAATAAGGATGTTTTTGTTTTAAAATAATTTAAAAAAATATTCATCTACTCGAAAACGTGAGAATTAATAGTAACACTAAACGTAACTTAAATTGTAGGTAGTACTCGACTCGCACGTAAAAGTATGAAAGGAAGCTTATAATTATCAAGAATAAGTTATCAGCTGATTGAAAAGTACGCGGGTCAACGGCCGCGCGGCCGGTAGGCACCCAGCTTGCGCCTAGCGTAGGTATCGGGAAGTACCTACTATTGGTTCGTGGAAGCTTTCGAGTTTTGTTTTTCACAATGGTTAACTTGCCATTTTTGTTTTTTAATATTTTATTTGTTTATAAAACGATTGTATTAAACCAAGACAAAACCATTTCGCTGCGGGAAAACAACGATTTAGATTTCACGGTGTAAGTGTTGAGCTAATTTCTGTATTTTTTTTTTTATTTTAGGCTCAGTAGTTACGGAGATAAGGGGTCGGACAGACAGACAGACTCACGAGTGATCCCATAGGAACCCTAAAACAAGCAATAAAACCTTTATTTTTCTCATTAATTCTGATTAACGTAATTCTAAAAATTATAATTAAACGAGAAAAAATATTACAACAAGGTTAAATAGATTTTTTTTTTCTTTATAAGCCGTAGTTTATTTTGATAATTGTTTTATAAAATACTGGTATTCAAGCAGCAGGGTTTTTCTATTAGGAATTTCTCAGAAGCAGCCACGGAGCCTGGATAATTATGTTGATGGCAATAGGCTCGCCTTTACATGGGACTGGAACATAACTGGCGAAATGTAGGCGCAGTATTAGGTGATCCTAATATATTTTACGATATACGGTTTATAGTAGTAAGGGTTAGGCATCTCGGCCTAACCCAGTTCGGGGATTACCGGCGTAATTTTATGTTATGAAGTTTTTTACATCATCATCATTAGCTGGCTTGTTCCACTTACTGCTAAGTGGTTCCCTTCTCCATTATATGCGTGAGTCTTGACCAGGAGTTTAATTTCTAACATGGTTTTCCTTTCAGGAGGATTCAGAACAGCTATAAGAACATATCCTAGAAGAACATTCATCATTTGTAATGACAATCTACTTTTAAAATGATCTCGAAACTAATGGGTACCATCACATGCAAACAGTTATTGCCACAATCGTTACGACAGTCAAAAATCTGGAAATGACAGCCGGGATTAACAACTTAACGAGATTTCTGAGGCGCGGAGGAAACTCAGCATAAAATATAATGGATGACCATTCAAGAATCGACCAAGGCGTGGCATAACCTAAAAATCGATCTGGATTGCAGTTATTATTATTATATTATAGAAGAGCTCCATTATTTATTATAAGTACAATTCATGCAGAATAATTTTGTTTAAGACTGACATATTTATTTGGTAATAAATCCAGATATGTAATATTAAAAGGATATTTCATTATGGGATATACAATATAGAGAGACTTTCATTTACCTGATGACGACATCCCATACAATGAACTTTGCGAGAAAAAAAAATCATCCCCACTTTAATGTGTACTGGAGATGCCAGTAAAAAAAATACAATATTTTACTTTAGCAATTTGTCGGCGTAACTCATTTATATGTTCATGCCAAATTACAGCTTTCTAGTACTAACTGCGGTACTCAGAGATATTTAATGATTACTTAAGCCGTCACTTAGTAAAGATTTGACATTCTTTTGTATGACAAAACTGTCAAAACCTTTACTTAAGATGGCCTAAGTAATCATTCAAGCTCTCTGAGTGCGGCAGTAAGAGTCTTTGATATATGGTGCGGACGGACAGACCGACGGACATGACGAATTTATAAGGGTTCCATGTTGACTACGGAACCTTAAAAAACGGATAACGTTGCTTAATGGTTGTCAAATCCAATAAAAAAAATACAAGAATTATATTTAGTGATAAATAAATAGGAAGATTAATTATTTTGTAATTACTTAAAAATAAAACAAACAACTTAAGAAACAGCTTCCTTGGTTACTTAAATCATAATTAGTTGGTACAACAACTGCAACTGCAACTGACTGCCTATCGCAAGTGTGACTGCTGAGCATGCGGTCCTTTTTTATTTTTGGGGGGGGTGGGAAATCATCAAATAACCCCTCCCGCTCTTGGGCAGAGCGAAAGGGAGTGTCAGACTTCTACTGACTAAAAACCACCCATGTTCCTTCTTCGCCCTTCATGTCGAGGCCGCGGTATCCCTTGCGAACAACCCGCAGCCAGCATGCGGTCCTTGGTTCGACTCCCGGGTCGGCCCGCCAAAGTGTTATTGGTTTCTTCCATTAGGAATTTCTCAGTAGCAGACATGGAGTCCCGTAGACTCCACATTACATGGAACTTAAACATAATTGGTGAAATGAGGGTGTTCTAATGGGTACACCTCTGCCTAAGTATAGGGTGTAAAAGTACCCCTAACGCAAACGAAGGGCACTCATTCTCCCCACCACTGCGATATTTTTTTGTTCTAGATCATACCTGGGAACCTCCTAGTTACGGAGATATTGAGGGTCAAAGTTCCAAATTTTTCACAGCTTGTAAATACTAGTTTTTCAGGTTATAACTTTACTTAAATTACCTCCATGACCCGTTTACTATTCAAAGCATCCACTAGCACAATTTTTTAACAGTGCTACATTGAGGAGCCGTATAATGTGATTTTTGACCCAAAAAAAAAGTCGTTTCCCAGCAAAAATTTTTGCGTAGGGGTACTTAGTTTGATGTACAGAATGCTTGGTTGACGGCTGTGTGATGGGTTGAATGCCTAATAATGTGTAAAAAATAAATTTGGGTGGCAATAGAACCTGACCGTTGACGTTCTTTGAAAGTATGACAGTTAATGCCATCTATAGCAAATGCTCGGAACTCGAAACTTGTCAATGTTGTAAGTCATAAGCCGTGAACAGCCAAGCATGACGTTTTGGAGGATGAACTTCTCGACATAACTTACGCAGTAAAGCGAAAGATGGCGTTGGAGGTGACATTTAATAAAAATGAAGATAGAATTATTATATTCAAATCTGTTAATGTAGCTTTAGGACCAAGGTCTCTTAAACAGAAGACCTACATAATTTTATAAGAACAAGTTAAAAAAATATGTTTAAACAGTTAAATGTTTTTTAACCACAGCTCATTATAAAGGTACTGGTTTGAACGTTAGGTTCATATTTTACTGTTTAAAGCAGTACAGTTTAATGTTTTATTTTTTTCAGTGTGTGAAACTTACTATACAAACAGACCGTTAACCGACGAAACCGTCTACGCGTCTGTCTTAACCAAGCATTCTGTATAGCCTAAGATCCCTCCATAGAACGACCTTCACCGAGCTGGTTAATAGATGAAAAGTATTTTATATGCAATTAAATATGTCAATAAATATCTTATTCCAAATGGGTTGGCTAAAAAGTTTCAGTCCACAACCTATTTCCAATATGAGAGAATATTGACATGATATTTAATTGAATATAAAATACCTTTTAACCAGCTCGGTGAAGGTCGTTCTATGGGGGTATCTTATACTAGTACATCAATTTGAATAGTAAACGGGTCATAAAAATAGTAAATTAAGAAAAATAATGTGAAAATGTTGGAATTTTGACCTTTAATATTTCCGTAAATAGAAGGCTATCACGTGTGGTCCAACGCAAAAATAAAGTGTTATTTATTTGTTACGGGGAGACCAATGGCGAACAACGATGAGGCTTTCGGCTTCCTTAAAGGTTTATTTTAACAAGAACAATTGGATAATAAAATTATTATGAGAAGTCGGTCGATAGATACCATTAAAACATTGTGATGGAAAAGACATAATATTCTAGAGCCAAAATATTGAAGACATGGTGTTATCCAGCAACTCTCCCTGGTGAATGTCTCTTCCCGTCTCAGAAAGATGGACTAATAGGGTATTTCACCAAAAAAAACTAATAATAAATTATAATAATAATTTATTCTCAGATAACAATGATCCATAATGGTTAGTAACAAATGGAACTTATAAACTATGTTAGTAGGCAGGTTATAATTTAACAACAAGACTTTTAACGTTAGTAACAATGTTCTTACAAACAATGTTAGTAATACACTTACACTTGTGACATCATTGCTGCAAGGTGACAGGCCCAGCCGAAACCTTGCAGCAGTGGTTCACAAACACACAATCAAGCCTGCTTGCTATCATAGACAGGATGCTGTTGGGGCTGCCCCGCACCCTACGTACCAAGGACGCGCATCACTTTCGCATCACGGTGTAGAAACAATCCACGTGAGCTTCAGCAAACATCCCTGATGCGCTGCAGTATCGGGGCAACCCCATCAGCACCCTGAATGCGTTATTGTATTGGACGCGAAGGGCGATGTATGATTTTTGAGTAATAATAAAATAAAATTATAATGGTAATTAGTCCGTCAGATTGATATCCAAAAATAATAGACACGTATTTTTTCTGTTTTCACGTAAACAAAAGATGAAAAGTCTTTGAAAAGTCGTGTCAAGTCGTGTGACGTCACAAGGTTAGTAATTTTTTTATCCACAAAGTGACGTCACAAGCCCCCACTCATGATCTTTGACACGTTTTATTTTCGTCAATTTTATTAATTTTATAAAACAAAAAACACAAATCCAATGTTTTTCGATGATCTAACAGACGGACTAATTAGATTTTTTTGGTGAAATACCCTAGGTAAACTGTTTCGGTTTCGAGGACAACTACTTCCCAGTACTGTAGTGGTCACAAGTGATGGCTTGATACCTGGACAATGAGTCCTAACCGTGTCTCAACTATGTTAGGGTCGGCTTCCATTAACCGGATGCAGCTAGCGACGGAGCGACGCCTATCCAAAAGTCAATTAGTATTTCCTTTAGAGTTTTCCTTTTGACGTACGGGACCCTAAAAACACAAGGTACTTGCGCGAATGTATGATCATTATTACATCGTAATTATCCATATTTTATGGGTATATCAAAACAGTGTTAAAATCGTAATTATATGCAAATTGTTTGGTATATGAAAGAACGCGTTTACAAAAGTACCTTTAAATACCAGGTGTTAGTAGGTACCATAATATCTATTAACTATCGAATAAATAAATCGCTGGTTCTTGGTAGTGAAAACAAAAGTGTAATAAGTCAATCAGAAATACATAAACAATAAGTATCAAAAAACAGACAAAAGGTATAAAAAAGAGGCTTCAAAACATAAAGCCTACAATATCATAAATATTACGAGTATAACGTTTTTTTTTAACTGTCATTCCCTTTCCAGCCTTTGATTATTGAAAAAATATTTAAAACAAACGTTAATTTAACGGTAATTAAATACTTCTTAATGATAATTAATAAATAACCGTGTTGTGTGCTTACGGTAAAAAATTTGAATTAAAAAAAACAAAACCTGTTATCACTTGATCATCAATCCTATTTGAATTTGAATTGAATATCAGTTGATTAACCTAATAAATTGCGGAGGTCAGGGGTCTACTCTTCCTAAATACGCCACGGGTCCCGTTCGAAAAAAGATTTATTTCGAAAAACCCATGAGTTTTGAAAACATATCTGATAAAATATATTCAATCGTGTTGTCATTAAATTTTAGTTCGAGTTATCGGTCCATTTGTATATAACTGCTTCCGATCCAGATATAGTTAGGAAAAATACTAAGCATAATAATATGATGAGACTGGAAGCTGACCTCAGTGACCTCAACATAAACTTACTGACTACTTTCGAACCTTATTACACCGAGGCGTAAGGTTAAAAATCGGTCAACGATGATGACGATGACGACTAGATAATAAGCTTTTACGTAGATCTAGAGCAAAACAGATTTGAGAGACTGACAAACAGACAAAAACACTAGTGATCCTATTTTCTGTTTATTTTTCGCTGAACCCTAAATAAGGTAAACTCGTCATGTCATAATAATAATGACCAAATAAATTCGTCTGTTTAACATAATATTAATGTTAAGCCGACAATTTCCGTTGGTGGAATGGTATCACAAAGTTGTCGTCGGTATCGTCGACCCATCGTCGAAATTGTTTACAAATTAGGTAGTTCCAATTGTTCGACAATTCCGCATGCTGTCGGTACAAACCGAACTTCAGTATTTTTTTTTTTTGTTTAGCTTACTCTATGCCCCTGCCGCTATGCAACGTTTTTTTACGGGATTTTATATTTATTTTGTGGGTACCACGCTATAGTAACTACAGCTTGGAATGTATAAAATAACGAGCAAAAGTTTTGGACGCGTATTAAAAATTAACTGATGATCATATCCAAACTTGGCTTATTGGACGATTCGCACGAATTTAACTCGCACAAAACGTGCGAATCGACTCCTTTAAAACATATTATTTTTTCTGTAGTCGATTCGCACGAATTTCATTTATTGGCGTGCGAATCGACACCCTCACAAATATGTAGTAGGCTATTCGCACACATATTGTTTTTTATGAAATGCAGTTAAGATAAAGTACACTTGAGCACAGAAGTAGTAAGGTCAAATATGTTTTACTCGTAATAGATAGAAAATAAAAACACAATCTATAATCAACAATATCTGTATTAAAATTAAAACTAAGTACTAAACATCTTCTAAGCTCGTGGTTTGAGGATAAAAATGAGCAAATATCGATCACAGAATAATAAATGTCACTAACAAACTACTACTCCACTAACCACGTAATAAAAAATAAAAGTACTAAAAATTTACTTTTTTTTTTTTACTTTACCCAAACATTTACTTTTTTAATAAGGTAGGTATATATATAATTAACAACTTTTTCTTATATTTATTATTGACGAACATTTGGTACAACAAAAACATGTCTTAATGTTTTTTAGAAGTGTACCTAAAATACACAGTTCTCATCATTATAACAATAAAACTTTTAATCATAAAACTAGAACTAGGGCTATAATCACAATTTGAATCACAGATTTTTCTTTAAAATAACGTATAAAAGTGACTAAACTTTTATATACAACTAACAAATCAACAATAATAAATCAAGTCACAACAATAATAAAATGCTTACTTCTAATTTATATATAACAGGTTAAAAAATAAACTTACGAGAATTATAAAAATAGATATTTGGCTTTAATCACAATCAAAATCACAGTCGTTACCTTTTAGGAATAAAATAATCATCAGTTATATATGTATTATGTATACAATATTACCGCCAACTAATTTCGTAATTTTTCAATACAAAGTTGTATATTAATTTCGCCACGATTCAATTGGCTTACGATGTCTTCGATTCTTTTTTGAAGTTTTATTCTCTCAGGACTTTTAACTGAAATATACTGATTTTTATTATAAAGAGTTAAATAATAATTGGAATCTTTACGTAAAGTATCCAAAAACATTGCAATGTTTGGTTTAGGTTTTACCAATCTGTTAAAACGCGAGTTCCATGATTCGATGGCATTATTTGTTTTATGACACACATCAAAAAATGACCATGTGTTTGAGAAATAAGCATTTTCATCTAACCAAGTACGAACAAAATAATCATTAAATTGAGTAATTTTCTTTTCAGGCTCATTTTCTGATTCAATATATAACCAGCCATCTGATCTATATTCTCGAGGTACATATGCTAGAGCCATGCAACGTTTAACATGCATTTTATCAATTAATGATTTATCCATACCTAACTTCTTTGCATTTCTCCATAAAGACTTTTGGAAATGAAATAAACAACCTTGAATACGTGCGTCAGGAAATATTTTTTCAATAGCAGCCATCGCACTTTTTTCAAAATCTGTGGTGAATATACGTGGAGAAAATTGAGGAATTCGACTTTTTATAAGGTAAAAAAAAATTTCGTATGTTTTTTCTTGTTTGTCCGGTAGTAAAGCGTATATGGCTGGTAAAATATTTGTATGTTCATGGGTACTTCCCAAATCTATATGTAACGTGTATACTTGCAAAAATGGTGGTACGCAGCTTTTGAACGTCCCATCGCAGAAAACGCTTTCTGCTGTTTCAATATATTTTATAACATTTTGGTTTGCAAAAAGTGTAATTCTTGTTTTCTTATATCCATAATCAGCAAACTTCAAATCTTCGTAGCATGGAGGAATAATAAGATCTGTAACTTTATTGAATCTCAATTTTTTTACCTGTAGTGATGTGTTTCTGTGTCGATAGAGTCTTTTCTTAATATTTTTAAAATCAGGAACTTTTTGTATGAGATCATATCCAGCATTATGCAAGTCCGAAACCATTTCACCATAAATTTTTGGTATAGTTGTGAGCTCTTTCTCCGATCGTTTAATGCATTTGTCTAACTGATACTTCATTTCATTTTCTATGACGCTTGGTTGGCATGAATGAGGTTCTTCTTTTGTTAACAGGAGATCATTATTTGTATGTAAGAGTGCTTTACAACGTTGTCTATTGACGCACCTCCAGACTGTAACACCATTTTTGTTCTTGCGCTGCTTATTATATCTATATCCATGCCTTAATAGAAGTTCTTGACCTCTTTCTGATTTTATAAAACCAATGTCAGCCCTTTCATCTCTACTCGTCGATGGTTCTGCCGCCATACTTAGGTATTTTCAAGAAGCTTTCTATTTTGTCTGAAAATTAAAATAAGTATCCAATGAGATACTAATTAAATCAAGGAGGTTTTACCAGAATTACTTTTATCGCATTAAACATTATTAATATAATTAACTTCTTTGCTGAGCAGATAGTAAATAAAAGTTGTGCATAGTATCCATCATCATTTATGCAATACTAAAAGCAAACTTATGTTGACTCATTTTTGTAATCGATGATTTGGTGACGCTTCCACTAGGTGGCGTCACTTGCTCTTCAACGACCACAGTTTATAATTATTTATTATTAATATGTAGTATTAAATACAAACCGGAGTATAAAAAGCTTTTTTATATTAATATTTGAACTATAGTAGATCGTTATAAAATATATTTTTATAGGCAATAAATAATAAATTAAAAATTAAGAAAGATTTCTCATAATTCTCAGTCACTCAGAATAAAGGGGTTAATAATGTTATCACAGTTAATACTAATAATTCTATTACTTACATGCTTAACGCCTGCACATTACTTTGATGTCCTTCCAGCACACAACACTGTGTCACATCACAATAATTATCTTAAATTACCGTCCGGCACGTGTACTTTCTACAGTTACAATACAAAAGTAAACCAAATGTAGACCCATGACCAACCCGAGTGAGCGTGATAGCATATATATAGCTTTCTCTTTCATTTTTCCTGTAATAGGCGGAATTTTGCGGTCATGTTTATATTGTTTTGTATTAGTAAAAATGTAGATATGCCACGTTTTAAGTAATTATTATTATCACTTATTCCATACAGATCTTTCTTACTTTCAAGTAAATATCTGCTTTTTAAACTTCGATTATTTTTTATTTTTATTTCAGTGATGGCTGAATACGACTGTACTTGAATTTTTTTAAACCTTAAAATGAAATGTGTGCGAATAGCCTACTACATATTTGTGAGGGTGTCGATTCGCACGCCAATAAATGAAATTCGTGCGAATCGACTACAGAAAAAATAATATGTTTTAAAGGAGTCGATTCGCACGTTTTGTGCGAGTTAAATTCGTGCGAATCGTCCAATAAGCCCCAAACTTTTGCTCGTGATGAGTTTAGCGATGAGGCTGAAGAGTTTTGATGTCTTTTTGACGCATAGTAGGTACACGAATAAAGCACCAAAATATAACTTCAAACTAGATACTATTATCAGATGATTAAAAACAGGTTTTTAGGCGTGGTAAATTAAATCAAAGTTGTACTGATTTTTCAACTGTGATTGCTTATAATAGCTCCAGTAAACATGAAACTTTAGTTAATATTTTGATCTCATACAAAACTTGTTTCTGTATAAATGCTATCGATTAATTTAGGTTTTATGAGAGGCCACTAATTTTTAAATAAAATAAAATAGCGGAAGTTAGGCAGGCTCCGTTTTAAATAATATTAAATAGGGTGTAAACGAACGTTTCACGAAGCCGTCAACCAAGCATTATGTACATCAAACTATCAAACTAGTACTTAGTTTGATGTAAAAATGATTGCTGGGAAATGACTTTATTTTTAGGGTTCCGTAGCCGAATGGCATAAAAACGGAACCCTTATAAAGATTCTTCATGTCAGTCCGTCCGTCTGTCCGTCTGGCCGTCTGTCCATCTGTTCGTCTATCCGTCTGTCCGTCTCTCCGTCTCTCTGTCTCTCCGTCTCTCCGTCTCTCCGTCTCTCCGTCTCCTCCGTCTCTGGATGGATTTGGATTTGATTTGACCTAGCCACTTTTATTCCTTTCATTACAAGATATCAATTGATATGTAGTTTATTCGCATCGAAACCCGGGTTTAAAAAGTTACCATATCATTTGTGTAGTAATATTACTAGTAAACAAAAGATATTGAATACTACTGTGGTATATTTATGTAATCTACTTAACAAGTTTTAGGCGATGATTATATTTTTCATTGAAATTTCAATGAAAACAAATCAAAAGTTCTTTTTATTTCCAAACCATGACCACCTTATCATGTTTTTTTATTTTTTCTCTAGGCTATGTCACCCGAGATAACGCAAAGAATCTAACGATACCTCAAACATGAAGGGATTTAGAGGTTATGGTGGAATAAAGAAGCTCACAAACAAACATACCTAAATACATAAGTGTTGTCTCTTAATTTCAGGAGCTCAAGATAACAGAATAGCATAGGTTTACTGAATTGCCTAATGGAATTACGGACGCCAGCTGCACATCAAGCTACCAGTTCAAACGTGTTTCAGCGAACCATGAATTCGGCAAATGTTGGTCTCGGGCCTCGGCCAACCATTCATTCTTCGTAGCGTTATTCCGCGAAACGTGCTTTCGCTGAATAATGTTTCGGCTAATCGATTTTTCGTATTACCGTTCAACGGCGAACCATGCTTTCTGTAGACAATTAGATCGCTCAAGGGTAATTCTGTTTACCGTACGGGCCTCACCCGAAACTGGTTTTTTTTCAATCAACCTGGGAAGTTTATTTACAATATTTACAAATCAAAATTTACAGAACTGAAAGTATAACAAAATAAATACAAAGTATCAAATAGGGGAAGAATTACAGGGCGTCAAAAAAATCGTTAACATGAAAAGGCCCCAGAAGACTGGCAGCATTCCCACGTTGGATGGCAATACTGATTCTTTGCCCAGGAAAATAAAACAAACCTTGAACTTAATGCGTTAGCGATAAAGTTGATGTGCTGGCGTCTGTACTAAGATAACGATTTTATTTGTAGCCCGTGTATCGTATGTAGGTATACTTTAAATGTCTCTGTTTTTCTTGATAATTATACGTAACATATTGTCAACAGAGCCAAAACGAGCTAAACTGGTTGGCTTTAAAAATGGCAAAAGCATGTGTAATTGTATACCCATTTGTTTTGACATTTTGAAAATATTAAATAAGCAGGTTATTGGAGAAAAAAGCACTTCCACGACCAGTCCAAATGATTATTTTCCATAAATAAATAATCTAGTTTTTGAAAGGCTAGCACACATTGGAGCAGGCTGCACCGGAACTTATCCTGGTTGGGCGTCACTTGTTATGATGACGACACTATCGTCACAGCCTGGGGAGGGAACTCCGAAGAAAGCAGCACGCTCTGTCGTCGAGGACGCGTGATTTTCCACCCACCATAAAAAAAGGGTCTCAAAATTTGAGATTGTGGTTTTTTGCGATTTTCAGCAAAACACTAAGTCATGTCTTAAAATTAGGTTACTCAAAATTTTAGATCATATAATTATATCTATAAAAAGTACTCATTACTTTTATCCCTAAGAGACACCGTTTCTAAGATATGACGAATGTCCGATCTTTACTACCAGTAAGATTAAAGTTTCATCTAACTCTTGCAACAATACACAAACCTGTGCAATGTGTCATGGTTCACGTATAATGACGACATAGTTATTATTACCATTACTTTTAGAGCTCGTTAAGAAAACGTTTTGCATAAAAACGTGAGTTGCACTGCATGTGCACAAAACTAATTGTCGACCAAGAGTTAGTTTTTCCTAATCCGTAAATTACATACATACATAAAATCACGCCCTTTTCCCATGGGGGTAGGCAGAAACCACAGAACGCCACTTGCTACGATCCTTACATACTCCTTTTGCCTCGTCCACATTCATACATCTGGTCATACACGCACGCCGGTTACGAGTACTACCCACTTTTTCTTATTAATTAATTAAATTTTTTTCAATACACTTCCTCGAAAACTAGCTCTTATTGCACTACGATTAGGTTCGAAATGCAACATATTTCGCACGCGTGCGGTAATCTTATTTTTCCGCAACCAAGGGTGGGAAAGAAAATTACCACAGATAACTATACCTTATATTATGTCATGATACCGCGGCTTCGACATAAAGGGCTAAGAGGGAACATGGGTGGTTTTTAGTCAGTAGAAGTCTGACACTCCCTTTCGCTCTGCCCAAGAGGGTTATTTGATGATTTTCCACCCACCATAAAAAAAAGGGAGATATTTATCAACGGCATGTAAAGGTAAGTCAGAGGCCCTTGGGGGCAAGCGGTGCGCGTCCGTGGTGCGCAGGGTGCGGGTCAGCTCCAATGCGGCCCTCGCGATGATCGCTGGACGATTAGACTGCCCTTATATAATATTAGAAACTGTTGCAGTAGGCATATAGCCAGAGTATGCGAACACGAGTTGTCGTTATTGTGGAGTTGTTATCTTTATTATTATTCTTTTTATTTATGTTAATATATTTTATACATAATTTGCCCTAAACTCAATGTTATTTTCAATTATTTTTATGTGACATTGACTTTGATTTGATTTTTATTGACATTGTATTTCTGAGTTTTTTTTTTGACTTTGTGTTTATGATTTTTTGACATTGTTTTTATTATTATTTTATTTTCACTTTTGTTTTTATTTTCAAATGGTTGTTTAATGAATTTGTATGTATCTCGTGTCTTGTAACTTGTCATTTTAATATAGGGGAATCTGAAATAAAATATGTTTTTTTTTATAAATACTTTTGGGCAGCATTATTATTTTTTTGAATAAAAAACAGGACGTTCTCGTCGGATAATTTCATATCACAACACGAACAAAAGCTAGTAGTTTAAAATTTTACAAAAAAGCTTGGCCTTTGATACTCAAGGAATGTATATTTTTCTCCAGGTGGGTTAGCCTGTTTGACAACTTACAAAGGTACTTTAAGTAAAAATAAAAGCATGGCAATGACCTCTAACATGAACCTTATGTCAAAATTACCTGTTATGTAAATGAAAAGGACATTTTGAACACGGTGCTCGGAGTAGTTCTTGGTTATATAATAACAGCCGCTCGAGTCGATCTTTAGGGTAAGACGCGTTCGCTTACTCAATACTTACCGAGTTTCCGCCGCGCCTCGGAAACCACGTAAGCTGTTGGTCCCAGCCACAGAACAGAAAAAACAGGTAGAAATGCTAAGCCAGTGTCGCCAAACTAACACAATCAAACCATCAATCATACACTGCACTACATATAAACAATTCGTTTGATTGGTCGTTTAAATTCCAATCACAACTAGCATAACTCACAGATTCTACATTTTAAAATATACCTTCCTACTGTTAGTATAGGTTTCTTTTTGCTTTAGGCAGAAATAATATACATCGTTTTGTAATCGGCAATCAAACTAGAAACAAATGCCAAGTAAATTCCGCTACTCACCCATAGATGGCAGTATTTTCAATGGAAGCAATTATGAACTTAATGACTACAGCGATAAGGATTATCTTCGCGTCCTTGGTCTATATTTTTTGCTACTCGGTCAAGGAAGTGACACAATGAGCTTTTATCTATATCATCGATATCGATAGATACCAAATTTATTTTGAAAAAAAAGTTTGTAGTATTATGAACAAATATTATACCTAATAATAAATGTAAATAGACAATAATACAACAAAATAAAATACAATATTTTATTGCTTAAATAAAACTATTTATTAAACAAACCCAAACAAATAAATACTACTAAAGTAACAAGCACATTTTAAGTTAAATAAAACTTGTTGCACATCATTTATTGAAATTAAAAGTACGCCTTTCGAAACGTCAGTTTTTAAACAATAAAAATCAGGTTAGAATAAATAAAAATAAATACTACCAGAGTTTTTAAATTAGAAAATTCTAAGGAGTTAAAATAAAAGAGAAGTTATATTGACTTTTTATTTATTGACCTTGAAATAAAACGTACTTGTTTAAAAACTGACGTTTCGAAAGTCGTACTTTTAATTTCAATAAATGATGTATACGAACATTTATATATTTTTCAACAATGGCCTTCATCAAATCAGTGACGTGATTGGATGCAGGAAATTCGCTTAATTGATGGGAGGCAATATTGTTGAACAAAAGGGTCCCTACAATGGTTAGGGCCACTTCTTTTCTAAAAATTCCAATATCAACATTTTTTTTTAATGTTTCAGCCGTTTGACATATCATCACCACATCTGGCGAAGGATACAATTAGCCACCTCGATCTCTTGCTATTATAAACTTGTGGAAGGGCTGAAAATGATTCGGGAGGTACCTGCACCGAATCAGGCGGGAGGAAACGCCCAGATGCCACCATTGCGAGGATCGGCCGGAGGACACGGTGGAGCACACTGTGGAGGTGTGTCCCGCTTGGGCGGAGCCCCGCCGTGTTCTCGTAGCGGCGATCGGCGGCGGCGACCTCTCGCGTCCGGCCCTGGTGCAAGCCATGGTCCGCGGCGAGGAGGAATGGGACGCCGTCGCCTCCTTCTGCGAAGCAGTGATGCTAGCGAAGGAGGTGGCGGAACGTGAGAGGGAGAGAACCTCTCGTCCCAGCCGCCGCGGGAGGCGCTCCGGGCGTCGGGGGCCACGTGATGGCTTCCGGCCACCGTAGACGCGGGCCTGTGGACGGTGAGTGATGGGTAAGCTCGCCGTCCGTCCGTCTTATGACGACGACAGGCCGTGTCGACGGCGCGTTCGTGTTCCACGCGCGCCTCAAAGAGATGTCAGCAACATGGAAGGGGCCCGCAAGGGCCGACGCCTGTCGAAGCTGCGGGTTGTCCGCAAGGGATACCGCGGCCTCGACATGAAGGGCGAAGAAGGAACATGGGTGGTTTTTAGTCAGTAGAAGTCTGACACTCCCTTTCGCTCTGCCCAAGAGCGGGAGGGGTTATTTGATGATTTCCCACCCCCAAAAAAAAAAAAAAAAAAAAAGGGCTGAAAATGATGTGTCACTGCATTAGTGACACATCATTTTCAACACAGACGTCACAGTTTATTTTCTTAATTAATATTCGGGCAATGTAACAATACAGCATATTATTGCAAAAAATAATTTTCGGGAGACTAGCGACTCGAAGCAATGTCAACACACGACTGGTATTGTCTGGTATCGAAAATCTGAGAGTGCGCGACACACTGCGCAGTTATCGCAGGCGTGCCACGCTTACTTTGCACTTCTACTGTTCTTTCCGCTCTGTGAAAATTATTATGTAAAAGTTTGATTCTATATTAGCTACAAAACATCTGTAATGTAACTTTAATGTTACACAGGTACACGTTTCAAAATAAATTTTGTGTATGAATGTTAGGATCTTTGTATTGAAATGTTAAACGGTAAGTATAACATTGTTTTATTTTATCGACATCTATCGATCAAATCTGCAACTGATCTTAACCACATCACTAATTGAGTAGCATGGAACTTTCGAGAACAAAAAAGAACAAAATACGACTGGTATTGAAAATCTGAGAGTAGGCGACACAGAGAGCACTTATGACAGCCGTGCCATGGCTACTTAGAGTCCGAAAGTCTGGCAACCAGTTTTACCAAGAAGTATCGTAGTACCCAGTACTAACTGGGCTGTGTAGTCGCTCCATGTAAAATACTGGTATTCAGCTGATTCCGGTTAGACTGTAATGAGAACCCAACATATTTGGGAAAAGGCTAGATAGATGTGAAGGGATAATTGTTCAATGTGATGGATGACCAAAATCAAAAGTCATTTATTCAAACTAGGCTGATAATCAGCACTTTTCGAACGTCAAAATTTACTTTACTTATTTACAAGAGACAGTCCCCCAAAACCCACCCTTCGACACTTCCTAGTGTTTTAGCTGGAAAGAAGAAGTGGCGGAACAAACTCCCCAGCAACACATCTGTCAGGTTAAAAGAACCAGACTCGATACAATAGTAAGGTGTAAAGCTGTTGAATCACACTTACACACACATCTATCTCATTCTGTCAAGTAAAGGCCTCATTTCATGGAGCGAGAAGTCCAGTCGCAGTGCTTCGTTTTCATTCGCTTAGGAAAAAAGAAAGAAAAAGTATATAAGTCTCATACAGAAAAATAAAAATAATAATAAACCATGTGCGTGTGGTGTGAGGGCCCGTTTGTTAAAACTCTGTAAAAATGTGCTTAGGATTTAGTGAACATTCCCCAACAATTGTGAAAGTTGGAATCAGATTTTGTGAAAGTCATATAAGCGAGTTATTGACTGTAAAGTTGGGCCCTCAGTTCTCACATAGAGGACTGAGGGCCCATAAAACAAAAAAGTTAAGATATAAGAGAAGCCTAAAAATAAGACATAGACATAAAATTAAGGGCGGATTGGTAGATGTCACATGTCTACGA
This sequence comes from Diarsia brunnea, assembly GCA_949774965.1. NCBI lineage: Eukaryota > Metazoa > Arthropoda > Insecta > Lepidoptera > Noctuidae > Diarsia > Diarsia brunnea. Next base: position 8,555,335 of record OX459019.1, on the reverse strand, counting down.
ATTTTTTGGTTCTAAGACATTACCTCGCGATGTTTTTATTCACCGTTTTGAGAGAAGTGGTGATGAAATAAATTACACAAAGTAATGGGCCTGCCTGGGTTTGAACCCACGACTTACTGTTTATAAGTCGGACTTCTTAACCCTTTGTGTTCTTGTATCTCTTTCGAACAACCCGCAGCCCCCGCAGGCGTTAGCCCCGTCAGTGGGGCTTACATATCGCCACTCTGTGTGATGATGTAGCGACTGCTTTTAAAGTAGTGCTCAAAATGGTCCGTATAAGATAATGCACGGGTGTGTCACATCGTCTTTGTCGATCGTGGCTTGTTACACTACCATGTGTATAACTACCACTTCTAAGTTATTTACATAAACCGTTTCTAGTTCAACCAAGTTCAAGCCCTCAAATTCTTACATTCTTAATGGGGATCTCAGTATACTCGGCTGAGTGCTGATTTTTTATTTCGCAAAAAAAAACCCCAAAAACTATCTATTCGATAGTGCAATTCCAACAAACGTTTTAAATAATTTTGAATTAATAATTATAATTTTTATTTTGAATTAGTATTAATAATAATTATTATTTTGAATTAACATTTACCAATTGAAACAATGTTAGCATTAATTTTGTGTGGTGTGTCGTGCTTTCTGTATGCTTGGTGGCAATGGGAGACGAATTATCGTCGTCTGAAAACCTACAAACTGCCCCCGATGTACCCTGGCCTGCTGCCTATTATCGGCCACGCACATTTACTTATTGGCAACACTACAAGTGAGTAAACTTTTACCTCCTATTATACCTAAGGGATGGGAGAGATACATCAACCACATGAAAATTTTTAACCGTCCATGATTATTAGGGTTCCGTAGCCGCATGGCAAAAAACGGAACCCTTATAGATTCGTCATGTCTGTCTGTCTGTCCGTCCGTATGTCACACCCACTTTATTTGGAAATTATTACGACTACATAGTTGAAACTTGGTAGATAGATGTGTTCTGTCAACCGCTTTACAATTTTTGTACAAAAATACAAGAAAATAAAGATTAAAGAGGCTTTAATTTTTTTAGCAGAATATTCTAGAATTTTATTTATAAGAATATTATTTGTTTTCTCCATACATGGAACTGAAACTAAAAAAAAACCTTTTTCATCAAACCTGTTTTTGTGTTGTCTATATTATATAGGTCTTTAAAAATGACATTTAAGTTCCTCAAACCATTTTTCTCAAAGTCAATCAAAAATGATTAAAAAAAAAATCGTTTAAAGATAGACATTATCTTTAAACGATTTTTTTTTTAATCATTTTTTTTAAAACATTTAAATAACCGGAAATACAAACACTATGAAAAACAAAACATATATTTCTTGTTTTATCGACAATCGTAGTACCTAGGTATACGATGGTACGGAATTTTTGTTTTTTTGGTGGTTGGAAAATCATCAAATGACTCCTCCCGCTCTGGGCAGAGCGGTAGGGAGTTACAAGCTTCTACTGACTAAAATCCACCTATGTTCTTTCTTAGCCCTTTGTGCGGAGTCCGGCTTGCACTTTCTATGATTTTCTATGCTGAGAATGATGACACTGAATACCTAGTTAACCATTTTAGCCTTCCACCTTGTGCATACATTCTAAGCGAACTGGTTTAGTTAGTTTGATAAGGGGACGTGCTCCTTCAGATTTACTATCCGGTTTTCGAGGTATAAGTTTGGCATTTTACAACTTCACCAATCGTTTTTACGTTTTGTTTTGAGCATTGGTAGACCTACTATGACAGGCGTTAAAGCTTCAGAGCGAGACTTAGAAGCGTGAAAATTTAAAAGTCAGTCTTGCAACTTGGAATGTGAACTTGTGGAGGTGAGACAAGCTGTCACTTCATGAAATACTCCAGTACAAGTTGCATTCGGTTACTACTCCTAGCTAGTGTTGTTGGGAAAAGAAAAAACAGATGATGATAATGTAGATTGTAACAATTTGCCAATTATGACACCTGCTTTAACAATGTCTCGTTGGTCTAGTGGTCCCAAGTGCCGAGCATGAAGTTCTGCGTTTAGATTCCCGGGTCGGTCGGTAGTGTTGAAAATCTCATGGTAGAAGCCCAGCAGTCTTGGTTTAAGCCCAGTTGACGTAAATTACCTCGTCCTCGTCGTAAAATAAGTGGCGAAATGAGGGTAGGTACGCTGCTATAATTCACATCTGCCTAAACCTTTAAAGATATTTAGGCGTGATGTGAAGACATGTTGCGTCGACCCCAATTAAATTGGGATAAGGGCAGAAGAATGATGATGAGGCGTGATGATATTTTATGGTTAACAGCATAAATTATTTTTCACAGAACTATGGACAAGTGTGCAGAAAATAGCAAGGGAAGCATTAGCGCAAGGCGGAGTCATCAGTGGATTTATAGGAAAAGACCTCTATTACAGTAAGTATTAGGTCTATTTTTTTGGTTTCAAAACGGTGAAGGATAAGATTTTGAGGTACCCGACATAATCCTAAGGTCGAAAAACTTGAAAACATAACAACGGCGAATTCGCCTGATTGATGGAATGTGGTATATTTATTATTATGATATTATGGATAGTAAAAATACCCAAAAGATATTGATTGTTGTAGATTCTAGACCATACATATTGGGTTTCAAAGTTTCAACTTTTTCACATTTTTAGGGCACCTCAAAAGGAAAAACGGAACCCTTATAGGATCACTTGTGTGTTTGTCTGTCACAGCCAATTTGCTCCGAATCTAAAGAAACGATTAATTTGTAATTTGGTACACATAATAATATGTATTTGTATTACCCAAACACGAATGTGTAACGTAAATAATTGAATATTGAGTATATGGGTAACTTTTGAGGAGCTTAACAGTTCTTTTTTTAAGTTTTGTAATCTGTACCGTGTGATATATCAAATGAAAAGGCTTATTGTGAGGATCTCAAACACATTATTTCAATAATTTTAAAATAAACACTTGTAAAGATATTTGCGAAAACAAATGAAAATTGACCATTCCCCACCCCTCTTATCTCCGAAACTAAAGTTTGAAAAAAATACAGAAATTAGTTCAACACTTATAGATCACAGGAGAACCTAAAAGAAATCTATAGTGCTAAAATAGCATGAAAATCTCTCAATATCTACTACAATGGTACAAAACCCTTCATGTGCAAGTCCGACTTGCACTTCGCCAATTTTTTTTTAATATACTTACTTATTATTCAATACGAAAACTATACTTTCAATACCGCCAAAAACCTCATTGCATCCAATCAGCACAGTGGCCGAGTGAAAAAACTGATTTAGCTGCTTAGGTACACAAGCGAAGAATTATGAGGCTATTAAATTAAAACGTAGGTAATAAATTATTTTACTATTTGTATATCTTTCAATAATATGATAATGATATTACGAGGCATGAACAAAAAAACTAGATCGACATTTTGAATGATAATCATTGGAAAAGTTGACATGTTAATTTCTGTCACATTACATTGTCAAAGAGAATCACTACATTAGTTAGTACCTACTTATAGTCTTTTGTAATATTATTATTTTAGATCGAGTTGTTGTTTGTACATAAACTATTATCCAGTTAAGCAGACGACAACCTCATAGTTTACCTACGAGTTGCCATAAAAAATCTTTTGAGATTTTTACATAGTTAGGGTAGTTAACTAAAAGAATCTAATTAGTCCGTCAGATAGATTTCCAAAAAATATTGGACACGTATTTTTTCTTTTTTCACATAAACAAACAATGAGGACTATACAGTGCTTTGCAAACTCGTGTGACGTCATATTCTAAGACATTAGTATGACATTTTTTACCGGTGAGTGACGTCACAACCCCCCTCAAATTTTTGACGCGTTTTATTTTCGTAAATTTTTATTGATTTGTTAAACCAAAAATTACGTATCCAATATGTTTCGATAATCTAACAGACGGGCTAATTAGAATCATATTTTTAGTAGTCAGTAAACATCCTTATTATAGCATAAATGTACAGAATACCACCATTTAATCGTCGAAATATTAAATCAGATAAAAACAATCCGAAAATCAAAACACGATCGACAACGAACGCGACTGAAGGGACAGTAGACAGTTCACGATCTATGATCAATGATGGTTTTCTGTAATTGTTTTTAACCACAGTTAAAAATCAAATTATTACAAGAAAAATATGCGTTTATGTAATTTATCTTTATTTTTCCCAAATTCCACTAATTTTAGATTTGTTACCAAATTTTTGAGATATGGGACTTTTTTTTAAATTAATTTGAATTAATTGGACAGGATGGACTAAACATTTTTAATTATTGAACATCATATTTATTTATTCATATGTACCCTGTGTTCACAAAATCAATAAATGAAAATGATTTTTTCCTAATGTAACTTTTAAATAACCCTCCTTTTGGGCTTCGCCGCAGTCGGGTAAGAAAAATAGCAACTAACCTAACGTGGGTGTACTTAATGTACACCAGTGCTGCAGGGATATCAACCTAGATATTATATTGAATGTTATCTTTTTCACAGTAATTGCAGATCCTGAGGATAGTGTTACAGCAGCCAACTCGTGCTTGCACAAACATTTTGCGTACGATTTCGGAAAGCCTTGGATGGGAGAAGGACTTGTCTTGGCTTCAGGTAATTTAATATTTCATTACATGAAATAAATAAAAATTGTGGCAGGTAACGGTATCAATAAGAGAACCAGGCTTGTCAAAAATGCCTCAGGTAATATTGAAAAATGAAACAGCGGCTGGCAATAAAAATTGTGTTTTTTATTGCAGATTGGTAAAAAAAAAAAGCAGAATGTAAACTTTTAAATAAAAATTGTAAATGTTAACTTTTAATGTGGCATTTGCCCAGCAGAGGGATAGTCCAGGCTAACAGTATCAGTATTAGTTGACTTTGACGGTTTTTCGACTTTTGACTAAAGAAAAATATTTCATAAAATGAACTGGTTTGGTCTAATTTATTATGTGTATGATGAACAATATCTTAAAAAAATCTGTCCGAACCGAAACAGGCGTATGTATCCCTATCACATAATTTTAGAAAAATTAAAATATTCATCATCAATCCCTCAGAAATTTGTATAGGTTCGTCTTCCAAACACCACCAAACCAATAACCACCAAAAAAATAATACATAAGCATTTCTCATGCTGACTGTACAGACTTTTTAAAATACCGGTTCTGTTTTAGTATTATTTTTTTAGAATACCTGCCCGCCTTTTTCGAGTAGCGCTTTGTTTATCATGAAACAGGTAAATGAAAATACCTGCTTTTTGGACTAACGAGTATTCAGAAATGTTTCGGAAACGGTAATAATAAAAGTGACTCAAGGTTTCCAAAGGTCACCTTGTGTTACTGGTACACGTTTATCAAAGACAAATATTATTTTTATATTTGAAAAATCGTAAGCACATGTATGTCATGTATTATAATTAAAAAGACAATAATAATGAATAAATAATGATGTAGTTCACGAGTTTAAACTCTATTGCGGTCAACTTAGATGACAGGAAGAAATGCCTAATCGCGTTCCTTGATCTTGCAAAAGCGTTTGACACAGTCTCTATTCTAAAAAGCTCTACCTTCCTTACTTCTGTCTTCTTGCTCTAGCTTGAACGGTTTGGTATCGGACGAATCCCCTTGCTACTGATGGATGTCTATGATACTTGTAGTTATCAACGAGTATGAAGAAATGACAGACTTAGTGACGACCTCTCACTCAATAATCTTGGTGTACCACAGGGTAATATTATTAACCGAACCCTATTTCTGATGTACTCACAACTCTATTCCCTTCAACAGGTCCAGTATGGAAGCGACACAGGAAGCTTCTTAACCCAGCATTCAGTCTTCAAGTGCTGCACAGTTTTTTAGGAGTCTTCAACATACAAGCTCGGCGGCAAGTCAGCCATTTTGATTCAGAAGTCGGCCGAGGAAAGTTTGACCATCTTGCGTCGTTGAAACATGTCGCTTTGGAAACCGTATGCTGTGAGTATACTTTTGCTGATATCGGTTTTAAACATTAACTGTTGGATTTCGGAAATTAGTATGAGTCCAGAGTTGCATCCGTAACATGTCTGAAACGGCACTCCATTACAAACGGAGTCCGAGTAAAGAAATTGGAGATTATTCGGGATCCCACCATTAGGGATTTCTAATTAGTAGATTGTTGAGCCCGGTTGATGTAATTGGCTTATCTTCCTGCCCTTGTCCCATGTTACTTGGGGTCGGCGCAACACGGGTTTTTCTTCCACTACTCTGAAATAGACTTACTTGCCCCCTATTACAAAGCAGTTGAATCTCTCTCTCTCTCTCATACTGACAAAATGTTGATGTAAGAATATTTAACCCCTGCGAAAAATAATTGTGTTCATACATCCTTTCAGTGACTGCCTTCGGAATAACAGCAGACGAAGACAAGGATTTCAACAACACATACATGGCTGCCGTAGACCAGATCCTAAACATCATTGCCCTAAGGTTCTCCAACTTCTGGCTGCAGAGCGAACTGATATATAGCTTCACTGAGTTAAAAAAGAAGCAAGATGAAGTGGTCAAGGTTTTGAATGCTATGTCGACTGCTGTAAGTTTCAAGGGTTTGCGCCCATTGATTCCCTTTCTGGTGTTTAAAATTAAACGTATAAGCACTCCTTGCAATAAAGTGAGCAGAGCAAAGGCCTAGTGCCTTGTGCCTTTTTGTCATTAACAGTTTTGTTATAATAATGTAATGCCAATAAACACAATTTTGTTCTTTCTTTCTAAATGCACCGTAAGATCGGTTTATTAACTATCAAAAAAATGGAACTTGATCAAGTTGTAGCGCGTAAAGCTTTTTCATCAGGCCAGAGTACAAGTTTTTAGGTCACCTCTTGTTGAACCGGGAATTCCTACTCCCTATAGATGATAATCACCTTTGTGTTTTAAAAAAAACAGGGATCAATCTATTGAACTATAACTACTATTGCTGGGTGCTTAAACTACTTAATTATATGAGAATTTGATTTATTACATGTTATTTTATGTTGCTAGGTCATCAAAAGAAAAAAGGAATTGATGAAGAGTATTCCAAAGGCAGAATGGGAAGAGCAACGACAGCGCACAGGTAGACAAATTAAATACATTTAAGTACACTATCGGTAAAATTTCACTTTACGCAGTCCGGTTCGCTCTACAGTTCTTTTGGTTTGATCACACCTTTATTGGACTAATGACATAAGACTGCGATCAATCAAGCTACACAGAAAGGTACAAATAAACATCAGAACAAACAAACTGTAAAATAGAAAATAAATAAGTAGTTCGCCGTCGCAGTTCAAAAAACGAAATAGGTCCAATCTCAAAGATAAAGTTGAAAATCTATTAGAGTTACAGATTGTTGTATCTTGATGTGCTGGTGTCTGTACGTCAAATTCATAGAAAAATATAAACGATCGATCCGGCAATATATTCATTTACATTGTAAATGTTCTAATTTTTAACCGACTTCCAAACAGGAAGAGGTCTTACGGGGATTACGATGCTGTTCAAGTATTTACGTCTGATAATCATAATCTCATGTGGATGTATGTTTTTTTAGTGTGGCACTGTCTGTTTATTTTAATAGGTTTAGTGTCCTCAAATGAAGACACAACTTTAATCGCCAATTTAGCTTGTTCCAATTTTATTCACGCCATGCATTAATTAATAAGCCTGTAAGTTCTAAGTAAAGTACCACCTGTTCCAGGTATCAAATGCAAAGCCCTGATGGACCTACTATTAGAACTGTCTGAAGAGAACGCGCTCACTGACAAGGAAATAAGGGAAGAAGTAGACACAGCTATAGTCGCCTCCTATGACACCACGTCCTGTCTCCTGGCGTATATTATGATGTTGCTGGGCACCTATCCTAAGGCACAGGAGAAGATGTATCAAGAGTGAGTTTATTTTATATTATAGGGGTAAGAAGAAAAGTGCTGTAAAGTTCTTCATCCCCCATAGAAGAGGGACCATCCTCCGACTAGGCGAGTTTGTGTCTGCTGGGTTAGTGCCGGGGCACACGGTGCGTTGCGACGCCGCACCGCAAAGATTTCGACGAATCGGCGGACACACGAACAGTGAAATTGAAGGCGATTCGTCGAAATCTTTACGGTGCGGCGCCACAACGCATCGTGTGCCCCGGCACTTACTGCTCGAAAGTTATTGTCGCTTTTTTATATTATTGGTCTGTGTTTTAGGTATTCAGATTGTTGATGTTAGATACTCTTTTGTGCTATAATAATAGCATTTATTTCGGCCAGCGCCCATAGTGTTAGTAACAATGATCTTAAAAACTACAGTTAGTAAACATAATACACAAATTAAACAGTATGAAGTTTCATCCAATGACGCAGCATTGGAGACTCCCATCTATCTGCGAATAAACTCAAGATAGTATTGGTACTGCCATGGAGACGAGCAAACAGAGAAGCGCTTCTTTTACTGATGATGGCACTGTATCTAGCACTTTTTGTGTTATGTTGCTCTAGTCTTTTTTTTTGTAATACTGCTACAAAAAATATAGTTTTTAATAAAGTACGAAGAAGTGCCTAATCATTTGAAAATACAACAGTGTTTCTTACTACTGCGTCTTGCTCAAATCTTGCAGGCGTTTACAATTATGGGTGACCCACCCCATTTCTTGCGTTTTATACCCAGGATCCTCCGACCACCGGATACTGGTGACTTTCATTTACTACGTAACAATTAACTTTTCTGTCATTATTTCTTTTTAACTAATTCACCTAAGTATCTAAGTAAAACATGTTATAGTCGCATTTATGTATTTCTTCAGACAAATTCATGTTTTGCAGATTCCTCAGTACAGACACATTTGAACTGAGGGCCCTAGAAATACCGCCATAAATCTGTAATGTCACATTCTACAGATTTGGGAATTTCTTAAAATCTTTAAGAAATTCTTAACTAAATTCCTGAATAAAAATTATGAACCCAGAGATAGGACTTACTGAGATTTAGGGTATGCCACTTTATGCACGCGTCTGGATTGAGGGCCCAAGTTATTTAATCATAACATTTTTAATTCACGTTTAAGAAATTCGTGGCCCTATGCTTTAAGTTTTAACTATTTTTAACTAATTTCCCTATGAGTCTTATTTCGTTTGGCAAGGTTTAAAAAAATGGGCAATCCAGATGCACATTTACGTACTAGAGAAGCTATTTCAAACAAATTATGTGGGCGCACTTGATGACAGCGGGGCAGGCGGGGGGGTGTCATGTTCTCATAGATTACTATCAATGCGTGCAGATGCGACATAATGTTATTATTCTGCCTAGTTGATATTGTACGTGTGTACTTACTCAGAAAATAAATTAAATGTAGTTAAACTGTAACAATATTGTAATTTCCTTAAATAATTTAAGTTGTGTTAGTTTCTGCAGTTTGTTAAAGACAATATGTAGTTATAATTACTGGTGAAAAGTCACTCCTTGACTTTTACTTATATTTTTTTAATTATTTCTACAGTATCTAAATGCACACGAAGGCATATTTTAGACAAGAAAACTTCACTCAAATGTGTCACGTCGCAGCAACCGCTCGGCATAGACTAAATGAGCTGGAGTCCACTCGCTCTACCGTGTGTTACAAAAAATCGAGTTGAGACGTATCCTCTAGTACGTAGTACATTATACCTCAATGACCTTGAACCGTGTTGAAAATCTATTACAGAAACCTGATAGATTTATAGTTGCTTGAAGGCGTCTGTACGATGCGATCGGCTGCCACATTTCAAAACCTAGTAAGGGACATTTTATACAAAGTAATCTTGCCATCTTAGTTAGTCCCCACAAAATACAAAAACAGCAGCATTTAAAACTTACTGAAAGCGTCGATACCTAGTAAGTGCATAATACACTCCCTCTTCACCACTAAAACTTAGTAACTACCTACCAGTTACTCACTATTTAAAACCAATTCAAAATTCTGGATTTGACCTGAAGCGCGCCTTCAGCGGCTTCTCAAAATATAGAAGGTGCAGAGCAACCGGGGCGATAGTTGTTAGGAGAGCGGAATAAAAACTCGAAACTATGTTAAAACTATATACATGAAAATCTATATACAATTCACAAATTTTATAATGTCTTCAGAAAATATTTATAAAACGAAATTATCAGAATGCGACATGAAAAGATTTTTTATCAAGAGAAGTGACAGACAAAGAAAAGTCAAAAAATAGAGTGCCGCAGCACCGGCCAGCAACATACGTATGCCGCCTCCTTGATCGCGGCCTCGCGGCACTACAGACCTATTTCGTTCATGCGGTCTCCTGAAAAATTTAGTTTCGAGCCTTTACTAGGTTTTGAAATGGGGCAGCCGCGATGTACGATTTGATTTGGGTGACATCATATAATTATTTAGTACGTAGTGTACGGTATAGATGTCGCTAAAAGATACTTCACAATGAATAGACAGAATTTAATAGATGTGACATGGGCCTTAAACATATCTGGCGAAATGTGGGTATACTATGTGATACACTTCTGCGTAATCCTTCAGGAATTACAGGTGTGATGTAATGTGTCAATTGTCGTTATAGATTGCAAGAAATATTCGAAGGCACAGACAGAGATGTGACTAAAGATGACCTGCCTAAGATGGTATACACGGATGCTGTCATCAAGGAGACCTTAAGACTGTACCCTACCGGGCCGGTGGGACTCAGATACGTAGAGAAAGATGTTCAGCTGAGTAAGTAACTTTTATTTTGCCTTTTAACAAAAAAACTTTGCCCCAGACTATAGGAATGTCTACTGTATCGTGGGTGCGTTTACAAAGATTGAAACTCACAAACAACCCGACCTGGAACAACTACCCGTTGAACTAGCGACACGCAGCGCAGCAGCCAATCGCTCAGCCAGTGAACCCAACATTGAATACACCTGTTTTGCTTCGGAGGCCGAGGGTTAGGCGGTGAGAGTTTCCATCGACCGGACACAAATCCAGAGTTTGGCATGGTATAAAGAAATTCCTGATAATTATAATAATAATAATTATAATATTTTATTTCATTACAAAATGATACCCTAAATGATAATTGTAAAAACTCAATAACCCTTAACGCGACCTCGGAGTCGACCCCGAATTTATCTAACTTCTTGCCAAAACTGAATGTATGGATCTAGTTGCAATTAAAGACATGCATCAAATTGCTATAAGGAAATGGTTAGGAGTTATATTGTAAATATAACTCCAATTGGAAACCTGTCAAACTATTTCGCGAAAATTCTATTACGTTATTCTTTATATTATTTGTTCTATTTATAGCTTATTTATGAGAAAATTGTTGTCAAACTTTAACAACATTAATGGATTATCATGCTTTCACACCAGTATATTATTTTCTAGCTGTACAACTACACGCACAGACACACAAATCGAGCACATCGTGCTCCTGAAACTGTCAAACTTTACCAATCAACATTGATCCTAATGCTTTAGAAATAAAATAGAAAATCTATTAAAGAAATTTGTCATTTTTAGTAGCTTTAAGTGCTGGTATACTTTTGGAGCGTGACGAAGAACGGAATTGACACCTCAGAATTGATTTCTTAATACAATTTCGAGCGACATTTTCAAAAAAATATGCACCAACAGCGTCCTCTTGTCAAAATCATCTGTCATTTCTGCACCAAAGTTACAGCATAACTTAGCCAATCATTCAACATTATCACCCGCCATTTTCAGAGAACTACACAATGCGCGCGGGCAGTCAATGTGCGCTGTTTATCTACGGGATCCACTACCATGAAAGTTGGGGCCCTGACGTCAGCGAGTTCAAACCAGAGCGATGGCTGAATCCCAACAACCTGCCCAACCAAAATATGTTCGCCGGATTCAGTATTGGAAAGAGGGCCTGTATGGGTAGGTGTCTAAAAGACAATGCCTCATTATTACAATGATGATTTATTCTGTAATTTGTATAACAATCTTAAAAATTATGTCAGAATTTAATGACGCAGAGGTCAGTCTTTATAAGTTCGAGACCACACAGATCTTTCAAATGGAAAAAACCTCTTAGCATCCGTACGAAATGATACACGTCACTATAATTAAGTAATGATGCGATTGGCTGTTGATAATTCATTTAACCAATCGCAGTACCTACTTGGTTTACGTTTAATTTTGACACGTTGATAATATAATAATTTATGTCCCACAAATCCAGTTCAATTTGGGATAGATTGTCATAAGCTAACGAAAAATTTAATTAGTCAATCATGTTCTAAGCTGTTTGTTGAAATATATCACCAACCTATGGAGACTAAATAACAAGAAATAGTGCTGACTTGACAGTAATTTCACGTGTTTTTTTTTGCAGGAAGGACATTCGCAACACTATCAATGAAAACTACGCTGTCACATGTACTCCGCAAGTTCAAGATAACAGCTGACATTGATGAACTAAGACTTAAAATAGACTTCCTACTCAAACCTGTCTCAGGATCTTTGGTCAGTTTGGAAAGAAGGAATTAGTTGTTTAGATTTGTTGTTTAAGTACCTACCCATATTATACATTATAAAGGGTGTAAAAATACCCTTAACGAAGTCAAAAGGCACTTGTTCTCCCTGTCACTGCGATATTTTTTATGTTCTAGACCATTCCTAGGAACTCCTAGAGGGATATGAATATAAGTGGGTATAAATAGGAAAGAATTTTCTTTCAACTCTTAACCGTTGAGGAGTTGAACCTTTCATCATCATCAGCGAATTCACATGATATTACGATGGTCAGACGCAAATACTTAAACAGCTTTAGAAAATATATGAAAAACATAATTTGTGACTATACAATTTGAGGGTTGCCCTTGATTTCCCTGGGATCCCATCATCAGATCCTGATTTGGTGACAATGGCACCACCTCGGGAGTATACCTTTTCGAACACAAAAATAATAAAAAAAAAAAAAACATACAGACGAATTGAGAACCTTATTTTTGAGAAGTCGGTTAACTAAGAAACTCTACGCATAAATAATTTATAATTATTGCTGGGATACATATGACTTTTTTAGGGTTTAATCTGACGGTTTACGATAGGAATCAATCTAAAGCACTCAAAACATTGTGCAAGTTAGGTACAACATTATAACATAATGTGCAAAAATTGGATCTTTGCCCTCCAATATCTTTAAAGGTAAATATAAAGTATGTTCTAGGCAGTCGCTCCATGTAAAATACTGGCTACATGTAAAATATTCAGCTGCATCCGGTTAGACTGGAAGCCGACCCTAACATAGTTGGGAAAAGGCTAGGCAGATGATGATAAAGTATGTTCTAGAATAAAAAAAAATATCGCAATGACAGAGAGATCTAGTGCCAAGCTAGTTTTGGACGGGCCTGAATCTTTGTTGATGGATTTAGAGTTTAGAGAGAAAGCTCTTTGATTCTTATCAATGGCATTCATTGGCAAAATGTGGGTATACTGCTAAGGTCTTCGGTTCGATTCTCAGATCAGGTAAATGATATTCGTTTTTTACATCAAGACTTTTCCAGTAGCAGCCACGGAGCTTGGATTTGTGCCCGGTAGATCGCAATAGGAGACCCTATTGTGATCTACCCTTTACCAAAATGGAACAGGCGTGATTATGCTATGTTATCTGGGTGTACTATTATTATGTACTCTTTTTTTTTTTTGGTGGGTGGAAAATCATCAAATAACCCCTTATGCTCTTGGGCAGAGCGAAAGGGAGTGTCAGACTTCTACTGACTAAAAACCACCCATGTTCGTTTTTAGCCCTTCATGTCGAGGCCGCGGTATCTCTTGCGTACAACGGCGACGGGATAATTATGTACTCTGTGCAAACATTCGGAGAAAAAAATCATGATGTATCTTTTGTTTAATTTAAGAACAAATAAATGTATAGATTTAATATTAAAGATGTCTATTTTATTTATAAGATTTCATATGTCCAAATGCAAAAACGAAACTGTTTTAGGATTAAATTACTCGTAGGATACCTACATAGCGCAGCCCCCGCAGAATAAAATGATAACTGCCATTACCATAGTTTTATTGTTATGCCATATTTGAAACCTACGGACCCTAATACATCTACTCAATTTTTTTTTGTGATTTTTCTCCTCTAATCCACAAAGTTATATGATAATACAATAATATTCACATTCATACTACTTTTTCCCAGAACAGATGCGTACTAGAAAAAAAAGATAGTATAATGATAGTGAAACAGTTTCTTTACAAAAATGTGACAATAACTTTTGCAATTATATTCTCGGAAAAACTAATCGGCGAAATATTGATGAACGCCATTATTATTTTTTAATACCCCAGAATAAAGTTCATGGTTGTATTACCGAATAATGCATGTCCAATATTAACGAGAATAAAATTGTAATGGATTATGTTTTCCGTCTATTTGGCCTACATTATTCGTTGAATATTATTGTAATGCACTATAGCAATACTTACAGTATTTTAAAAGTAACGAGAATAAAATGATAAGTGTATATTAGTCAATTAAGACAGCAGTTAAATGCTACTAACGTTTTAATTTCTTCAGTTTGCATAACCTAATTAAAACTATTTTTAAACATTTTATAAGGTTAAAAAATTAGCTACCACTGAGCCTTTTTTTGATCTCTCTACGTCTATTGCTTGGCAAGTTATAGTAAAAAAACAGTTTTTTATTTTTCCTGAAAAGTTGTGTTTTTGCAGTTATCATTTTTTTCTCCGGGGACGGCGATAGGGTAGTTGACTATAAAAATCTAATCAGTCCGTCAGATAGATTTCCAAAAAATATCGGACACAACAACAAAATTTGAAGACGATACAGTGCTTTGAAAAGTCACGTGACGTCACAGTTTGGTACGTTTTTTACCAGAAAGTGACGTCACAACCCCCCACTCATGATCTTTGACACGTTTTATTTTCGTCATTTTTAGGGTTCCGTAGTCAATATGGAACCCTAACGGTACGCGTACACCAAATCCGTCATCGGCCGAAGTATGCTCGGGCGTCATGGGCCGATCAAATAAAACGTAAGTAAATGGAAGAGAGCGCATACACTGCTACTACCGACGCCGTCCGATGACGCCCGAAAACGGACGAATCGGTTTTAGTGTACGCGTACCGTTATAGTTTCGCCATGTCCGTCTCTCTGTCCGTCAGCACTATATCTCAAAGACTCTTGGTACTAGAAAGCTGTAATTTAGCATGAATATACAAATGAATTACGCCGACAAAGCGCTAAAGTAAAATATTGAAAAAATATTTTTTAGGGTATCGCCAGTACACATAAAAGTGAGGACGTTATTTTTTTTCTAGCGAAATCCATTGTGTAGGATGTCGTTGGATAGATCTTTAAAAATATTTAAGTTTTCTCAAACAGTTTTTCGATTAAGGGATTCGTTTGTGAAATATTAAGCTTTAAAGTGAAAATTTAAAGCTTAATATTTCACAAAGCTTAAAATTTGTTAGACTTACGTCTGGCAACCTAAACCAACCTATACGGGATGTGTTTGGGCGTGTGAAAACATTCATGGTAGTAGCATATAATTATAACGAAAATAAAAGGAAAACGATCACAGCTAAGTAGGCTTTACAAGTTTACGAGTAATAGTCGACCAACTTATAAAATGTACAATGGGACAAGCATGTACAGTTGTACTTCTGTCTAATAGTCCTTAAAAAAAAGAAAGAAAAAAAAATAATTGTAATTTCGTAGGTCATAGGTTATAAAAGCACCCCGCTTTTGAAAAACCTATGACGGTAAACATTATTATTTCTTTAAATTAATATTCTTGTCATGTTTCAAGTAAATTGATTCATGCATATTGATTTTTCATACAAACTTTAAAACCATTTAGCTGTCATCGTGTGTGGATGTGGGAGTACAACTCCCACATCCACACACGATGGATGACCTAGGCATTTCTATTTCTTTCATTACAATAAATCTATTGATATGTAGTTTGTTCGCATCGAAACCCGGGTTTAAAATGTCACCATATCATTTGTGTAGTAGTATTGTTGGTAAACAAAAGATATGGAATATTACTGTGGTATATTTTTGTAATCTACTTAACAAGTTCTAGGCGATAATTATATTTTTCATTGAAACAATGAAAACAAATTAAAAGTTATTTTTATTTCTCAACCATGCCACCCTATTATGTTTTTTGGTTTTTTCACTAGCCTATGTCACCCGGGATAACACAGAGAATCAAATATCGGTTTAGGGGTTTAGAAGTTATGGTGGAATAAAGAAACTCACAAACAAACATACATACATGAACGCTAAAAACATAACACTCTTTCATAAGCTTCATTATAAGTGAAATCAAAATTAAAGTAAATGAGGAGCTCATTTTTTATTAAATTTATGGAAGATCTATTTCTGTCGGCCTGCCACTTTGCATTCATGACAGAAAAAACAAAGATGTAGTGATGTTAAACACAGTATTTTTTATACTGTTTTTTTAAAAACAATATAAAGCAAAAACAGTTTAATCGGTGGATTATACTGTTTTTTCACTATATTATACTTTCATGTGGTGACACGGGCCCAGTGCGGGTTGGTAGATGTTGCATGTCTTCGAATTTTTTGGGTCTAAGACATGCCAGTGTCCGCATGATATTTTCCTTCACCGTTTTGAGAGCATTCGTAACTAAATAAATTACACAAAGTAATGCGCCTGACTGGGTTCGAACCCACGACTCACTGTTCGTAATTAAGTCGGGGCCGCCACCACTGGGCCGCCACTGCTCTCAGATCACGGATAAACTGAAGTTATTGCAGGTGGGTGTTTATGAGCAGACGAATCGGTCTACACTATTATCTTGTCTGTTTTTTGCGCTCATGGCAGTACCGGTCGATTATATTAATAAAAACATATCCCGTTTTTAGTGATAATAATAATGTTAGTGACAAGGTCAGTTTAAAAGATTATAATCTGTTTTATTTTCAACCCACGACGCAAAAACGAGCTCCTGGTGTTATAATAAGTTTGACGTGTCTGCGTGTGTGTGTGTGACTGTTTGTGGCACCGTAGCGCCCGAACGCAGGAACCCATTATAATTTTGTTTTTTTTATCATTGTTCATAACAGGTTGTCAGATTGCAAATTATCGTAAAATTATATGGTTTTTTTTTTCTAAAATTCACTTTATTAATATTAGTAACCTTGAAATCTTCCACATTCGCGTTTTTTTTTATTTACCTATTCTTTGAATAACTTAATTGAATGTCACGCCAATAATTCAAAGAAGATGTAAAAAAACATTATTAAAACGATTGTTATGACTTACAAGTTTTTTGACGTCACATTCCTAAAAAAATAAACTACCGCACCAACAGAGTTCCGTATCTTTACATAAATGAAATTGATCTTCATCGCCTGACCTTTTTGACCTGACCTGACTAAAACCTACCATGTACCTTCTTAGCCCTTTGTGTTTTAGGGCCGCGGTAATTTACCATCCTAATCTAAGCAAATATTATTATGATGAGGTGCCTAAAAGTTTGATAATTTATGTGTGTGAATATATAAGTAGAGGACAATCGTTGGAACTACTGATCCGATTTAAAAATTCTTGCACTTACGGCAATCTACACTATGTTCGAGTGTTATAGGCTACATTTTGAACGTTCCCGGGGTTATTTCTAAGTTGGGTAATCGAGGTAACCCTCAAATATAAGAACTTATTACGTTTTCCATATATTATTTTAGAAAAGAAAGAAGAAAAAAGAAAGAAAGAATATTATATATATACATATGCAGGGTGGTGCCGACAATACGACAATAAATGAAACCACTAGTAGTTCTAGTTCATAGAAACATTATTAAACTATCAAATAAATCTTAACTCCAAAATAAAAATAAAAAAACAATAAAACTAAGTAGCATAAAACTGTAAACGAAATACATTACAATTTAAAAACAAATATTGGTTTACTAACCTTAGAAATAATTTGCACCGATTGACGTGTGGAAATAAAATGTAACAAACGAATTTGGCAAAGATATTTAGGTAGGTTATTGTCGTATCGTCGGCACCACGACGGTGTTAGGATTTATTTGATAGTTTAAAAATGGTCCTATGAACTAGAACCACCAGTGGTTTCATTTATTGTCGTATTGTCGGCACCACAGAACAGATAATTATCTGTTCTGTGGTCGGCACCACTCTGTATATATATTTTCTAATGCTGTCCTTATATTTGCGTCTAATAATCGCTGATGATGGAACGTACAACTCCTCAACGAAACGAGTTGAACGAATTTTTTTTTCAAAATTATACGTGTTTACTTATGGACCGATTCCGAGTTATATTCTTTCAGACTATTAGGTTAACCTGAATATAGAAGGTAATTGTCATAAAACGACTTCATCATCATCATCATTCTCTTGCCCTTATCCCAATTCATTTGGGATAAAACGACTTCAAAAAAATATTTAACAATTCGTCAGAATATTTTTTCTATAATTCGTTATATTATGTTCACAGATTATTCGAAGACGCCTGAACTGATTTGCAAAATTATTTTGTTTCAAAGGGACTATACAATGTTTCATACTTCAGAGGACGTCGATCGGTTTTTAAAAAATCAACAAAAATCTAAAATGTTGGGGAAAAGCCTATACCATAACAATGCCTTTTAAAATAAATGCATAGTAAATATTAGTTTAAGATATTACAACTAAAACCGGGCAAGTACATGTCGGACCACGCACATTGTAGGGTTCCGTAGTTGCCCTTCAAAATATATGTGAACTAACTAAACTGATCAACCACCCTGCCTACCTGCCTCTGAACGACGATTTTATTGTAAAAATAAACAAACTTACATTTACAGTTTTAAGACCTGTGCTCCCATACACTATGTATAGGGAAATATTTTATACAAGTACATTTTATAAGTTGGTCGACTATTACTCGTAAACTTGTAAAGCCTAATTAGCTGTGATAGTTTTCCTTTTAATTTCGTTATAATTATGTACTACTACCATGATTTTTTTCAAATGTTGGTTTACGGTTAGGACTAATTTGAGCCGAAAATAAAATGTAACAAACGAATTTGGCGAGGATATTTAGGTAGATTAGTGTCGTATCGTCGGCACCACGACGGTGTTAGGATTTATTTGATAGTTTAAATATGTTTCTTTATACTAGAACTACCAGTGGTTTAATTTATTGTCGTATCGTCGGCACCAGCCTGTATAAGTCAAACTCAAACTCAAACTCAAAGCATTTATTTCAATTAAACCTTTACAGGCATTTTTGAATGTCAGAAGAACAATTCATAAAACAAAACTAAACTACGAGTGCAATACGTCATCCCGAAAGCCACCACGCCGAGCCACACGCCGCCGAATGCCCGCAACAACGAACACTGCGAGCACGAAAGCACGCAGCGACGCACACCGCAACAACGAATGCACGTAAGTATATACGGTACTTCTTTTTTGTTTAATTGTCAGTCGGTCTGTCTGTCTATCTGCATTCAGCATATAAAGCAGTTATTTTGAAATTACAAACAGACACATCTTTTTATTTATTTGTATAGATGTAAAGAAGTCAGATACAACGTGCCGAAGGCTATGTAGTTTTCATGTATAAAGTTAATGCTTCACGCCATTTCTTAATCAATACGTTGCTTACAGCCATCCAAAGATGATCGGTCTCATATTATTTAGTGTATTATCGTGCCTGTGCACTCTTTGGGCATGGATGGTGTATGTCAAAGATGGGCAACACAAACTGCCCCCTATGTACCCTGGAATTTTGCCCGTTGTTGGACATGTACATTTGCTGATTGGTGATGGTTTAAGTAAGTGTTTTCTTTTTTTATTTGAAAAAAATACCATAGGGCAAAGAAAACCGATTTTGCCCTTTAACTAGAATTTATTAGCACAGGGTCATAATCGACCACGGGGGGGGGAGGCAAATAAGTTTTCTAATTGTCTAGTGTCTGGCACAAGGTATTGTTGAGTGTTTCCATTTGGAATCTCTCCACAGTAAGAGCCAGGACTCTGGATTTATGCTCTTCATTTTTTTATTTAGATTTTGTCGTTGCCCATAGAATTTTTTGTTGCATATTTGTATGGCCTATAGAATTACTTGCATATTTTATTAAAAAATGTGATTTTCTTATTTAAAAGTTATTTACCAAGTCTAACACCACGATATTGTTTGGTTAATGCCTTACCTGGTGTCACAGTTTTGTGCCCCCCTTAGGTCTTTGTGTTTTCTTTACATCAGAAATATATCTAAGGCATGCTAGTTTGGCTGCGGGTTGTTCGCAGATACCGCGGCCTCGACATGAAGGGCTAAGAAGGAACATGGGTGATTTTTAGTCAGTAGAAGTCTGACACTCTTTTTCGCTCTGCCCATGAGCGGGAGGGGTTATTTGATGATTTCACACCCCCCCAAAAAAAAAAAAAAAAGCCATGCTAGTTTCCCCGTGGGG
Organism: Diarsia brunnea; assembly: GCA_949774965.1. Taxonomy (NCBI): domain Eukaryota; kingdom Metazoa; phylum Arthropoda; class Insecta; order Lepidoptera; family Noctuidae; genus Diarsia; species Diarsia brunnea. The sequence continues at coordinate 8,534,845 of OX459019.1, read as the reverse complement.
GCTGCGGGTTGTTCGAAAGAAATACCGCGGCCTGACACAAAGGGCTACGAAGGAACATGGGTGATTTTTAGTCAGTAGAAGTCTGACACTCTTTTTCGCTCTGCCCAAGAGCGGGAGGGGTTATTTGATGATTTCACACCCCCCCAAAAAAAAAAAAAAGGCATGCTAGTTTCCCCGTGGGGGCTGCGGGTTTTTCGAAAGAAATACCGCGGCCTGACACAAAGGGCTACGAAGGAACATGGGTGGTTTTAGTCAGTAGAATGACACTCCCTACCGCTCTGCCCAGAGAGGGAGGAGTCATTTGATGATTTTCTACCCTCCAAAAAAAAATGCATGCTTGATTTCCTCACGAGGTTTTCGTTCACTAAGCAAGTGACAATTAAAACTGATAGGTGCGAATGTTAAAATATGATGAGTAACACAGATTAATTTAACATTTCTTTTTTGTCAGGTTTATGGCGTACTGCAAAAAATGTTGCCGTGGAAGCTATGAAACACGGCGGAGTGGTCACTTTGATATTTGGATACAGGGTTTACTACAGTAAGTTTTTATAACCCTCTTTAAAAACCATTAATGTTGCTTATACAGGGAGAAATGTGTTGAGTGGAATAATTCATATAAAATAATAACAATAACATATAAGTAGTATTATTGTTGTGTTGTTATCGGTATACGCAGCATTCACCATAGGATGACAACATAATGTTCTCAAATGTTCATCATCATCATCAGCCTATAATGTTCCCACTGCAGGGACTCAGGCCTCCTCCCTAGGAGAGGAATGGGCTATAATCCACCACGCGGGCCCAGTGCGGGTTGGTAGATGTCACATATCTTCGATTTTTTTGGTTCTAAGACATGCCGGTTTCCTCACGATGTTTTCCTTCACCGTTTTGAGAGCAGTAAATTACACAAAGTGATGCGCCTGCCTGGGTTCGAACCCACGACTTACTGTTCGTAAGTCGAGGCCGCAACCACTGGGCCACCTCTGCTCTCTGCTCAAATGTCCTTAGCACAAAATTAAATTTCAGTAATTTAAATTGTAATTAATTTATTGTTTGTCATCTAGATGCAATGTCAGTACTATAATAATGGCACTACTGTATATTGTTGTCTAATTTCAAATACATTTCTAACGTTGTAGTTATTATTAGTCACTGGTATTCAACTGTATCCGACTGGAAGCTGACCCCAACATAGTTGGGAAAAGTCTCGGCAGCAAAAAATTCCGAAATACTGTAATATGCTTTGTTCACTAGTAAAACTTTTAACCGTTTCTTAAATAGGTTCACGTTCAATTCCTTGATGGACCGTGGTAAATGATTAAAAATAACTGGGGCCATGCAAAACACGCTTTTATTCATTAAAACTGTGTGGGACCTTCTTATGCACAAACAACTGTTATCCCTTCGGCTTCGGTTATTAGTGTCCGACATTTTTTTTAAATAATTTAGGATTGGTCATTACAAATACAGCAACCTCAAAAATATATAAAGATGGAAGAGTCAATATTTTAAATTTAATAAATAATGGTTTACTTACATGTGTCTGTGACCTGTAATCCAAACATTGTTCTGGTGCACTTTTTCTGCTCTTTAAAGATTATTTCTCTATTGGTTGAATTACCCCAAAAAATTACACCATATCTCAGAGCGGAATCCACCAAGCCATAATACGCTGTGACTAAAGCGTCCACACTCATCACTGAGGTAAGTTTGTACAGGGCATAGGCAGACTTACTAATTCGTTTGATTAGCTCTTCCGTGTGTGTTTTTCAATCTAATTTATTATCAATTGTTAAACTTAGAAATTTTGATGTGTTTACTTGTGTTATGCGTTGCCTGTCATAGTAAATACTCATATTTGTGTTTGAACGTTGGTTAAACATCGTCAATTTCGTCTTTTCAATATTTATCTTTAAGTTATTAATAACTAACCATTGTACTATGGACGTTATTGTCTTGGAGATTTCGTCGTTGTAAGTTTCTGCGTTTGTTTAATGGTCACAGTACTGTCATCGGCAAATAGTGACATAGGATGACTTGTAACTTTCGGCATGTCATTTATATAGATTATGAATAAAGGAGGCCCCAAAACACTGCCCTGGGGTACGCCATATGTAAGTGTTCGAAGATCAGATTTATACATTCTTTCACATTTAGATTTAAAATCTATTTCAGATACTTCGACGTACTGTTTCCTGTTCCTTAAATAAGATTCTATTAAATTCAGGACATTCCCTCTAATGCCGTAAGCGTCTAATTTACTTAATAAAATGTTATGGTCCACATAGTCAAATGCTTGAGTCATGTCACAATATATTGAGCACACAGGTATTCTGTTGTCAACATTAGTATAAACATTATTTAAAAAGTCGTAGATGGCTAAATTGATAGTTTTACCTTTTCGAAAACCTTTTTGTTCTTCTGTCAAAATGTTTTGTTTTTCCAGGTATTTATAAATCTGAGCATAAATGTATTTTTCAAATATCTTAGATATTACTGAAACAAGCGCAATAGGTCTATAAGAGTCCACGCATTCGTTATCATTTTTCTTAAATAATAGTTAAACCACAGTTGTCTTTAGGTTAGTTGGATAAATACCGTGTGTTATGCACAGATTGAGAATATAACTCAAATATCCACATAAGAACTCTGAGACGTACTTGATTACTTTGGTAGAAATTCCATCATTTCCAACACTACCGGTGTTTTTAAAGACCTAATAATGGTTTTGTTTTGATGTCATTTTCATTACTTGGTGCCATAAACATTGAATTATTCGACTTTGATATATTTAATGTCACTTGTTTTGCTATCTCATACGGCTGTGATACCTTTTTATTTCCAATTATAATATTTCTAATTGAGTTTTTATTCGGCATATTCATCTTTGTTTGATTAATGATTTCCCATGTTGCTTTCGACTTGTTAGATGATGATTTAATTTTATAGCTGTTCTGAGCACGTTCTGTTAATTTAATTATTTATTTAAATATTGCGGTATATTTTTTGAATTCGTGTTTGGTTTTCTCATTGCGTTCCAGACGGTAACGCCACAGAAGTTTTCTCTTATTTTTACTGCATGTTTTAATTCTCCGCGATACCCATTGTGGTGTCTTGTGTACACTTAATTGTATCCGTTTTAATGGAAAACATAAATTATACGTAAGGGTAAATGCAACGGCGGATCCAGGGGGGGGGTCATGGGGGTCATGACCCCCCCCTGAGCTGGTTCCAGGACTTAGGTGGACCACTTGAACATAATGATTTTATTTATATATTTTGTCACCATACAGATTTTATGTAACTACATACCTTCAATATTTAATTAATTTAATATAATAACTTTCTATGATCGCAAACATTTGGGAACGAACGCATCGAAAATTTGAATTTTACCCCTGATGTACTTAATTTGTTTTAGCGAAGCGTTTCCATGCCAAAAAGCGAATATAGTAATGATGACATTAAAACAACTAGCTACCGACTATATATTATTACTAGATAACACTCCAGTTTCTGTCATTGTAAATGAATATCGGCTGTGGATGGTGAAGTGGCAGGCGTGGCAGCGGAGCCAGGACATACCGCAGTCGATTTCTGATCTTATTTTAAATTGTGACATCGATAAGATTTTTTTTATGTATTATGGCTACACTACCTGTCAGTGTAGCGACAGCAGAAAGGTCTTTCTCTACGTTGCGCAGAATTAAATCATGGCTAAGATCTTCAATGGTTGAAGATCGCCTAACCAGACTGGCACTTCTCCACGTTCATAAAAACGTACCCATTGACGTAAATGACGTAATAACGCGTTTCGGGAGAAGACGTAAAAGAAATATTGATTTTGTTATTTAAAGATATGTATTTTGTCTCTTTCTATTTTGTTTGTTGAAAACCCTTGTCGTACCACCTCTTCACTTTTGCGGGGTTTTGCGTCATACCCCTCGAAATACCTCTAGCTGTTATGACAAATCATTCACCACGATTATGGAATATAAATAGGCTGCCTCATTCCGTGCGTGATAGTGCTTCTCTGGATGTCTTCAAGAGAAGATGGCAATATGTACGTGTATATGTACGAGTTATTATGACGTGTTAAGTTTTTGAAGTGTACAATAAAGAATAAATATTTTTAAGTACAGCTACATTAATAAAATACCTACTTTTTACTTGTATCTATTGTTATCAAAATTAAATTATAAGTTCTTGACTTAACCACGACTATGTGACCCCCTCCTGGCGCCAAAGCTGGATCCGCCCTTGGGTAAATGTCTCCAGAAATAGATTATAGGCTGTATTCGGATCGTCAAAACTATATATTACCGATAAAGAAACATTTTGTAAACATTCCCGGAATTTATTCATATTTTCTTGATTGTAGTCGCGGCGTTTAACATACCAATGCTTTAAAACATAAATCCTTTTCACCGGACACTTGAGAATTTGACAGGAGTGGTCAGATAAAGCAAAATCGATTACGTCATATTTACATTTTTTTACCAAAGTTATGCGCAAAATGGTCTATACATGTTTTACTGGATAGTCTGGTTGGCTGATTAATTACTAATTTAAAATTAAAGTTAAGCAAGAGACATTCTAAATCTAGTGTTGTATTATTACGCTTCAAAGTGTCAATGTTCAAGTCACCGCATATTACAATATTTCGTTTATTTTTTTTTGTCATAAACTGGCATAATTTACACAGTCGTTCAAAAAAAGTTGTTAAATTATTTACATTTGGAACTCTATAAATGCATATTACAACAGTGTCAGTCTGAATGAGTTCATTAACACAACATTCAAAAGTGCTACTTATTTCTAAGTTCCTAACTTCAGGAATTTCCTTCCAATAGTGTCCTTTTCTTATCAAGATACTTGCTCCACCTCTTTTAGAGTCTGTTCTACTGAAACATGTAGCCAGATTGTAGTTTGCGATTGTCAGAAACTGTTCATACCTAGCCATCATGAAATGCTCGGTTATGCAAATTACATCAATGTTAATATTCTTCACCATAAGTTCTTCTAAGCACACGGATAGTGCGTCAGATTTATTTAGCAATCCTGCAATGTTTTGATGTAGTATATTTAAGTAGTTATCATAGAAAAAACTGGGTGTTTATACGTTCTTCACTGGGTGTTGTGTCAATGTCAATCATCTGCAAGTCATATTTTTTTACACCAGAGATAAAATCGTCAATATCTTTGAAGATTGTCTGCATTCCAAAATCGTTTAGAATTCCTGTTTGTTTAGTAAACATTGTATAATCATTTGCCAGATTCTTATTTGAGTCCAAGAAATACGCAAATTGATGAGACATTATATCTAGGTACAGCAAATTATTGAAGTGTTCTATTCTCCAATTATACATATTTGTGCGGTAACTATACTTATATGTCGGCGTACAGACTATAATGTTTGTATGGTTTACTTTTTGTAAGGTCGTTCTGATGTGGAGTGTCAGTTGAAGGTAGTCGTTCGTAGTTTTAAAGTCTTCCTCTCCTATTAAAATTATACAGAAGTCAATCATCGTAAATGTTTTTAATTTAGTTTCTATATCGCACATTAGTTGTTCTATGTTACAGTTTGTCTTAATATAATGGCATACGTTTTCCGAATGTTTGTGAAGAGTATTTTTGGCAGTATTAACTATGTCATTCTTGTTATTAGTACTTAAAATACATATTTTACTCTCTTTTCTGGACCTATACCCAACAGTGGGTGATTCCGGGCTGAAATGATGATGATGGTTTTTTTTTCTGGAGTTGTCTTATCACTGCTTGTTTTTTTCTCTATGGCATCGGGTGTTTTCATAACTTCTTTCTGTTTAGATATAAATGAAGAATCTGTTTGTGTCTGTTTGTTGTTTTTCGGATATTGCTTAGTTGGAGTTGACTTTTTCTGTTTTTTAATAGGTCTATGTGTAAGTTCAGTACGGCGGTTGTTTTTGCTTTGTAAAACAATATTGAGTTGCTTAAGGTCATGGTTTTCCAGAGACAGTGACTCGATTTCCTGGTGTGCACTGTTTAATTCTAGCTCAAGTTTGTCAATTCATTGTTTTAGCTTAGTTATGTGTTGATGCGCATCGTTAATATCATCACTAATCGATATATCAGGTAGACTGTTCACGGTGTCTTCGAATTTGTCATTTTGTGATTGGTTGATGACGGTATTTGAGTCAGATATAGTACGCTTTCGACGCATCGTGATGTTTTCGAAGAAATTCATTTTCGAATGTTATTGGTACCGTGTTTACCTCGCTCAAGTCGACCAGTATAATGAAATAATGTTAAAGACAATTTACTAACTTACAGAAAGAGTACATCGCCGGTGGGGTTTGAACCAGCGTCCAAATAAATGAAAGTCTGTGCGTCCGCCTATAGAGCCATTTGGTATCTGCAAGTTGTTGTCAAAATTATGTTTCTGTTTCTTCTGGTATCGAAGTGATAAAAATTCGTTATGATGACTCCTAGATTTAAACTTTTGACAGATAGTGTTTTCACTTTTTGTTTTAAATTTTATTGTTAAGTATATATGTTTTGTTTCACGTAATTGTCCATTGTATTATTATTGATATTTAATGTTTTAGATCACTAGAAACACTCAATCACAGGATAAGTGTAGTTTTGACAGGGTTCACTGTTCAGTTGATTGTAGCACTAAAACGTTTTTATTTATAAGAGTTTTTATGAGATAACACTTCCAGTTATTGTTTTCAATGTCTTTTTCAATATTTACATAAAAATACTATGAATTAACTATATTAACTATTTTTTATTGAGATTAATAACGGAGCACAATGACAACTTCTTCGTATGATGCGAAGGTATAGACAGTTGAAATTTTCACAGAATGTGTATTTCTCTTACCGCCTTAATAAAAAATAAAAAAAATGGGGCTAATGGCTTGATAGGGGTACCAAGATGGTGCGGAACCCTTCATGCGCGTGTCCGATTTTGTTTGAATTTGTTAATAATTAACACCTTATCCTTTTATCGTAGTGATAACAGATCCTGAGGACGCCCTAACAGCTGCAAACGCTTGTCTACAAAAACATTTCGCATACGACTATGCCAAGTCCTGGCTTGGAGAAGGATTGATCACATCTTCAGGTTAGTACGGTAAATCAATCATAATGCTGCCGTATGAACCGAATGGCGCAAAGTATATTTTTTTAAAGTGGAAAATCGCTTATCTAGCTTTTATGTCATTACTAGCTGATGCCCGCGGCTTCGTCCGCGTGGATGTCAGTTTGAAAACTTTATCTAAATGTTATCTTTAGGTGAAGTTTGGAAACGCCACCGAAAACTATTGACTCCTGCATTCAGCCTGCCAGTGATGCTCAGCTTTTTGGAGGTGTTCAACAGTCAGTCACGGAAATTGGTGGAGGGATTGAAAGTTCAAGTGGCCATGGGACCGTTTGATCACACTGAATATTTGAGGAGCAATGCTTTGGAAACCTTTTGCTGTAAGTCTGACATTTATTTATTATTTATTTAGACCTCGTGTCCAGACTTATACCGTGGATGTTTGAGTTTCTATAAGAAAATAGACAAAAGATTACTTTTTATTGTTGAATATGTTTCTCTCAAATGTGCAATAACTATTATTTACTTGGTCCGTTATGTTGTACATGTTTTCTAGAATAAATTAAGGATCTACTGCGGAGTTGGCTAATCTTAAGCTACCGCATTATCCGATGTTAGATCAGAAGAATCATCAGCTTAGCCTTTACTCATGTTGAGGTCGGCCTATCTGAGCTCTACAACCCTATAAATAAGCACAAAGTTAAAATTACCTGAAGAAAATTCTTCAGATAATTCTATGGTAATCTATCCACGGGCCAACCTAGACAAACGCTGCCTAACCTTGAAAATCTACCCGTGCGGCTGTTAATATTTAGCCACAAGCAGTACAGTATTCTTCATACTATATGTATGTACACACAGCTCTGACCGATACTAGAGAAGATGATTAAATATGGATTCATCATCAGCCTATGGCAGTCTACTGGATATAGGCTTCTTAAATTGCACGCCTCATAACTCGATTTAAGCCAGCTCTCATCTAGTTGCTTGCTACCACCCCACCTAGCCTGAAGGTGTCCCACCTTTATTTTTGTTGAATGGGAAATCATCAAATGTCTTCTCTCACTCCTCCTCCACTAAAACCACTCGTGTTTCTTCTTAGGTCGTTGTGTTCCGGGGCCACGATATCTCTTTCGAACAACCCGCAGCCCCGAGGGTCTCCCCCCTTACGCATAAATTTTATTAATTCGGCCGGACTTATAAACCAAATGATCTTACGCCTAATAAGACCCATGGCAAAGATTCCGTCCACCTATCGTTTGCATGGCAGACGATCGGTGGACGGAATCTAACGCTAGATTTAGAGAAAGCATATAATCAGATACCTGTCAGTCCGAGGACAATCCTAAGACCGCCATCACGTCGGGGTCACAAGTTTGAGGAGTATAACCAAAATTTTGGGGGCTATGAGGAACAGGGTGTAAAGTTCCTCATCCCCCATAGAAAAGGGAGGATCCTCCAACCAGACGGGTTTTGTGTCTGGTGGGCTAACTGCCCTTTTCTATGGGGATGACGAACTTTACACCCTGTTTCTCATAGCCCCCAAAAATTTAGGTTATAATTAATATTCTGTTAGACAATTTACAAAGTTTTTTCTTTTAGTGACTGCATTTGGAATAACTGGTTTCGAAGACTCGCATTTCATCGAAAAATACATGCACGCAGTAGATGAGATTCTAAGTGTAATAACTCGAAGGTTCCAGAAGTTTTGGTTGCAAAGTGATACAATATTTAAATTGTGCGGTCTTCAGAAACGGCATGACGAACTTGCGAAGATTCTGAATGATATGTCTGACAAGGTAACTTCTTCTTTATTTTGTTTAAATACACCCTAACCATTTTGGTTAATCCTAGAATGACAACATGTTGTCGTGGGTAACACTTATAAGTGGTTTTTTTTTTAATTGAATACCTACGTAGACATTTTTTCTTTTAGTTTATGTTTTTCAATTGTCTTTTTCTATGCTAGGTAATACAAAGGAAGAAATTGGCTAGATTAAACGGTGGATATACTCTGGGTAAGTACCACTTTAGCACGTATTGATTGAAAGGGAACATGGTTTGCTTTGTGAAATACTAGTAAAGGTTCTCTGCTAGGTTCTCTGGGTGTATTTCTTTTTTGTTTTTCTAATTCTGTTTAGTTCATTTAATTTTTCTTATTAATTTTTTAATTTTCGCCTTTTGTTGCTTAGCCCTTTATAGGGCAGAAGCAGTTTATGTTTACTTTTTAATTTTTTTTTTGTCCTTCCTAATTTAATATATTTGGTCCTGTGTGAAACCAATATTAAATGCTTTTTCTTTCAAAACATGGTACATTGCAAAGTGCATTCTACTTTAGTTTTCTTGCTTACTTCTTTTGTGCTGCATGCTCGTCGGAGAAAAGGAGCACATTGTATGGTGGCAACATATGAACAGAGCCCTATAAAGGGTTAATCGCTTCATAATATACAATACTGGTATTCAGCTGCACCCAGTTAGACTGGAAGCCGACGCCAACATAGTTTGGAAAAAGGCTTGGCAAATGATAAAAAAAATACTGCATAAATATAGTTACTTTCACTTTTGCATTACCTTCTGTGTACATTACCTTGTCGCAGTTGTTTCTGCTACTGATAAGTCATCAGAACAACAGTGTTCTTTGGGTAGTTGCTTCATCAGCTTTCAACCCTTTCCCCAACTATGTTGAGGTCAGCTTCCAATCTAATCAGACGCAGCTGAATTACAGTACCTTCCCTTTTTTTGTCACAGGAACAAAATACAAGCCTTTCCTGGACCTCCTTCTTGAGTTGTCAGAAGATAACGCTTTGACAGATAAGGAGATACGAGAAGAGGTGGACACCGCCATCGTGACCGGCTTCGATACGTCATCGAGCTTGCTGAGCTATATAATGATACTGCTGGGCACACATCCTGAAGTGCAGGACAAGATTTATCAAGAGTAAGTTCAGATTGGTCAGCACTCAGCATGACCATAAAATAAAGACAGAAATAAATTTTTATTTGTCGCAGATACATGACGTGACATTTTGCCAAAAAAAACAGTAAACATAGAGCGTATAAAAAAAAAAAAAAAAAAAAAAAAAAAAAACACACACATAGAGCGTATAACAAATATTTATTAATAGGTACCACAAAACGGAACAACAAAAACAAATTAACAGATAGCACGTCACAGTTGGTTCTGGTTGCGTCCTGTTTCATTGTTCTTCTTTGTATCAGGGGTCAAGTTACGGCAGGTGTGTAGCGTACCAAATTTGTCTTGGATGGAAAGGTAGAAGTCATTAGGAGTAGCATATATATGCCCGGTAGTGGGACGATCAGGGTTTGTAGTAATCAGTAACATTAAGCGCTATTCAAGTCAGATATAAATAAGAACTTTCCGTCGTAAATTTCTCAGTAGCAGAATTTCTTGTTCTTCTGTACGTATCGACAACTTTACGGAATTCGATCTGACGAACAAAACATCACAAATATTCTACTTTCAGGATAAAAGAAGTCTTCCCTGAAGACAGAGACGTTGAGAAGGAAGACCTGCAGAAGCTGGTCTATACCGAGGCGGTAATTAAGGAGAGTCTACGAATCTTCACCACTGGACCCGTTACCCTGAGATACGTCGACAAGGACGTCAGACTGAGTGAGTTTTTGACACATTACATTTTTGTGAGAAATAGGTGTTCAATAATAGCAGTGACAAAGTGTTGTTTTTTTAACGAATTTTAATAACGGTCCTGGCCAATAATTAATATACGCTGTTTAATTTATTAAAATAAGAAATTCACGTACACGTGATCAGACGGGCCGCGTCATAACAAGGGTGGTTCACACTTACCGATTATCGTTTGTGCAAAAAAGAAAATTACCTACCTATTTTACTATAGTTCCGGGTCGAGCCACATAAGTATAAAGTAGCAAAACGACAGCCTGCATATAGAGTCCCTGACCATGCCCGTTTAATCTCATAATGTTATTTTTTTACAAGAAAACTACACAATGCGTGCGGGCAGTCAATGCGTGATCCTGTTATTCGGGGCCCATAGGCAACCAGTATGGGGCAAGGATGCGGAACAGTTCAGACCGGAGCGATGGCTGGACCCCGGCATGCCTGCAAACCCTGGTGCCTTCGTCGGCTTTAGTCTGGGAAAACGATCATGTTTGGGTGAGTTTCTTAATATGGGTACGGGTAGTTGACAAAAAAAATCTAATTAGTCCGTCAGATAGATTTCCAAAAAATGTTGGACACGTATTTTTTCTTTTTTCACGTTAACAATAAATGAAGACAATTCAGTGCTTCAAAAAGTCGCGTGACGACACAGTTTGGTACATTTTTTACCAAAAAGTGACGTCACCAGCCTGGGTGGAAAATCATCAAATAACCCCTCCCGCTCTTGGGCAGAGCGGAAGGGAGTGTCAGACTTCTACCGACTAAAAACCACCCATGTTCCTTCTTAACCCAATGTCGAGGCCGCGGTATCTCTTGCGAAAAATCCGCAGCCCCGACGGGCGTCGGGCCTTGCGGGCCCCTTCCATGTTGCTGACATCTCTTTGAGGCGCGCGTTGAACCCGAACGCGCCGTCGACACGGCCTGTCGTCGTCATAAGACGGCCTTACCTACTCACGATCTTTGACACGTTTTGTTTTCGTCAATATTTATTCATTTGATAAAACAAAAAACACGTATCCAATATTTTTTAATAATCTAACAGACCGACTAAACAGAATCATATTTTTTTAGTCAGTCAACTACCCTAATTGTATGAGTCTGGGTGACGCTGCTTTTGCACCACGTGTAAGGCTAATCTGTTTCAACATCGGGACATGTAACCGGTTGAAGCTTGCATGGATCATGGAAAACTGAGTCAAGAAGTTAGGTTAGACTACCGTGTATGGGAGAGGTCATGGCGCCACCGCGCCGTTCTGATCGCTCCACGGGCCGAGACTTGAATAAGACTGGGAGCAAAGTGTAGTTCTGTTTGCGCACAAACTTGGGTACTATTATACGTTCGGCATACTAGACTTGTTGCGTTGGAAGACCTCCCGATAGGTGGACGAATGACCTAGTGAAGGTTGCGGGGATCCACCGGATGCGAGACGCGGGACTGGTCAATGCGACACTGGGAGGCTTATGTCCAGAAGAGGAGACGTCCACTTCTGGACATAGGCCTCCCTTTCGACTGAAATGGTGAATGATGATGATGATTGGGACATTTATTTGCATCGAGAGGTCACAAATAAAGGTGTTAAGCAAGGCGATGTCCAACCGCAAGCTTGAATGAGGCGATGAGGCGAGGTGGTAGTGACACAATTGAGCTGATAATAATTTTACAAGCTTTTATGTTCGTGTACCATGACCTTTACATAAAAACGGCCCCGAGGCGAGATTAATATTATATATTATTGAGAGATCGATAATTTAGGAATCTCTCAGTAGCAGCCATGGAGTCTGGATTTGTGCCCGGTTGATGGCAAGATAGGCTCGCCCCCTATTAAGTACATAGGACTTATCAGCGAAATGTAGGCGTACTAATGAATACATCTCTGCCTAACCCTGTAGGGATTACAAGCGTGTTGTTATGTTATGTCTAACAATTATTAACGTGGACAAAGCCAAAAGGCTACATAATAAGAAGAATCGTAGTAGATGATATTCGGTAGTTTCTGCCTATATCCATGGAAAAAAAGCGTTAAATTATTGTACGACAATGTAATTATTGTACCTTTATCACAAAAATTCTAACATAATATTTTTCTCTTCGCAGGTAAAACTTACGCCATGATTTCGATGAAAGCGACTCTAGTACATTTCCTTTCGACGTACAAAGTAACAGCTGACGACAGCAACCTGCAACTGAGATTCGACTTCCTGTTAAAACCGGTGTCAGGACATGAAATTACAATAGAAGAAAGGGCGTAGACCTCTTAGATATCCAAGTCATATATGCATCGTGTCCAGTTCGTTAAGGAATCTATATAGGGTGTAAATCAACCCATCACACAGTCGTCAACCAAGATTCTGTACATCAAACTAAGTACCCCTACTTTTTTTTGGGTCAAAAATCACATTTTACGGTAAAACTCAATGTAGCAGTGTTAAAACATTGTGCTAGTGGATGCCTTGAATAATAAACGCACCCTATATACTGGGCTGTAAGGATTTTTTGACGTTGCAATGAAGAGAACAGGCCTTTTAAAAAAAACAAGATGGCTGCTTTAGTTTTAGTCGATTATGGCGCGCTAAAAGGTCCGTGCATAGAATTTAGTATGAAAATGTTGGCGGGGCCACTGCGATCCACCTCAGATATTGCCTGCTTTGAGAATACCTAATAATGTTAACTAAGGCATCTTTGTAAGTACTGACATTATAATAATATATAGTACCTAAGCTAAATGTAATAAACAGACTGATAAATAAAAAAATAATGAATGAATAAATAATTTCCACTTGACCTTTTTTTTTTAGTTACCTATCCTCTAAGCAACGACACTGTGTTGCCATGAAACTATAACAATATAGACTAGTCAACAAGTGCTTTTTGGTTTAATTCCTACACGTTATTCCGAACCGAATGACACCTCATTCATGTTTTTCGGAGGCGGAGAAATTCTCCTTTAATGATTACTTACTTTTTTTGGTTTTGTATGCCAAATCTTTACTAATTGACGGCTTAAGTAATCATTAAATATCTCTGAGTACGGCAGTTAGTCTATCAAAGTTTTTAATATAACTATACCTATTCTGTTAGACGCTGTATAAAGTAGAGAAAGTTTTTTTGTGGATTCAAATTACCTTTCTGACTACCTTTTTTTTTTGGGGGGTTGGGATATCATCAAATAACTCCTCCCGCTCTTGGGCAGAGCGAAAGGGAGTGTCAGACTTCTACTGACTAAAAACCACCCATGTTCCTTCTTAGCCGTTTATGTCGAGGCCGCGGTATCTCTTGCGAACAACCCGCAGCCCCGACGGGAGCCACTGGCTACCTGAAGGCTGGAATACACATGATACACAGTCATGCTAGTAGCACAAAAGCATGCTAGTTTCGAGCAGCTGTCACATAGTTAGTAGCATGCAAGTAGCACGTATAAACGGAAGGTCATACTTGTGAATAAGCATGCTTTTGCTATAAATAACTGTAAAGCCGCGTCCCCATTAAAGTTACCCGAAACGTCCCTGTTAGGCCGCGCGGCTCAGCTCTCGCTCACATCCACACGCACGAGGCAAGGCCGCGCGGCTCGACCTCACGGAGCCCCACGGACCTGTCACTCAGATGTGCTAAGAAGAAGTATGCTCGTAACAAGTATGCTTTTGAGGTCTGTGTTTTAGAGCAAATGTGGCCAAGAAAGAAAGCAAAGTAGCAAACTCGGAAAGCATGCTAGAAATGAGCATCCTGCTTAGTAGCAAACAAGCATGCTTTTCTAGTAGCTTGTGTTGTCAAGGGCTTAATGACGGCGAAAAATCTGCAAACAAAAAAAACACAAACAGACAGTCGGGATCTACGGCTTAACGTGCTACCCGAAGCACGGAGAACGCTGTATGCAATGGGTGGTTACTAATCCATGTTTGTTTGTTTGTTTGAACGCGGTAAACTCAGGGACTACTGGTTGGAATAGAAAAAATCATGAAATAGTCCATATCGAGGAAGGCTTTAGACTATGTAACATCACGCTACGACCAATAGGAGCGGTGCATAAATGAAAAATGTTGCAAAAACGGGAAAAGAAATTCCTTTTTGAGAGCTTCCGTTGCGTGCGCTGCGAAAACAGTTTAAGTTACGCAAATATCATGTATGAAAGAATTGTTCCTCTTTAAATGTTCTAAAAAAAAGTCCGCGACAGCATATGCATATGTCTTTTAAGATTGACTCACTGTAACAATTTTTTACTATTAAAATGTTAGATTAAAAATAATGATATTTTGCGATGCTTATTTAACCCATATGGTATTAATCTATATCTAAATAAATACAATTGTTAGCACGGAAATTGAATATAGAATATTTGTGCCCTTTACTCTATCCAGTTTAAACAAATATCTTAGAAGATATCGCAATATAAAAATATCCGCGTCCGGTGCGGTAGGTAAGTGGGGATTCTGGCCTCCGGGGGCTCCGGAGAAATTCAAATTCAAAATTTTTACTGCACCATAATGTTTACAAGTACAAGGTGTTACTGTATATTTAACAGTAAGATATACCTATAGTAATTGTCACTTTAATAATATAATCGAAGCCAATCTAAACTAATAGGTATTATAAAGAGGAAAGGTTAGATTTTTTGTTTGATACGAGTACGATTTAACTCAATTTAATATGTTGAATAGTCGATTTATCGAGAAAGGCTAAAAGCTATATTATGTGACGCAGACGAAGTCGCGTGGGTCAGCTAGTTAAAAATAAACATGGCAAATGTGACTTATGCAGTTAAGGACCCGTCCCACCGCTGGCGATAAGCGAGTAGCGGGTAAATAGTACTGGCAAGTAAAACCTAGTGAGCGATAATCGAGTACGGAAGTGGTTACTCGCGGGTATGGTTACGCTAGGCGAGAGTCGCTAAGCAAGTACCCAACTTTTTATAACTCTGGTTGCAGTTATAAACTAGTGTCTAGTACGGGAAATGTGTACGAGATAATCCTTAAGGTAAAATGATCCTTTTCTATTGCAGCAAAACTAGGAGATACATTCTATTACGAGGAGAGGACGATTATACGCCTTCTCCTCGTAATAGGACGTATCTCCCAGTACGCAAGCCCCTCAGTTAATTCGTAATGGCGAGGTGAGAGAAGAGAATTTAAAAAAATAAAACTTTAATGTGTATCTTCGATCTAACAAAAGGTTGAATCTAAGCTTAGCCTTTGTTGTAAAGCCGCCGTAAAGTAAAACTGCTTTTATGAGTCCGCACCTCCCTGAG
Source organism: Diarsia brunnea (assembly GCA_949774965.1). Lineage (NCBI taxonomy): Eukaryota > Metazoa > Arthropoda > Insecta > Lepidoptera > Noctuidae > Diarsia > Diarsia brunnea. The sequence goes on along the minus strand of OX459019.1, from coordinate 8,518,852 downwards.
TACGTTTCTTGAGCGAGAAAATCGCTGATACCTAGTCGCTTTCTCGCCAACAGTGGGACCTCTTCCTTACAGCCCAAGCTTAATAATTTGGCGTTACTAAGGATTAGCCGAATATTTATCTCTGACTCTACGCATTTAATCGCCATTATAATGTGTTGTTTGTTTCAACTTAATATGAAAATAGGCGTACGTGCGTCATACATAAGTGGCTTACAAAGATTAATCCATTATTTTCACACCAAAATAATTGTTAATCGTTTTGAGACACGTTTTCATCAATATTTTATAATTAGATATTTAATTAATTCGTCACCTTCACGTTTTGGTCACGCGCCTTCAAATATTTATTAAAAAAAGAAATACAATAGTACATTTTGATACAAGTGCGGAAAGTTTGTTATTGCACTCGAGGCGGATTGAACACCCAAGCCGCAAGGCGAGGGTGTTCATGGGGTCCAGAAATGCAATAACAAATTCCCACGTGCATCGAACGACGTTTTTCAATACACTTTTGAAGAAATTAACTATTAACGATTAGTATTTTTGTCATCAATTTATAAGAGACTATGATTTAATTTGCTTTTTTACCGCGGTTTGAAATTTTAATAATCCAGATTGAAGAAGAAGCAAAGGTATGAAGCCGCTAAACAGCCTCATAGGAAAAATATAAAGTTCAAATATTTTTTAATTAAAAACACAAATAAATGTTTACTTGTTCATAAAAGTAAATAATTTATTATTTAAAATAATCATGTTTATTTATAGTATTCTTTTTACAAACACAATTTAATATTCAAAAAATATTTATGCTGTAAAGACGCAAATCAAAATGACGAAATTAAAAAAAAACACTGCCGACTCCAAAGTCGATGATTTTTTTTTTAATTTCCTATGTTTTAATCGATTTGGACATAGTCTAAGGTATGGTTATCTGTGGTAATTTTCTTTCCCGCCCATAGTTGCGGAAAAATAAGATTACCGCACACGTGCGAAATATGTTGCATTCCGAACCTAATCGTAGTGCAATAAGAGCTAGTTTTCGAGGAAGTGTATTGAAAAACCTTTAGGTACCACGTTTTCGTTATTATAGTGCAACAATCTATACAAGTGTCTGTTTATTATAAATAACATCTTTTTACTGAATGCTTAGTATGCATTCACTATGAATTATGAAAGTACATAAGTACGGTACTTATTAATAAAACCACATTTTTGAATTTTGTTGCCAGTCTGTTTGTTCTGGCTAATCTCCAAAACGGTTGGACTGATTTTCACGGGGCTTTATTGGCAGATAGCTGATGTTGTAAGGGTTACATAGTCAATAATGAGGGTTCCTAGCAAAAAAATAACAAAATCCGATTTTTTTACCCGACTTCGGCGAAGCCCAAAAGGCGGGTTATTTCATAATTTCATGCGAACGAAGGTTGCGGGGCTAAGCTAGTTTCTTACTAAAATAATAGAGCTATTAGACCTGTTACGGTCTAATTGATATAAATGCTTTTGAGTTTTAGATAAGTGTGTCAAACATGTGTCAAAATTAAATGATTGAATTTATTGACTAACTAATACCTTTTTTGTTTTTTTGGGTGGTGACAAATCATCAAATGACTCCTCCCGCTCTGGGTAGAGCGGCAGGGAGCGTCAGACTTCTACTGACTAAAAACCACCCATGTTCCTTCTTCCTTGTGCCGAGGCCGCGGTATCTCTTTCGAACAACCTGCAGCCCCGACGGGACTAACTAATACCTAAATCCAAAATGGCGGTATTTATAGCACAATCATTTTAGTGGGTTATCGGCCGCTGCAACGTAATGCATTGAAACTGCCTCGTTGGTATAAGTTTTCGCAAGCACTACTGAGCATGAGGTCCAGGATTCGATTCCAGGGTCGGGCACATTGTTATTGGGTTTGTCCGTCAGGAAATTGTCAGTAGCAGCCAGGCCCCCTTATTACATGCGACTGAAACATAACTGACAAAATGTGGGCGTAGGTACTATTAGGTAGGTACACCTCTGCCTAACGTTTTAGGTATTACAGGGCTTATGTTATGTTATGCATTGCCCGTAGTAGAACACAACTTGAACTGCATAAATGCAATAAATTATGATTATTATTATAGTTACTATTGATGCTAGCCCACTTTGTCATTGCCACAAGGTTACCTTGCGTTCGTTCAAACGGTCACGATTCTGCACTGCTTCCTTCTTTCTCAAAGAATCCGATACTCCTTGTCTATTTCAGGGCACCAATCCTGAGCTTGATGGACCAACAGCTCGTTCGTCACGCGACAGACATGTATTGTCCTACCCAGTCCAATTTCAGTTGAGCAGCCTTTTGAGCCACGTCAACGATTTGTGTTTTGGAGCGCAGTGTAGTGTGTTGAACACGATCTGTTAATTGTTGAAAATCCATCCATCTAATCCATCTTTCCTCTCGCAGGTCTGCTGGAAGAAATTTCTTATGAAATAAGCAGTACCTTTGTGCTCTTCTACTTTTTGTTTTTATCCTTTTCTTGTATTTTGTGTGTAGGTACATAAATAAATAAATAAAATCTCTGTTTCTGTTGTGCTCCATAAGTCAAGTTGGGGAATGGGTACATACCCGTGACATCTGTTTCTGATATCGGTGGCATATCGTTGGACCATCAATAGCTGAATGTGGATTGTGTTTTAGTTGTAAGATTGGATTTATTCGTCCCAGCTGCCGCGGGAGGCGCTCCGGGCGTCGGGGGCCACGTGATGGCTTCCGGCCACCGTAGACGCGGGCCTGTGGACGGTGAGTGATGAGTAAGCTCGCCGTCCGTCCGTCTTATGACGACGACAGGCCGTGTTGACGGCGCGTTCGTGTTCCGCGCGCGCCTCAAAGAGATGTCAGCAACATGGAAGGGGCCCGCAAGGGCCGACGCCTGTCGAGGCTGCGGGTTATTCGCAAGGGATACCGCGGCCTCGACATGAAGGGCTAAGAAGGAACATGGGTGGTTTCTAGTCAATAGAAGTCTGACACTCCCTTTCGCTATGCCAAAGAGCGGGAGGGGTTATTTGATGATTTCCCACCCCCCAAAAAAAAAAAAAAGATTGGATTTATTATTCATTCATTCTCTTAATTCCGATCCTACTTACATCTATCTATTAATAAGCAGTGATGGCCTAATGGGATGACCGTAGTAGGACTGAAAAGTCAAAGGTCCCGAGTTCGAACCCAAGTCACGGACGTCTGATATTTCGGATTCATGTGGTAGAATACGGAAAGTACCGATTTTATTAAAGTAATCTGCCCTAACTGGATGAGAGTTGCCGAAAATAGAGCTGAGTGGCGTAAGATTAGAGAGGCCTATATCCAGCAGTGGATTGCAATAGGCTGATGATGATGATGATGGTGAATCTGCCCTTGTCGCTGGTGCAATGATGTGATATCGAAATAAAAAAGATTTATCTATTCCAAAAAAATGCGGTGCATATCTCGACAACCGTATCTCTTTCTTGACTTGTTTCACATCTCTGCATGTTTTTGGACACAATGATTTGTCCTTTTGTGCACTTTAATATTTTACTCCGTTAAGAAAGACCAAAACGGTCCTTACGACTATTCATTTTTACCTACTATGTGCTACAATAAGTGGAATATCCAACGGTACTGACCACATAGAGTACAAGGCCATGTAAAGTTCTTGCAAGTGACCACAGACCGTTACAATTTAAACTCCATTGAATGCTGCCATTAAAAAAAATTACATCAGCGAAGGAGGTTTATTCACAACTCACATAAACAGTTAAGCAAACAGGTACTTATTCTACATAAAATTCTTTTGTATTCGACTTATTTTGTAGACATCACGAGTACTTCACGTCATGATGAATCGGTATTCAACATAAGTGTCTATTGAAATTGAATGGCCGTAATAACTTTGCCATTGAAAGTGGAACACACACTTAGTTGGTAATAAAAACAAACAAGGTTATGGAAAACTTCAGTTAATAATATAATAGGTTTTCAACCTACAATTTATTTTACGGTTAGGTAAGTAACCGGAATTAGTTTTCTGGACAATCCAGTAAAGGTCTCAAGTGAAGAACTCATACAGGGTGGTGCCGACAATACGACAATAAATGAAACCACTGGTAGTTCTAGTCCATAGGAACATTATTAAACTATCAAAAAAGATTTACATAACACCAAAATAAAAAAATTGAAAAAAAAACAATAAAACTAAGTAGCTTATAACTGTTAACGAAATACATTACAATTTACAAACAAATATTGGTTTACTAACCTTAGGAATAATTTGCACCGATTAACGAGTGATTATTGATTATTACTGTTACGCTATAAAGGTTTTGTTATTGACTCATTTAAAATACCCTTACTGTAATTGACATAATGTTGTTCTATTTAGCATATTTATTTTTTATTACTTTGACCAGGTTGACATTTTCTAATTTATATTTTGTTGATTTTTATTGTATGTACCTACCTAATTTTAATGACATTCTTATTTTATTTGACATACAATTAAAACTGTAAAAGAATTATTTGCATGCCCATGTACGGTAAAATATGGAGATCTTTATTATAAAACGAACATCATTCTATGTACAATACCCATGTTTGCAAAGCAATAAATGATTTGATTTGATTTGATAATTTGGAAAACGAGTGGAAATAAAATGTAACAAAAGAATTTGGCAAAGACATTTAGGTAGGTTGTTGTCGTATCGTCGGCACCACGAAGGTGTTAGGATTTATTAATTTGATAGTTTAAAAATGTTCCTGAACTAGAACTACCAGTGGTTTCATTTATTGTCTTATTGTCGGAACCACACTGTATGTGAATTTGGTAAGAGATACGGGCGGTGCAGAAAGATTAATATTATCGTATTCGTCGCTTGTCCAAAAAATCTGAGTATTGTAGGTAATCCTCAGGTTCTTTGGACAAGATACCCGCAACAATGAGGTCTTGAAGCGTTTGGCCCTAGAATACAAAGAGCTAAGAAGGAACATGGGTGGGTTTTAGTCATTACGATAGGATTTAGACATTAAGTCTGATATTCCCTTCCGCTCCGCCCTGAGCGGGAGGGGTAGAGTCGAAGGCACGTCACCACGTGGTTGATCAGCAACCCGATGGACAGACTCCGTTAAAACTGTCACCAAGATCGTTCGAGCAGAATGTGCTCGCCATGCCATTTGAGACCGGTGGAAAAAGATCGCGAAGGCAGCGACCGCAGTTGTGACCGAACCCTCATGACCACGACTACTCTGTGAAGAGTGAACTACTAACAAGAATATACGCGAACTCCTCGAAATTTCTTTCGCACTTCTGCAAAAATACCCGGGAAGAAAACAGACGGTTGCTGCAACTGATTTTGCCAGCGTAAAAGAGGTGAAATTAGTGTTTTGTATTTCCCTGTTTTCTCCTCGTACTGAACCAAATTTCACCATAATTGTCTTCAACTACCATAGGTACTTATATTAAGTATATGAAGCCAGGTTAGGTACCTACTGAATGTTTCAAAACTCAATAAATAGTAAGGACACCTTTGGAAATTAAGGTAAAAAAATTGAGGTACCTAGGTAGATATAATATTGCTGGTGTCTCGTGATACAAACGACACGTGCGCGCGACATTTAATTTTGTTTCCTCGTTCGACACATGACGTGGCATTCATAAGTGTGTAGTATTAATTATTATTCTAAGTGATTTCAACATAAGATAAAAAAGTACTACAGCGCCATCTATGACAAAAATGAAGAAGTCTTCGGACGATTGTGGTTGTAGTAAAGTGTACGCGCTCCCTTTCATTTACACAATAATAGTACATTTTGATACAAGTGCGGAAAGTTTGTTATTGCATTCGAGGCGGATTGAACACCCGAGCCGTATGGTGAGGGTGTTCATGGGGTCGAGAAATGCAATAACAAATTCCCACGTGTATCAAACGACGTTTTTCAATACACTCTCGAAGAAATTAACTAATATATTTAACGATACAAGTATATTTGTCATCTATTTTTAGGAGACTATGATTTCATTTGCTTTTTTTCGGCGGTTTGATTAATTTCGCCAGATTGAAGAAGAAGCAAAGGTATATTATGAAACTTCTAAACAGCCTCATAGGAAAAATATAAATTTCAAATATTTTTTAATTGAGAACACAAATAAATGTTTACTTGTTCATAAAAGTAAATAATTAATTAAAATAATCATGTTTATTTATAGTATTCTTTTTACAAACGCAATTTAATATTTAAAAAATATTTATGCTGTAAAGACGCAAATCAAAATGACGAAATTAAAAAAAACACTGCCGACTCTATACTCCGTGGTGATTTTTTTTTTAATTTCCTATGTTTTAATCGATTTGGACGTCATATTGTATGGTATGGTAATATGGTATAGTTCATCATCATCATCTGCCTAGCCTTTTCCCAACTATGTTGGGGTCGGCTTCCAGTCTAACCCCCCCCCCCCCAACCCCCCCCCCCGGCTTTAAGTCTAGTATATGTAATATGGTATAGTTATCTGTGGTAATTTTCTTTCCCGCCCTTGGTTGCGGAAAAATAAGATTACCGCACGCGTGCGAAATATGTTGCATTCCGAACATAATCGTAGTGCAATAAGAGCTAGTTTTTGAGGAAGTGTATTGAAAAATTATGTTTGATTTGATCTGCCGAGTTTGGCCGAAGACGTCCGAGTAAAAGATAACAGTTTAGGTGTCATACCTGTATTTACCTGTCTGATATGCATCCTCTTCGAACTAATATTTTCAGCGGAAAGCTCACGTAGACGTAGATATAGGGTGTAAAAGTACCCTTAACGCAAACGAAGGGCATTTGTTCCCCACCACTGCGATCATTTTTTTGTTCTAGAGTTCTAGACCACACCTGGGAACCTCGTAGTTACGGAGATATTGGGGGTCAAAGTTCCAAATTTTTCACAGCTGTAATATACATACTAGTATTTCAGGTTTTAACTTTACTTAAATTACCTCCATGACCCGTTTACTATTCAAAGCATCCACTAGCACAATGTTTTAGGAGTGCTACTTTGAGTTTTACAGTGAAATGTGATTTTTGACCCCAAAAAAAGTCATTTCCCAGTAAATTTTTTTGCGTAGGGGTACTTAGTTTGATGTACAGAATGCTTGGTTGACGGATGCGTGAAGGGTTCGTTTACACCCTGTATAGGTAATTTGCGTACACAAGTGGACGTATTAGTGACATGCAGGAATCGACCTAACCATAGACAGGACTAGGCAGTCGTTCCATGTAAAATACTGGTATTCAACTGCATTCGGTTAGACTGGAAGCAAACCCCAACATGGTTGGGATGAGAGGCAGGTTTTAAAAATTCACCCATTTTGATTGGTCATTACGGTAAATCTTCATTCCGATTCGCTTATCTCTGCCTCAATAGACTTACTATTACTCAAGCGGGCACTTGCCGGGATCAACCAATGATTGGTTGATTGCGGCGCATCGCTCGTGTTTCCTTCAGAGAAAACGCAACCTAAGGAACAGGTAGGTACCTAGAAGTCCGTGATTAGTCCTGACTCCGGTCAGACTCTATTGACCTGAATATTGAGTTGTGAAGATGGATGAAAAAAGATTGCATGTAGCGAAGACGAGAATGTTAACCTTTTGTTAGCAATAAAGAAACTATTTCATGCAACCTCCTTAGTCCGAGTGGAAGTATAGAAAAAAAAGCATGGAACACGGTGACAGTTGAGAAAGTGTCAGTCAACTCGCGCGAATAAGTTTGATTTTGGCGGCAACGGATGTAAGTATTTTATTTACTTTCTTTATTGGTTACTTTCTCTAAGTATTTCGCTTATGGTGCTCATGGCCACTTTCCAGCCGCTAGATGGCGCTGAAGTGAACATTTTTAGTTTATTTTGTTGTAATTGCTAATTGGAACATTAGTAAGCTGTAGGAGTAGTCCTTGGGCAACTCGGTGGACGTGTCGTGACAAGGATGGATAAAGTAAGCTTGCGCAAACAACAGAAAAGGTAAAAAAGAAATTGACTGTCTTGGTATAGACGTGATAAGGAGGGACGAACATGTGATAAGGCTGAGCTTGTATTCTGGGAATCTTAGGATAAGAGCAAAGTATGCAAACGTTTAAACTCCAGCTACGTAGACGGCCGAAAGAAACATGTTATTTACTTGATCGAAACAAGTTACTTACGTACAAAAAACTTTTAGCAAAAATAAAACCGACTTCAACAAAAAATAAAACACAAAAATGTGAAAAATAAAGTTTAGAAGAAAAATCAGTTTCTGAAGTTGGTGACTATAAATTGTTTGGTTAATTTAATTTTTTTGCCACCGACTTCAGAAACTGATTTTTCTTCTAAAGTTTATTTTTCACTTTTTTGTATTTTATTTTTTGTTGAAGTCGGTTTTATCTTTTGTATAAAGGTTTTTATTTTTCACTTTTTAGTAGTTCACATGTGCTTACCCCTTCACAGCGTACCGGCGTTATGTTATGTTATGAACTGGTGTAAACAATACAGTCTAGACAGACATGGGATTTCAGCAATCCCAGTCCATTTGTTATCATTTATTGAGGAGCTCCGTTGCCAATCTCCAAAATTCTTCATCAGATCTTCACCAAATTGAAATGAGACCAACCCGAGGAAGTACTTTTCCGAAAACTACTCAAATCACTTCAAGAGTGCCTATAAAATTTGAAGAGTTTCTCTATTTCTCCAGGATTCCATCATCGGATCCTGACTTGATGATCATGGGACCACCCTTTCAAACAAAACAAAAAATTTAAATCGGTCCAGCCATCTTTAAGTAATCGGGGAACATACATAAAAAGATCGCCGACGAATCGCCTATACAGATCGCCGACGAATTGAAAACCTCCTCCTTTTTGAAATCGGTTAAAAATAAGCCTCGGTCGAAACCACGATACAAATACCCAATTGGAAAAAAAATACCATATCTCATCGGATCACATTTAATAACAGAATGAAATTAAAAATAAAAGTTAAACTAAAATACTTATAAATCATAACTCTGTCGATTCTCTAACTCACAAACTAACAAAAAAAAGTGGGTTTTCAACAGAAACCGCAATTTATTATGTTATTTTTACTATACCACTACCCTAGAAAACAATATTTGAAAGAGACACCATAAAGACTTACTACCCACCCAAAAACAACCCCTTTTAAAAACACAGACAATGTCTCAGTTATTCTACAAGTGTGTCATACAAAATGTACTCTTAAACATAAATGCCATGAGGTTCAGAACTGTACGCAAGGTTCTAGTTGGCCTTTTGGAAGTATTCCTTGCTTTCCCGAGGGTTGGGTTTAATTGTGTTCGCGTTCGTATCTGGGTTCCAGTTGGCTGGGCACACTGTGGAAGAAAGATTTGTTTATTTGGAGAAAAACATATACCTACACAATAAAAAAAGTTACCTTTCGTGCATCATCGCTCAAAACAAGAACAAGAAAAAAACATAATTATGTTCATCCTCTCACAGAAACTCGAACATACACGACATACATCAACCCACTTTGAGGCAAACAAATCACATTCCAGTGGAGAGGCATGCTACACACAAGAGCAGCAGATTCGATTCGACATAAATTGTTGGTGTTAATGTTTCATGCAAGTATACTGATACTGTTAGCCTGCATCATCTTCAGGCCAAATGCCTCTCCATTTTTTCCAGTTATTTCGACCCGAGGCCAATGTAGACCACTGAAATGGTCACTTCAGCAGAACATAATACGAATTGCGTTAAAATTCGTAAAATGGACTATTCGTAATAGTAACTGCGTCTGTCACTTTTGGCTGTGTCAGGAAGTGGCTATTTTGGCCCATCGCTCATTGGGTAGATGTGGCCAGTCCAGTCCCACTTCAGCTAAGCGGCATTATGAGCAACGCCAGTAATATGTGTTTTGGAGCGCAGTGTAGTATGCCTATATAATATTATCACAGACAGTTCATCATCATCAGTCTATAACGTTCCCACTGCTGGGACGTAGGCCTTCACTCTATGAGAATTGTATAAATTGAAATTGGATAAAACTCTAGCTTAGAAAAGTCAAATTATGATCACTGAAACTCATCCTTAGGGCAAAATATATGCCCGTCGGGGATGCGGGTTGTTCGAAAGAGATACCGCAGCCTCGACATGAAGGGCTAAGAAGGAACATGAGTGGTTTTTAGTCAGTAGAAGTCTGACACTCCCTTCCGCTCTGCCCAAGAGCGGGAGGGGTCATTTGATGATTTTCCACCTATCATAAAAAAGGGCAATATATATGCCCATCGGGGCTGCGGATTGTTCGAAAGAGATAACGCGACCTCGACACAAAGGGCTAAGAAGGAATTTACATGGGTGGTTTTTAGTCAGTAGAAGCGATTGCGACACTATGTCACTATTTATAAAGCTATATTCCTCTAACGCTACTCAGATTTTGCTCAAGCCAATTTCGTTCATGAAAATGAACTATAGTCGCACACAGTGTATGTGCATATTTCCATCAAGATAGTGTGGTCACGCATTCCGTACGAATATTATTATTATTCATTTATTCTCAGATATTACATCCATAGAAATTGTTAACACAGAAATGCTTATATCTAATGTTAGTAATGACAAGACATGACACATTAAAACTAAAAAACAAAAACATAGAATCATGACCTACTGGATACCCCAATACTCACGCGCGTTTTTATTTGACTGCGTGTAGTCGTATATGAACATTAAAACTATACGAATTAGGTAGCTTTTCTGTATTTAGCGCAATGGCTATATACATACCTTCACCATGCTTGTCAGCAAACTGGAAGGCTTTGACAATCCTGAGGGTTTCGTCGACTGATCTGCCGACGGGCAGATCGTTGACCGACATGTGTCTTAAGATTCCATTTCTGTCAATCACGAACAGACCTGAAATGAGCAAAAAATACATGTTTAAGTGAAACTTTGCTATTTTTTTACCTTAAACTGTTTGATTCAACCAACCGCTTAGCGACCGAAAGACTAGGTGGGAACACAGAATCCGTGACATTAGTGTTGCAACCTCAAACACATAACTACCAATTAAGTTATTGTATTGCCATCATTTCAGTAGTTTTGTTTTGATACGCAGTGAAGATCTCTCACCACACAAGAAAAATCTTTTCCCATCTATATTAGGGTTGACTTCCAGTCTAACCAGGTGCTGCTGAATACCAGAATTTAACTAGGTAATACGATATCTAACACTGGTTATCAGACTTTAGACTGGTAAACAGGCCCCTGACTAACAACTGATAAAGATCTACAACTGACACCTGGAACTAGCAGCTTAACATGCTTTCCAAAGCACAAAGCAAACTTGACTTGACCTGAAGATTGATCTGAACAATTGTATTTACGTTGCAACAAGCTCCTATGGACCCAATCCAAATGGTTTTTATTTGATCTAAATATAAGTTACCTCTCAGCGCAAAACCGGCGTCAAGCAGAACATCATAATCCCTTGATATCTTCTTCTGGTAGTCCGCAAGGAGAGGAATTTCTATTTTACCAAGACCACCATCCTGAAATATAATGTGCGAAATTATTAAATCTACTGTTAAAGTGGCTTCAAATTGGGTTTTAAACAAAATAACCAGGCAATGCGGTAGGCCCAGAAGAAGATGGTGTGTCGAGCTGGACTCTTATCAAAGAGATTGGGGCCAAACAGTCATACAGAGATAAATGAAAAGACGGAGGTGGATGAAAGGACAGTGAAGGACCGACAATTATTGTTAGAAAAGGTAACAAGCATCAAGGAATCTACAAGGCTTATTTATTTATTATTTATTTATTTATTTGGTTCACCAACAATTGTTTACACTGGTACATGGTAATGAAACAGAATGAACAAATCAGAATAAAATGTAACAATCACTTACAGGTAAACTCTGCATGCACACAAAACGTTGTTGTAACTTACAAAGAAAAAAATAGAAACAAAAATACTATACTAAGATAGATCTATCTAAGATATAACGTAACTAACTAAGTTGCACTGATTTAATCTTAATCAATAAATTAAACTAAATTAAACAATGTAAGGTAATTTAAAGCAAAAAATAGGTAATAACATGTAGCCTTAATTCACCAACACAGTGGGATAATGCAGGGCTAAAAAACTCAATGTTCGGGGAGATACTTATGGAAACTGGCTTTCAATTTGCCTAAACTGTCAAAATGAAGATCAATCCGATCACTACAACCGTTCACAACCTTGCAAAACCTTGCGTACGGAGAATTTGCACCCAGAACGGTTCTTCTTTGCGGAGGGCAGAGTGGCGTTATAGGACTGCGAGGAATTCTTGAGGGGGCACGGAAGTTAAAATTGTTTAATATTTGCGGACAGTCGATCTTATGGGCCATCACTTTACACACAAACATCGCGTCATTCAGTCGTCGAATTATAATGTCAATAAATATTACATACTTCTAAGTTTTTAAGTCTTTTACATACCTTCCTAGGAGTGTTAGTCCATGCAAGATGGCTGAACTCGGAGTCTGTTGAGACACCAATAATCTGGCAATCAATACTAGCAAAGTCCTTAGCTCTGTCACTGAATGCAATCAACTCGGTTGGGCAGACAAATGTGCTGGAAAGCAGAAACACAAAATATATTATTATTAAAATTTTAATGACAAAGCTTTGCAGGTGGCTACATTCTGGTCTAACACAATTTAAGATCATCGACACGTAAAGAAGGTTATTAAAATAAAAGCTCTAGAAATAGAGAAAAATAAATAACAATGGATGCAAATGGCCTTGATATTGTGTTGTGCATGTCCCGTTGTTTGTTCACTACAGGAACTGATGGACGCTTCCGAAAGTGCCAAACTAGTAGCTCAGTTTTGGACCAACACAATTAATATTGGCATCAACATGCTAAGAAGAAGTACAATAATCTCTTCTCATTGATAAAGATAAAACAGCTGCCATAATGGTGCCTTAATGCTGTATCATTCTAACTAGCAAAACAAACACAAAAATACTGTAAAATGTATTATGAATCTCTCTACCAATTTATCTTGACTATTCTCTGTCAATCTATCTATTTTTCTCACTATTAGCTGAAATGTTTTATCTCATCAGTCCGCTTAATAATGTGTTTATATTTATGTTTTGCCAGTAAAAAAGCACAGTTACGTCATACATTTATTTTAAAGGGGATCAAATCACACCAACAATATTATAACAATACTTACAAATCTAATGGGTAAAACATTAGAACAACATATTTTCCATTGAAGTCAGACAATTTAAGTGTATTAAATTCTCCGCTAACCACTGCAGTTGCTTCAAAATGAGGGGCTGGCTGCTGAACCCTTGGGATAAATGCTGCACTGGCTGCAAAGTAAATATAATATGTAAGTTGGATTATTTATATTATTGTCGGAACACCTTACATACACCACCCACTCATCAGTTATGTTGACTTGATAAAGTTGGTCGGTGGTCCATCTTAGAGAGGCTTTTGATTCCATATTGCTACAATAATAAGTAAAAACCGTGGAATTCATAAAAGCTGTTTTAGCCCTGAAAAAAAAGGAACTAGTACCAGTATTTCTAGGTTATGTAATAAACTAAAGCTGAAAACCGGGCTACTTACTGGTAGAAAAATTCAGGCTTTTCACTGATGATACTGCAGGCGCAAGGACCTTTGGAATAAGAGAATTTGTGTAAATAGGTCATACAGGTACAATCGTAGAACTGAGTTCTGAATATCCTAAGACATGATTTCACAAAACTTACTCTGCGAGTCAGTTGTTTAACCAGGAACGACATTTTATTAGTATTGTATAAAATATTATAACGGGAATAAGGGGGAATTTTCTAGTATCTTCTAACCGGTCGATTAAATTACTATTCGTAACTTACTGGGTGACAAATTGACATTAATTTGTTGTCACTGACTGACAACAAAGTTTTTGACAGACAGCTGAACAGGTGACATTGACAGATTAGATTTTCCGATTCACGTAAGTAATGTAAGTATTTCAAAACGAAACGGAAGACTGAACACATGTAATTTCAAAAGGTGTTGAAAGGGTTTTTTTATATTAAAATGTGTAGCAGATATTATGAAACAAACAAGAAATTCAATAAATTTCTTTACCATGGGCTGAAAAGTCGAAGTAATAAAACGCTCCAATAATAGAAAAGTCTGACTGAAACGAACCGATTTTGTCAAAAGTTTCAAACGTCAACGTCGTAATATGTCTGATCAAAATATTTGTAAAGGTTTATCTAAATTGGTACATTTAGATTTTTTTTAAGGCTCATCTTGTGAACCGTTTTACGTTTACCGTTCTTCCAGCTTATCACAAGTCACCGGACTGCAACAATCAGAGAATCAGAGCAGAGCTGAGAAACATGATGCAGTGAATAATAAATTTCATTCAGGACATGGACTGATGCGCATAAACTATAATTATATCCTGTGCCATCAAATACTTATTTAACAGAACAGTTAGACAACATGAACAAGCCTTAATACTTGAAATTACCTCACAACTCACAACCTTGAAATAGTGTAAACACTTCAACACTAAAATTATATAATACCTACCTACCGGCCTTTAATCTAATACCGACAAGCATGAGTGCCATACGTATTACCGCTCACGTGCTGAAAACCACGCATTTGCTGTCAAACAGCCATAGAAGCAACAGTTTGCTGAATAAAAGAACTTTTGCAGTAACAAAAAGTAGAAATATGAAGTTTGTACAATTTACTTCTGCTACTAGTTCTGATATCCGTGTGGGATATTTGGTTGGGGATAATGTTGTTGATATTAATTCTGCTGAACCTGCATTGCCTTCTACATTGCTGGGACTTTTGAACATTCTCGACATTGAAAATAAAATTAACATGTAAGTGTTCCATTTTGTTTGGTTTATTGCTGTTTGTTGATTGTAAAAAGCAACTCCTTTTTGTGAGTCTGGCTGTATGGATGTTGTTTGTGATGAAAATTTTCACACAGTTAAAAAACCTGGATTAACTAACATTTCTCATGGGACTTGTCCCATTGGTAGGTACTTGTACCTACCAACATCCATGTGAAACAAGGCCACAGTCAACAGCTAGTTAATTAATCATTACAATAACTTGTTTGTTACAACATAACAATGATAAAATATTATGATTGAGAATTTGAAAAAAATGATCACGATTTTATTAGGTATTTAAGATTATTTTTATTTTGAAAAATTTTTGGTTAAGAATCCAACACTTTTTATTTTGTAATGAAAACTCAATAATCTTATCTATCTTGTTGTCATAACACTTAACTAAGCCAACTCACCTTTATGGGCATAAACTAACAGTTGATTTTGTAATGACAAAAAGTATTTATGTGAGAGCACTGCATAAATGTTGGACTTTGCCACCACCACTGCCTAACCCTACATAGATTACAGGCACTATGTTATGTTAAAAAACCTTAAACTTTCTACTGCTATAATATTGAATGATCCTAAAGGTAGGACAGAACCAAAAAAATCGTTTGCCGAGCAAAGCTTTAAATTTTTCTCTAACAGGTGCCACTTTCAAACTATATCTAATATATACTATGTCACTCCGCACATCCATCTCAACATTCTCATCTCCGCTACATGCAATCTTTTCTCATCCATCTTTTTCAAAGCCCAGCACTCTGATCCATGCAGTACGAAAGGTCTAATCATGAACTTGTATATTTTCCCCTTTAACTTGAGGGGCATTCGTGGGTCAGGAGCATATAATAATGTTTAATCACAGAACATAAATCCTATGAGTGCCATTTTAAGTTTAATAGACCGGTATCAAAGTCTATTAACAGCTTGTTTTACAAAACGTATCACTTACTACTTCTCTCTTATCATTAAAATTGTGGCTCTCTTTCTACATTGTTTATATTTTGTTAAATATTTTGATAAAAATCTTACATGACATGCAAATTAACAAAAATAATACCTATTCCATTGTTGTTGTGAGCAACAATATTCTACTCATAATTTTCCTAGCCTATTCCCAACAACGACTGCCTATTTGATCTCCATCATAACCCAGTTAGTACTGGGTAATACAATACCCTTTGGTAAGACTGGCCACTGACTACCTGTAACAACTGCCAAAGATCTATTACGGCAGCCAAACCCAATGACTTAAAGTGCCTTCCAAGGCACAAAAGAAACTCGGTGTATAATAGGTGGTCACTCATCCACGGACCAACCTAGGCAAGTATGGCCTAAAGATTGACCCAAGAGGCAGTTATGTAGTCGCCAGAAATTCTTTAATCGCAAATAACTGCCTCATTTGTTGGATGGTACTTTACTATTAGTAATTTCTCAATGGTAGCATGGACTGAGAGAAGTTTTCCGGATATACACTGACAAGGCACTTAACATATCCGCCACTTCTTCATAACTAAAACACTAGGAAATGTCGAAGGGTGGGTGTTTTGGGGGCTGTCTTTTATAAAACAGACATTATAAAGTGGTAATTTATTATCAGCCTAATTTGAATAAACTGTTTTTGATTTTGATACTTACATTATTTTAATCCTTTACAGATTGGCAAAAAAAAACCCAAAAAGCGTGCCTCTCTCGTCTGTGACTCTAAAGGCGCCTATCCATGGAGTAGACAAGATATTATGTGTAGCCCTGAACTATGCTGACCACTGCAAAGAACAGAACTTGGAGCAGCCCAAGATACCGATCATATTCAGCAAGTTCCCCAGAACTATTATTGGACCTAATGAGGCTGTGAAAATAAGAACCGACATTGTTAAGGTATGGCTAAAAGTCTGTAACGAATATCAACTTTAAGTTGGTCATTGTTTTTTTGTTATTGATGTAGTGTAAATGAAGTTGATTACTGAATATTGAGTAAGTACTACTGAAGAGTTGCAGTCGAAATTAGACTGTATGTGAAGACAATAATGTTATGTTTCTGAAATACTGAATTATTAAACCAAAGCTGAGCTAGCTGGGGAGCGGGTCCGATTCTCGAGTCGGGCAAAATTTTATTGGGTTTTTCGGTCTGGACTATTTCTGTAGCAGCCATGGAGTTTTGGATACCTGGTTGATGGCTATAGGCTCGGCACCTATTACATGAGACTCAAACATAACTAGCGAAATGTGGGTGTACCAAACCCCTGCATAACCCTTTGTAGATTACAGGAATGATTGGTGATGTTAAAACAAAAATCTGAAAATAATAAGATTTCCAGATTTTTGTTTTAACGTCACCAATTTTGACAACAACATTATCTTTTTTAAGCATTAAACACAAGCACTGACCCTGACTGACTGATATACCTATTTGGATACTGTTACTTACCTACCACTGAACTTATGAATTAGGTAATAATATTGTTTCAGCATACTTATCAGCAACTTATTTTTTCTGAAAACAATACTGCATTATTCTCGACATCACAAGCATAAGGTCGGATGTACAAAACTCTCTGTATTTCTGATGTCGAGAATAGGGTTGTTTCCTGACAAAAAAGAACGGGTTATTCACCAACTCGACACAAGAAACCGGACACACGAGTGTCCAGTGTTGGTGAAACCCAAAACTAGTATCACTTTATTATTTTCTGTTTAGTCCGTCAGTTAGATTATCGAAAAATATTGGGTACTTACGTGTTTCTTGTTTTACCAAATTAATCAAAATTGACGAAGATAAAACGCGTCACTGATCATGAGTGGGGACTTGTGACCAGAAAGTGACGTCACTTTCTGGTATAAAATGTACCTACCACTATGCGACGTCACATGAGTTTTCGAAGCACTGTATCGTCTTCATTTATGTTTACGTGAACAAAGAAATAATAGGTATGTGTAAGTACATTGATATAAAAACTAAAGATACGGTCGTCCGAACATTTGCTCGACGCGTTCGCCATACAGAGAATTGGTGTAGTCTGCTCGTTAACGTAACCTTGTATAAGCGGCGTGGCATTTTCGAGGTATAAAGAACATAAATAAAGCTTTTAATAAAATTTACGACCGCACCCGAAGAGAGCCGATCGTGGACTAGTTCACTTCGGCTTAGGAAAGACCTTATTGGGACCACGTTTGTGGCGTCATTTTAACATGCCGTCCGCCCAGTCCTTACGCAGTAATATATAAGTCAATGTATGTGTACCTACCTACAATATTTTTTGGAAATCTATCTGACGGAATAATTATTCCCTTTTTGGGTATTCATCAAATGTTCAAACGATTAAATAAATTCCACAAGTTTGTTCCACGGCCACCTAGTCATATTTAAATATTGTGAATATTATTTCAATTCATTAAATGACTAGTAGGTAGATAATTTCTGCTTAAATAAATGATTGACTATGTTACAAAGGTGAATGATTGTAGTTGCTAAATCAGGAAAAGATTGATGGAGTATATAAAAGCGATGTATAGCCTTGGAGCCACCAAGCCTGAAATTCTTTCTTTTTACTCCATAAAAAGTTAAATAGATACCTACTTGATTACTTGTAAAAAAGCAAGGTTATTTAAGCAAGTAGTAATTGTGAAAGGGAAGTTTTCGTTTGTAATCTTTTTTATTTAACACGCAATTGGTACCTACCTATCATAATAAGCCTAGCCTACCCCAACTTCTTTGGGTCAGTAACTCAGTACCTAATACAAGTACCTATTTCACATGGAGTGAATGCGTTACATCTGACCTCCACAACTATGTATACCGCTTATCAAATCAAATCATTTATTTGCAATGAATGTAGGTTAAATTAATTAAGCTTAGTAAGCCTGGTTCCTCTTCTTCTTGTGATACCTCTCGTGTTTCTTTGTCTCGCTGCCACCCCACCTTCGCGTCGCCGTCACGCACGCGCTGCCGATCATACTACACCGTGCTACGCATTTCTCCTCTGCGCCTGTTAGCGCGATGAAATATTATAGCTTTAACTTTGCTTTTAGCCGCACTTAGCCTCTTGATTGGACCATTGTGCGTTCGATGAAATATTATATTAGTATAAGATTTTTATTATATTAGTATTAATACAAAAATCTTCATACTATTACAGAAAGTGGACTGGGAGATAGAGCTAGCAGTGATCATCGGCAAGACGGCCTCTTCCGTGTCAGCTGCTGATGCTAATGACTATATCTTCGGGTATACTGTGGCGCAGGATATCAGTGCCAGAGACTGGCAGAAGGAGAAGAATGGAGGACAGTTCTTGCTTGGAAAGGTTCGTACTCTTGTCACTTTCTCATTATCTGCCTAGCCTTTTCATAACTATGTGGGGTCAGCTTCCATTCTTACCGAATGCAGCTAAATGCTGATATTTTCCTTGGAGCGACTGTCTAACTAACCTCTAGAACCCAGGTAGTACTGAGTATACCCTTTGGTAAGACTGGTTGTCACTTCTGAGCTGCTGGCTTTTTAAAACAAGTAACTGTTAAAGATCTACAAATTGCTGCCGTGACCAACGGCTTAACGTGCTTTCCGAGGCACGAAGGGGTGGTCAACCATCCAAGGACCAACCTAGGCAAGCGTGGCTTAACCCAAAAGATCGACACGAGGGCTGTTATTATATAGGTAGCAATGTCTTCCTCACTGATGGCTGTTGTCACTTGCTGTCAAAATAAAACAGTATAGAGAGCTGATACACAAACGTGTCGGGTCATTGCCCTGCATTACGTGTGAAAAAACGAAAGGTCAGATAACGCAAGGTAAGAGTCAGTAGGCACAATCACCTGCAAAAATGCATGGACAATTCAGAACTATAATCGTGTGAAGCGAGAAATGATGCCACGTAACGTAAAGTAGTTATCGACTATAAACGTTCACAGGAAAATACACACTAAGGTATCCATGCAATTTTGCAGGTGACTGTAACTTGCGTTATCTGACTTTTTTTTAGTTTCTTTAACCGATTTAGCGATTATTATTATCGTTGTGAATAAAAAAAATATATGCTATAAAAAATCTAAGACTGCCTCGTTGGTCTAGTGGTCGCAAGCGCGACTGCTGAGCATGAGGTCCTGGGTTCGATTCCCGGGTCGGGCAAAGTGTTATTGGCTTTTTCCATCAGGAATTTATCAGTAACAGCTACGGAGTCTGGATTTGTGCCCGGTTGATGGCAATGGGCTCGCCCCCTATTACATGGGACTTAAACATAACTGGCGAAATGTGGGTGTACTATTAGGTACACCTCTGCCTAACCCTTCGGGGATTACAGGCGTGATGTTATGTTATGTGTTATGTATGCTATAAAAAATATCACGCGTGGTCTCAAGGTCAAAAGCAGGCTCATTTCGCAATATTAAAAAAAAATGCTAGTATTAATCTAATATTTATTTAACATTGGAATCCTAAGAATATAGTTCGATCTTGTAAAACGATAAACAAATAAGCGTTGCTTCCACAAACATTATTTTTGTGTTACAGAATTATCCATTCGTGTCTGGTTCCTAACGATGTTAACTTTGATAAATAATTGCTGTTTCCAGTCCCAAGACACGTTCTGCCCCATCGGCCCATGCATAGTCACGGCGAGCGAAGTCGGGGACGCACAGAAGCTGGACATCAAGTGCTCAGTCAACGACGCTCAGAAGCAGAGCAGCAACACCTGCAACCTGATACACACCATACCTAAAGTTATTGAGAGGATCAGTGCGTAAGTATATGCCATTTCTTAAATCATCATCTGCCTAACCTTTTCCCGACCATGTTGGGTTCGCCTTCCAGTTTAAACGAATGCAGCTGAATACCAGTATTTTACATGGTGATATAACTGCTAACAAGTATAAATTAAAAACCCCCGACTCAATTATTTATGCGAAGCTCATTTAACCCATATGGTATTAATCTATTTCTAAATAAATATTATTGTTAGAACGGAAATTCAATATAGAATATTTGTGCCCTTTACTCTAGATAGTTTAAACAAATATCTTAGAAGACATCGCAATGTAAAAATATCCGTACGACTTAATAAATACGCGCACGGCAGTCATCCGCTGAGAAGCAATAATTTTATATATATAATAATTGGTTCTCCACTTTTACTCCCTTTAAATCAAACTTGGTCACCAAAAAATCTATTTTCAAGCTTTTAGTTTTCATTTCGTTAATTTATATTCCTCATTCCCTTTCAAAATAGTGTACATTATTTTACACTCCCTTTAATTTCTTGCTCCCAAAAAAAACGCCATTTTGTGGTGACAGCCATCTTGGATTTGAAATTTGTCATAGTGTTTAGTATTCTACTAATTTAGCCCTTTCATTTGATACCCATATTGATAAAGTTGTGAAAAAAAATATGTAATCCGCCAATTTGTGGCGGCGGCCATCTTGGATTTAAAATTTGTCATAGTGTAAAGTATTCTACTAATCAAGCCCTTTCATTTGATACCCATATTGATAAAACTCTGAAAAAATATGTAATACGCCTTTTAATGGCGGCGGCCATCTTGGATTTGATATTTGTCATAGTGTATAGTATTCTACTAATCAAGCCCTTTCATTTGATACCCATATTGATAAAGTTGTGAAAAAATATGTAAGTAATCCGCCATTTTGTGGCGGCGGCCATCTTGGACCGATTTTCATCAAACATAGCTAAGATCACTCTCGACTAATTCACCTTTCAAACAAAAAAAAACAGAATCAAGATCGGTTCATGCGTTCGGGAGCTACGATGCCAGAGACAGACACACACATACACACACAGACACGTCAAACTTATAACATCCCGTCGTTTTTGCGTCGGGGGTTAATAAATTAAAAATAAATGACGATAAATTCCGCCATGGACTGCCTCGATGGTCTATGTTGTTGTTGCACGCGTTGGTGCAAACTGTAAGTGTAGCAAGTACCTGCTGCAGGTTCATGATCCTGGGTTCGATTCCCAGGTCGGGCAAAGTGTTATTGGGTTTTTTCGATAACAATTCGGTACTCGCGCCTTGAAGTTCACATTGCGGCGCTATTCAAGTAACTGCACACTCGATGTCACCTCGTCTCGTTAAAATACATAGGTACACATGGTTAGGCATAGGTGAGCCCGCGGCTATGAAACGGGCACAAATCCAGATTCTGTGACTGCTACTGAGAAATTTCTGATGGAAAAATCAAATAACAAACGAAAGGATAAGCTAATATGTACATATTCTTGATCTATCACCAAGCAACCCCATCTGGGTCCGCAAGCTGGACACCTTGTTTTTTTTCAAAACGGGACCCTATTTCGATGTCTACGCTGTGTCTGTTGGACACAAGGCTGTATTATTAGAAAACTTATAATTAAACGAACGCAACCGGCCTACTCTTGCAAATGGTGTCATAATGCATCGATTACCTGTGTGATGATTATGGTCTGAAATAAAGTTATTATTATTATTATAATGGGGGCTTCATTTATAAAACATCTGTTTTATATATAAAAAGCTTATTAAAAAATGTTCTCATATTATCATAAACATCTTTCCAGCCTAATGACCTTATACCCGGGTGACATCATCCTGACCGGCACTCCGGGAGGTGTGGGAGTGCACCGCAACCCTCCAGAGTTCCTCAAGCCAGGAGACGTCATCAGCAGTGAAATAGAGAAGATTGGCAAGTTCACTGTTGGCGTCGAGAAGTTTTAGACCGTAGAATAAGGAAAATACCGATTTTATTAGAGTAATCTGCCCTTGTGTCGGGTACAATTTGCTGATGTGAACTTGAGGTCCTATCCAAGGTGACGACAACATTTCGGCACACTTTTTAGATATTAATAAAGGACTGTATAAGTATTGCAAGTAAGTCTTAAATTCGACGAAAAGTCCCATTAGTTCAACTATAAATTGTTTAATAGGACCAGTAGAACTAGTGGGAATTTTTGTTCCCACTAGTTCTACGATTTCGTACCACCTTAAATCGTAGAACTAGTGGGAAAAAAATCCCACTAGTTCTATCGTAGGACTGTGCAGTAGAACTAGTGGGAACGATCCAACTTTATACTTAATGATAATACGGTCCTTTACTGAGTGACATGAATTAAATGCGAGAAGATTTTTCCTTTTAATTTTTATTTTATCTTTTTAAGATTGCCATATTTGAGGTACTTTCCTCCAGTAACTTTCATTCTTCCACCAAACCAATATGAGGCAAACTTTTTCGATCAACCTGTATGTTTTATACTTATTGTGATGTATGACGTTATTATATTCTATTGTTTATATCTTTTATTTTGTAAGGTATACTTGCGTATTTTATAAATATTTTTAAGGTACGTTTTTCTTTTGTAAATGTTTTTTCTATACTTTATTATACTTATTATTGTTTTATATCTAATGTAAGTATGTTTTTTTTTTTAATAAAATTATGACTATTCTACAATGTTTATAATGTTTTTTTTTAGGTTATGGTAAAAACAAAATCTCTTTAAGCTGACTTTTCGATTTGCTTTTTTTTTTAAACGTTCTGTATAATAATAGCCTCTTTTCTTAGAATTTCTCTCTGGATATTTATCTCATAATGCTTGCACTGCCCCCCGTCACGCCGCAGGCATACCTAGGAAGAGCGTAGTACAGCTGTTTCAGATAAACTAGACTAGTTCTCTTATTTACATACATACAAACATAAACTCCTTCCACGATCTTTAGATTTTGACGGCACGGTTGGCGCAGTGGCTAAGCGATTGGACTGCTGCGCTGCGTGTCGCGGGTTCGATCCCCGCACGGAACAAATATTTGTATGGCCTGCAGATAGTTGTTTCAGGTCTGGGTATTTGTGTATGTGACTTTATGTTTGTGAACGCACCCACGATATAGGAGAAAATCCTAGTGTGGGGGCAACGTTTAAAAAAAAAATTAATAGATATACTCCTTTTGCCTCGTCCACGTTCATACGGTTTGGGCGCAAAATGCCAGAAACGCAAAATGACAGATTAGCAAAATGCCAGGAGTTAGATTTTTTTCTCAAATGGTCAGAATCGCAAAATGCCAGAAACGCAAAATGCCAGAAACGCAAAATGACAGATTAGCAATATGACAGGTTCGCGAAAAGACAGATTAGCAAAATGACAGGTTCGCGAAAAGACAGATTAGCAAAATGTCAGAAAAGTGCAAATTTTTTTTGTGGTTTATGAGTCACCTTTTTTTTTGTTTGGGTTTGGAATATCATCAAATAACACCCCTCCCGCTCTGGGCAGAGCGAAAGGGAGTGTCAGACTTCTACTGACTAAGAACCACCATGTTCCTTCTTCGCCCTTTGTGTCGAGGCCGCGGTATCTCTTTCGAACCACCCACAGCCCCGACAAGCGTCGGCCCTTGCGGGCCGTGTTTGAGTCACATCAAGGCGTTACTAAAAGTAAAAAAAAAAAAAAAAAAGTGACTCATGTTTACCTCAAAAAAAAAAAATTGATTTTGTTCAAGCTTTATGAATGACTCTTTTAACTTGTGTCAAGTGTTTGTCGACATCTCGTTTAAAAAAAAAAAAAAAATTTTGTAAACTATACTGATAATAAAGAATGTTGTTAATATTCATTAATTGATGTTTTTATTTAATTCGAGATTGATCTGTCATTTTCAGATTTTGTCATTTTGTGACATTTTTTTTTTTTTTTTTTTATGGTGGGTGGAAAATCATCAAATGACCCCTCCCGCTCTTGGGCAGAAAGGGAGTATCAGACTTCTACTGACTAAAAACCACCCATGTTCCTTCTTTGCCCTTCATGTCGAGGCCACGGTATCTGCGAACAACCCGCAGCCCCGACGGGCATTTTGCGACACCTGGCATTATGCGTTTCTGACCATTTGCTAATCTGGCATTTTGCGAATCTGGCATTTTGCGAATCTGGCATTTTGCGAATCTGGCATTTTGCGAATCTGTCATTTTCAGATCTTGTCATTTTGCGACACCTGGCATTATGCGTTTCTGACAATTTGCTAATCTGTCATTTTGCGTTTCTGGCATTCTGCGCCCAAACCGTTCATACTTCTGGTCATACACGCACGTATATTCTTTCTGAGAACCTCACCAATATAAATATTTTGAAATTTGAAATTTCATTATTAAAAAAAATATATACACACATCAAAAGTGTCTAGGGATCAACATATATTTTTGCAATAACTTTTCTCCTGATTGATATTAATTAAAATTTTCTTTAAGGATTCATCAAATAAAGTGTTTTCGTTTGTCACAGTAACGATAAACCAAGTCACCTTTGCATTAATAAAGAAATTTGCCATTTTCCTAATAAAGGGATTTTTGACATTTGAACCACTAACATTAAAGTTCGAAAAAAAGACTGAAATAACAGTTTTCTTTAAAATTATATTGGGTAACTTAAACAATTAATAATCCGTGTTTCTACCGCGAACACTAACAACACAAGAACATCGGTTTGGCATACTCAAAATGAGTTCATCCAAATCACGCTGTGGAATGGCCGCCCATGTTCGTTGCAACAACAAAAAAAGGTCTTCTTGCGACTGGATACCCTCCATATTCGGCAGAGCTCTTCTCTGTAGCATATCCCATGCATGCTCAATCGGGTTCAAGTCTGGCGACTGAGCAGGCCAGGGCAGGACATTGATGTTAGCTGCGGCGAGAGTCTGTCTTACAACTCTTGCGGTGTGCGGTCGTGCATTATCATGCATTAACTGAAATAAGGGACCGATTTGCACTTGTAGAGGCACGATGACGTCTGATACAATCGTCTCAGCATAAATTTGAGCGTTGAGGTTGCCTCTGATCCAAATCAACTCAGTTCTTCCGCCGATCCAAATACCCGCCCATACCATGATGGTTCCACCACTATAAGGATGGACTTCCTGGCAGGATTTTAATCGCTGTTGGCGTCCAGGGGTTCTCCAGTGTCGTATACGTCTTGTATCCGGTCTCATACCAAAACGAGACTCATCAGAAAAGCACACGAAACGCCATTGTTCTTCTGCCCAATTTCTGTGTTCAAGAGCCCATTGATATCGAATCCTACGATTGTGCATTGCTATAGGTGGTACCCGTAGCGGTCTTCGGGAATGAAGGTTCACTTCATGCAAGCGGTTTCTGACTGTTTGGTCGCTAATTAAGTTCCCTGAAGAGTGATGAAGCCTCACGGCTAACATCATGGCGGTTATTGTTGGAGCTCTTCGAGTTAAGATTTGAATGTATCGGTCTTGTCTCCGTGTGGTGCAGCGATACCGTCCTCCATGGCGCTCAGCCACGGTACCAGTGCTTCGGTAACGTGTCCAAAGTCGACTGATAACACTCTGACTTGTATTCAGAGCTAAAGCCACAGTACGTTGCCGGGAACCAGCTTCTATCATTCCCACGGCTCTGAGCATTTCTTCCCTGCTTAAATGACGTCGCCGCTCCATAATAACGTTGGTTTTAATGGTTTTAATCAGTAGTAGGGAAACAGTAGCACTAATAATGTCTTCAATGCGTTGTATGTTTTTATAGGGAAAATATTGACAGCTGATTTTCATCTTTTACTCGAATTTGATTCACAGTTCCTGATTCAAATTGTGAAATGCACCAAAAAGGATCCATATAAATTTATAAAATCATAAATTTATTACAAAGCCACATCTCAATCTCAAGAAATCCGCATAAAAATGCTTGATCCCTAGACACTTTTGATGTGTGTATATATAAGGTCAGTGTATGTCTTTCTAGGGCGCCCCCTCCCGGCGTTGCCGCACACAACTGCCTTTCTTTTTTCAATAATTAATAAAAAAGTTTTTACTTTTTCATACATTTTACCTGTGGCAGTACTCTATTTTTAGGGTTCCGTAGCCAAATAGCAAAAAACGGAACCCTTATAGATTCGTCATGTCTGTCTGTCCGTCCATATGTCACAGCCTTTTTATTCGGAAACTATTAAGACCACACAGTTGAAACTTGGTAGATAGATGTGTTCTGTGAACCACTTTACGATTTTGGAACAAAAATTTAAATTAAAAGATTAGGGTAGTCTCCCGATACATTGCATGGAATTGAAACTAAAAAACTTTTTTTCATTCAACCTGTGGGGTGTTTATAGATAGGTCTTTAAAAATGGCATAGAGTTTCCTAAAATCATCCGACTTACACTTGGCCAGTTTTTCAACGTTACATTTAGCCATCAAAATAAATATTATATCAAAACCGTCAAAATAAAATCAAAACAAACCAAAATAAATAATGAAAACACAGGAGATTTTATAGAGCCCGTTTTGGTGATGGACAATGAAAATATTAAAAGTTTTGTGCTCAAAGCTGCCTTTTTTGTATGAACCGGAGAACGATATATTATGTAATAGACGACACGTTTGGCGCAGTGGCTGAGCGATGAGACTGCTGCGCTGCGTGTCGCGGGTTCGATCCCCGCATGGAACAAACATTTGTATGACCTACAGATAGTTGTTCCGGGTCTGGGTGTTTGTGTATGTGAGTTTAAATGTTTGTAAACGCACCCACGATACAGGAGAAATTCCTAGTGTGGGGCAACGTTTTAAAAAAAAAATATCATTAAGAGTGCCTTTTAATTGTTCAAGACGTCTACAGGAATGCTGTGGGTAATCCCTCAGGCAGGACCAATTGTAAAGTAGCTTTGAATTCAATTTTATTTAGATTAAATCGTAGCTTCTACACATTCAAGTTTAACGACCTATTCTATCTTCCTACGTATATATAGTAGACGAGGTCAAAAATTCTTAGTGAATCACCGAGGTTTGCTCTGACCTCAGCGCAACGTAAATTGGGGTCAATTATTGAAGTAAATTGACGCTGTAATTCATAGTGTGTAGGTGTACCTTGCGTGATGAAATAATGTCACTGATGTTTAGTACGTCTTCCGTTTGTTTAAACGGTTGTGGTACTCTTAATTTCGTGCGCGTTTGGATTGTACCGCCAAAATGTTTGGCAGATTATGAAATGGAAGGTTACGGAACTTCTGAGGGCTTACAGTCCTGTCTAACCAGATGCAGCTGAATACCAGTATTTTATATCCGCTAGAGTTACCTTAAGATTTAAACAAATGTGTAGAAGTTGAATATTTAAGACATTGACTATGTAATATCTACACCTGTGTTTCTTTGCGAATCTGGGATAAATTGAAAAGGATTTTAGGGTGGCATTTCAACATTACGGAACTAGTAGTTCCCAGGAGCAATTTAAAGCACCAAAAATAACGGGAACTGTTCTTCCCAAGAACACTCAAGCGGATTTGGAACGACTGTCTATCTGGCCTCCATGACCCAGTTAGTACAGGGTCTTTTCGGACCACTGCTGACGGCTACCTGTATTCTCTCGTTGAGTTATCAACGAAAGCATACAGGTAGTCCAAATCGTTAGATTTGGTAGAACTCAAGAAACCATAGCATGAGAATAAGCTACCGAGAAGTTTATGGCCTTTTCTTGAAACTAATTTTGTCACTTAGTATCTAAGTCGGTTAGGTAGTTAGGTACCTACTCTAGTGTTAGAAGAATAATGAATCGTAATTGTATCGATGGGAACTTAATGTCTGGGTATATCAATTTCTAATTATCGAGCGGTACCTACTTCGCCCACTTTAGCCTGACTAGAAGGGACAGACGCCTAAATCGTTTAAACGTTTCACGCCTTAATTCATTTACCGGCCGTCTATCGCTTCTAACTACACAACATGGCTAGAAACTACACGACATGGCTAAAAACTACACGACATGGCTAAAAATTACACAACATGGCTAAAAACTACACGACACGGCTAAAAACTACACGACATGGCTAAAAACTACACAACATGGCTAAAAACTACACAACATGGCGGAAGCACTAATTTAAAGTTTGGCTACTCCAACGGTTTTTCTTTTGGTGTTCTCAGCAGTTTCTTCAGTGGAACTACTTTGTTTTTTTTTGTATCCGTAGTCTTTAAGAATTTTTCACATTCTCCAATTTTGGGTCTCAAGAATGACCTATTATTACATGATGTTTTACTGCAGAAAGTGGACTGTGAAGTGGAACTAGCGGTTATAATAGGAAAAACTGCGAGTTCTGTAAAAGCTGCGGACGCTGAGAAGTACATCTTCGGGTACACCATCGCGCTTTATTCTGTTAGAACCTGGATATTGCCTCTGTAATTAAAGCGACCCATAGCCTGCTGGAACACGACAAATAACACTGCTTGACAGCAAGATCATTTACTACCGCATTGATTTCATTAATTTCCTACTTCTTACGTCTTGCATTTGTAAGTTGATAACTGTGCGACAAAGACGGGAATAACGCTTAATCCAAGTACGCGCTATTCCTAAGTAACGTTCACAGGTCTCGCCCTTTGTACTTGATCCGGCTATTCCAGCGTTCCCCCTGCTGGGACACAGGCCTCCTCTCCAAGAGAGGGACTAGGTTGTACTTAAAGCACCATGCGAGCTCAGTGCGACTTGGTGGATGGCACAAGATTTAGAGTTTTCATTCCTGGCATGTCCCCATTTCCTGGCACTGATTTCCTGCACAGCTATAAGAGCAATGACAATAATGTCCTTTCTCCCATGAGGGTAAGCAGAAACCCGCCATGATCCTAATAATCGCCTCATCCATGTTCATCTAGTCATACTACAGGCTGTTTGGGACTACTTACACATTTTTTATTTCAGTGTAATGACCCTGTTTCCCGGCGACCTCATCCTCACTGGTACTTCCGCCGGTATAGGGGATAATTTAGACCCCAAGTAGTATCTCAAGCCTAGAGACTATATTCGTAGCAAAAATCGGAGTGTAAGGTAAAGAATTAGGTTGCGTGGTTCCCAAAACTTGGGTCCTGCGTTCCCAAAGGTTTCTTTTAACATGCTATTATATCCATTTAACTTTTAACGGAGCCACGATTTTTATTACTACAACCATCTCTAGATGCTGCTGGTGCTTCCGTGCTCTGTGGTATACTTATACCATGCCATCATCTCTTACTTCTTTTATTCAGGTACTTTTATTTTCTCTTCCACATATTTCTGTTTCCAGAAGTTCTCGCCCTCTTCTGAATCAGCTGGAACGTAATAAATCATCTATAAGATGACATAATATCTAAATTTTAAGATGAAAAAAATGAAAGTGCTGTAACTGAAGCTTACAAAGTTATGGTAGCTCGGACAGCGGCAACCAATTAGCAATCTTATTGCAACGAGATTATAGATCCTGTGATATTCACAGAAATTTTCATGGGAGCGTTAAAGCAAGTGGTGATACAAGCCCAAAAAGGTTCATTAACAAAAAAAATATCCGCCGGCGCAATGAGTATAAAAGTCTAAATTATTTTCAACTAATTCCTTTTTGGTAAATGGTCCTGTTTGATGGTCTAAATTATCATCTTCCACAGCCTGATTTCACCCACTGCTACCTATAGGTCCATCTTTTCTTGTGCAAATCTCTACAGTCCTGCTAGTGTCACCTAAGTAGTCTGTTAATCTCGCCGCTGGACAACCTACATTTCTTTTGCCAGTTCTTGGAAGCCATTAAGTAGCAACCCTAATTTACCTATCATCACAGCGCCTAGCTATGTGTCCTGCCACCAAATCTAAATCACCGCTGCCTAAGAGGTAAATTCGTTTTCTTGTGCGGTAGGATTATATGAGTGGCAGGATGAAGCTCTACTTAACGAATCTTTATTTAACTTAATAAACTGTTCCATACTTCTGAACAATGACGACGTTTAAATGGCTATGATGTCTATTATCCGGATAAAGTATGTCAACCCTTCATAAAACTAAAGTTTTCCAAGTGATGAATAGTTCCTCAGTTGCTATTTCAATGTCTCTAGTCGACTCACTCCACTCTTTATATACTGATTCTGATTTAATTTACTAGAAAAATGCTGACTAGCAAAATTCTGTGAAGTACTCGTAAAAATGTTTGACCCGTAAGCAAACAAACTTATGTAACCAGGATTTGCGACTACAACTACCAATTTTAAATTGGACAGGTTGACCTGCAAGCATATCAGAACGCTGATTGGTGAATGGGCCGCGCAATTGAGCCAATCGCCGTCTTCCGTTCGCTCACAGGAAGGACCATTTGCGCTCGCGCCGTTCCTTTTCATAGACTATTAAATT
Organism: Diarsia brunnea; assembly: GCA_949774965.1. Lineage (NCBI taxonomy): Eukaryota > Metazoa > Arthropoda > Insecta > Lepidoptera > Noctuidae > Diarsia > Diarsia brunnea. The sequence goes on along the minus strand of OX459019.1, from coordinate 8,487,824 downwards.
TAATGTCAGCCAAGGGGAGTTTTATTGAGTTAAGTGGTCTATACGGGTTGTTATGCCAGTGTACGGTGAGCCGCCATTATTTGACGATTATTACTGGAGAATGGATCAAGTTTAACTGGTATTATATGTTTTGACGCCCGCAGATTCTAAGCGCGTCTATTCGCGACGGATATTCATCGTTATGGATATTATTTCGAGCAATTTTGTTGTTGAGGGCTATTTCGTCGTTATTGGTTCTAGTGTATGCAATTTGTTGATCGTTATGCAATTTGGATTTATTTGTGCACTGATACAAGTAAGTGAAAGATGACTGCCGGTCATATGGGTGCTTTGTGATGTAATTTGCTCCTTCTGCGTCACTCGGTATTTCCTTGCAATTTTCAATTGTGGTTCTGTCCATATTAAAAGGATGGGATCTTCGTGTATTATGTTGTTAGCACGTTTTTGAATTGGTTCCAACGTTTGCAATTGACGATTTATCCAATTATTCAATCTGGACCATTGGTGCAGTGATTGGCACTTAGCTCTCCGATAAGTGGAAAATGGTCGTGTGACATATTATTTAGGTTCCCACAGACATGGCGTGTCATCCTGTATGTAGTGTTGCAAATTGCACTTTGTCAAGGATTGTAGGTACTATTGTCACCTTAATCAAATAAGTGCTTTTGTTACGTCGTTAAAGAATATTTGCAGTAATGCAGATTGACACCAGTTATCCAATTTAGCTTTATTGGTGCAGTGATTGGGCGCTTCTGCCTATCAAATGAATAATGGCTTTGAAAATTGTATAGGTGGTTATTTTCTTGTTAGATCTGAGAACGGAATGCAATTTTTCAATGAATGCAAATTTCCTCTCTATTATGTCTCCAGGATTTCTCATCCAGTTCTCACGACGCCTGTTAATTTGATGGATTGCAATTTGTCCATCGGTTATTCAATTTGGATTCGTTATTGTAAAGTAACTACTGAGGTCGTCTTACAAGGCGAAGATAGGATAATTCGTATCTCATGCCTATTACTGTAGTAGTCAAGTGCAATTGGTCCTATCATATGGTATTTGCAACTTTGTCGTTGATTATTCAATAGAGCTGTGTCGGGCCATTGTGTTGGGAGCATTGAGTTTGGTTGGTGCACTCTACAATCAGGTCGGACCACCATAGGTTTTTCGATTAGGAACTTCTCATTAGCAGTCATCCTCAGGAGTCTGCATTTGTGCCTAGTGTTTATCCATATAGATATTAAACAAAACAGTCTATTTAAGTTTCTATCCGTTTTAATTTAAGATAATAGGCGTGATGTGTTATGCCAGTCCTTGATTTTTTCCAATTTAGCTTCGATATAACTACATACTCTGTCGTATAATTCAGTTTATTTGTGACAAAAAACACATAAAAGTGAAAAAATTAACTTCAGAAGAAGAATCAGCTTCAGAATTCGGTGACTTTTGTTTCTTTGAAAACGTTTTTTTGCCACCGACTTCTGCACTTTTTTGTAGTTTTGAAGTAGATTTTTTATTTTACCCTTTTTAAGGTTTCGTAGTCAATATGGAACCCTTATAGTTTCGCCATGTCCGTCTGTCTGTCTGTCCGTCCGCATTATATATCAAAGACTCTTAGTACCCTCCACGCAGTCTTGTCTGCTCTACCCCTAGAGTGTAATTTAAAATCGCATAGGCGCGGAGGGGCGAGGCGGTCCGCGAGTGAGGAGCAGGTGGTTATAAAGCTTCGGCTTGCTGGCCACCGCGTGCCGCCGTCCGCCGTCCAACTCGGCTGGGCAGTGTTTCGGAAGTTGAGTCATATCTTCTGGTCCAACTTACCTCAGTATCTCAAGACGAAAGTCTAGGATCAGTGAGCTGCCAATGACTATATAAGGGACCTAAACGTGGTCGCTTACAATCAGCCTCATCAAAAGGCTTAAAGTTACCCAGAGGGCAATGGAGACGGCTATGCTCGGAGCTTCCTTGCGGGATGGCATCAGAAATGGAGTCTCCATCGGCGTACAGGTCTGATTGTCTTTCTAGATGAGGCGGGTAAGATGCTAGAGAAGATTCTCGCTGCCCGCATCGTCCGGCACTTGGAAGCGGTCGGCCGTAACTTGTCGGACGCCCAGTTCGGCTTTCGAGCAGGGCATTCGGCAATAGACGCCATCTTGCGCCTCAAAGCCGAGGCGAAGGATGCCGTCGCTCAGGGTGGGGTACTGTTGCGGGTTCTTTAGTCATCGCCAACGCGTTCAACACCCTGCCATTCGACTGCATTGGGGAGGCGCTCCGCTACCATCAGGTGCCCGTCTATCTGAAGCAGCTGGTTGCTGACTACCTGCAGGAACGGTTCGTCTGCTACGAGGGAAGCGACGGCCAAGTTGTGCGCAGGGCCATCACGTGCGGTGTTCCACAGGGGTCGGTTTTGGGACCACCCTTGTGGAACATAGGCTACAACTGGGCCTTGCGGAGTGTGCTCTCCTCCGGGCCGGGTGTCATTTGCTACGCTGATACGCACTAGGCCCTCGAGAAGACGGAGGTCCTGGTATTTCATGCGCCTCGACGCCGACCTCCGGCTGGTGCACACCTCAACATCGGTGGTGCCACGATACCAGTGCAGGCAAGCATGAAATACCTGGGCCTGGTTTTGGACCAGACGGAGGTGGAAAAATTAAAAAACCCGCCTGCCATGTCAAAAAGTGAACTAAAAAATAAAAATCCGAAAATGGAAAACTAAAACTAAATTTTAATTTCAGTCGGGGGGACAGTTCGGTGGAACATTTCTTTACAGGTCCCCGACTAAAATTAAAATTTAGTTTTCAGTTTTCCGTTTTCGGATACAATTACGGGACCCTTGTTCTCATTTCATCACTGAAATCGTTTGACTTGTTTTTTATTTTTTAGTTCACTTTTTGACATGGCAGGCGGGTTTTTTAATTTTTAAAATTATTTGTTTTTTATTATTTCATACCTATAATAGTGATTTAGCGGTAATTTTAACCTATAACCATTATGCCACGATATATTACTTTACTTTTCAGTAAAGCAATGTCACGTTATAGACCATGCGAAACTAAATCGATATAATTTTTTTATAGACACTAACTTTGACATCTGAGGTGATTAAGTTTTTGGAAAACCTCCTAACTGTGTCACGTTTCCAGACTTACTCGTACTATGCTTCTATCCGATGTTACCGTTTGCATCCTGTGCACTGTTACGGGCCAACAGAATATGAGTTTCGGGTTACCTTCTCCGTTTACCGGGGGCTATTAGAAATATCTTTTTAATAACAAAGTTACACGTTAACAAACTGTATTATTAAGTGCAACCCAATGAGGCCTATCTAGTGGGACAAAGCGTTGGACAATTTTCCCTTGATAGACGATTTAGAAATAGAAACAAAAAAAAAAGGAAAAGATGAGCTTCTCAAGCGAAACAGAACGCAGAACGAACAGGATGGATACGCGAGCGAAGCGAGCGCAAATATTTTTATACAGTATTTACAGATTTTTGGTTATGGGAGGCTGACCAAAGATATTGTCATCGGAAGAGAAGAGGATAAAATGCATAATTGGAAGATGTGACTGAAACCTTCTCGACAACGATCAGTGATTATTAGTTATTACGCTAAAAATATTGGTTTGTACCTACTTTGTTAGTGTCGACTAACAAACTGGGTTTTGTGGTGGATTTTTGGTCTATAAAAGTGTACCATTCTGACCAAACATTGTAAGGGGTAAATCGATTTCGTCGGGGCTGCGGGTTGTTCGAAAAAGAAACCGCGGCCTCAGCACAAGGGCTAAGAAGCAACATGGGTGGCTGTGATTTCTACATCCTTGACAGTCGTCACACGTAGTCAGTGAGTGAGTAACTGGGTTGTGCAGTGTGCAGGTCAAAAAGGCAGTCATTCCATGTAAAATACCGGTTTTAGCTGCATCCAGTTATACAGGAAGTCGACCCCATATTAAATATCGCCAATTGCCAAACCTTGAAATAAATGCTACTCAATAAGACTTATCTGGGGGATAAAGCGCTGGACAATCGTGCCGAGCTCAAAAATAGAACAATTTTCGCTCCACAAAGTTCTACAGCTCAAAATGCTTGTCAACGAGTTACTTTATTAAGTAATGCAGTAAAGTAAGTGATCAGAGTCAAGACAGGTTAGGGTTTGTTTTTGTTCAGGCCTTCAGAAATGGGAATGGAAGTATTTAAATAAGTCTGTGAAGTTAGTTTGATTAGGGGAAGCACAGCATGAATGGATGCGCGAGCGAAGCGAGCGCGAATTTTTTTTGTATTGTTTTTTATAGATTGAGCGAGAGGGGTGAAACCGGCCGAATTTTTATAATTATCCCTTGCCTTGCATTACAAATATTATATTTGGTATGTAGTTTGTTCATAGGTTACTGGATTTGTTGTACCTACATAATAAAAAGTGGACTGTACCTACTGTCTTGTTCTAAATTTAAACGTTCGTAAACTATTTACATTGTATTGGATATATGCAATTTACATACAATTATAGGAACTATTAATTACTTATTTGTAAACATTCTATGAAATTCAAGTATAGTGCCAACCACTTTCAATTATAGTACCAAAATGCTTGTACGAAACCCTCGATTAAAATCAATTGTTTTATTTCACACGAAATGTTTTATTTATTTTGCCAAACGAGCGTAATTTTTTGCGAGTCGTGAGTCGCAGAAATTCTGCCGTCAGAAATTATATTGGGATCCAGACGATCGCAGAAGAACTCATTTTGCGTCGCCGCCGCCGTGTGAATCAAATAGGACTTTTTTATGAAACCTAATACAGCAGAATTTCTGCGACCGAAATTCTGCGACTCACGACTCACAAAATTACGCTCGTTTGGCCTCACCCTTAGTAATTAATGAGTTTCAAGTTGATTCCATCTCACAATAAGATTTTTACGTACAAAATTTAACCCTGAACTTTTTTTCTGCACATCTCTAAGCGGTAGGTTGAAAAACTATAGTGGCAAATATTATAATCTCCTTAAATTAATATTCTTGTCAAGTTTCAAGTAAATTGATTCACGCATATTAATTTTTCATACAAACTTTAAAACCCTTTAGCTGCCGTCATGGACGGATTTGGGAGTTGTAACCTGGCCAGTTTTATTCCTTTCATGACAAGGAATCTATTGATATGTAGTTTGTTCGTATCGATTTCCGGGTTTTAAATGTCAATATGTCATTTGTTGAGTAGTTTTACTAGTAAACAATACATTTTGAATACTATTGTGGTACATTTTTGTTATCTCCTTTTAAAACCCTGAATTTTGAAATGTTACTCGATGGTTATGGAAGAAAAAATATTTTTTTAAACAATGAAATCTAGCAGCCCCATTGATATAAAAACTAAAGATACGGTCGTCCGAACATTTGCTCGACGCGTTCGCCATACAGAGAATTGGTGTAGTCTGCTCGTTAACGTAACCTTGTATAAGCGGCGTGGCATTTTCGAGGTATAAAGAACATAAATAAAGCTTTTAATAAAATTTACGACCGCACCCGAAGAGAGCCGATCGTGGACTAGTTCACTTCGGCTTAGGAAAGACCATTTTGGGACCACGTTCGAGGCGTCATTTTAACATGCCGTCCGCCCAGTCCTTACGCAGTAATATATAAGTCTATGAGCAGCCCCCATATTTTTTTTTATGTCACCTATCTAAGAACACTTGGACTAATGAGGCGATTCTAACGATACCTTAATTAAAGAATATTACAAACAAAGATAGTCGCGAAAAACATTACCCTTCCCTTGCAGTCGGGTAATAAAAAGATCTGTCAAAGATAATGTTTGAGTCATGGAACTTTTTTCGACTCACGTCTCAGTGCCACCGTCATTTTCATGCATACTTTAGCCAGGCCCCGAAACATTGGCCCATGACGCGCCAGGCACGTCATGGGCCTGCGTGAAGGATGACGCACCTAGCGCGTCATTGGCCCCTGTGATTTTTTATGCGTTTTTCTGCGTTATCTTGCGTCGATCTGCTAAAAGAAAGAGTTCTTTGTGTGCTTCGATTCCTATTCGTTGATATTCTAGGATAATAATACATATTATCCTACCTACAAAAAAAAAAAAATCCTACCTTGTGATGCCATAATATGGCATCACAAGGTAGGATTTACTTACGAGGGCGGCACTGAAAATTTCGGGAATCAAGGAAGTGACACAACATTACTATTTAAAAATGTATGTATTTATTTCTTTTCGAAGTATTCTCCGCGAAATTTGACACATTTTTCCATACGATGGAACCAATCATTGAAGCAACCATTCCATTCGGAAGTTGGGGTCTCCAAAATGGCCGTTTTGTAGGCGTCCACAGCTTCTTCAGGTGATCAAAATCTCTGTCCACGCAATTTATTCTTTATTTTAGGGAAAGTATAGAAATCATTAGGGCTTAGGTCGGGGCTGTACGGTGGATGGTCTAATAATTCTATGTTTTCTTGCTCTAAAAACTCTTTTGTTCTGTACGCGGTGTGAGAACTCGCATTGTCGTGATGGAGGATGATGCGGCGGTTGCAGTTCTCTTTACGGAGTTCAGAAACGACCTGTGGCAAACAAATGCTAGCATACCATTCTGCATTAACCGTTCTTTGTCCCTCAAGAGGAATAGTCGTAACATGGCCGGTTTTGGAGACAAACGTGGCCACCATTTTTTTTGCAACACTCCGTGAACGAACAATTTTTGTTTGCTTTAACTCATTTTCGAACACCCAAACTCGTGACTGGTTTTTTGTTTCAGGTTCGTACGCGTATATCCAGGATTCGTCACCTGATACGATGTTGTACACAGCATTTGAGGATCCTGCGTGGAATCTTTCGAGAGTTCTGACGCAACAAGTAACGCGAGCCACTTTTTGCTCTTCACAGAGCGAATGCGGTATATATCCATCGGAAAAACAACTTTTTTACACCTAATTGTTCATGCAAGATTATTTGTATTTGACTCATGCCAATGTCTAAAGTTGCCTGAATTTTGCGGTATGTCACATGGCCGATATTCCCACGATCTTCCTCAATCAGCTTACGCACAGCATCAACGTATTCTTGGGTGACTGCAGTTTTTGGACGACCTTGACGGGGATCATCACTGAGCTTGACACGTCCACGTTGAAATACAGCAAACCAGCGATAAATTGTGGTTTTGGATGGGGCTTCATCACCAAATGCAGAAATCATCCGGTCAACACACTGTTTTTGTGTTAAATCACTTCGAAAGTCATAATAAATCATCGCTCTTGAATTTTCTCGAGTCAATTCCATTTTCTCAACGACTAAACAAGTTTGACAAAACCTTGTGACAAGACCGAGAATCTTTTTTTAAATAAATAAATGGTATTCGATTTTTAAAACCAAGGAGTTTTCAATTAAAAAGATTTTAATATGACAGGAACAGTGGAAATATTCCATTCCCGATACTTTTAGTGCAGCCTATGTATTTCATTAAAATGTTACAGGGGTCGTAATTAACCTAAAATTTTAATACTAAAAAATGGTTACAGTGAGTCAATCTTAAAAGATAGACATAGGCTGTCGCGGACTCTTTTTTAGAACTTTTAAAGGGGAACTTTTCCTTCATGCATGATATTCGCGTAACTTAAACCGTTTTCGCAGCGCACGCAACGGAAGCTCTCATTATCTTAACATTTTTCATTTATGATCTGCTCCTATTAGACGTAGCGTGATGTTATAGAGCCTGTAATATTTCTCGATAAATGAACTATTCAACACAAAATTATTTTTCAATTTCTACCAGTAGTTTCCGAGTTTATCGCGTTCAAACAGAAACAAACAAACTCTTCTGCTTTATAATATTATAGTATAGATAGGTATCCTATACAAATATTTACTATGCATTTAACACTCAACCATGAAACCAACTTATTATTGCTTTCAACTCCTAACTATAATATTAAGAGTACTTTCCATAATCAGCTTACCTAGATAACCTGAAAGAATACAATTACTATATATGTCCCCATAATATTTTATTAAAGAATTATCCTAACCGTTAAGGAGTTGTACCTTCCATCATCAGCTCATCAACATGAAGTGATAACTGCTAGATGCGAATACTTGAGAAGCTTTCGAAATGCACGAAACACGTAATACGTGCCTATAAAATTTGCGGGTCTGGATTTTTTTTGGGATGCCACCATCATCAGGTTAACATAATAGCCTGAAAGAATACAACTTTCGGTCCATAAGTACGTATAATTTTGAATGAATTTTCTTTCGACTCCTAACCGTTGAGGAGTTGTACCTTCTATCATCAGCGCATCCACATGAGATTATGAGTATCAGACGCAAATACATGAGCAGCTTTAGAAAATATGTGGAAAACGCAACAAGTGCCCATAAAATTGGAGAGTTGCCCTCGATTTCCCTGGGATCCCATCATCAGATTCTGACTTGGGGACAATGGGATCACCTCTTTATAATACAAAAAGAATTTTGAACATCGGTTCATTAATGACGGAAATATCCGATAACAAACATACAAAAAAAAACATACAGATGAATTGAGAACCTCCTCCTTTTTGGAAGTCGGTTAAAAACCACCCATGTTCCTTCTTAGTCTTTTGTGTCGAGGCCGCGGTATCTCTTTCGATCAACCTGCAGCCCCGACGGGATGGACGAGATCCTTCAAAATACATCCATTTTACAAGAACTTTAAGTTTATGTACAGCGTCAACAAATATTTTTAATATCAATTTTGATGTAATTCAAAGGTAAACAACATTGCACAAAAAGTACTACAGCGCCATCTACGACACAGGTGATGAACTATTATCAAAATACTAACTACGCAGTTACAATTTTACTATCCGTGACTTAAAACTGTAGGAGGAAGAAATAAAGCTTACAGCAGGTCCAAACTGGAAGAGGGTACGTCACGACAGACGTCAGACACACCGAAATTCGAGACTTCAGCTAGGAAAAGTAAGGTCTACTGATTAGAAAATGACCACCTCTATTTGCAAATTTGCTATGGCGGGTCCAGATCCAGTCACTCTGTATATGCATTTTATTATATTGAAAACGTAAAATAAATAATTGTAGGGGTATGAAGAACAGGGTGTGAAGTTCTTCATCTATCTATATAGATTTTTAACGGACGGTAGTCAGTTAAGCCAACATATTTGATAGATACCGTTTTAATTAATACAGGACAACAACATTGGTTGATTTCATTACATGAGTGAGCTTATAAGTTGATGTTTGGTTGATCCTGTGGTTTAAAGAAATATGTACCGATATTTAGGGCAAGTAAGTTAGCGTGCAACATTTTTGTACACTGTATTTGAAGCCTTGTTGAGCATAATGTTGAATACAAAAGCAGTATCATCTGCAAACGTGATGGTATTTCTGTGTTGGAGCTTAATATTAGGTAGGTACATAAATCATTTATATAAACTAAGAAAAACGTTGGTCAAAGGATGCTGCCCTGTTGAACGCCATATTGATTAGGTAGTTCGTCACTGATCCAATTTTATCTATTTTAATTATTAACGGTTGGACAAATACACTTCTCATCAGAAAAATCAAAATGGTTCCGTTTTTATGGTTTCTGTCCTAATTTAATGCAAAAGAGTTTTCATTCCATGGAAAAAATCACATGATTGTATAGCTGGCAGTTTGACCGTTGCAGTGATAAGCGAAAATTCTAAATTTAAAATAAGAATTTCATTTGTTTATCCTTTAAATGAAACGATTCACTGTTTTGTGACAAATATGTGTTTAAGTTGGAGTACATTTCACCTTTGAAAACTAAAAATTAGCGCTTATCTTAAAACTGGTCTCGTGACTTTGGGACGTCTGAAACAGTTTTTTTTCTAAAACATTATTGATACTTCGCCTGCAGAAGCCGCTCACGCCGTCAGCGTGTTGTGGGTAAAAAATTGCATCTAACCCTGTCGTCTCTCTAGACTGGTTTATTCACGCGCCGATCAGGATCAGGCAGGAATCGGGTCACTTCTGAGCGAGATGATCGATTTATTGTAACAACTTCTTGCCACCATCATTTTCATGCATACTTTAGCCAGGCCCTGAACATTGGACGATGACGCGCCAGGCGCGTCATGGGCCTGCGTGAAGGATGACACACCTAGCGCGTCATTGGCACCCTGTGATGTTTCATGCGTATTTCTCCGTTATCTTGCGTCGATCTGCTAAAAAAAAGGTCTTTGTGTGCTTCGATTCCTATTCGTTGATATTCAAAGGAAATACGGCATCACAAGGTAGGATTTACTTATTTCATTAAAATGCTACAGGGTTCGTAAACATAATATTATTATGCAACATTTTAAACATTAATGCTACCGGGTCATTAATTGTTTGTATTAAAAAATCAACAAGGAAACGAAATTTTTCCTGAATGTAGTCAATCTACATATTTTGCATATTTCAAAGAAGCGTAAGCTAAAGCTAAGCTAGCGTAAGCGAATTGGGGCATATTTTACCACTTTGGAAGTGTCCCTCTATCTTCCAAATAATTGGCTGTGACAAAAAATGGTTTTAGGAACCTCCATTTCATTTTTAAATACCTATCTATAAAAACCCAGCACGTACACGTGTGATATTTTTTTTTTGTTTCATTTCCATGTATGAAGAGTCCGTTAATATTTTTTTATTTTTGTATAAAAATCGCAAGCCGTTCACAGAATACATCTACCTATTAAGTGACAACTGTATAGTCCTAATAGTTTCGAAACAAAGTGGCTGTGACATACACCGTGAAAGGGGTTTGAACTTTTTTGTATGGAAGCTGGCATATCGACCCACCGCCATTTTGATTTTTTAGAAATCACAGCCCACGATAAAATTGGTATGTATGGGTAGAGGACACCCAGACGAATAAAAAATGTCATGTAACATAGTACCCCAAAGTGTCACGTTATCGAGATATTTGAAGGTAAAGGTCGACATTTGAGTACAATGACCACATACAAAAAAGACCTTTCACGTGTCTCTAGGCGTTGATTATTATTATTATTACTGTTTATTGAAAGAGAGTAGGTACATTACATACTACCAGGAGCACGAGAAAACTATTCTTTGATATAACATACTCATAGCATTTCATTGCGATGTGAAGCGATTTTCTCGTGTAATAAAATCAACCTGGGAGCGATTATTTGGATACAATTTAGCGCCTATACACGTAATAAGTCTTTTTTAATGATTGCCGTTGTACTCATTTGTCGATCTTTATCTTCAAATATCTTGGTAACGTGACACTTTGGGGTACCGTGTTACTGGACAATTTTGTTCGTCTATATAATATGTCCTCTACCCATACATACCACTTTAATCGTGGGCCGCGATTTCGAAATAAAATCAAAATGGTGGTCAGGTTGATATGCCACATCGGTTCTATCCTGGTGGTGGCGGGTGTGTCGGATCATTTCGTTCCCTTCAAAATGGTTGAGTGTAATGGTGCTGATCCATGCATCATGCTCGTGAAAGGGTGCTGTCAGTTGTGGTCACCTCTTAGCTGCCACGGCTTGTTTGAATTATTATTTTATCTTTGAATCGTCGTTTTTTGACTTTACAGTGGACACTTATCGTGCACATCTTGCTACATCGTTCTCACATAATATACCATCTCAACATGAATGATATAATGTACCAAGATTTTGTAACAATATTCTGATTTAAAAGAGTGTCCATGGAGTTTCTTGCCCGTTCTTCTCCATAGAGATCTACGCTAGGGAATGGGCAACTACCAGTACTTTCACAAGTTATTATGCCTTGTGACTGTGACTGTAGCTTAGGAGTGCAATACGTCGTCCAGGGGGTTGCTGCGTCGAGCTGCGCGTCGCCGGATGTCTGCGGCGGCGAGTGCTGTGGGTGCGGGGGTGCGTGCCGTGGCGGTGGGTGCGCGGGGCTCCGGGTCGCGGGGCGGTGGTTGCGCGTTGCGGCGTGCATTCGTTGTTCCGTGATTTGGAGTCTCGTACATTCGTTGTTGCGGTGTGCGTCGCTGCGTGCTTTCGTGCTCGCAGTGTTCGTTGTTGCGGGCATTCGGCAGCGTGTGATTCGACGTGGTGGCTTTCGGGATGACGTAGTGCACTCGTAGTTTAGTTTTATGAATTGTTCTTCTGACATTCAAAAGTACCTGGTAATGGTTTAATTGAAATAAATGCTTTGACTTTGACTTTGATCCCCTTTAAATAGTGGTATTCCCGCGACTGAACAACTTGCCATAAGGAGTACTTTCAAGGCATGGAGTAAAAGTAAAAAAAAGGATGTTTTTGTTTTAAAATAAATTTAAAAAAATGTTCAACTCGAAAACGTGAGAATCAATAGTAACACCAAACGTAACTTGTAGGTAGCACTCGACTCACACGTAAAAGTATGAAGGGAAAATTTGAATAACTTGGAGGGTTAAAACTTATTATTTTCAAGAATAAGTTATCAGCTGATTGAAAAGTACGCGGGTCAACGGCCGCACGACCGTAAGGCACCCGGCTTGCGCCTAGCGTAGGTATCGGAAGGTACCTACTATGGGTTCGTGGTAGCTTTCTAGTTTTGTTTTTCACAATGATTAGTTTGCCAATTTTGGTTTCTATTATTTATTTGTTTATAAAACGTTTTGTATTACCAAGACAAAACCATTTCGCTGCGGGAAAACAACGATTTCAATTTCACGGAGTATAGACAGACAGACTGATATGACTTTTTTGCCATTCGTCTACGGAACTCTACCAAAACTCTACTAAAAGTCTTTATATAATATTACGCCAATATACAGGCAACCGTATCCACGTCGATGTTCCTTTCACCCCGTATATATTATGTTTACAAACTGTTTCCAAAGTTTTGCTATCCCTGACTTATAAAATATATATTCTAAATAAATGGAACAGGGTAAAATCAACTTCAAAGTTTAATTTGGGATAAAAAGTGGTAGTTCTCTTTATTTCAATCTTTTTATATCTGTTTTATAAGTCATTTCGATATGACGCGCCAGGTGCATCATAGGCCTCCCGTGATATCGGTTGATGCTTTTCAACTGCAGCAGCAGCATCATGTTGTACGTAGGGTGGCTGATAGTGACTCTACAATTAGAAGAAGGTTAAAGGAATGTGAACTGGTACCGCATTAGCCAGACAATGGACCGAAATTAACTGCAAACCATCGAAGAGCACGCCTTAATTTTGCACGTGAGCACCTAAATTGGTCATACCTCCAGTGGAACAAACTACTCTTTTCTGATGAGTGTAAAATTATGCTGTATGGTAACGACGGAAGGAACAAGGTCTACAGAAGAGATGGAGAACGCACTATGCTGCATTGAAGAAAAGGTCAGCTATTGTGGCGGTTCATGGACAGTTTGGGGAGGAATCAGCGCCGACGGAAAGACCGAGATTGTCTTTTAGTCTGGGCTACGTCTGCCTGCATTTAACAGCCATGGGTATATCGAAAAGTTACTTGAGCCTCACGTGATGTCCTATGCACATTTTATTGGCAACGGTTTCATATTCAAGCACGACAATGCTATCTGTTCTGTGGTATCTCCATTAGGGAATGGCCAGCAAGCCCGGACATGAATCCGATTGAACATCTATGGGATGAATTAAAGAGACGAATTCGTGCAAGAGATCACACACACACACACATAACATCACGCCTGTAATCCCCGAAGGGTTAGGCAGAGGTGTACCTAATAGTACACCCATATTTCACCAGTTATGTTTAAGTCCCATGTAATATGGAGCGAGCCTATTGCCATCAACCGGACACAAAGAGAATGAAAGAGAATCCTGCCCCAGAAACACTTAGCCAGCTGCAAAATGCAATCCAATAGGATTGGAATGGAATGCCACAACATTTGATCTTGACTCTCGTCCGATCGATGAAGTATGAAAGCAGTAATAAGAGCTCGGGGAGGGAATAGAAGTTATTAAATAAACGTTTCTTAGCTTTTTTGTTCATTTACGTGTGTTTTTTTATCAATTTCCCTCATTATCCATACAGGGTAAAAATTACATGTTAAATAATATTATTTAACATGTAATTTTTTAAAACACAATATAAAATACAATTCAAATACAATTTTCATTTGAATTGTATTTAAAAACCTCATATTATTCACTATCAAACGACATTTGACATATATTCCTAAATACACACCTTTTTTCTGTAAATCCTTACAAAACATAAACTTATCAGTAAAAAGTTTAACCTGACTGACTTCTCACACCCATATTTTAATTTTTTTTTATCAAAATGGGAACAGATACTGTGTCAAATGCTTAAGCTAAATCGAGGTAGCAAAAGAAGGGTTATTTACTATCTAGATTATTGATTAAGTAATCAAAATCGAAAACTGAACTGAGATGGACATGAGAAGGAATTTTCTTCAAGAAAATTAGTTAGTCTGGAATGCATTAATCGTTCTAAGATTTTAGATAGCGGAATTTAAAGTTTGATGAATAGGTACAGTTTTTGTCCGGATTCAAAAATTGGTACAATTTTGGACTTCTTGAAGGCCCATGGAAATACCCCGGTAGAGAAAGTGAGATCGAATAAAAATATAAGCGGATGAACAATAATATCAGCAAATCGTTTTAAGAAAGGTCCGGATATATTATCGACGCCAATTGTACACTTTTTTAATTTTAAAATTAACGGCCTTTTTTTCTTCATCGGCCGGTAGAAAAAAATACTTGGCTATGGCTTCGCTAGGCTAATTTTCTACTAGCATTTTGTGAATTTAAATCTGTGAAATAAGCTGTGTATATTGTTGTTTGGTTTTATTTATACCCATTATATTTTTAATTTCTTCCTTCTTGCTTTTATTTTACATTTTTAACAATACATGTCATGGTAAAAGGCTATCTATTATATTATATTATTATTATATATATTATATTATTATTAGTATCTATTATAATATTGTAAAGAGGTAAAGTTTGTGAGGTTAACTCTGGATCTACAGAACAGATTTTGAAAATTATTTTACCACTAGAAAGAAATGGAGGGAGGCCTTTGCTCAGCAGTGGGACAATATGGGCTAGATATAATAATAATATAATAATAGCTATAAAATATATTTATATCGTGCATACGAGTATCAGATAAGCTATCACAATTTTCGCAGACGAAGTCGCGGGCGAAGTGCTAATCCTCAATAAAATAGAAACTCACATGCCTACTGTCGAAATATCGGTGTAGTGTACACATCTTTATACCCCTTCAGAGCATGCGGCGTTACTTAATGTTATGATATTGTACGAACAATGAATATCTAAGCGATTGCAGCAATCCCGATAGAATTACGGTGTATTTTTGTAGAGTTCAGTGTATCTCCAAAAATCGTCATCAGATTTTTACCAATTTTCATCGATAAAATCACCGAAATTGGCTCACATCTCACAATTGACTAAGATATCGCTGATTATTCACAAAAAAAAAAAACAGAAAAATGGATAAGTTCCTCTTTTTGAAAATCGGTTAAAAAGGACAGCATTGTGATAGAGTACAAAAACATTAATTGATTCACATAAATAGGTACATACAAGTAGTAATATAAGAATATACGAAACACACAAGCATTGACAACATTGTAATTAATATCATACCTCAGAGACAAGCTTATAAAATATCCATATTTATACAAACAACAATATTTTTGAATCATCATCATCTTCCTGTCCTTGTCCCATCCAACTTGGGGTCGGGGCAAAACGTTTTCTTCTCCCATTCTCTCTTGTCAGACGTCACGGCATCATTTCCCTTTGCTTCTTCTTCTTTCTTCTTTTCTCTTTGCTGCTTTATATCCAAAATCATTATTGTGTAATTATATTGAAACAATAATGATTTGGATATCCAGCAAAAAAAGAACAATTAACAATTCTATTCTAATGAGCGATTAGACTGCTGCGCTGCGAGTCGCGGGTTCCCCGCACGGAACAGAAATTTGTACGGCCTACAGATACTTGTTTCGGGTCTGGGTGTTTGTGTAGGTATGTGAGTTTAAATGTTTATAAACGCACCCACGATACAGGAGAAATTCCTAGTGTGGGGCAACGTTTAAAAATAAGTGAATAAATAGAAATTTTACCTCTGACAGCTGCAAACCAACAGCAACTCTATTTTCTTGAAAATAAAAACTACTTTAGGTAATGTTGACTGAACGGTCAGTGACAGAAACCTTCCAAAAATTCTATATCGACAGCAATACACATACAAATATTTTGTTGGAACAAAAAAACATTATAAAAATTTTTGTGTACGTTAATACTGCGTTAGTTTAGTAACTGTCGCAATTATTAGCGCCCTGGAGCGAAGGGCAACAGAAGTTCCATAACAATACTGTTGGTGCTTATAAGTAGGTAGAAACTAGTTAAACATTTAATAATAATAAAACTAAAACTAAACAAGTTAATGATACTTGTAGCAATATAAGGAGGTGTGTGAGTGAGTAACTGTATGTGAGAGAATAAGTGAGTGTGTGTGTGTTACGGGAGTGTGTGAAAGTGCGTGCGTCAGTGTGTGTGTGTGGGAAGAGTACGTGTATGTGTATGCGGAGGATGTGAACGAATATAATTTATTTTTTATGAGGCTCTTTGTTTCCTCATAAGTCATGTTTTGGAGTAATTTTTCAATTTTTAGTTTACACTCTCGTGACGAGAGCGGATAGATCTGTAATTTCTCATTAATTTAGTTCTAAATAACAGGACTTAAAAAAATATATTGTCTTCTCACAATTGTGAGATTGACACTCTCTGTCGGGCATACTCTGTTACATATCAGTATGCTTACGTAACAAAGTCAATACCAGAAATGCTTTCCTTACAGTAAGCACTTTCCATAGAGCATACAAGTCGTGCGTGGGGAAGCGAATTGGTTTGTGTGCCATGACTTTTAGAACAGCCCTTTGTGCTCTTTCCAGACGAAGTAGAAGGCATTTACCAGAGCATCCTCACGCGGTAATGCAGTAGGTTATTACGGAATGTGCCAGTGCAAAATAGACGGTTTTTAATGTTACAAGATCTGCCGAGGTTCTGAGGTTTTTAAACACAAATATTAACTTTCTGACATGTGAAACCAAAGACCCAATCTGTCCATTCCAGGTCATAGTGCTATCTATAATCACCCCTAAATATTTAATTTCATTTGTACGCGTAATTGTAGTACAGTTGCAAGTTGTACTTGTGTTCGAGTGGAATTTGTGAGCAGTTAGTGTTAAGGAGAAATCTGGTTGTGATATAAGCCGAGGTGCAAACGTTAAGAATTTAGTTTTTTCTAAGTTCAGGGTAAGCAAGTTGTTTACCAATTCATAATATCTCGTAGGGCTGATTCCGCATGAAACTGCACGTCCGCCCAGTCACTACCATGAACTAACAACACGGTGTCATCCGCATACGTTATGATTTTGCAATTTGTAAGCGACAGTTTACAGAGACTGTTTATATAAATAAGGAAGAGGGTGGGCCCCAGGACACTGCCCTGAGGAACTCCGTAGGAGAGAAACTGTTGTTCATTTGTATGGTTACCGATCTTTATAACCTGCGAGCGGTTACTATGGTAGCTTTTAAAGATATCCAGAGGCAATTTGAGACAATCTCTTGACCAAAAGCGGGACAGAGACAGTGTCAAATGCCTTTGAGAGGTCTAGAAAAATAGCTATTGTATTGTGTCTATGATGCAAATTATTAGCAATAGCTCCAGTTAAATCAAGTACAGCATCTTCTGTGCTTTTACCAGACCGAAATCCGTATTGATTTTCAGCAATAATTTTGTTTGTGTTCAAATAACTGAGAAGTCTACTATTTAAAAATTTTTCAAGAATCTTAGAAAGAATAGTGAGCACTGAGATAGGTCTATAGTTGTTGACACTGGCCCTGTCCCCACTTTTATAAATAGGGTGTACAATGGCCCTTTTGAACACAGTGGGAAAAACCCCGGTTTCGAAAACGAGATTGTAGACATGGGAGATAATAGGGATAAGAGTATTTCTAGCGGCTCTAATTAGGGTTGAGGATATGCCATCCCAGCCAACTGCGGTATTAAGTTTCAAACCAAGAATAATTTTTTCAATCTCTTCATAATCTGTACCAAATAAAACCATTGAGTCCTGTGGTACCCCATTACCAATATCAGACTGGGAGTCAAAAGTTTCGCTTGTAATTTTGGATGCCAGAGTCTTTCCCACACTTGCGATGAAGTCGCTAGCGTGATTGAGTGACAGTCCTGGATCTGAATGAAGATACAGAAGTTCATTTGGAGGAGTTTTGTTAGTTTTTAAGTTAGAAATCGTTTTGATGAGATTCCAAGTGGCTTTTGGATTTTTACGGTGTTTCAGAAATTCAGATCTCTCATACTGGCATTTCAGGTCTTTCAGTAAACTCAAACTCAAAGCATTTATTTCAATTAAACCATTACAGGCACTTTTGAATGTCAGAAGAACAATTCATAAAACAAAACTAAACTACGAGTGCAATACGTCATCCCGAAAGCCACCACGCCGAGCCACACGCCTCTGAATCCCCGCAACAACGAACTCTGCGAGCACGAAAGCACGCAGCGACGCACTCCGCAACAACGAATGCACGAGACTACAAATCACGAAACAACGAATGCACGCCGCAACGCGCAACCGCCGCCCGCGACCCGGAGCCCCGCGCACCCACCGCCACGGCACGCGCCACCGCGCGCCCTTGCACCCACAGCACTCGCCGCCGCAGACATCCGGCGACGCGCAACCCGACGCAGCAACCCCCGGGACGACGTATTGCACTCCTAAGCTACAGTCACAGTCACAAGGCATAATAACTTGTGAAAGTACTGTAGTTGCCCATTCCCTAGCGTAGATCTCTATGGAGAAGAACGGGCAAGAAACGTAAATGATTGCAAAAGTTTCTATAACGTGTGTATGTTACTTTATGAATGTAGTTACCGGGATCTCGTTTTGTTTTACGATAGAGATTGTCACGATTACGTATACATTTCAATAGCCCTGGAGTAATCCACGGTTTGAGAATTCTTTTTCTACTGGGAATAATACTGACAGTTGTATTCTTTGCAACTACCGCATGCAAGCCCAGTGGACAATGGGTCGACGTAAAATAGCTGCGCCTTAAAATCAAAGGTCATGTAATCAAATGAGGGCAAATGTTACACCACCAACGATTAAATTCCCATAACTTGTTTGGCAGATTATAAATTGAAAAAAAAAATTGATCGATTTTTTTTTGCAAAACGGACTTGCCTAATAACAAAAATACAAAAAAGTGTATCATGTACAGTCGAACAAGTTATTAAGTAAACAGACAGCTAACTTGCATTTAGTTTTAAAATTACACAGATTCATTTAGGTAGAGACTGATGTCAAAGGAACAAATATTTGTATGGCCTGCAGATAGTTGTTTCGGGTCTGGGTATTTGTGTACGTGAATTTATATGTTTGTGAACACACCCACGATACAGGAGAAATTCCTAGTAAAAAAATAAAAAAAAGGATACAGCGTTTGACATCAGTCGCTTAATACCAAACGCGCAGTCGCTTAATGTCGCTTAATGGCTGCAATTAGTATTCAAAATCAAAATCAAAAACTCATTTATTCAAACTAGGCTGATAATCAGCACTTTTCGAAAGTCAAAATTTACTTTACTTTACTTATTTACAAGTGACAGTCCCCCAAAACGCCCACCCTTCGACACTTCCTAGTGTTTTTGCTGTATTGTAAGTGTAATAGAATTATAAAGATTTCTGCGTGTATACCAAATAACTTGTTCGTCTGTACTAACCGGCACTGTCAGCCTATTCCTTATCATAGAGAAGAGACCTAGTTGGGAATCACAGATCGACACAGACCGCCTCTCTAAGAGGCACTGCTGGGATTGTGGAAATATTATCGGCTGATTTCACTAACTTTGATTATTTTTTCCGTAAAAAAATTTTCAGTATCTTAAATTAAGGTAAGGTAAGGCAGAGGTGTAGTACTTAATATTAAACTCACATTTTGCCAGTTATGTTTATGTCCCATGTATTTAGCCTGTGATACAAGGTTTTCCTAGTACAGGCATCTTTCTTACATTAT
Organism: Diarsia brunnea; assembly: GCA_949774965.1. Taxonomy (NCBI): domain Eukaryota; kingdom Metazoa; phylum Arthropoda; class Insecta; order Lepidoptera; family Noctuidae; genus Diarsia; species Diarsia brunnea. The sequence goes on along the minus strand of OX459019.1, from coordinate 8,467,760 downwards.
TATAACCATATTATAGTTTTAGATTCATATTGTATTTTACCTTCTTGAATGCTGAAAAAAGTATATTATTAAAATATAAAATAGGGGGCGAGCCTATTGCTAAATTAAATATACACCTGAATAAAATACAGCACAAATAAGAACACACGCGTAAGAAAAGGGATGCGTTAAGGTATTTCGTTCAAGTGTCTATTTTGAAACTCCTATGATAGTAGAAAACCTTACATTATTCAGCAAATATAATTATTTTTTGGTACAGATGAAAATACCAACACACGAGCTAATACCGCGGGTCATTCTCACGTTAGAACTTACCAAAACACATCCTCTTTTAAAAACACGTTTTTAGGGTTCCGTAGTCAACTAGGAACCCTTATAGTTTCGCCATGTCTGTCTGTCTGTCCGTCCTCGCTTAATCTCTGTGACCGTTAGCACTAGAAAGCTGAAATTTGGGACCAATATGTGTATCAATCACGCCGACAAAGTGCTAAAATAAAAATTGGAAAAAAATGTTTTATTAGGGTAGCCCCCCTATATGTAAAGTGGGAAGTGTTTTTTTTTTTAATTTTAACCCTAATGTGTGATATATTGTTGGAAAGGTATTTAAAAATGAATAGGGGTTTACTAAAATCATTTTTTGATAATGTCAATAATTTCGGAAATAATCGCTCCAAAAGTAAAAAACAAAGCGTCCCCCCCCCTCTAACTTTTGAACCATAAGTTTAGAAAATACGAAAAAAATCTGAAAAGTAGAACTTTATAAGGACTTTCTAGGAAAATTATTTTGAACTTGGATGGAAACAACAGATGGAAACTGCAGTTAACCAATATAATTTGGTCCCTGAATCGTATGAGCGCCTATACAATCCAGAGGTCAAGTTTCATTTGCCCGTATTTTTTTTTTAACTTCGTTTACATAATATTTTATTATCTACGGAACCCTACACTGAGCGTGGCCCGACACGCTCTTGGCCGGTTTTTTTTCATAAAATTCCTTTTATAGATTTTCAACTTTATCGCTACTTTAGTTTAGTTTCGGATAGCTTGATGATGGCGTTTGTACAGTCAGTGCCCAGCATTACCTGACCCCTCGTATAAAGAACTAGAGGGCAAGTGGTGTGAGAAGAGGGATTTTTTGCGTTTTTATAGATGTAAACGCGCGTGTGAAGCGCGTTCGAAACTCGTTTGAAGCGCGTACAAAAGGTTGCAATTAGTTGGCAGTTGCAAGCGCGTAGACGCGCGTTTCACGATCGCCTCATGTGCTTAGGTTACAAGGACGCGCTTCATATGCGCGCCGGCGCGTCATCTGCACGTTTAAAATACGCCGTGTGCTAGGGGCCTTAAGGCTTGTATTCACGCCAATGACCTTGTGCATACAAACTACCTCTCTCGGTCGTAGATACGGACTCTAAACGGACGCGTTTTTCATTTATTATAATTAAAATAATACATGTTTTTAAAAAGTAACAAAACCAAATTATTTTCCTTTGTATTTCAAAGCAGTAGATATTTTTTTTATATTATTTTGTTAAAAAATGAAGGAGTAAAATGGTTCCATTCAACGATTTGGAGGTGATTTTGTGGATTTTTTTTCTTATTATGTGATACCGATACAAAAATTGTGGCTAAACCAAATTACGTGTCATATCATGTAGATTACTAAAAAAATTTCTCAGATGTAATTTCTCTGTAAGTGCCGGTGAAAAACCGCTTCATCTGCACGCTGTTTTTAAGCTTTTTCGAGAGAGGACCCTTAAATACACAAAAAGAACACAAATAAAACAAAAGAGAACAATAAATCTTGATGTTAACGATCTTGATTTTTCTTCCAAACATTTTCTTCTCGATCTTCTGATGATGGGTACTAAATACTCATTGATAAGCACTGAAGCAGCAGGAGTAATCACAAACACTCCTGCGGCACTAGTACTTAGGAACAAGAGTTAGTTTTTATTCTGTCTTCTGGCTTCTTTCTTCTACTTCCTTTTAGTTACAGACGATCTGATATGCGTTTCAATTTGGGTCTTTGGCTTTCGGGACTGGGACCGCGGTCCAGGATTCCACCAGAAAAACCAATAATAATTTATGAGTAGTATTTTGGGACCCCAAGGAAATAAAAGTAACTTAAGTACAGTTAACAAAAAAGGGGATATAATATTTTAATCAATATTTAAATGAATTTGGAATGAATTTTGAATTTTTTGTATTGGAAAAAAACAAAAGGGTTTATTCGCCTATGTTACCTTTATTTGTAGGAGATGAAAAACAACGATATTAAAGACTTACAAACTACCCGGTCAGAATGGTGAAGTAGTAGTGTCATCATTGCATACTGCATGTTATTAGAAATGTATATAGATTTGATTATGAGACTCCTATTAACAATATACAATATCTCTTTAATATTTCTGGCCTCCTGGTAGTTTGTGAGTCTTTACTATCCTTGTTTCTCATCTTCTACTTGTTCTTGCCTATCATCACTATCACTATTACTACATAGTATAAAACAAAGTCGCTTTCTCTGTCTCTATATCCCTATGTATGCTTAAATCTTTAAAACTACGCAACGGATTTTGAAGCGGTTTGTTTTAATAGATAGAGTGATTCAAGAGGAAGGTTTTAGTATATAATTTGACCGACATCCACGCGGGTGAAGCCGCGGGCATCAGCTAGTTTAAAATAATACAAATGCACGTAGTAGTAACGCATAAATCAACTATAACAATCAACTAATGATATTAATTGTGGATATCGCTCAGGTGAACATAGGCGACTAAACCTCCTTATTTAGTACCGGTACTGATAAAGTGATATACCTAATTGATCAAAATATTACATCAGTTTTTTTGTTAACAGTACTTTAGTTACTTCTTTTTTCATGTGGTCCCAAAATACTACTCAAAAATAATTATGTACTTAATTTTAGGTGGAATCCTGGACCGCGGTTCCGGTCCCGAAAGCCCCACGATCCTTCAATTTAAAATCTGCTCATATGCTGCAAGAAATGGGTAAGCTTAAAATTAAAGGCACCAATTTATAAAGTTAACAAATTAACCCAAAGGGTCAAACACAAAGAAAAATACAAAAAAGGCAAAAACAAAAAAAATACAGAACAAATAAAGACATTGAGGGCTGTACAGACGAGGGAATTTCGCTGATGACAAAATGGTCTAGACATAAATAGGTGGTGTAGGTGTAGGTAGATGTAGATACCATAGATATTACACCTCTGATTAACACTTCGAGAAATATAGGTGTGATGGTATGATATTGTATTACTCAAGTAAAGTGCTGCAACAAACCAGCAAACACGTATCCCACACACTTGTAAAGACCGACAAAGGTCCTCTAGTCTGCGCAAACTTTATACATGACATAAATCATAAATTCATAACAATACATGGAAACAGTTTAAAAAAATTGGTTGCCTGTAAAGTCGGTATACGGGCGAAAGTTTTACGTGACAACGAAAATAGAAGCGCAATACATGAACCGGTGTGTATGCCTATCTCTCTCACTCTCTCTCTCTCGCTCTGGACGCGTGCCTCTCACTCGCTCTCATTGTGAGCGCATAACGTGAGCGGAGCGTAACGCAGTTTCTTGAAGTGTCACCCGGCAAACCAATTTATAAGACGTTGTCACGTCAAAAATAAAAAATATTATTATACCTAACAATCAACAATAAACGGCAAACAAAAAAGGCTAGCCGTTGGCACCATTAATCGCTCAAAAAATGTTACTGACTAAATTATAAGCTCGACGCGATTCCCTACAAGTGGAAATAGCGTTACAACAGACAAAACGCTTGCGAGTTTAAACAGTAATAATGACAATTAAGACTGTTAAACACCATGGTAGGTTAAATACCTACGCGTCTGCTCACTATGATTCATTCACTGACCGCAATGTACAATCAGCCACACGTGTTCCTCACATTTGAACTCTGAAACAGCCCGTATTACCATGAGATGAAGCAGCTGTTGAAGCCAAATTGTTAGGATCTAGATGTGGGTGATTATACTGAATAATATACGCACAACACACGTTACTCATATGCTGCAATTTCAAATAAGAAGTTGTAACCTGACGCTTTATAAGCAGAGGACTAATTTAGTTTCATTGATATTATAGTTCTACGTCATTAAAATCTAATGATGTGACGTCATATCCTGAATTAATGCAGCTGTTACCTACCATTCCGTTCCTTATTATGTCCCAGTACTCCCAATACCTGCTATCCGAGTTACCTCTGCACTGACAAGTAAAACGGTCTATAGGCCAATATTCCCAATCAAATGAAACGTGATCAGCACTTTTAAACTGAGTTCAAGAACTATCATTGTCTTAATTGCTACATAATATTCGAATTCAGTACCTACATTTGTTTTACAAATAAAACCCTTTCAATTTTAAGTTTTAATAAAGCATGTTGTAGCGTGCGTGTTGTAGCCAGCGCGCTGCTACAAACATCTGTACACGGTACTAAATAATTGTGAATCCAGACGAAGTTAATTGGTTCTTATGTCCATGCCAACGACGTCTGAATATTTTGACAGGGAGACACACGAATGATATCAAAAAACCTAAAAAAATGCCCAAATCATAATTTTATATGGTTCTGAAGATTTTTAGGGTTTCATAATTTTGACGTAGTAAAAAACAGTAGAGGTACCAATTTTATTAACTGACCTGGATCGGGATCGTAGATTGGCTATGGCATGCCTCTATCAATTTTTATCATATTCACAAAGCCGCAGAACCTAACTTAGTTCATACATTCTACAAACCTATCAAAATCCATTTAATGTATGTCTAAAATACCCTAGCTTACTTTCATAAACGATTCATCAAAACTGAACTTCAAACCGATCTGCAATAAGCCACAACTCACCACAAAATAAAAATAAGAAAAACTCGCAGAACACATGCCACACAACCCCAGTACACAGTGTAGCAGATCTTCAATTTTATTGCTCAATTGGTCGCATCCGTACTTCAGCGAGCAACGAATCTAATAGAACAGGCTAACCCGCCCACTACCGTCGTGCAATCACTTGAAGAATACTTAACTATAGTGTTAATTCGTCTAATCCGATCAATTCGTTCGAAGAGAGATTTAAACGGTGACACCCGCCGTTGTCGATGTAATTTCTCTATCTTTGATTAAATCAGAAGTAATTGTTCGAAGAGTTCGTTTTGGAGTCTTTTCAGATGTAGTTGTGTTAAAATGCGGTCGACTTTGTATGAATACACAAGATTTTTTTATTTTATACTTTTAAGAAGAGAAATGTTTTGCTACTTATTTGAAATCTGTTTTAAAAAAATGCATATTTTCTACAGCGTTGATACCTAGTTATATTAACCATGACGTGGTCAAATATAAAGTGCATGCAATGTTTTTTTATCGCGGAAATGATAAACTAAGGGCCAATTTCAGCATGTAAGGAATTTCCATGGTTTTGTAACGAATAACGACCCAAAATTATATTTAAACAATCTCTAAAGCAGACTTCAAATTAATTTTTTTTAATCAGTTATAAAATATTCGTAGACACATTTTTATTTAACAAAAAAATATGCAAATAATGCACGTGGCAATTCTAAGACGTTATGGCGGCAACGTGTGCGCCCATATGGCCACGGGATGAATGACCAGCAGCGGTTTCGGTAGCGAGGCAACTGAACGCAATCAAAAAAAAATGTTTAATAAAAAGTTCCATTGCTGAGCTGCGGGCCGCGTTATGAGACTGGCTGAAAATTTGAAATGAAAAAGTTTTCATGTTTTTTTTAAGTAAAGAAAAAAGTTGTTGTGAAAAATTTGGAGTAGAGAGAGTAGTCTTCTTCTACTCTTATGCCTGTATGAGTAGAAGAAGATCAAACTAACTATGGAAGCACTGTGTGAAGGATGATATGGCTAGAAAGGATGTGATTGCTGAGATGTCGAGTAATAGAGAAGTATGGAAGAAGAAAACATGCTGCGACCCAAATTAATTGGGATGAGGACGAAAGAATGATGTTTTTTAACCTTCCTATACAGAAGTAAAGTTTGTTAAATTAGATATAGGAGATAATATATCTGAATCTAAATTTTAAGTTAGTATGAAGGTAAGTTAATAAGTTCGCTGGTAAAAGTTTAGAGGCAGTGAAATAATTTTATGGTTAACCACGTCATGACTACTAAACCTACATAGGTATGAATGCTGAATAAGATATCGATTCTAAAAAACAAATTTTAAATAAACAGTAAGAAAAAAAATCTCTTTTTACTAGTAAAGTAAAGTACAAAACCATTCCATAATTAATTCATCCTGCGAGTAATACTGACCTAAATTAAACAGACTTTTTCTGTTATCTTGTTTTCGATAACCTTGTCTTTTCAGTCGAGTTGATTAATTACGCGAATGATAGTTAGCAATACTTCAAGGAAACAAACAAAAAATTACTAAGAGAATGGCATTGGAGTAATACTACAAAAATAACAATAGGATAATAAAAACATAGGATAAAACGAAAACGAAGGATATACAAAAAAAAATATAGGTAGAATATAGTAATCGATAAAGTGATAGAGCTCATACGTCATAGACACGCTTTACTAAATCAGGCAGAAAAATCAATATTGTAAGAAATAATAATTAAATAACCAAACCAAAAAACTCTATTGTAAAAAATTTGGTTATTTATCCAATCCTAGGTTAAGCTCACCATTGTACATGACATAATTATTGCAATTTGGATGCACAGTTTTTTTGTGTGCAAAAAAGAATAAGAATACTATCCATCTAATCTTTCCTTAAGGCGCAGTCTAAACAATGTTCGTAGAGAACTATAAATAAATAAAATAAAGTGCTGTTTACTTTGGCCGCAAGTTCATCACACTGTCGCGTTAGCGTTATCTCAATAATGCTCATCTTTGGCATTTGCCCTTACTATCTGCCGGTCGAGTTGCCACCCCGCTTTATCAAATAACGCCCTATAACCGAACAAACAGTCTTCCACTTATTTGTTCATTAACAGTTCACAATGGACCAATTTATTTTTGAAAATAGATTATAATACTCGCTTCATTCATACTTTTTTTTAATGCAGCTATAGTGGTCTATTGAAGGCAAAGATGTGACAATATTGTGCCTATAATGAGACCTCTGTGTGAAGGGGCCAGTTCGTTCGGCTCGTTAACATTAATAATAATGGTCCTGCATAATGCATTTATTGTTACTTTGTAGGTTGCAAGGGAGATAATTATGTTAAGCTGTCTGGAATAATGTACCATTAAATTTGAAACTTGTGAAATTTGTGTTTCAAGCAAAAATACCTTTATTAAAAGTTACTAATTTAACACCATTAATATATTGGTCTTAAAAGTTCGGCTAAAAAGACCAAGAAACCAGAGCTTTTTTTTTTTGGAAAACGTTGCCCCACACTAGGAATTTCTCCTGTATCGTGGGTGCGTTCACAAACATATAAAGTCACATACACAAATACCCAGACCCGAAACAACTATCTGCAGGCCATACAAATATTTGTTCCGTGCGGGGATCGAACCCGCGAAACGCAGCGCAACCGTGCCGTCAATTAAATCGAATGTAGATGATGCTCAAACGGTTTTCTCAAAAAACGGAGAGGCAAGAAAGGAGGTGTCCCATGAGGTGACGAGTAACAGAAAAGTACGGAAGAAAATACATGCTGCGCTGACCTCAAATGAATTGGAAGAAGGGCAAGAGAATGATGATGCTAATGAAGCTGATAGCTTTCTTTTAAAAAGTTTAAAAAATAACGAACAGAATTAAGAACATGTTTTTATGGCAGTGTTTCCCGCCCTATTGACGTGCCGAACTGCCGACCCACTTAAATTTGTAATGGGCTAATTAACAAATGAACGGTTAACTAGGAGCTCATGATTGTAACAATGACGTCTTCCTAGTTTTGAAAAATATTGTTGCTACATTAGCTACTAACGCTAACTTTGAATGAACTGTACCTATTTAAAAAAAATATTTCATTTACCAATCGATCGTAATCTTTTAGAAAAATACATGAGCAAAAAATGTTTTTACAGTTTTACTGTTTAGTTGAATTACAATAATTGGCCACATTGTTTTACCTTGTTGGACGCCTCTGGGGTCCTAAAAGCCGACGTTCAAATTGTATGTTATTTTTAAACCTTAAACGAACTTTATAAAATTTTATGAGGAGTTTGTATATACGTGTCATCTCTGGAAATACCAATTATCAAGACTCTTTCACCGATAGGAAGCTACACAAGCCCTGAGCCAGAACCATATACCGCCTATAACTCTATATAGCCTATACCAGAACACCGCAAGTTCCGGATAAACCGATATCGATGGCATACAGATTGACCATGACCTTGGTATAGTGGGTACATTTTTACCCCGGTAGTACCACTAGTACCCCCGTTCTCGTATGACCATATCAGACTTAAAAGCGGCTGTACTGGCGGGTAAAAACAAGACAGATTTGCTGCAAATAAGACTCACAAATCCTCTAGTCTAGTTGAATGATATATGATTCACAGCAGTCGTTATAACATTCTAAATAGTGCGATCACGTCATACAATCATACTGGGCATTGTGACTCCGAGTTGAATGGGACCATTCCATTAATTTATCCTCAAAATATTTTTCCTTATTCGCTGATGTTTTAGACGTGCAAGTTGTGATGTCAGAAGTTGTTCACTAGAAACACAATTGAACAAAACCAAAACATCATAACATCATTCATAATGGAACACCTGAAAAGTTGGGCAAAGGTGTACATATAGTACAGAAAAGTTATCCGAAACTGTCAATTTGTTTCCAACCAATTCTGAACCTAATGATTCAGCGATGAAGTTGAGAATCTGTTGAAGACATTGACAGATTGTAGCTTAATGTGCTGGCGTCTGCATACAGATATTTCGCCAGTTATGTTTAAGTCCTTTGTAATAGGGGGCGAGCTTATTTCAATCATCCGGGCATAAGCCCTAACTCTGGGCTGACACTGAGAAATTTTAAATTGAATAGGTTAGAAAAGGTACGGAACGGTTTTTTCTCTCGACATTGACACTTTATTTTCATCAAACGATTAATAAACATTTCTCAATGCGTTAAGATTATGATACCATCTCTATATTACCATTGCAGTTTTAAGAGTCGTCGACAGTGACGGGGCTACTGCTTAGCCAAAAGCTGCTTTTTAATTAAAAAAATATGAACTAAGATCTTTAAGGGACTTGTTCGAAGCCATTTCTAATGCTATCAGTGTGGCAGAATTCTGGTCAAAGCTCAATGAACCTTTATACAGGGTATATCAAATTATGTGCGATGTCGGTCGCTTCAATGTAGTACATGCGGAGTAAGAACCATTGACGAAGAAGAAACGAAACAGCAAAAATTACGTGTGTTACGTTCTGGCTTCTGAAAGTTTTTTGAGCATGTTACAATGTTTCCCAACTCAACAATCTTAACTGTGGTCAGTTATGTTTCATGTTGTCGCCCATCTATTCGATAAGCACGATAGTAATTTATCAGTCATATCTATAAACACCACTTAGCACGAACTTCGACTAAAAGTTATTCCTGTCACTGTTGAGCTGCTATAGCTCTCGCACTTGTATATTTCAAGTGCAAGAAAGAGACGAGAACATGACAAAATTTATAGATTGCGACCTTTGAGTATAAATAACGTAATGAAGTCAATTTATAGTAAGTTTTGACGTTTAATGCTGTGTCTGATGTTGTTTTCTTCAACTGTGACACATTGACCCTTACATTATAATATACTTATCGCTAAGAATAAAATAATGTAGTGCTTACTCACTTGTGGGAAAGTTCTTTAACAGTGTTATATTGAAGTCTGTCTGTATTTTATTGTCGTATTACTAAGTAAAGTATTCTTCTTGTAAAAAGAAGATAATTTTCCTTCTCTTTACTTTACTTTCCTACTCTTTACTGTGTCGAAAAACTTCGCATGTTTCATGTTAAAATCGCATTTGCTCTCTCTTTCACCTCTATTTGTTCAATCTTTCTCTATTTGTTTAATCAATATGTCTGTATCTTTAAATGTTTGACAAGTGAGAACGCACAGTTACAGTGCTCTGCCCTAAGACTATTTAAGTTTTCTCGTAATATTTTCCTTGAAGAACTGTAAGCTGGTGTTTAAAAATGGCTTCACAAAATACTTATTGGAACAAAATAATTATGTTATGACCTTTTAAACTTGGGCATTTCAAAAGAGTTCGTTGTAATATTCCCGGCCACCATAACTACAAGACTCATAGAAGTTTCGTTTTTTTTTAACTGCCCTTTGTTTACGGTCTTGTCAACAAGTAGTGATTACATTTATTAAACACATGCATTCGAAGCCCAGTAAAGTAAACATGAAGGAAAATTCCTGCAGTAAACTTATAAGTCATCATAAATATTGTGAGTATACTTGTCAAATGTGATAATAAATTATAGTTGAGGTTGAGCGTCAAAAGATCATTTTCTTTTCTCGGAAATGTTAATGAGAATTAACGACTTAAAGTTGCTAACTTTAAGTCGTTAATTCCCATTAACAATTCTCGAGGGTATAACCTCAACTAATTCTGAAAACATTAATGAATGCATTGGTCATAAACATGCAAACGCGCAGGACACAAATAATTCAAACTCACCACTCAAAAAAAAGGGAAAGACGATGCATAAAGAATATCCATTTCCAACTGTCACTGCTAAACGTCAAACTGTACACTTGAATTTAGAACGACCGCCACGTTCGGTATTTGAAATAAAACTGCATGGAACTAACAATATGGCGGCGAACGACGCGCGTCGCCGGCGCACAGATGCTGACTACTCCTTAACAAACTTTGATTAGCTTTAAATAGTGATGCCCACATTATCTACTTATTCTATTGAGCTGTCGGTCGCTGGGAGGTGTGGGTCTCCCTTTATTTCGAGGAGTGTTACTGCAGTCGTATAAGTCGACTACTTCAATGCGAGCCCTTTTTATTATTTAAAGCAAAAGTTTGCAGGAAAGTGTGGTTATGTTAAGGAAAATATATTGTTCTTTAAATGACTGATAATTCCTTGGTTAATTATAAAACTTTATGCCATATATAATAAGCAAGCCTACAGTTTTATTTCATGCTTTCCTGGTCGTATTATGTTAGTAACTGTCAATCAGTTTCAGATAAACACAAGGAAACCTTATTGTTTGATTTTGTGTCGTTCTGACAACATGCTTTTTGAATTTGCGTAGGCGCTTTTTGCAAAAGAGGACGATGGCCATAATTATTTAGAAATTATGCTGCAATTTAACTGGTGCTGATTGATTTGTCATCAACGTAAACTTGTTAATTTTCATTTTATTTCATCAATGACTGCTTGATTCATATTTCTGTTAAACTGAGATCAAAATAACTAAGAGTCATAGTTGTTTGATCAATTTAGAGCAATATAATCAATGAGTACTTGTTGACTTGTGGAATAAATTTAATAAAAACATCCACGCGCTTCCCATGAAGTGATCAGGTTATATCATTCAAAGCATCAACGGATGACATTATTATTTCTCTCAAGTCCGTGTCAATGATTGAGATACTGTAGCACCTAATAAATATTATTCTATTCTATTCTAATGTATTTATTTTAAGATACTAGTGAGAATGTTTGGTCTTTCGATATATTTTGGCTCTAAAAGTATATATATATACCTATACTTTGTATTTTATATTAACACTATCCATGCTGATGGCATGGATAGTGATAATATAAAATGTAAAGCAAATAATATAATTATATCTCAAGTTATTAATGAGTATTCAAAGTGTAAGGTACAATGACACTCAAACTGTCAAAAGGAATTCATGACATGATTCCAGACCTAAACCAACAATTTAAAAAAATACAATTGTAAAAATTTCGAAAATCTAAAATAAAAGAGTGCAATAAAGTTCACTTTATGCAACGCAAAATCGATTATCCTATTCGGGTCACGCCATATTAACATGGGCATTTTGCAATTGAGAATGACAAGCAACTATCTATGAATTGAAAGATTGCTGTGCATAAAACACAGGGATGGAATGGGATCAGCGCTGAATGCGAAAATCCGCGATATACATCGCCTTCCGCCTCACTATTTTGATTGTAGAAAAGGTTCAACTAGACTATCAATTAGCATGGTCTTCCTGGAAGCATGTAAATTGACTGCGAAGTCTGGTGGGCCGCTGCAGACATTACTTGGTCCAGTGGGGGGGTTCTCCGATGAAGCAGAGTTCGACTATGACCCACCTCCATCTCTCCACCTGCACTTTAAGGGACCTGTTCGAAATCACTACTAATGCCCTTTTCATACTCCTCCGCTATTCTTTTCTGATTAATTTCGTTGCGGGATCCAAGACAGTTAAATCGTTTCCCTGGGACTTCGTCGAACTTCATTGTCTCGGCGCTTTTCTTGTGGTCGCCACTGTTGATTCTGGCTAACAGGAGTTACAGTGGTTTGGGAATAGTGTGGCGGGCTTAATGCCCTTTTTTGGTGGGTGGGAAATCATCAAATAACCCCTCCCGCTCTGGGCAGAGCAAAAGGGAGTGTCAGACTTCTACTGACTAAAAACCACCCATGTTCCTTCTTAGCCCTTGCGCCGAGACCGCGGTATCTCTTTCGAACAACTGTGTGGAAAATTTAACTTTAAACCGTAATTATAACTGGTGTAGGTAGATCGTATTACCTAGTATTAACTGGGTTGTGGAGGTCAGATAGGCAGTCACTCCATGTAAAATACTGGTATTCATCCAGCTGCATCCGGTTAGACTGGAAGCCGACCCCAACATAGTTGGGAAAAGGCTCAGCACAAAATTTGGCGACTTGTTTGGCACCTTAAGCAGCGTCTATCGGGATAGGCAGGAAATTAATGGCTAATGTTCCAGCATTTATTGACAAAGTACATTCAATGATAATATCATAATAGTAAAATTAATTTTTAAAAGTTTCAACAACAAATAGATTTTAAGTTTTCCTCAAACGAAGCATCCTCCTCTATTGTCACTTCCGGCGGAACTGTCTCGCTTATTCTTACATAATTGAATTTGACTCAATTAACTTTACACTGTATACTAGTTAACATGATGCTTTGTTTGTTTAGAAAGTCGTCGCAAGTGTGACTGCTGAGCTAGGGTTCCTGGGTTCGTTTCCCGGGTCGGGCAAAGTGTTATTGGGTTTTCTCATCACGAATTTTTTCGTAGCGGCCACGGATTCTGGATTTGTGCCCAATTGGTGAAAATAGCCTCGCCCCCTATTACATGGGACTTTAACATAACTGGTGAAATATTTATGTACTATTAGGTACACTTCTGCCCAACCCTTCGGAGATTATAAGCGTGATGTTACGTTAAGTGAAAAAGAAAATTAAGACGGTTCTAACGATACCTCATATGTTGAGTTCCGATAAGTAGATTAGGAGCTATGAGCGAACAGATGAACATACATACATAGCCTGTCAAAAAAGAAGTGCTAATAACTACACGCTCTCCAATAAAAAAAAAAAAATTAAATCAAACTTCTCTAATAAGGTTCAGAACTTCGGACGCACCGACTCAACGCCGAAAGCATCTTTCCTCTTTTTTTGGGGGGGTGTTAAATCATCAAATAACCCCTTCCGCTCTTGGGCAGAGCCGAAGGGAGTGTCAGACTTCTATTGACTAAAAACCACCCATGTTCCTTCTTAGCCCTTGCGCCGAGGTCGCGGTATCTTTCGAACAACCCGCAGCCCCGACAAGAAAGCATCTTTCCTTACGCCTTGATTTTAATGACCCGTGAGAAGGATGATATAGCGAAAAAGATTTCTGATGAGGTGACGAATAATAGAAAGGTTCAGAAGAAGACAGAGCAGCGGTGGCCCAGTGGTGTCGGCCCCGACTTACGAACAGTAGGTCGTGGGTTCCAACCCAGGCAGACGCATTACTTTGTGTAATTTATTTCATCACCGCTGCTCTCAAAACGGTGAAGAAAAACATCGTGAGGAAACCGGCATGTCTTAGAACCAAAAAATTCGAAGACATGTGACATCTGCCAACCCGCACTGGGCCCGCGTGGTGTATTATAGCCCTTCCCTCTCCTAGAGAGGAAGCCTGAGTTCCTGCAGTGGGAACATTATAGACTGATGATGATGATGATGACAGGATAGTCCCACCATGAAAGTTTCTATGCTAATCTCACTTTTTTGGGACAAGTGCTTTTCTAGTCTGTTTTCGGTGAAAATAGCTATCGGTAATAGAACATTTTGATACAAGTGCGGTTTAACAAATTTCCACGTGTATCAAACGACGTTTTTCAATACACTTTCAAAGAAATAAAATAATTAAACGAAAAGTTTTTTTTTTTAACAATTATTAGGAAACTCTGATTTCATTCGCTTTTTTCCGCGATTTGATTTCGCCAGGTTGAAGGAGAAGCAAAGCCGCTAAACAGCCTCACAGGAAAAGTATAAAAGTCTAATATTATTAAATTAAGAACACAAATAAATATTAATTTAAAAAAAAAAAAAAAAAAAAAAAAAAAAAAAAAAAAAAATATTAATTTGTTCATAAAACGTTTCGCACTTGTATCAAATGAACCATGCTTTCTGGAGACAATATAATAAAGTTCAAGGGTAATTCGATATAGCGTACGGGACTCCTCCCTAACACACTAAAACTGTTGTTAATAGTCTCCTTATTAATGAAAGTATTTCTCTGAATTTGGTTCAGGATCAGTTAAGATTGACATCGGAACCCCTGACCTTTCCCAATTAAAAACACATTGTGGTATTAAGACACAATTGGCCGGATATTCAAATTAGATTACAGACTGATTTATACATCTATCAGCTAACATACTTTTTGGAGGGTGGGAAATCGTCAAATGACTCCTCCCGCTCAGAGCGGGCAGGGAGTGTCAGACTTCTACCGATTAAAAACCACCCATGTTCCTTCTTAGCCCTTTGTGTCCAGGCCGCGGTATCTCTATCGAACAACCTGCAGCCCCGACGGGACGGGACAGTCTACTAGAAACTAACATACCTTTTAGTAGACTCACCCCTTTAAAGGATGGCACCTGTGTAAGGTACCGAGGTGGTACCAACTGTTGCCTCGTTGGCATAATGGTAGCAAGCTGCTGAACTTCTGAGTATGAAGTTCTTACTTGATTTCTAGGTCGGGCAAAAGAATATCAGAAGAGCAGTGCAGAGTTGAACCCTACCGGGTTCAACTCTGCAAAAGACTCCTATTACATGGGACTCATACATAAAGAACCAGTGGTTTTGTTTTCAGAAAGAACTATTGTTATAACTCTGTCCAAGCCTTTGGGGAATACAGCTGTGACGTTATATTAAGTAAATAAGTTAGACAAACAATACAGTTCTATACCTTTATTTTCTCTCTTCACAAATGTTCACATATGAGTAAGAATAAAATTTCAACAAAAAAACATAATAGAAGAGAGATTCTAAAAGACTGGCGTCCGCGTCCATACTAAAATACTACGAAGAATCCCTAGGATCTCACCCAATTAAAATACTAACTAACTAATAAACTTACGTCCCACATAGGTAGTTACATAACTAGCTACTTGACTACTGTTGAAAAATCACGAAAATGTTATGTTATTTCAAAGAAATATCAGAAATAAGACGATGTGTGAAAAAAGTAATAATATCGATTAAAAAAATGACTGCCTCGTTGGTCTAGTGGTCGCATAGTGTTATTGGCTTTTTCCATCACGAATTTATCAGTAACAACTACGGAGTCTGGATTTGTGCCCGGTTGATGGGAATAGGCTCGCTCCCTGTTATATGGGACTTAAACATAACTGGCGAAATGTGGGTGTACTATTAGGTACACCTCTGCCTAAACCTTCGGGGATTACAGGCGTGATGTTATGTTATGTGTAGTTACATGGTTTAGAAGTTTTTGGTGGATGGGCATCCACCAAAAACTTGACTTTAAATGTTTGTGAACGCACCCACGATACAGGAGAAATTCCTAGTGTGGGGCCTGTGGGTTGCCCCACAGGCCCCACACTAGGAATTTCTTTTTCTTCTCGATCTTCTTTCGTTTAAAAAAAAAATCAAGGAAGGATTTAGGCTATATTTCACGCGGACGAAGTCGCAGGCAAATGCTAGTTATAACGTCAAGAAGTTCAGTATTATGGCGTATTATAACGCCATCACTGCTACGACAACAGGTCTCCTCTCTGTAAGAAAGAGCGTGTCGTCATCCACTTTGAGGGCCGTGTGACCTGATAGATGCTCTAGCCGGATTCCTCACAGTATTGAAATCAGAACTGAAGCCCAGTTAGAGCTTTAGCGACCCCCAAAACAAGGGTGACTGTTATCCTAATAAATTCAAACCATTTACTTCAATTAAGAAAGAAAGAAAGAAAAAGTATTTATTGGTCTCACACAGGACAAGAAACAAACAACAACAACAACAAACAAACAACAAACAACAACAACAACAACAATTAGACCATTACAGGCACTTTTGAACGGCAGAAAAACAAAGAAAACGAAGCACAGTTACAGTCAGGGCATATTATCTTGTGAAAACCTGTAGCCATTCCAAAGCGTAGATCTCTTTGAAGAAGAATGGGCAAGAACTCTATGGACACTCTATCATTTTATTTCTTTGTATACCCGAAATTGCCAAGTCTTCTATAGCTGCTCTTCGTATAGTGACGCTGACGACTCGAAGGCGGGTTGTCGGCAGTTTGGCACACAAATTATTGTTCGACCCATACGCTGAGTACCTGGCACCAAAAGTAATAAAATAAATCCAAATTAAATGACATATCCAAATCCACCACCCAAAACAGATATCTACGTATAACATAACGTCCACCGACCGATTCACACCGAGCAGCGTCGATTTAAACCCATTAGGGTTGGTGCACACTAAGTGATAACTTCCTTATTGGGGACCGTAGCGCTCTTTGTGATTTGATGCAGTCGCACAATGTAACGTGGAATATTCTCGACGAAGCTATATTGCAATCTGTGTACTGTCACGTGCACAAATATCTAGATCATCATCATCAGCCAATATTAATCCACTGCTGGATTTAGGCCTCCTCAAGTGCACTCCACTCAGCTCGATTCTCGGCAACACATTGCACAATTTAAAAGCTATTTCCTTAGGAAATTACGATTTCTACTTTGAGAAAAAAACTATCTCGTAAAACCCTTGATTCCAAAATTCTTCACAGGGTGTAGACGAACCTGTCGGGGCTGCGGGTTGTTCGCAAGAGATACCGTGGCTTCGACATGAAGGGCTAAGAAGGAACATGGGTGGTTTTTAGTCAGTAGAAGTCTGACACTCCCTTTCGCTCTGCCCAAGAGCGGGAGGGGTTACTTGATGATTTCACACACCCCCAAAAAAAAAATGGGCTAAGAAGGAACATGGGTGGTTTTTAGTCAGTAGAAGTCTTAAACTCCCTTCCGCTCTGCCCAAGAGTGGAAGGGGTTATTTGATGATTTTGCACACGCCAAAAAAAAAAAGGGGTGTAAACGAACACTTCTCAAAGCCGTCAACTAAACATTTACTTCCTATGCAAAAATGACTGCTGGGAAACAACTTTTTTTGTGGGGTAAAACATCAAATTTTTCGTTAAAACTCAATGTAGCACTCCTAAAACATTGTACCAGTGAATGTTTTAATAGTAAACGGGTCATGGAGGAAATTTACCTAAAGTTATAACCTGAAAAACAAGTACCCACTTAATAAAAACCGGCCAAGTGCGAGTCAGACTCGCGCACCGAGGGTTCCGTACAAATATTATATGATGTAACTAACAATTTATGCTTTTCGCAATTTTTCCTTTATCTGTGTTATAAGACGTTGCTTCGTACCAAATTTCAAGATTCTGAGTTCACGGGAAGTACCCTGTAGGTTTTGATTCCCTTGCGAGTAGTGGCGAGTTTCAAAATATGCGGTTTTAATTCCTGTTTCTTTTGATTGCGTTGACATAGAAGTTTGATTTTGTTACAGCTTAAAGGTAATATAGATTTGAGTATTTGATATGAATTTCAATATAATACCACTACGCGTTCATGAGGAAAGGGGTAGTAAGTTTAAAATTATTAAAAATATTTTTATTATATGA
Organism: Diarsia brunnea; assembly: GCA_949774965.1. Classification (NCBI taxonomy): domain Eukaryota; kingdom Metazoa; phylum Arthropoda; class Insecta; order Lepidoptera; family Noctuidae; genus Diarsia; species Diarsia brunnea. The sequence continues at coordinate 8,449,633 of OX459019.1, read as the reverse complement.
TATAACTAAAAATGTATACTTTTCGCAATTTTTCCTATATCTCTGCTATAAGACGTTGCTTCATACCAAATTTCAAGATTCTGAGTTCACGGGAAGTACCCTGTAGGTTTTGATTCCCTTGCGAGTGTCGAAAATTTGCGGCATAAACGGGAGTATCTTTTGATCGCGTTGACTTAGAAGTTTGATTTTTTCACAGCTCCAAGAGACCATAGACTTGAGTATTTGATATGAATTTCAGCTTGATACCTCCACGCGTTCCTGAGAAAAAAGGTCTTGACAGACAGACAGACAGACGGACAACAAAGTGATCCTATAAGGGTTCCGTTTTTACCTTTTGAGGTACGGAACCCTAAAAACAGCTGTGAAATATTGGGAACTTTGACCCCCAATATTTTCGTAACTAGGGGGTTCCCAGGTATGATCTAGAACAAAAAACATTATCGCAGTGACGGGGAGAATAAGTGCCGTTCGGCTTCGTTTGGGTTTTGGGAAATCATCAAATAACCCCCTACCGCTCTTGGGCAGAGCAGAAAGGAGTGTCAGACTTCTACCGACTAAAAACCGCCCATGTTTCTTCTTAGCCCTTGAGCCGAGGCCGCGGTATCTTTTTCGAACAACCCGCAGCCCCGACGGGGACTTTTACACCCTTTATTCGTGAAAACGTTAATTAACCCAGAAAGAGAAAATCACTTTTAAAAGTGGGTTTGTGTCATACATACTGTATACTCGAGACTGTACTTGTATTTTTCCACCGGATGGATCACATATTGTGTCCAAGGCCTTCGACCGGATAAAGCAAAGCTACGTTACATAACATCACGCGTGCAATCCTCGATAGGTTAGGCAGAGCTGGTGTACCTACTTAATAGTATCCCAACATTTCGCAAGTTCTGTTGAAGCTCCATGTAATAGGGCTCGAGCCTACTGCCATCTCATCATCATCTGCCTAGCCTTTTCCCAACTATGTTGGGGTCGGCTTCCAGTCTAACCGGATGCAGCTGAATACCAGTATTTTACATGGAGCAACTACCTATGTGACCTCCACAACCCAGTTAATACTAGGTAATACGATATCCTTTGGTGAGACTGGTTGTCAGACTTTCAGGTCACTGTCTACCTGTAACGACTGCCATAGATTTATATTAACAGCCGGGACCAACAGCTTAACGTGATTTCTGAGACACGGAGGAAACTCGGTATGTTATGGCGGTCACCCATCCACAGACCAACCTAGGTAAGCGCAGCTTAATCTAAAGATCGACCTAAGTGGCAGTTATTATTAAGCCACGAGCTCCTCCTGCCATCTAACGGTCACAAATATAGATTTGATTATGGGATTCCTATAAACAATACACAATACCTCCTTCATGTTTCTGACCAGAGTTGCCAATATAATTTAAAAGTAATGTAAATTTATTTAAAAACAAATTAAGGAGATATTTATTGAGGAAGGGCTACTACAGTATAGAAGAGTTCTGTATAGACAAATGTTGACAAATGTACCTATTTATTATTTGTGATATTTACTTAGTTTCGTCTTTTTAAATTATTATTAATTTTTCTTCATATAATTTTACACTATAATCTAATTATTGTTTGAAATGAGTTTTTTTTTTTTTTTTTATGACTATCTAATGTAAATCTAATCTTAAGTATTTTTTTTCTACACAATGTATTTTGTAATGAAATAAATGACTATGACCTCCTGGTAGTGTGTAAGACTTTACTACACTAATCCTTTTTAACCGACTTCAAAAAAGGAGGAGGTTCTATGTTCGTGTGTATGTATTTTTTTTATTTTTTTTTTTTATGTATGTTACCTGATTTCTCCTCCATTTGCGAACCGATTCTCAAAATTCTTTTTTTATTTGAAAGAGTATACTCCTGAGGTGGTCCCATTTAAATTTGGTAAAGATCTGATCCTGATCTTCGGAGATATACAATAGAACTCTTCAAAAATAGACGGCAAATCTGTCGTGATTGCTGCAATCGCTTGGATGTTTATTGTTTACGCAACATCTTTACTTACCATCACGCCTGTATGCTCTGACGGGGTACGCAGATGTGTACAGGACGCCCAGATTTCGAGAGTTAGGTATGTTAAGTTCCATTTTATTGCGGATAAGCTTATTACCGTGACATGTATTGTTAACAACGTAAAATTAATGAATATCAAATATTTGTAAAGGATATTACAACTAAAAATGAAAAAATAAAAAAACTTTTTTTGCAAAAAATAAAACCGACTTCAAAAACACAAAAAAGTGAAAAATAACTTTAGCTTCTGAAGTCGGTGACAAAAAAACTGAATAAAACAAACTAAAGTCACCGACTTCAGAAGCTAAAGTTATTTTTCACTTTTTTGTGTTTTTGAAGTCGGTTTTATTTTTTGCAAAAAAAGTTTTTAAATTATAACTTACTAGCTGTTGCCAGCGGCTTCGCCCGCTACAACTCGTAAATTATCCCACGGGAAGATAAAATCGGGATAAAAACTATCCTATGTGTTAATCCAGGTTATAAACTATCTGTGTATTAAATTTTATCCAAATCCGTTCAGTACTTTTTGCGTGAAAGAGTAACAAACATCCATCCATCCAAACAAACTTTCACGTTTATAATACTAGTAAGAGTAAGATAGTAAGATTTTCGTTTGAAAATTAGATACGAAAAAAAATATACCTACTTAACTTCTTAACCCTGTACACCGTGATCCGTGGCTAATCCAATGGGATCCCGGGATCGGTGGAGACAATCCCAAACAGCAAACTGGTGGTTCTCCAACAACGCAGCCATCAATTTAAGTACGGAACGAAGAGCTATATTTAGGAAACAGCCGATCGAAACGTACTTAAAATGATAACATAACATCACGCCAGTAATTCCCGATGGCATAGACAGAAGTGCACCTAAAAGTACACCCACATTTTATCAGTTATGTGTTAAGTCCCATTGTAATAGGGCACGCAGCCTATGCCGTCAACAAGGCACAAATTCAAATTACGTAGCTGCTTCTGAGAAATTCCTAACGAATAAACTTTATGACTCTCTGCCCGAACTGGGAATTGATTACAAGTAACTCATGGTCAGCAGTCGCTCTTACGACCACTAGACCAAGAAGGCAGGTGTTGCTTTTCAAATACGAAACATTTTGGAAACGATTTTCACTTGTTTTTTGAAGCCCTCTGGACCCTTTCTGGTATGTATGAAATGAAACAGGTAGACTTTTTTTTGGGGGGGTGGAAAATCATCGAATAACCCCTCCAGCTCTTGGGCAGAGCGAAAGGGAGTGTCAGACTTCTACTGACTAAAAACCGCCCAAGTTTCTTCTTAGCCCTTGCGCCCAGGCCGCGGTATCTCTTGCGAACAACCCGCAGCCCCGACGGGTAAACAGGTAGACTTTACACAGCATTTTGAGAATTCAATTCAATTATAATGATGATTTTTTAATTATGTTGCGCTGGTGATATTGAACGTAAGAATAAGCAGATTCTGTCGGGCTTTAATAAGAAAAAGCCATACAATATCTACTTATGATCACGATCAATTTTGATCTGGCGAAATCTTCAATTGTGTTTCCTTTAAATCATCATCATCTGCCTAGCCTTTTCCCAACTATGTTAGGGTCGGCTTCCAGTCTAACCAGATGCAGGTGAATTTGAAAATTGTGTTTCCTTTAAAGATTAAATAATAATAAATATACTTAAAATCAATAGTGAACTTGGCCAATATTCCGTTTTAATGTTAATGATAGTATAATATAAGTGTTAGTGAATATTTCTTAACTGACATAGTTAGGAAACATCGATCTATTTGACAAAGAAAAAAAAAGGAAAAATACAATTAAGTAACTTCTGAAAAAACTTGCACTAAGGCTTAATATTAATGCAGTCGTAGTTTGAAACATATCATTCTGCCGTAAATGTAAGCAGACTGTGTTGAGCTTTAGTTTAAAAAAAGCTGGACATAATCTACTTATATTCACAGCACTTTCAAGATTCTTCAATTTGGCCAAAACATGCTTCATCTTGTATTAAGCTCCGAAAGTTTGCTTGTAATTGATATAAAGTAGAAAGTGTTCGGGTTTAATCAGTTCAAAATCCGGACAGAATCTACTTATACCCATTACAAGATATTGCTGTTAAAGTAAGTACCTGTAAAAAATGAATAGAGATCGAAAATCATATCAAATTAAATGCGAGCCTGGATTGGCCAGTAAAGATAAAATCTGTCAAATTGGGTATCCTCGATTCATCCCAATCAAATTCCCAGGGTTGAACCCCTTTGCATTTAATCGATGCGAATGCAGGTGGTTACTAGTCTGGCACAGTTTGAGTTCATCAATACGTAAAGAAGAAGAAGATAGAAATTTAGAGGGCATACAGTGAAAAGTTACAATAATGCTTATACTGGATGCAGTTCATGGTTTTACAGTTTAACTTGAGAGAGGCTTACGTTTGTCAGTGGACAGCGACAAGCAGAGTTCAAATCCGAAATTTCGAAGAGGATGTTTGTCATAACTATAAGCAGGAAGTTTTCGGCTGATACACAAAAACAAGCCGGAAATAACCTACTTAAAGTCAGAACAAAACATTAATGAAAGAGACTGTGGTATTTAAGTGAGAGAATATTTTGATATTACACACATTCGCATTAAGCGCTTTGCTACATCTTTTATTAATGCGAAGGCCAAGGAGTGGAATTCTCTGCCTGCGTGGTTGTTTCCAATATGACCCTGAATTAATAGGTAGCCTTCTTTTGGGCTAGCTCGTCCCATCATCGATCTAATCTCTATTCTCAGGACCAAATGGAGGTCAAGAGTAAGCCCATTTAATAAATATAAAAAACACAATATATAGGTACCTAAATGAAGTAATGGTAGATATTATAATATAACGTCTCTTTTTAGAATATTTTGTGACACTGTTGTAGTTTTTATTAAAATTAAATACAAGTAGGCTAATAGGGCTTTAACATCAAGAACAAAAGCCATATAGAACCTACTTATATCCAACTTCAAACTTTTTAAAGAAGTCAATTATTTCGTGTCCTAGGCGCTGGTTGCTTTTGGTGTGAATTTAAGGAAACATTGTATAACTAACAGTCAAAATAGTTAGACGACATCTACTTAATATCACATCAAAATAATGATAAATTTTGCTGAAAGAAACACAAGCAATTCAAATTACTAATTCTACAGACCAGCACATGAAATACCCGAAACTGTTAAATCACAATCAACGATGATTCTAAATTTAAAATCTATTTAAAATTATAGTAGCTTGATGTGCACAAGCCTATCACATCAAAGTAGGTATTGAAAATGATGCTAAAAGAAACACAAATAAAATTAATTATATAAGTACTTGTTCAAGAAACTTTTGGCGCGTATCCCAAATCGAAACCAAAGCAGCCATCTTGTTTTTCACTACAATTTCACCAACAACACCTGTCAATGTCACTGAAGCACCACAACTTTTTTTACCACTATAACCATAAACTCCAACTGAATGGTACGACAGTAACATCAATCGACCAAGATGAACTGTATACTATTTCCTTTACTCCAGCACAACTTGTTAAAAAAAGTCCCACTTTCTATTCGCACCACTATTTTTTAAGTGAACCCGATAAGAGTATATCGTAAACTGATACATATTTCTTGTAATCAGTAGTATTTATATTAAAACAAACATAATTATGGGCAGCAGTAATTAAGAAATTATTGTATGTTTTGGTCCTACTGTCATAAACACGATCTCCCTAATTGATTTGTTTTGATTGTAATTAGTGTTAAGGTAGAAAGTTCTTATCTTTTAAACAATAGTTGTTTACCTCATTAATGGCCTTTCGCAGCATTTCGTGGTATTTGTATCTGAAAATTAGACAAACCAAGCAGTTTTGGTCTGTAGAAACTTTTAATTTCTTGTCCACTTGAATAATTAAGTATGAATACAATATTCAAAAAACATTCATTAAATGTTATTGAATGATTTTGTAAGTAAGTTTCAAATTAAAATCAAATCAAATAATTTATTCGCATAATATTATGGGTAAATAGATGATACATAATGCATTACATAATACAAAAAAAGATCCTCATATTAACCATTTCTGGTATGCAAAACTTAAAATAAAAGTTTACAAAAATAATGAATTGGGTACCTATCAAATACATAGGTACACATTTACATTTTGGACTACATACTAAATTAACAAGTTATTATTGCACTGATAGGAACATTGTAAGGCGCTACACTAATTTTCTATTCTTATAACTAAGGTATTCCTGGGTCGTGTAGAAACATTTATTGACTAACCAGGCGTACAGTTTTTTCCGGAATAAAGGAATAGATCTAAGGTCTTTTAGCTCACTAGGTAATTTATTAAATAATTTAATTGACATAGGGTAACAATTTGTTCTAAACAGATCAGTTTTTATGTTCGGCAAGGGAAAACTATTAGGATATCGGGTATTAAAATTACAATAATCACCAAAGGATTTGTATAGATACTGGTGTGTTTTGACGAAATTACAAGATTAAAATATATACATGGACGCCGGACGGTGCTGTTAGTAAATTTAGCTTTTGGAACAATGGTTTGCATGAAGTTAAAGAATCAACATTACAAAGTGCGCAATTGCACTGTTTTTGAGCCAAGAATACTCTATTAAATTCCACGGAGCCACCCCATAATAGAATACCATATCGTAGGTTGGAGGCTACATATCCGTGATATAAACTTGTTTGTTTTGTAGTTTTTTGTGAGTGGTTGCTTACTGTTACCGAGAATCGAATCAACTAAAGCCTAGTGTTTTTAGGTTTTTCCATCAGGAATTTGTCAGTAACAGCCACGGAGTCTGGATTTGTGTCCTCGGCTTTGAAAACAACATGGTAGAAGTTGATTTCAATGCTAAAGTATCGTTACGTATAATTCAGCAAGAGCTTCAATTTTAATTAAATCAAGCGTTCTTTTGCGGATATTCATAACATTTATTGATTTTAACTTAGTTCCTTATGCTGACCCCACATTGTAGGGCTTATAAAATTGGCTGTAAGGTTTATGTTAGGTCCTGCACTGCAATTGCGTAGCACGTTTTCAATAAGCATTCTCTTGCCCTCATTCAAATTTATTTGGGAGATTTGGTACAGCATGTCTTCTTCTTCCATACTATTATATTACTTCATCTCAGTTAATTGCTTGCCCTGCGTTTCAGTGTAAATAGAGCAATTAATTTCGTTCAGTTGCAACAATATTACGCTATAACCCTGCAGATATACGGTATACGTCCCATATTCCTACACTTCATGTAAGCAGGGTAAGCTTTTGTTTTTTTGGAGTCATCAAATGACTCCTCCCGCTTGGGCAGAGCGGTAAGGAGTGGCAGACTTCTACTGACTAAAAACCACCCATGTTCCTTCTTAGCCCTTTGTGCCGAGGCCGCGGTATCTCTTTCGAACAACCTGCAGCCCCGACGGGAAAGCAGTGTAAGCCTTGTGGTGTGACCGTCGTACTGCCAAGTTTTAGGTCCCAAGTTCAAACCCCAAGACACCTCTGATTTTTCGGCTTCTTAGTATGTGTATTCTATAATTATCAGTTGCTAAGGAAAACATCGTGAGGAAACCAGCATACCTGAGATATATATCCCGACGATCCAGAAAGATTTAATTTCATCAAATACACCATCACACCTGTAATCCCCGAAGGGTTAGGCAGAGGTGTACTCATCCCGTCAGGCCTGCGGGTTATTCGAAAGAGATATCGTGGCCTTGACACGATGGACTAACAAGGAACATGGGTGGTTTTTAGTCAATAGAAGTCTGACACTCCCTACCGCTCTGCCCAGAGCGAGAGGAGTCATTTGATAATTTCCCAACCTCCAAAAAAAATTAGGTGTACTCATTAGTACTTACAGTCTTACACCCACATTTCGCCAGTTAGTTTAAAGTCCCATGTAATAAGGGGCGAGCTTAGTGCCATCAAGCGGGCACAAATCCAGGCTCCGTGGCTGCTACGGAGAAATTCCCGATGGAATATTCAAAAAACACTTTTCCCGACCTGGGAATTGAACCCAGGAATTCATGCAACACTGCTGGACATTGGCCAGCCCCCGCCACCACAATGACCGGTCATGTAACTATGTCCCGCACACAACGGATGCTCGCGACCTACATCACACCCTCTTTCTGCCTAGGTACTAGGTACATATCTATCTATAGTGGTGAGACATTTAATCGATTTTCAAGTACAACCCAAATTGACCCTTTCGCCTTTTATTGAAATATTTGTACTCATTAATTTAGAGCTTCTCTATCAATTAGTACAGTCGAACAAGCTTATAAGTATCTTTATAATTCTTCATCATCATCAACCTATAATGTTCCCACTGCAGGGAATCAGGCCTCCTCTCTAGAAGAGGGATGAGCTATGCCTATAATCCACCACGCGTGCCCAGTGCGGGTTGGTAGATGTCACATGTCTTCGAACTTTTTGATTCTAAGACATGCCGGTTTCCTCACGATGTTTTCCTTTACCGTTTTGAGAGCAGAGGTGATGAAATAAATTACACAATTACACAAAGAAATGACGAACCCACGACTCACTGTTCGTAAGACCGCCACCACTGGGCCACCACTGCTCAGAATTAGTATACATAAAATTCTCGAACACTGAAAATATTGATTGTAATTATGTTCTCTAAATCAATCTGTCGAGTCTTAAAAGTTATTTATACAAGTTGGCTGGCTGTAGGCATACTTATTAGCTTGTTCGACTGTACAACATGGTAAAATAATAACAGCCGCTCGGGTCGGTGTTCAGGTTAAACCGGGCTTGTCTAGGTTGGTACGTGGATGGATGACCACCCATTACATACCGAGTTTCTTTAATGCCTTGGAAACCACGTTAAGTCGTTGATTTCGGGTGTGACTTGTAAGTGTTTGACAGTCGTTACTAGCAGTCAGTGACCCAAAAGTAGGGGTATCGGATTACTCAGTATTAACTGAGTTGTGGAGGTCAGATAGGTAGACGCTCCGTCTCCGTGTAAAATACTAGTATTCAGTTGCATCCGGTTAAACTACAAGCCGATCTCAATATAGTCGGGAAAAAAGTTAGGCAGATTATTTGATGTAAGGTAAGTTTTGTTCTGCAGAGGTAGGTAATGTAGTATAGTTTGTAAACTATTATACTATTCGAGGATTATCATAACCAAAAAGCTATGCTTAATTCAGTCTGAGTATTGATCCCAAAACAATATTCTCCGTGGAGGCAAGATTTTAGTATATTTAGGAAATAAAACGCTTTAAAGGGTTTGTTAAAATTATGCTTTAATTTGAAAATTACTTCGAAACAAAAGTACTGTTCAAAAAATGCACACAAAAGTGAATATTACATTTACAATCACAAAAAAAATATGTTGTATGTATATGTTGTGTATGTGTGTTAACTTTTCGAATAACTTAAACTAAGGCTAAATAAATACGTGTTGCGCCGACCCCAAAAAACATGGGATAAGGGTAGGAAGATCCCGTCGGGGCTGCGGGTGTTCGCAAGAGATACCGCAGCCTCGACATGAAGGGCTAAGAAGGAACATCGGTGGTTTTTAGTCAGTAGAAGTCTGACACTCCCTTCCGCTCTGCCCAAGAGCGGGAGGGGTCATTTGATGATTTACACCCACCATAAAAAAAAGGCTAAATAAAGTTATATGTTTATCCTACACCGTGATGCTGGGCCTTTGCCCAAAACACCGAGAGAGTTGGAAAGGAATAGGCAAGGCTGAAGAAATATGAATGCATTGTGACAGACTACAAATAAATAAATAGGAAAAATATCATTTTGTTAACATAAATTAAGAAACATATAAAGATAGAAGTTTTTTTTAGAATAAATAAAGAATCTTTAAACCCATACAAAATACTATTAAATATACATGCAGATATATAGTAAACGAATTTTATATTATAATAAAAATAGAAGACCAAAATACGAGAAACCGTAAAATAATTCACTGTACCTTTAAATTCCTGCTATTATGTGCTCAATATAATAAAATCAATCGAAATTAACACAGAAAGCAAGTAAATTCTACAAAAAAAGGCAACCGGGAAAACATTATTGAGTTTTCCTCTACCTCATCCTTCGGCGATGACGTTATATTATGTGTTCATCAATTTACTGGTCCTTCATCCACCATCGTTGAATAATCCAGAAATCTTCAGAAAGCTCGTCGACCGTAGAAAATAGTCAAGCGAGTTCATTTTGCGATCGCCAAAACGAGCAAATATTAACATCACTGCCCGTTAGTGACGGTCACAAACCAACTTCGCTTAACAACTAGTTTCTTCACCATCATCGGCTTCAGTGTTCACCGGTAGAACATCTTCCTTGTGGCGTCCTTTGGGAACTTGTGTGTAGACAGGGTGACAGGGAAACTCGACCTATTACATAAAGAGTAACAAACAACAAATGAAGGTCAGTTAGGTAGCGGTCAAAATGTTATTGAGCTGTTACTGTTGATCAATTTTAAAAAATCTGATTTTTGTTACCAAAAACAATTAATTAAGAAAAATCTGCTCTAACTGCCGCACTCAGACAGCTTTAATGATTACTTAGGCCATCACTTAGTAAAGGTTTTGACAGTTTTGTCATAAAAAAGTATGTCAAATCTTTACTAAGTGACAGCTTAAGTAATCATTAAATATCTCTGAGTACCGCAGTGAATGTTTAGAACATTTAAGTAGATAACACTTAATAAGTGATCATATAAAAAAATCCTCCTCTTTAGGTTAGATTCCGTGGCTCAGATGAAAACAAATTAAATCCCGTCGGGGTTGCGGGTTGTTCGAAAGAGATACCGCGGCCTCGGCGCAAGGGCTAAGAAGGAACATGGGTGGTTTTTTGTCAGTAGAAGTCTGACACTCCCTTCCGCTTCGCCCAGTACGGGAGGGGTTATTTGATGATTTCCCAAATCCCAAAAAAAAACGGCCTCTGACATGGTTTGACGACTGCCATTTGGCGGCCGGGACCACCGGCTTATACGTGACTTCCGAAGCACGGAATCATCTTTTTGTCAGACAATCAGGTGATTCAAGCCTGCAATGTCCTAGCCAAACTAAACTTTACAAAGTATGCTTCCCGTGAGAATCGAACTCACGTCCACCGGGTCACAATCAAACGCCAAGACCACTCGACCACGGAGGCAGTTAGATAGGCAGTCACTCCATGTAAAATACGGGTATAATACAGCTGCATCTGGAATGAAAGATGAGAAAAGGCAAGACAGATGATGATACTGTTACCTGTAAAGATATTTAGTTTTTAAATGAAATAAAATCAAAAACAAATTCGTTATGGACATGTCCATGTGACTAGACACTTGAACAGTCCTGATACTGATAGTCGTTTTCTTGTCAGACCTCGAACCTCACACTTATGCGAATGTCACTCGGGGTGCCCTTTGTTATTCTGCTTTACGGCCATAAGTATGTATCACTATTGTGCATAAAGTTTAAATAAATAAATAAATAATAATAAGTAGAGAGAGTTCCGGATGCAACTGCATACTGGAAGCCACGACATAGTTGTGAAATGGCTTGCTAGGCAGTTGATTTGGAGAGCTGAAATATTATTTAACGGTAATCCTTCTCCCTCATTATTGACTAGATCCTTGGACGCTTTGAAGCTGGTGCACCTGAAAATGTAAATGCAGTCAATTTAATACATTTCTCACTAGGATTTGATTCACTCGAGTAATGTAAGAAGCAGTATTCGTTTAGGATTAACCTAAGATATACATTTAGGTCGATAAGTACATTAAAAAAGTACCAAAGAACATTAAGAGAAGAAATTGTACTTAGCGAATTCTGAATTTTCACTAATAATGTTTTCATTCGCTTTACCAATAGCCATAATTAACAAATCGTCATCATTAAGAAATTTGTTGGTTGTTTACGTTTGTTGATTCTCATAATAGTTAATGAATACTGAAATAAATTGAATTTCTAGTTAGTAAGAAAAGGGGGTACACTGGGTGACGATTTAATTAACAGCAATCATAAAGAGAATTGTTTTGTACTCTACATAACATAACAAAAATATTAAGAAACTTTCTACTTTCATTGAATCCTATACTGAGAAAGCAAAGAATTTATTATGGTTTATTATATCCAATTTGTGAAAAAAAAAACAAATTCCTATACAACATTACCTATCTGATTATTTGAATGCATCAGATGAAAAGTTTTTTTAGCGAATGTGGTTTAGTTTAAAATAACGTACTTGGTCAAATAACCACCCTGTTAATACAGTGTGGCTATTCAGCTCTGACTAAAAACCGTTGGTGTTCAGGGGGCAACCACAAAACTGCTCGGCATAAGGTCTGTGTGTGAATGCTGGGTTAGTCGAAGTGATAATGCATTTTTCCATCACGAATTGCCCAGTCGTTTTTTTGCAGATAGGAAATCATCAAATGACCCCTCCCGCTCTGTGCCGAGCGGAAGGGAGTGTCAGACTCAATCAGATTTGTACTGAATAAAGTCCAATTATTTTCCTTTTTAGGCCTTTGTGTTCCAGGGCCGCGGTTTCTCTTTCGAACTTCCCGCAGCCACTTCGTCACCTTGGAGCCTTTTTTTTTTTTTGGAAGGTGGGAAATCATAACATGACTCCTTCCGCCTTGGGCACTTCCAGCAGGGAGTTTCAGACTTCTACTGACTAAAAACCACCCATGTTCCTTCTTAACCTTTGTGTCGAGGCCACGGAACTTTCGAACAACCCGCAGTCGCGACGAGAGGATGGTGCAGTCTGGAGTCTTAATGTATGCCCAGGTGAAAGGTTTCTTACACCGTGGTTATTAAAACGTGTTGCTTGAACCACAAGTAATATTGAACATAGGCAGAAAAACCGATATAACCTAATTCAGAAATTCCATAAATGATTAGGTATTCAGCAAGTGTGACATTTTTAAAAAGGTATTGTAGCATCCGTGGCGACATCCCGACTACGCACACACTATGTAGACGAGGTTACAACACAATTAAACAATACGAGACAGAACCACCTGAACAAATAGTACAGTCTTAAAGTTCGAGTCATTTGTTCGATTTTATAAGTAGAAAGAATAATATAAATTAGGTAAAGAAATGCGATTAATTTAATTTACAGGTGTGCCTGCTCGGGCTGCGGGTTGTTCGCAAGAGATACCGCGGCCTCGACATAAAGGGCTAAGAAGGTACATGGGTGGTTTTTAGTCAGTAGAAGTCTAACACTCCCTTTCGCTCTGCCCAAGAGCGGGAGGAGTTATTTGATGATTTTCCACCCCCCCCCCCCCAAAAAAAAGGCCTGCTTTTTTGCCTCGTTGATTGCAAGCACAACTGCTGAGCATGAGTTTCTGGGTTCGATTCCTATGGTTATTAGGTTTTTCCAAAAGGAATTTCCCAGTTGATGGCAATAGGCTCGCCCCCTACTGCGTGGGACGTAAACATAACTGGCGAAATATGAGAATTAATGGGTATACTATTAGGTACACCTCTGCCTAACCCTTCGAGGATTACAGGCGTAATGTAATATGTTATGTTATATCATCATCATCATCATCATCAGCCTATAATGTTCCCACTGCAGGGACTAAGGCCTCCTCTCTAGGAGAGGGATGGGCTATTATCCACCAAGCGCGCCCAGTGCGGGTTGGTAGATATCACATGTCTTCGAATTTTTTGGTTCTTAAGACATGCCGGTTTCCTCACGATGTTTTCCTTCGCCGTTTTGAGAGCAGCGGTAACGAAATAAATTACACAAAGTAATGTACCTGCCTGGGTTTGAAGCCACGACTTACTGTTCGTAGGTCGGGGCCGCCAGCACTTGGCCACCGCTGCTCTCTGCTGTTATGTTATATGCCGCATAGCAGTTACAAACAAATAAGGTGAGACTGTGCTAAGTATAATAACATGAATGCAAATAAGAACCTAAAGACATGATTTCTAAATTCAGCGATACCTACAGAAATAAGTATTATAAAGGAAAATAATAAATTGTAAGTGCAGTGAGCGAGTTGTTTATTCTAGAATCTTTGTAAATGGGTAATACCTTCATCAGTACACAGAACATGAAGAAGAAGATAAACCTAGCTGTTTAGCTGACGCTATATCAACTGTCTAGCTTTTTCCCAACTGTGTTCGGGTCGGCTTCCAGTCTAACCGAATGTAGATGGCATTCCCAGTATTTTACATTTAGAAACTGCTTATCTGACCTCTACAACCCAATTACTTTATATTGGGTAATATGATACCCCTTATTAACTGGTTGTCACACTTTCGGGCTACCTGTAACGACTGTCAAAGATCATCAAATGGCAACTGCGTGCTTTACGAGGTACGGAGGTAACGCGGTATATGTAATGGGTGGTCACCCAGCCACGGAACAACGAAAGCAAGCGCGGCTTAACCTGAAGATCGACCCATTTGACTTTAGAAATAATAATTATAATTAGCTTGATCAACTTTAATTTTTCCTTCCTTCTTAAATTGAAGGCTTGTCTTCACGTACAAGCGTATTAACGGACTCTTGAATTATTAAATGGCTATCCAAACCGAATGGATGGCTTAATTACTGTTCACAGCAATAGCATTAGTAGGACATCAGACAAAAGGAAATGTCCAAATAATAGGTTATGAAAAAATTATGAAGGGCAGTAAACTCTGTAGGGAAAACTACAGTAACGAAGGCACTAAGCAGTAAGCACTAATATACATGCAGCAACTTTTAAAAATGTTTTTTTATTGTTATCTTTTGTTCTTACGGTCATAGCATTTTGGAACTCATAAGTCTTACTCGAAATGCTACTAATATTATGAACGCGAAAGTTTGTAAGTATGGATGAATGTTTGTTACTATTTCACGCAGAAACTATTGAACGGATTTGGATAAAATTTGGTACACAGATAGTTTATAACCTGGATTAACACATAGGATAGTTTTTATCCCGATTTTATCTTCTTATTTTAGCTGGTGAAGCCGCTGGCAACAGCTAGTAAGTTAGAAACTTTTGAATCAAGAGGAAATCGAGTTTGAATTTTGATGCGTTTATACGTATTAGTAATCGTGACTGTACTTGGTATAATTATGAATCCTGAAAACAATATAACCAGCAACATTAAAGACATCTATTACTTCATTTAATCTGGGATGCGAATGCAGGAAGAATTTAAGTCAAGCACAAGGGAAAGGTCTTTGTATCTCCAACACTTTGAGGAGACTTATGTTGTGATGAAGTTTGGAAGATAGGGAGAAAGCTTACAATTTAGATCCGACAACCGGCCTGAACGCCACTTCTATGTGAGTCTAACTTTATTAAATTTATTTTAATTATAGAACTATGTCTAGTACAAACATCATCCTACACCTCCCGCTCTTGGGCAGAGCGAAAGGGCGTGTCAGACTTCTACTGACTAAAAACCACCCATGTTCCTTCTTAGCCCTTTATGTCGAGGCCGCGGTATCTCTTGCGAACAACCCGCAGCTCCGACGGGGGCTTGCTTTCCCTTATAGAGGGAATTAATTACAAAATAATTTCATGAATATGCTACTACTACTATTTACTTACATATACCCATTCAAAAGACATCAAGTTGCTTTTGCAGATGCGATCAATACTTCCAATGACTTTCGACTAACCCTCGAGTACCTCTGAAGATCAAGATACATACGGTCTACACTAGTTGCAATTTCAAACAACAAAAATAAGAAGCAAAAATGATAGAGTAACATATTTGATCAAATAAATCGGCAGCACCTTCAAAAACCACGTGTCCTAACATCTTACAAATGTTTTCTTTAAATAATGGCCGAATGAAGAATATAAATTACTGAATATATCTCACCTGAAGTTCTTGTTTCCAGTTTCTATTGAGTTTTGTTTAATTATATTGAAAACAATGAGGGATCCGTCTGAGAAGGTGATCAAGTGAGGACTGAGTTGGATATCGTTTGTGGTTCGACAATGTAGGTCTTGCGAGCTATACCATACAGCCTTCGATACACAGGGCTGGATTCTGTATTTTCTGAACTATTTTGATAATTTACAATATATGCACATGACTCCATAAATCAGAGGTCTAGGGTTCGATCTGGAGACCTTTAAATTAGTAATAACCATTTTATTTCAGGCAACGAAGGCCCATAAGTAAAAAACACACAATAAGATAATACAAAAAATAACAAACTAATACATATTAAACATTAAACAGTAAATAAAACTTTAACTAAACACGCAACGTCGGCGTCGTGTTTCGCTGCGAGGTGTCGCGTAACCGTCCTCGGAAACGCCGGAAAAACGACACCTTTCGGCCAAAAGTCTTCCTGCAAACAGGTCTGGAGATGTTGGGTTGGAACCCGTACCACAAATGACTTAAAGTTTATGTTGTGGCGCGACTCCAACCTTTCGACCCTCAGAGTCCAGTTGGTTTTGACTTTCAGATACTGCGCGACTTCCTCAATCGTCGTAGAGCGATGCAGATGTGAAATATACAGCTGCGTCGTAGGCACAGCAGCATGTTAGGACCACTCGGTGCGGTACCTCAGAGGTTGCGAGAGCAGGGCTCCTTCTTCTTCCTTTCCACTTCAGTGAAACCCTCCTCATCAACCTGGCTCATGAATTGGCAGCCCGACTTCACTGATTACCACTAGACTATCACTGAGCTGCTAACTATCATTAATGGTTTGGTTGAAACATGCACATATGATCTTTATCTGCCTAGCCTTTAGAGATTGGCTTCCAGACTAACCGCTTGCAGCTGACTACCAGTATTTTACTTGGAGCTACTGCCTATCTGACCTCCACAACTAGGTAGACCAATATCGCTAACTAAAAAACTAATTGTCAGCCTTTGATACCACTTACTATCTTAAACGACTGCCATATATCTTCAAGAATGGTCAGCCATCCACACCTTGCTAATCCCTGCTTAACCCTCAAGATCGACCCGTATTTCTGGTATTATTTAGCCACAAGCTCCGACTTCAAATTATTAATAATGTTAATGAAATTGATCCTTATTAAAAAAGGTTTTAAGTACAGCCCTGGGCTCATGTGGTTTCATGTGTGTTCAAGTGTCTCCTATATTTGTTCTAATTCCTGCGTACGAGTAACTCGGACATGTAACGTAACATACTTTCTGTCTTCAACAATGCAAATGATTAACCTTTCTTACCTCTTCGATTACTCAAAACCACACTGAGTCATCAGTAACATGGCTCGAAAATCTTGAATTCAGTAGAGCTTCGGGTTGAAACTCTCGCCAAAGAAGTTATATTTTAAGAAACGTCGAGAAAAAAGTGTAGTTTGAGCACTGAGCCGGGCTGCAGTGGATGGATCGTGAATGTCATGCTTAGCGTTTCTCAATAGGCTCACGGAAGTGTTTTTAGTGAGTGCAAGCCTCACATAACCACACAGTCTCCACGGTCGGTGCCACACCCGTAACGTTAGGCATTTTCACTACATAATAAATTAAGGGGTGTTTCACCCGTTGGGACTACTGGTCCCGTCGGGGCTGCGGGTTGTTCGAAAGAGATACCGCGACCTCGACACAAAGGGTTAAGAAGGAACACGGGTGGTTTTTAGTCAGTAGAAGTCTGACACTCCCTACCGCTCTGCGGGCGCGGGAAGAGGCATTTGATGGTTTCCCACCGACCAAAAAAAAAAATTGGTGATAAAACACTAAGCCCTGGGGGTCCGAGTAACCGCATTATCCACCCAGTATTTTGGTACATAGCCAAACGGTCGGTCGACTCAACACGTTCACGTAACAAGAGGGCTGGTCTTTTTTTGGCCATAGAATCAGCATCGCCATCCGACGCCACAACCCCATTTTGATATTTTTACATATTTTATTAGATCTATTTGTAGTTTGTAACTAATGTGGTACATGTGACAACACATCAAGCTAAACAGTACCAACTAACCACGTTTTATATATGAGCTTGCGGTACAAAGAGAGATGTTTGCTTTCAGCTGGCCGGACCTACATCTCCCATTCCTGCAACAAATTCATTCTTAGTACCTACTCTTTAGATCTGTTCCCATGAACAGACCTCGTTACTCATTGTGTAATGAGACAAATATAGCACTAGCAAGTAAGGTACTGTACATTTGTACAAATATTTCAATATCTTCGTTTCGACTTGCCCTCCTTTTAAGCTGTTATTATCTTTAGATTAATTACAAATAACAAAGTATAACTACGAACAATAGTTTGTAATTTTTATTGTGTACCTAATATGGTACTTAGGAAGGTACCATATAGCATGGTTCTGGTTTCACATGGCCACATTTTGGAGTTTTTTGTGCAATATCAAGGCAGGTATACAAACTCCATTTCACGAAAGAAGTCCCGCAGACGAAGCGCTGTATGTCGCGCGACATAATGTTGTTTCACAACTTTTGGCATCGTAAATAAACCTTATTTATAACGCACTAATACAATAATAAACTCACAAAATATCTACCACAACAAACGCACCTTGATAACATCGACAAACGACAACATGGCCGATCTGTTAAATTTAGTTTCACAATTGTCCGCGGGACTTCTTTCGTGAAATGGACTCTAGTAAAGATGTGACATACAAAACCTTCACTAAACTGTCAAAACCTTTACTAAGTAATCATTAAACGTTTCTGAGTGCGGCAGTTAGTGCGGTAGCTACTAATAAGGTTACATTATTAGCGTCGCTTGAAGATCTCAGCAGCCACAGCAGCAGGTTTTTTTTTTTTTGGGTGGGATATGGACAAATAACTCCTCCCGCTCTAGGCGGAGCAGAAGGGAGTGTCAGACTTCTACTGACTAAAAACCAATATCTTCTTTCTTGGTCCGGGGCCGTGGTACCTCTTTCCAACAACCCGCAGCCCCGACGGGCACAAACTTTGTAATTCTCTTGCCCTTAACCCAATTTATTTGAATCGGCGCAGTATAATATTCTTCCATCATATTTCTCTATTACTCGGCATCTCACCAAACACCTCCTATCTAGCCATATCATCCTACACACAGTCCATCCAACGTTTGTCTTCTCCTTTCCTCTACTCTTATACTCATCGACATTCATCGCTAACATTTCTCTTCTAAAACAGAACAAACAAAGCAGAAGTGAAATATGATCAAGTGATGGAGGGTACTGTCCCACCCGTCGAGGCTGCGGGTTGTTCGAAAGAGATATCGCGGCCTCGACACAAAGGGCTACAAAGGAACATGGGTGGTTTTTAGTCAGTAGAAGTCTGACACTCCCTACCGCTCTGCCCAGAGCGGGAGGAGTTATTTGATGATTTCTCACCCTCCAAAAAAAAAAGGTTCTGTCCTAGAATAAGCTCTGCTTTGTGGAGCGTGATATAGCATCATGTCTGCCACCTATGTACATAATAGTTATTAAAGTATGAACGCATGTAGTAGGTACTTCATACGTCATAACATCACGATTGTAATCCCCAAAGGGTTAGGCAGATACCCATTAGCCCACACCCACATTTCGTCAGTTATAGGCCCAAATCAAGACTCCGTGGCAGGGATTTTTCCTGACTGAAAAAAATATGATTCTGTTTAGTCCGTTAGATTGTCGAAAAATATTGGATACGTGTATTTTATTTTATAAAATTAACAAAAAATTGACGAAGATAAAGCGCGTCAAAGATGTGTGGGGGCTTGTGACGGTACTACGTGGTAAAAAATCTATGGCAATGTGACACCACACGAGTTTTCGAAGCACTGTATCGTCTTCAATTTTTGGTTACGTGAAAAAAGAAAAAATATGTCCAATATTTTTTTCTAACCTAAATAAATCTATCTGACGGACTAATTAGATTTTTTTTGTTAACCACCCTATTATGCTATTCTGATTACAATCTGCCTGATGTTTATTGTAATACAACAAATTAGCACACGGCTTCTTCTAGCGTTACGCGGTTTCACCGAGCGACCGCAACCAGATATGGATTACTTAGTACGAGTACGTACATACCTACTTATCGTATTATTTTGTGAGATTTTGTCGCTCCATGCTTGTATACAGCTGCATCCGGTTAGACTGGAAGCCGACCCCAACATAATTGGCCAAGCAGATGACAAGCCCGCCACACTGTTCCCAAACCACTGTAACTCCTGTTAGCCAGAATCAACAGTGGCGACCACAAGATAAGCGCCGAGACAAGAAGCTCGACGAATTAACTGTCTTGGATCCCGCAACGAAATGAATCAGAAAAGAATAGCGGAGGAGTAGGAAAAACATAATTTTTAATACACTTCCTCGAAAACTAGCTCTTATTGCACTATTATTAGGTTCGACATGCAACGTATTTTGCACGCGTGCGCTTTTTTTATTTTTCCGCAACCAAAGGCGGCGGGAAAGAAAATTACCACAGATAACTCCAGTCCAAATCGATTACCTAATACATAGGAATTAAAAAAAAACCGACTTCAAAAACACAAAAAAGTGAAAAACACAAACACAAAAAAGTGAAAAATAAACTTCATAAGAAAAAGCAGCTTCTGAAGTCGGTGACATTTTGTCTGTTTGATTTCGTTTTTTTTTTGCCAATATATTACACGGGAGTTATTCAACTCCGTGCTGGGCAGAGCGAAAGGGAGTGTCAGACTTCTAATGACTAAAAACCACCCATGTTCCTTCTTAGCCCTATGTGTCGAGGCCACGGTATCTCTTTCGAACCACCCGCAGCCCCGACGGGAAGAGTATCTGCCCAAAGGACAAGATTGAGGTCAAGAGCTGGCCCATCTCATAAAAAAGATACCCAGATATAAGCTATCCAAGATAAAGTTCATGATACCACTTCAGCTCTATTGATTGATAAGCATCTATAGGTGTTACGCGCGGCCGCATCTTTGAATTTTTTAAATTAAAATTGCACAAGTTAGGAAGGTCAATTAGTTCAAGTTATTTACATCAAAAAACATTTTACATGGCGACACGATGCAATCTTTTCAAGACTGAACAGAACCAATTTCTCAGTCCTTTCCTTATTTGTATTAACTTAGTCTATCAAGTATGTGTGGCAAAAAAAAAAGAAAATCAAAATCGGTTCATCATGCGTTCGGGAGCTACGATGCCACAGTGCACAGACAGACAGACACGTCAAAACAAAAAGAACACTATTGGTAAAACAATGAACAAATTGGTATACGTCATGTTTTTATGAATGTCATTGTCATTTATGTTTTTATCTCCGTGGGGGATTTAAACTATAAATTGATACACAAAGATTTGTAAATAAATACAACATTTTCTATATCTTGGTATTTAATTTTATCAACCGTACCGTCAATTCGATGATTGGAAAATCCAGTGTGGTAAGATAAGGATTTTGTTTATTTTTCCATATTATGACATAGACAAGTGTTATTAAGTTCAAGTACTTAGGTACTTTTAAGATGATAACGATGCAAGTATCTTCAGCTCGTGATCGTGGCGGGAGTTTATTTGGTTACTAAAATAAACGAATTCAGACTTTTTAAACATGAACCTAAGTTTTTATTTGTACATCTCGACGATCTGGACAAGACCAACGACCAGTGGTCCACATTGGCCTTAGACCGACATAACTGGAAGTCATGAGGAGAGGCCTTTGGCCTGCAGTGGGATGATACAGGCTAACAGTATCAGTATGTCATCATCACCTGCCAAGCCTTCTTTTCCAACTATTTTAGGGCCGGCTTCCAGCCTAACCGGATACAGCTGAATCACGCACATAATATTACATGGAGCTGCCTATCTCACTTCTACATCCCAGTTAGTACTTAGTATATGGTATTCAATTCAGTAAGAACGGTCGTCAGATATACGGGCCACTGTCTACCTGTAACGAATGTCAAAGATCTTCAAACACAACGACGCAAGAGATACCGCGGCCTCGACATGAAGGGCTAAGAATGGTGGTTTTTAGTCAGTAGAAGTCTGACACTCCCTTTCGCTCTGCCCAAGAGCGGGGGGGGTTTGATGATTATCCACCCGCCAAAAAAAAAAAAAAGACCTGTGATTTCATGTGCGTTTGACATAATTATTGTTACTAACTTCGGTGAAGGAAAAAATCGAGAGGAAATATCAGCATTTCTGAGAAATACTTTGCGATGGCCATGTTAAACCGAGTCAGTGGCCCATGGGCGGCACCGTCGGAATCCCATCTAACGGTGGGAGGGGTTCCAATCGGCGTCGAGTCGACTTTGAAGAACTAGGACCTCGACTTCGCGAATTTCTTGGAGCACTTCCAACGTTTGGCTCCCAGACTGGAGCGAGCCGAGGCTGGCTTCAAGTGGCTCTTGCCCAATGCGAAGGAGGTGGCGGAACGTGAGAGAACCTCTCGTCCCAGCCACCGCAGGAGATGCTCCGGGCGTTGGAGGCCACGTGATGGCTTCCGGCCACCGTAAAAGGTGAGAAATGGTCTAGCTCACTATCTGTCCGTGTTATGACGACGACAGGCCGTGTCGACGGCGCGTTCGTGTTCCACGCGCCACAAAAAGGTGTCAGGCAGGTGCAAGGGCCGACGACGCCCGCAGGGGCTGCGGGTTGTTCGAAAGAGATACCGCGTCCTCGATACAAAGGGCTAAGAAGGAACATAGGTGGTTTTTAGTCAGTAGAAGTCTTACACTCCTTACAGCTCATGGGCGACATTAAAACTCTCTCAACAGGTTAGCCAATAACAACACAAGAAGAGAGGAAGCTTACCGTTTATCATGACTTTAGCCATCTCTCCAGAGACTCGTGTTAGTCCATACACCTAAAGGTGGATATTCATAAAACTATTTATTCGGTGTTTCCCTCAACAAGTTGAGAAGATCAGTTTCTGAGGTACGGCGGCGCCGGGAGTGCACTAATTTGCCTTTAAACAACAACTTTTTAGCAATTCAACACATTTGCAACTGTGGAAGTACTAAAATGCTGCGTATACCTATAATAGGCAGTACAAGCACCTTTATGTTTTTGTAATTGTTTCATATTAATTCTAAATATGTATTGCGTTGGTGTACCAAATAAATAAATAAAATAAATATAAGTAGTTAGGTAAGTTGACACCATGACAAATTTTGAACAATAACAGCAACGCGTAATTTATAGTATCTATATAACTACCTAAGTACGTCATATACACCTAAATGTGAGAATGCCGATTGTGTTAAACGGGAAATTAAATTCGACACGGCCGGCTATCCGTACTTACAAAATTATTTTATTTTATAAAGACGTGAGAATTTTTTTTGTAACAATTAATTTAAAAAATACTAAATCACCATGAGGTAAGTTTAGTTTAGTAAAATACATTTTTATTATTTTTCGTGTTGTATAAATACTGGTATTCAGCTGCATCCGGTTAGACTGGAAGCCGACCCCAACATAGTTGGGAAAAGGCTAGGCAGATGATGATTGTATCATTTAATTTTTTTTACATTTTTTTGTTTGTTTTTAGTTTTGTTTGGATTGCCTCGTTGGTCTAGTGGTCGCAGTGGCTACTGTGCATGAGATCCCGGGTTCGATTCCTAGGTAACGTGTTATTGGGTTTAATGGCAATAGGCTCAGCCTCTTATTACGTGGGACTTAAATATAACTGCTGAAATGTGGGTGTACCTAGACCTCTGCCTAACCCTTTGGGGATTACAGGCGTAATTTTATGTGTATGTGTTTTTTGTGTATTTTTATGTGTATGTGTTTTTTTTTGTGTTTTTTGTGTTGTTTTTTTTGTTGTTGTTTTGTTTTTTTGTTTTGTTTGTACATTATGTTCTTACAATATCTATGTTTTCGGAAACTAAAGTAAGAAAAGTGAAACTTGAATAGAATTCAATCAGCAGGGCTATTGCGTATCTTTTTAAATGTTAGTGGCTATCATAGTGTCCATCGATTAACTGTCAAATGTTTATGGTTTGGTACAAAATGGAACCATTTGACAGTTAATTGATGGACACTATGATAGCCACTGGCATTTAAAAAGATACGCAATAGCCCTGCAGATCTGGTATAAAAGTTACTTGACAATTTTAGGTTTACTTGCCAAAAAAAAAACAAATTCGACTGAAACGTGTTTATCGATATAGTACTAGACTCAATCATTTTCCTGGCTTTGTCCCAGGCCTCGACATAAGATGTTTTTTGTTCCGTTTACCCCTGCAGCCTTATCATCATTTTGTCCTTTTTCTTTACCATCATTCCTCATACAATCCATCCATATCTTCTTTAACCTGTCCATCCATCATCATTCATACTGGTAGCTGCTTTCTGCATGACCGCACTAACATATCATCGCATATATCCGTACTCCCCGAAAAGTTAGGTGGTACAGTAAAAGTTGACGACGCGGTTGGTGCAGTGGCTAAAGCAGTTGACTGCTGCGCTGCGTGTCGCGGGTTCGATCTCCGCAGGGAACAAATATTTGTATGGCCTACAGATAGTTGTTTCGGGTATTTGTGTATGTGAGTTTAAATGTTTGTGAACGCACCCACGATACAGGGGAAATTCCTAGTGTGAGGCAACGTTAACAAAAAACAAAAAAATTACCTACAGCGAGCCTATTGCCATCAGCCGATCACAAATTCGGACTCCGTGGCTGCTACTCAGAAATTCCTGATAGAAAAGCCCAATAACACTACATGACCAGGGATTCAAATCTCATTCTCATTATCATGGTCAGATAGTACCTACTGTGTTGCAAGCCAACAGCAACATTGAACCTGCTAATAGTAGAAGCTGTAAACAGTACTTCGGTACTGCATCGGCTTTCATATTTTTCGTTCATTCAACATTATTTTTATAGGGCAAGTGTAGTTATAAGTCATTTATTTCTTAACAAAATACATTGTGTAGAAAGTCATACGGGAAAAGAAAAGTTACACGAATGAATCATCCAGCTAACTTTTTTCTAACCCTTCATTCACTGGTTTATTTTGAAGCACTAACTGCCGCACTCAGAGAGCTTTAATGATTACTTAGGCCATCACTTAGTAAAGGTTTTGACAGTTTTGTCATACAAAAATATGTCAAATCTTTACTAAGTGACGGCTTAAGTAATCATTAAATATCTCTGAGTACCGCAGTAAGGTACGGTCAGCAGCAGCAGTAGCTTAACACTACTTAAAGTTACAAAGCAGGTTTTTCAATAAAAACTTGTTACTAACAAATTATTGAAGAGTAAGGAAACTTTAAAATAATAATGTTCTGAAACATTAAAAATAACAGCTGGAGTCCTGTACATCAAATAATTGAAATTCCGAAATGTTAAGCTACTTCTGGTGCTGACCGTACCTGTCCTACTTTTACAGAGATGTGTTCGGATAAGGTAATATAATTCCATCAAACGTTTTGAATAAGTACACCAATAAAAACAAGTTTAAATGGAACAATAACATCTGATTAACATATCTTAATCTCAAAATCTGTTTGCTGTAAGATTTCACGAGACTGTATCAATCACTGCAATTCAAACCTTATGTCAATGGCTCAACTCTAGGATTCTTGTTACACTAATGAGAAGCAAACAATCGTTAGAAACTGCAGTTCAAATTAATTAGTAGAATTACCAATGATTGTTTTATGATATTGAATATTTACTAGATTCCAGGTCAAATGACTTCACTTTACTTATTCACTTCTTCATCACAGCGTGTCGATGATAATTTAAATAGAGTCAGTCCAAAATTTAGCGTCGAGTTTGGCACTTCCAGTAGCGTCCATCAGCTTCTGTGGTGTGCAAGCAACGGTCAGGCAGCCGCAGGACACAATAACAAGCTTTGACGGCACGGTTGGCGCAGTGGCTCAAGCAATAGACTGCTGCGCTGCGTGTCGCGGGTTCGATCCCCGCACGGAACAAATATTTGTAAGGCCTACAGATAGTTGTGTCATGGTCTGGGTATTTGTGTATGTGACTTTAAATGTTTGTGAACGCACCCACGATACAGGAGAAATTCCTAGTGTAGCCGAATGTAGGCAATGTTTTTTTTTTAAAAAAAAGGGTCCCATCGTTTGAGGGGTAACACCACATTTACACTCCGGGCAAGAATTACTTATGAATAATAAACTGTTTTTGTTTTTTTGCAGATCTCCCATGTACCAATTCTTAGCAGCAATATTTGCAATATTACGGGTTACTTACGGCCATTATGGCCAAGAAGATACTGTTAAGGCGGAGATGAGAAAATTACCGGTAGGACTGAAATTGGGAGTGGCGACCGCCGCATTTCAAGTTGAAGGCGGTTGGAATGCCGCAGGTTGGTACCTAAATAGGAACTTAGATAATTTTTATTAAACCTATCGTAGATAGACTTGATCAGGGATATCCGCCCTGATCCGGACAAAAGTTCCCTACTCTCTCTCTAATGCCTGCTTAGCCTTTTCCTGACTCATTGTGTGTGTAGCTACTACTTATAAAGGGTGGTAGGGACATCGTCGTGAAAACGGTTACCACGTAGGAATACAGCACACCATACTGAGCCCCCAAAATAGACATTTTTCATTGAACACAACACGGTCAAAATGTATGGAACAACAGATTCTGATTCAGAGATACATTTGATATATGCAACGACAGAAAGATAAAATTGCTACGTGGGTTCAGAATGATGTACTCAACACATTGTAACCGTTTTCGTGTCGAGTGTCGGTCTCCCATTTCACCATGTATTTTTAATGTATCACAGCAATATTGTGTTCAATACTCTTGCTCGAAAACTGGGTCTTATCTCACAATTTTTTCTTGTTTTCCAGACAAATCACCAAGTATTTGGGACACATTCTGCCGAATCCCAGGAAACATATTGGACGGAACAGATGGAAACGACACTTGTAAATCCTACGAGTATTACAATCGAGACATAGAGATGCTCAAGTATCTAGGGGTTGATTTCTATAGATTTTCCATCTCATGGCCAAGAGTACTGCCTAGTGGATTCGCAAATAAGGTCAGCCAAGATGGCATTGGATATTACAGTAGATTGGTTGATGAATTGTTGGCCAACGGTATCGAGCCAGTCGTAACTATATACCATTGGGATTTGCCACAAAGTTTGCAAGACTTGGGAGGTTGGGCCAACCCTCTCATTGCAGACTGGTTTGAAGATTATGCTCGGGTGTTGTTTGATGCCTTAGGTGATCGAGTTAAGCTTTGGATTACAATAAACGAGCCGAAACAGTTTGCAATTTATGGCTATGGAATGAATTTGTGTGCACCCTATATAGTATCACCTGGTATTGGTGACTACATGGCTGTGAAGAATATACTATTGGCGCATGCGAGGGCCTGGCATCTGTACGATAAAGAATACAGAGAAAAACAAAATGGTAAGTGTTTATTTTGATAAAATAATAAGAAATAGCGTACTTAACTCGACTGCCTCGTTATTCTGGTGGTCGCAACCGATACAGCTTATCATAGTACTGGGTTAGATTCTCTAGTAACATTTCTCATAGCAGCCCGAAGTCTTCGTGGCAATAGTCGGGAGAACTTACTGCCATCTACTATTTGGCTGGCGAGCTTATTACACGATATAAAAAAAACTGAATATAACTGGCCAAACGTGGGTTTGCTCTTCGACCTTCGAGGACTACGGGAATGATGTGATGTGTGTATTATGTATGTGCGTGTGTTATGTTATATACAACTAACTAACAAATATCCCTGTAGAATAATGGTTTTTCGGTTTTCAGGCTCTTGTGGAATAACCATAGCATCAGATTTCCGTGAAGGTGCCAGCGACTCGCCGGCAGACATAGAAGCAGGCAAAGTGGCATTGGACTTCGAGGTCAGCTTCTACAGTGACCCCATATTCTCGTCTGCTGGAGGATTCCCTGAGAGGGTAGTCAAACGGGTGGCAGAGAGGAGTGCTGAACAAGGTTTTTCGAGAAGCAGGCTGCCAACCTTGACGCAGGATGAAATAGAGTTCATTAAAGGTAGTTTTTTGTCTTCAACCTGACCATTTAAATAAGAATTCTACCGAATGTTACATTACCTACTACCTACTAAAACACTATAAGATGGTGCATGACCGCACCAACAAATGTCTTCAAACGTTTGCCACAAAGACTATTTTGCCACTATCGTCAAAGACGTATGACTACGTATGTCTTTGACCTGTATTGTATGTTCGTGTCTTTGTTCCCTTTATAGGAGTTCGGAAACGGATGAATCGATTTAGATAAATTATACATCATCGTTCTTGGTGGCGCGAATGTAGGTATGTGATATTTGCTTGTGTTTTAATAAATTATTCTTTTGTAGGTACGAGTGACTTCTTCGGCTTCAACCACTATTCCACAAGGTTCTTCACGGCAGAGACTTACAAGTCGGGAATGTACGACGTGCCTTCGTATAATGACGACATCGGCGCTGTGGGTGACTACGGGAATTATAGCTTGGTACCTGTTCCTCACACAACGGTAAGTTTTCTTCTTCCATGAGCTCAAGATCATTTCGTATGATGCAGATGCCTTTTACCTGCAATTGCATGTATAGTGCAGACTTTAGTATTATGTATGACTAGCTTTTGCCGGGGCTTCGCCCGCGTGGATGTCTCAGATTTCAAAAATTACGATTTTCCATCCAAACTTTCATACCCTATTACACATCCTTGGGGGTTGAATTATGAAAAATCCTTCCTTAGTGGATGCCTACGTCATAAGAGGAATACGTATGCGAAATTTTAAGTTTCTAGTTGTAAGTGTTTGGCCTGTGATTTGATCCTCAGTCAATCAGGTTTGCCTTTTATATACAGGGTGTAAACGAACCCTTCACGCATCCGTCAACCAAGCATTCTGTACATCAAACTAAGTACTCCTACGCAAAAATTTTTGCTGGGAAATGCCTTTTTTTTTTTGGGTCAAAAATCACATTTTACGGTAAAACTCAAAGTAGCACTCTTAAAACATTGTGCTAGTGGATGCTTTAAATAGTAAACGGGTCATGGAGGTAATTTAAGTAAAGTTAAAACCTGAAATACTAGTATTTACAAAAACAGCTGTGAAAAATTTCGAACTTTGACCCCCAATATCTCCGTAACTAGAGGGTCGCCAGGTATGGTCTAGAACACTGGTTTTACACCCTATATAGGGTG
Source organism: Diarsia brunnea (assembly GCA_949774965.1). NCBI lineage: Eukaryota > Metazoa > Arthropoda > Insecta > Lepidoptera > Noctuidae > Diarsia > Diarsia brunnea. The sequence continues at coordinate 8,420,552 of OX459019.1, read as the reverse complement.
TAAAAGTACCCTTAACGCAAATGAAGGGCATTTGTTCTCCCCACCACTGCGATCATTTTTTTGTTCTAGACCATACCTGGCGACCCTCTAGTTACGGAGATATTGGGGGTCAAAGTTCCAAATTTTTCACAGCTGTTTTTGTAAATACTAGTTTTTCAGGTTATAACTTTACTTAAATTATCTCCATGACCCGTTTAGTATTCAAAACATCCACTAGCACTATGTTTTAAAAGTGCTACATTGAGTTTTACCGTAAAATGTGATTTTTGACCCCAAAAAAAAAGTCGTTTCCCATCAAGTTTTTTTGCATAGGTGTACTTAGTTTGATGTACAGAATGCTTGGTTGACGGCTGTGTGATGGGTTGATTTACACCCTGTATAATTATTATCTTAATGGACAAACATTGGTCATGCCACGGGTGGTCACCTAATATTAGTCTCTTGCAATAGGAAGGTGGAACAAAGTTTTTAATGGTCGGATTTTCACGGAACTTCACATGATGTACCTACAGGCACATAACATCACGCCTTTAAGATATTCCCCAAAGGGTTAGGCAGAGGTGTACGCATTAGTACACTCACATTTAAGGTATAAGTCCCATGTAATATCGGGCGAGCCTATTGCCATCAACTTGGCACAAATACTAACTCCGTGGCTGCTACTGAGAAATAGATTTCACTGAGAAACTCATAACACTGCCTGATCCGAGAAGCTGGGACCCACGGCCCACGCCCGGGCATAACGAGCTGCATACTTTTTTACTAACCTTAAATACCCTACCTTGCAGAAAATACCCTCAGGTATGAGAACAGCTCTAAACTGGGTGAAAGATAGCTACAATAATCCAGAGATAATGATCTTCGAGAATGGTTACGGCACACTCGGTGGTATCGATGATGCTGATAGGGTTGATTACTACAAAGCGTATTTGGACGCCGTTTTGGATGCCATTGAAGTAGACGGCTGCCATGTCTCCAGATACACCGCGTGGAGTCTTATGGATAACTTTGAGTGGAATTCTGGATTGAGGTATGATTTTATGTCCCGTTTTTTTGTCCCGTCGGGGCTGCGGGTTGTTCGCAAGAGATACCGCGGCCTCGACATGAAGGGCTAATAAGGAACATGGGTGGTTTTTAGTCAGTAGAAGTCCGGCACTCCCTTTCGCGGGCGCGGGAGCGGGAGGGGTTATTTGATGATTTCCCACCCCCAAAAAAAAAAATGTATGATTTTATTCTTCTTTTTCAATGTTAATTTTATATGATTTCGGGAAAGTAGCTTTAATACCTACACTTAGAGTTCAGTTATCGACAAATTATCTTCCGAAAACCGTACATTTAGGTACAATCACCGACACTAACGCAGCAGCTTTTAAAACTCATCTACTGCTATACTGTTTTTATTGTTATCTTATGTCGTTACGGACATAGCATTTTCGAACTCATACTACGGAATAGGTCTTCTCTTAAAGCAGAATGCATCATATACATCCTAATGGACATAAAAACAAATTGAAGTTGATTGGCAGTTGTTTTTTCAGCCTGCCAATCAATGCTTTTAATGTCAAAAATATTCTGAACATAAAAAAAGAACGTAACGCTTAGTTTTCAAAAACCGAACGTTACGGCTCGTTCCACGGTGTCCAAAAATAGCCACTACTTTACCGAATCCCTATATGGGTATTTAAAAAAATGGAAGATTTGGTTTGAAATTACCCACCTGCCAAGTAAGTTAACGGGAACTTTATCGTAGGTGGTGAAACAGGCCCTCAGACAATATTCTTCAATTAAAATCTAGGTATTTTTATAAAATTTAATGTATGTTTTTAATTGCAGTGTCAAGTTCGGTCTCTTCGAGGTCGACTACGAAGATGACAAAAGGACCCGCAAAGCGAGATTATCAGCTCTATGGTACAGAAATCTGATTGCCAGCAGAACTTTAGACCCCGCCGACAACCCGAAGCCAGAAGACATAGTATTTTAGAGTTAATCTATATTAATATTATATTTATGCAAAAGTCACTCTGTTTCTCTGTTACATTTCCACACCTAAACTACTGATTTCATGAATATCATTCATTCATTTGTGTTATCACACAAAACCTAGCCTGGTAACTGAGGACCGCGAATGGAACTAATAAGTACTAAGTGCATAAACACTCTATTAAAGATTGCAATGATGAACTCTCAAAATAATTAACATACAAAAAGCTTATGTTCAAGTCCCCGCAGACTTTCTATAGGCCGATAATTGTGTGCTTGAAACTGTACGAAAATTGTATGTTATTTTAAAGAACTAAAATAAATAATACGATGTGTAAAAAAAGTAATAAAGTGGATCAAAAAATGGAGTAGCTACACGCTTTAGAAGTTTTTAGTGGTGGCACTTTCTATCCTTGTCGCGCGAAACAGCCATGTGCTATGGCAGTATGACAATATGAAGTCACTTCTTCATAGCGCTGTCTTTTTCTAGCAAGTACCTAATTTTAAATCGGTTAAAATTAAGCCATTTTTGTCTATCTTTTTATTAAATTTTACTGTTTCAAAATCACAAGTAAAAAAGAAATAGCCAAGTACCTAATTGCGTACAGTGACTGCACTTAAGTCACAACATGTATATCCGAAATAACGTTAAAAGTGATTTAGCCTACTGTATTGATTAACGTTTTCACAAACATAGTATTAAGAACGCCATACTATTACGAAATAGGTCATCTAAAAGTAGAAACCGTTATTTCACGAGAAAATATTTTTTCTAGGTTTTTTGGAGTAGTAAGCTACAGAGAGTTTGAAATAAAATACTTGAAACTATAGAAAATAGGTTTTATTATAGAAAATATTTATCCATGTGTTCAGTTGATTGAATCATTAAATTGAAGATTTCATAATTATTAAAAGTTGCTATAAAAATAAACGAAACAAAGAAATCATCAGTTTAAAGTTTCAATCAAAATGATCAAATATGTACACTTAACGATATTTCAGTCAATTCATTCGGCTATATATAACAATTAACTTCATTCAACAGTCTTAAAACTAAATAAATATACAAAAATATATATCATAATTAGTTACTGTTACCATCCTGGCCACTAAAACTTTCGCCTGTATACAAGACAATGTGGACAAGTTAGTCAATGCTCAACAATTTGTTTATTCTCTTTTTAAATACACGGCGTGTCAAAAAAAGGATATTCAGGATACATTTAAAAAAGGTGTGTTCATATTTACGAACTTTTTATAAACGACTTGTCCATGGCGCTAATACAGTAATCCCGACAAAGAGTTTTGAACATCCATATAGCATTACATGGAACCTTAGGCGTTGTCAAAATAACAAATAATGCTATTGTGTTGTTATTTCAATATAATTTACTTACAGAAAAATTTTACAACTAAAAACTAACATTAAAAAAAACATTTCAATTAAACTACAACCAATATAAAAATATTATTATACTGTTTTTTCGACAAATTTATAAACAAATACACGTTTACTGATTCCTAAAACAACTTTAATGCCCACCCATAAAGTTCACTTTCCCCTACAATTTCAAAAGTACTACTTATTCCGAAACCAACTTAATTCACATAAAATAAAGTTGCTATTCCTTTAAGTAGGTACACTAACGTCGCCAAGGACCTATGCTTGGTACATCCATGTCGTTGAGCTTAATTCTACGCGATTTTGGAAACACAACTTTAAGTCCCACTTCAGTTTCAGTTACAACTCCAAACAATTTGTGACTTCTTGAAAGTACTAGTCATTCTGAAATGAACTTAATTTACCTAGTACAAAGTTAATATTCGTTTAAACGGCCACGGTACCGTAAACTCGTCAAGTATAATTGATGGCCGGTACATCCATGTCATTCAGCTGATTTTTAATAAATTTAATAGTCCTAGTAATTCTGAAATGGACATAATTTACCTAGTCCAACGTTGATATATTATTCGTTTAAACGGCCACGGTCCCCTAAACTCGTCAAGTATAATTGATGGCCGGTACATCCATGTCATTCAGCCGACTTTTAATGAATCTAATAGTACTAGTCATTCTGAACGGGACATAATTTACCTAGTCCAACGTTGATATTCGTTTAAACGGGCACGGTACCCTAAACTCGTCAAGTATAATTGATGGCCGGTACATCCATGTCATTCAGCTGACTTTTAATGAATCTAATAGTACTAGTAATTCTGAAATGGACATAATTTACCTAGTCCAACGTTGATATTCGTTTAAACGGCCACGGTACCCTAACCTCGTCAAGTATAATTGATGGCCGGTACATCCATGTCATTCAGCTGACTTTTAATGAATCTAATAGTACTAGTAATTCTGAAATGGACATAATTTACCTAGTCCAACGTTGGTATTCGTTTAAACGGCCACGGTACCCTTAACTCGTCAAGTATAATTGATGGCCGGTACATCCATGTCATTCAGCTGACTTTTAATGAATCTAATAGTACTAGTAATTCTGAAATGGACATAATTTACCTAGTCCAACGTTGATATTCGTTTAAACGGCCACGGTACCCTAAACTCGTCAAGTTTAATTGATGGCCGGTACATACATGTCCTTCAGCTTTTTATTAGTACTAGTAATTCTGAAATGAACTTAATTTACCTAGTACAAAGTTGATATTCGTTTAAACGATCACCGTACACTAAAGTCGATGGCTGGTACGTCCATGTCGTTGAGTTGTTTGTACACTTCCAACATGGAAGGTCTGTGGTGTCTCACGAACTTGGTGCAGTGAAGGCCGATGGCGACGAAAGCGCGGCACATTGCCGGGTTCGAGTGAGGAGTGCCGCGGAGTATCGGGTCTTCTAATGTTGCTGTAACATGCAAATATGGTTATTAACATCCGATTATAATATCCGATGAGTGTAGCAGAGTTTGATGTGAAAGGGAGCTAAACTATTGCCATCAACCAGACAATCCGCCGGGCTGTTTTTAAGAAATTGCTGATGGGGAATGCCACTTATATTTACTCCCAAATCATAATCCCACGCCTGTAATCTCCTCAGAGTTGGGCAGAGGTGTAGTAGGTACCGTAATAGTACAGCCACATTTCACTAGAGATGCGTTTCATGTAATAGGGAGCGAGCCTATTTGCATCAATCTGGCTGTTGCTCTGATACTCCGGGAAAAAAAAGGTAAAAAACACTGCCCGAACTATAAATTGAGCACAGGTATTCGTGCTTATCATCATCAACATCATCATTTCAGCCATAAGACGTCCACTGCTGGACATAGGCCTCCCACAGAAGGGGGGGATTTCCCATAATCGCCACGCTTGGCAGGCGGGTTGGCGATCGCAGTGGTTGTTACGAAGGCACAGAGAACGCTGCTGCCCATTCTCTGGTAAATCCCTTAGTCGCCTCTTACGACACCCACGGGAAGATATGGGATGGTGCTATTCTTTACGTCCGACACCATACGGAACCACATCGTGCTCAGTAGTTGCAAATTATCATGTTTATATTAACGTTATGTCATGCCTATGTTTATATTGATACCTACTACTTCAGACGAATATGTACCTTATTTTCTCTACAATAATGACAAGAACTCACCCATATCAATCCCCTGGTTGAACAGCTGATGTATGTACATGCTGAGCAGCTGTTCCGGTCGCGCCTTGTCGCTGGCCGGCAGAGCTGTGGCCACCTCGACCATGACCACGCCGTAGCTGAACACGTCTACCGCGGGAGACAGCGAGCGGGCGCGCAGGTACTCGTCCGGGAGGTACGGCTTTGTGCCGAATACCCTGTGGAGAGATGGGTTTTGAGAATGGCATATTTTTTTATTGTTCGCCCTTAGCCCTTTATGTCGTTTATACCATCATCATCAGCCTATAATGTTCCCACTGCAGGGACTCAGGCCTCCTCTCTAGGAGAGCAGCTATAATCCACCATGCAGGCCCAGCGCGGGTTGGTAGATGTCAAATGTCTTCGAATTTTTTAGTTCTAAGACATGACGGTTTCCTCACGATGTTTTCTTTCACCGTTTTGAGAGCAGTAGTGATGAAATAAATTACACAAAGTAATGTGCCTGTCTGGGTTCGAATCCACGACTTACTGTTCGTAAGTCGGGGCCGCCACCACTGCTCTTCAAAGTTTATATTTGCTTAACAAAATTCTCAAAAACCAAGCCATAAATAGACGCTACATACTTTGAAACCTTGACATGCGTCCGGTCGTCACCGTAGGGTCCCTTGCGCGCGAGGCCGAAGTCCCCGATCTTGGGCATGAGACACGTGTCCAGAAGTATGTTGGCCGGCTTTATGTCGCCGTGGATGAGCGGCGTGCCTTCCATTGTGTGGAGGAACTGGAGACCTCTGAAAAGAGAAAATGTTTGACATTTTAAAAAAACGCTAAGAAAAAATTGGGTGAAAACATGGGTTACATCGGTGTAAAAGTGCCAGAAATATGACCATATTCCTAAGCATATTTTTCCCTTTTTCTTTAAAAGAAAATTATAATTAAAAGCGGTCGGCGTGGTCAAGAGTTATCGCTGAACATAATTCAAGTAAAAAAATCAGATGAATCAAAAATGTCCTACTTTGGGGAGTCGGTTTGAAAAAAATATGATTGCAAGGTTCACAAACAAAGATAGTATACTAACAGGGTGTAAATGAACCCTTCCCGAAATCGTCAAACAAATATTCTGTAGGTACTTTTAACTATTTTTTTTATTTTTTACCGATTTTTTTTGTGTGAAAAATCACGTTTTACGGTAAACAGGCCATGGAAGTATTTAAAGTAAAGCTTATAATTTAAAAAAAAAGTATTATGAAAAAGTATTATAAAAATTTGTGAAAAAGTTGTAACTTTAACCTCAAATATCTCTCAGGTAAGGTACGCAACAAAAAAAATATCGCAATGAAGGTGGCTTTCGGCTTCAAGAACTTAATTTAAAGATTTACCTAGCAATTCCATGCACAATATTGTATCGCTGCGTCCACGAAAGCGGCGGGTGGTGAGTTTTGCGTCGTAACCGCTGCTCTAAGGAGCCCCCGGCCATCAGTTGGTAGACTAGACATGCTTCTGGACCTAGAAAAATAAAAATTATACTTTCAAATCAAATTCTTCAAATAACATCACACTTGTAATCGCCGAAGGCTATGCAGGGGTGTACCTTATAGTATTTACACCCACACTTACGTTCCAAATATAAGTACAAACATATGAAAAAAAAAATATTAAAAAGTGTTTATTTGGAACATTAAGTCAAGTTCAGTACATTTTACTTCTGCCAAACTACAGAGCAGTTTGTTGGCAGACGTAGCTCCCAAAATACTCTCAAAATTAACGTATGTACGTTCACTTTTCCATCAACATAATAAAATTACAAAAATAATCTGACCGCAACTGGCAATCAAATTCCTGCAAAATACTTTTACAAAACAAACATGTTAAACTAATATTTAAATTAATATTTAATTTTAAATTACAAAATAATTGCTGAGGTTTTGACTAAAGTTAAACAAAGGATATGATTGAACTTTGTTTTTAAATGTTACCCACACACCCTATTAGAAAGAGGTGACATCCACTTTCGAGGTAATCTTGCTCGGAACGATTTTGAGTTGCACGTGCTCATTCCAATTATTAAATAAGATTTTTGATGATGGTTTACTGTAATTGTTTTACAACCGCAGTGTACCTAAATGGCTTTGTCGCTATGGTATATCGATGGTCGATAAAAATAATTGATAAATATCAAATTCTGACATGAAAAATATTGTTAACATGTATGCAATTCCGTATGGTGTCGGACGTAAAGAATAGCACCATCCCATATCTTCCCGTGGGTGTCGTATAAGACGACTAAGGGACTTACCAGAGAATGGGCAGCAGCGTTCTCTGTGCCTTCGTAACAACCGCAGTATGGTTGTTACGAAGGCAACCCGCCTGCCAAGCGTGGCGATTATGGCAAATCCCCCCCTTCTGGGGGAGGCCTATGTCCAGTAATAAACGTCTTATGGCTGAAATGATGATGCAATTTATCTATATGTTTCCCGAATTCTACAATTTTTTCTCGATATTTTTCGAGGTATTGTACATATATCTGGCCCATTTTGAAACGTCTCCTTTATATGGACCAAAACTAAGCCACATCGACGGCCTTGAAAGTGGCAACGGACAGGTTCCTTAAAGTCTCCGTGGCTGCTACCAGGATATTCCTGGTAAAAAAACCAAATATCACTTTTCCCGACCCGGGAATCGAACTTAGGACTTCATGCTCTGAGGTCACGCTTACAACCAGACTTTTTTTTTTGCTCTACTGTGGCAAATCCTCATGGTATGTCCTCCGCCCTGGGACGAGCGAAGGGGTCTGTCAGACTCGAACTGACTAAAAACCACATTGGTGTTCCCTTTCCACACTTTCACCGGGGATCATGAAAACGGAACTAGTGTGCCTTTCACGATCCCCAGACGCTTATCACTATCACTACATATTATAAAACAAAGTCCTCCACCGCGTCTGTCTGTCTGTTCGCGATAAACTCAAAAACTACTAGACCGATTTTCATGCTGTTTTCACCAATGGATAGAGTGGAAGGAAGGTTTTAGTATAGAATTTGTCAAGTTCCGACATACACGCGGGTGAAGCCGCGGGCATCAGCTAGTGACTACTAAACTAAGTTTTAAACTATGAGTTATTACCTCCCAAAGAGTATCCATACAGTGGCAGTATATTATCATGGCGGTACTGATTGAGACACATCTCTCTGATCAGTTCTTTGTTTCTGTCATTGTTGTCTCGGAGGCGCTTCACTGCGACCGGTAGATGTTTCCATTCACCTGTGGAATATACGTAAAACTAAAGTTAGTATCATCGGGCCTGTATAATCCGTGGGGGCAGACAGAGAGAGTAAGTATGCTTCATACTGCACCCACATTTCGAGAGGTGAGTCCCTTGGAACACACACAAATTTCGCAAATTATCTAAGAGGAGCGAGTCTTAAACATCATAACATAACATCACGCCTGTAATCCCCAAAGGGTTAGGCAGAGGTCTACTCAGTAGTACACCCATATTTCGCCAGTTATATTTAAGTCCGATGTAAAAAGGGGCGAGCCTGTTGCCACCAACCGGGACCAAATCAGGCTCCGTGGGTGCTAGAGATATTCCTGAAGAAACAAAAACCTATATTATACTAATTATACTTTGTCGGAACCGGGAATCGAACCCAGCACCACCCAGCCAGCGCAGCGACCCGGCAGTCGCGCTTGCGACCACAAGACCAATGAGGCAGACCGTCTAACAAACTTAGCAGGTATGCTGCCATTCAATACATGTAAACACTATTTGAAGCCCCACATTTTGTCCTTTAGAAAATAAGTTATATCTGGCGGGTCTGGGCTCTTGGAATAATTGAGGAAGATGGCGGCGATAAATGTAAATAGTCTCGTAAAATATTTTTTAATTGAACATTTGGGATGCCGCTAGTCCGTGTTACAAAAGTATTTGCAACTAATATAATAAAACAGATAATTAATCATCGTGGTATGTCCGATACTTTACAGGGCCAATTAGAAAAATCTCCTTTGATCACAGGATCAAAGGAGATTTTTCTAATTGGCCCTAGATATGTAGCAAAAATCCAATCTATACATCGTACCTTTGAAGACCTGTCCGAAGCCCCCTCGGCCCAACAGGTTGCAATCAGCCCAGTTGCCGGTCGCCTCTCTGAGCTCCTCATAGCTCATCCGTGGAATAGCCGACACGTTTCTGAGGATCTCGTCGTCTTCGTGTCCTTTGTCTCCTTGAGTTGATGATGACTGGAGAACCGGGAAAACCAAAAATGTATTTATTGGAACGAAGTTCCTTATCGCGCGTGGCTAGACGGAAAAAATTAAGACCAAAAGTTGTAACGACACTTTTTGGTATAGTTGTAAGCCGTGCGGCGTGCGCGTGTTTCTCTGTCTGTCTCTCTCTCTCTCATAGAAAACAAGCCAGTTATTTTCAGAACTTCGTTCCATCCGGGTGTCCCTAACACCTCTCAAGTTTTTTAGTCATAAACATTTACAATTGTTTTAACAGGCAAGACCCAAGTTAACAAAAGTAGTCCAGTAATTGTCCAGTCCCCAGGAACGGGACTGGGTAGAAACACAAGTTCTACAGTGGACAACCAACTAACTGTCACCCTCTGGAATTCCGCCGAAAAGCAAGAAAATATATCTAAACGCCGAGAGACACTATTTATTGTTCTCATTTCACGAAATACTGGTGCAACTTTAATAAGTTTGTCAGGGGTTGCTGGAACTTCAAAAAGCCCCTCCCTCGGTCTCAGCCGTAGCCTCCTGTCTGGAACGACTGAACGAGCAATCCTAACGATTTCAATATTTGTGGTTTATTCAGCATACCACGAAAAACCATAAAAACATATTTTACTAGAGCGAGGTTGTGCCTTACTGATAGTACCCAACCATCCCTATATCAAAGAGAGTTGGATACATAAGCGGATAGAAAGAAGATTACATTACGTAACATCACGACTGTTATCCCTGGGGGGTAGGCGGTGGTGTTTCACAAGTCAGGTAATCCTATGCTGCGGGTTGTTCGAGAAATATACCGCGGCCCCGGACTCAAAGGGCTAAGAACAAGGCAAGGAACATGGGTGGTTTTTAGTCGGTAAGAAGTCTCCCTTCCGCTCCGCCCAGCTCGGGGCGTTGTAGGTTAAATCCTATCTATGTACCTAGGGTTGAGCCTATTGTCATCTATCGGGCACAATTCCGTACCTGATTCTGAGAAATTTCTGATAGAAAAACCCAATAACATTTTGCCCGTCCCGGAAATAGAATCTAGGACCTCCTGCTGCGAAATCACGCCTGCTAACAACAAGACCAACGAGGCAGGCAGAAAACCGAAAATTATAAATGTTATTTTATTACACTTTAAAACGGTCATTTCTAAACATTGAACTGCCTGGGCAATCAACCTTATTGATACTAACTGAGTCTGGTATGACGGTATGGTAGAGCAGCGGTGGCCCAGTGGTGGCAGCCCCGGCTTACGAACAGTAAGTCGTGGGTTCGAATCCAGACAGGCGCATTACTTTGTGTAATTTATTTCATCACCGCTGCTCTCAAAACGGTGAAGGAAAACATCGTGAGGAAACCGGCAAGTCTTAGAATCAAAAAATCGAAGACATGTGTCATCTACCAACCCGCACTGGGCCCGCGTGGTGGATTATAGCCCATCCCTCTCCTAGAGAGGATCGAGGCCTGAGTCCCTGCAGTGGGAACATTATAGGCTGATGATGATGATGATTCCGGTATGAGGTTTGTAAATTTATCATTTTTGTTAGAGAGATTTAATCCATATGCTTGGCCCTATCAATTGATGCCATATAAGTACAGAATGTTAGTTTTTCGGATTTAAGCCGGTTTGATTCCCAAATATGGTAATGAATTTTTGAAAATATTTATTGCCGATTTATTTATTTTACAACAGGAATGCTTCCTTTGAGTAAAATTTGCTTTCTTCTTTATTTTTCTGGAGGGAAAGTAATCTATACTTTCCCTCTAGATGAGGTTGAAAAATTCCATTCTGTATAGTGTACCACACGGATCGAAGGCGCTCTGGTGGAAGTCACATTTATTCCAATTTTCGATACACCGGTATGACCTTCCCGGGTTCCTCAATCCTTACGATGTTTTCCTATAACATTTTGATTTCATTCTACAGTATTAGTTCTCATGTAATTTGATATACTTCCGACTCGATTACGCACGTTTTAGGAGTAAACATTATTATGAATCGATTTTCCCTGTAATAATAAAAAGCTTTTGCACGTGGCTTCGCTCGAGGTAATCTATGACACTCAGGGATAAGGCAACTTCCCAGTTTATTTTATTTTAAATCGGATTGTCAGCATCGAGATTTCTGTGCTATACATACATCATCTGCCTCATCATCATCTGCCTAGCCTGTTCCCAACTATGTTAGGGTCGGCTTCCAGTCTAACCAGATGCAGCTGAATACCAGTATTTTACATGAAGCGACTGCCTATCTGACCTCCAAAACCCAGTTAATACTGGGTAATATGATACCCTTTGGTAAGACTGGTTGTCAGACTTTCAGGTTTACTGACTACCTGTAACGTCTGCCAAAGATCTATATATGGCAGCCGGGACCAACAGCTTAACGTGCTTACCGAGGCACGGAGTTACAACTCACGATTGACTGCTCGTGAGTCAAGGCCACTATAACCGTAGGCCCCGCTGCTCTTTATATCCATCAATTATTACATCAAATCTTCATAAAACAAAAATATGAATGAGACTTCCTAAAAAAATTGTTGTAGGTATACAATTCATAAACAAGTCCCACATTTTTTGTCGTAATACGTCGACTCATCAAGCTATTCCCTTCCAGTGTAAACTGACCTCTCATTGCACTAAAACCTTATGAAATACAAGATTAACTTAACTGGATTCATGTATAGATAGTTGCAATGTCTTGTAAGGACCGTCGCTAATAGTGAATCATAATAATTGTATGTAAAATAAATTCATTGAAGAACAATGATATCATAGGATCAGCGACCACAAACGCTGGGTCACCTTACTTTTTTTTGTGACTGGTTTGTCGCAGTTCAACCTAAGAGGTTGTTGTCTGCTTAACCGAACTTTCCTGTGGGTGCCTTGAGTGTAAGGCCTCTAGCCAGGCCAAACAAACTAATAACTAAAAGACTACACGCTGAGGGCACCCTCTGTGGGGAACGAGCCTCGGTTTAGGGTGTCGCTGGGGGAGGACAGCAAAGGGACAGGCTAGATATAGGCTAAATCGACTATGATTACAGGCTCAGCCACCCGGGCTGGGCTAAAGCGAGGGTCGAGGTGGCTTACCTTACTGATGTCCGTGCTGGTTTCATAGTTTGGCGTAGGCGAGTTACCATTCTGTATTCTACTTGTAGTTGGTAGCGCGCATCCTCCCTGGAAAAGAAAGACGTTGATTAGAAATTTTTATCAACACTGGCATTGTGACTGGTCTGCAGGTAACTTCACTGACAGAATGATCCGTCAGTAAACAGCGTGCAATGCTGCAGTACCTGCAGTTACCAATTACATAGGTTTAAGAGGGAGGCCTCCCCTCTGTAAAGAAGCGAATTTTTGATCATCCATTGACTTCAGAAAAAAAAGTATTTTAGGATCATCGATAAAAAATGTATGACCTGTCAATAGACATCCCACGAAGTTATCGAAAGTATAGGCATTCTCTCTGCCTCGCTCTAGCAAATGACGGTTTAGAACCGTTGCTGTCAGACAAGGGTTAGAGCATGGAAAATGCGATTCCGTGCTGATAGATTCATCCTGACTGCCTGTCTGTCCTGACACAGACATTTTATTCCGAGATTGTTGGCGCCACACAGTTTAAATTAAGGGGAACACAGCAGTGGATGACTTTGACGATTTGACCTCTGTACTGGCTTTTGTTTATTTTTCGGCCCCTACCGGCAAACGACTGTACTACAGAAAAACGTACCAAAGAACAGAAATGTGTCGCAGAGTGGTCATCGTATTTACCTAACATATTTTGTTTCTCTTGGAGTACCAACATCATAATGTATGAATAAAATATTTAATAATAAATTATACACTTTGACTAATGAAGTAATAACCTAGCTTTCATTAGTTATTTCACTGAGCACAGGTACTCCTACGATACATTCTTAAGGTCTGATAAAGACCAGGTAACTGCTTATCGCTTCTCAGTCACGGAAATAGTCAGAATGCTCCAGCTTTCAGCTAACTGAGCACGAATGCTACTACATGATACATTTTGAAGGTCTGACGATGACCACCTAAGTGCTTATCGGTTCTCAGTGACTGATGTAGTTAGAATGACCTAGCTTTCAAATTTTATCTGTCTGAGCACGGATGCTACTACTTAATACATTTTGAAGGTCTGATGATGACCAGCTAAGTGCTTATCGGTTCTCAGTGACGGATGTAGTTAGAATGACCTAGCTTTCAAATTTTATCTATCTGAGCACGTATTCTACTACATGATACATTATGAAGGTCTGATGATGACCAGCTAAGTGATTATCGGTTCTCAGTGACGGATATAGTTAGAATGCTCCAGCTGTCAGCTTTTATCTTATTGAGCACGGATGCTACTACATGATACATTTTGAAGGTCTGATGATGACCAGCTAAGTGCTTATCGGTTCACAGTGACGGATATAGCTAGAATGACCACCATCAGGTAAATGGCACCATCAGTCTCCAAGGCCTCTTCGAGCTCTTTCAAATGAGTCCACACACGACGGTTCTACGTGGTGCCATCAATGAGATCCTATACTTACCTTCGGAGTCTACCATCAGGTAGCTAGTATCATCAGTCTCCAAGGCCTCCTCGAGCTCTTTCAAATGAGTCCAAACACGATGGTTCTACTCAGTGCCGTCAATGAGATCCTATACCCACCTTCGGAGTCCACCATTAGGTACGAGACATCATCAGTAATCCAAATCTCCATCTTCCATCAAACGAAATTCTCAAGACAAAATAATTAAAACGATAAAACAATGAACACCATTTAAACAATAACATACATTACATAACATCGCGCCTGTAATCTCCAAAGGGTTAGGCAGAGGTGTACCTAATAGTAGGCGTGATGTTATGTTATGTATGTTATTATTTTAATGATTTTAAGCAAAAAACAATTGTAGTCGTTCTTGTAGTACGGATGCTACTACATGATACATTTTGAAGGTCTGATGATAACCAGCTAAGTGCTTATCGGTTCTCAGTGACGAACGTAGTTAGCATGACCTAGCTTTAAAATTTTATCGATTTGAGCACGGATGCTACTACATACTTAATACATTCTAAAGGTCTGATGATGACCAGCTAAGTGCTAATTGGTTCTCAGTGACGGATATAGCTAGAATGACCTAGCTTTAAAATTTTATCGATCTGAGCACGGATACTACTACATGATACATTTTGAAGGTCTGATGATGATCAGCTAAGTGCTTATCGGTTCTCAGTGACGGATGTAGTTAGAATGACCTAGCTTTCAGATTTTATCTTATTGAGCACGGATGCTACTACATGATACATTTTGAAGGTCTGATGATGATCAGCTAAGTGCTTATCGGTTCTCAGTGACGGATGTAGTTAGAATGACTTAGCTTTCAGATTTTATCTTATTGATTACGGATGCTACTACATGATACATTTTGAAGGTCTGATGATGACCAGCTAAGTGCTTATCAGTTCACAGTGACGGATATAGCTAGAATGACCACCATCAGGTAAATGGCACCATCAGTCTCCAAGGCCTCCTCGAGCTCTTTCAAATGAGTCCAAACACGATGGTTCTACGCAGCGCTGTCAATGAGATCCTGTACCCACATTCGAAGTCCACCGTCAAGTAAATGGCATCATCAGCCTCTAAGGCCTCCTCGAGCTCTTTCAAATGAGTCCAAACACGACGATTCTACGCAGTGCCGTCAATGAGATCCTTTACTTACCTTTGGAGTCCACCATCAGGTAAATGACATTATCAGTCTCCAAGGCGTCCTCGAGGTCTCAACACCATTAGAATAATAAGATACATAACATAACATCACTCCTACTATTAGGTACACCTCTGCCTAACCCTTCGGGGATTACAGGCGTGGTGTTATGTAATGTACACTTGGGAGCAAATAAATCGAGCCACTTCCTTTTTCACGCATTATGGTAATTATTTTTGGTATTATGGAACGCATCGATTCGAAACATATATCGCCTAAAAGGGTATTTAATAACCTTTACAAAGAGGGTAGTTAGTTGTCAAAATTTCATTTTTTTTTTATTTAAATTAAAGTTTAAAGGGTAGAATAAAATTATCGCATTTAATTTGCTTATGACATTTTTATTGTACTCTGTTAAGAAAAGATTAAATTTGAGGTTTTTGTTAATCATACCCATATTACTTGTTATTGTTGTCTTTATCTGTGTCTGTGTAATCAAAATAACCTGATAAAATGGATACTACACCGACGGAAGCTGCCCAAGTTGTAGCTTTACTTGAGGTTGGACACGGACAACGTGAAGTGGCACGCAGACTTCATTTGAGTCGTTCAAAGGTACAGCGGGTATACCGCAGGTATCTGGAGACTGGTGCTTTTGTTCGGCGACCTGGAACTGGCCGACCACGGGCAACAACAGAACGTGACGACCGCTTTATTGCAACCAATTCGTTGCGCGACCGTGGACTTAATGCTGTTCAGCTACAGCAAGCGTTACGTGACGTTCGAGGAGTCTCAATCAGTAGGTGGACAGTGAGACGAAGACTAAAAGAACGAAATTTAACATCACACAAACCAGCAACTGGCCCAAAATTGACTGTAGCTCATCGCCGATCTCGCTTGGAGTTTGCTCGAGAACACATTAATTGGACGTTAGAAGACTGGAGGTCAGTTTTGTTTTCTGACGAGTCAAGAATCTGTCTTTTTAGCAATGACGGGAGAAACCGAGTGTATAGACGTCCTGGTGAAAGATTTGCCCAATGTTGCATTCGAGAAACTGTGAGTTTTGGTGGTGGTTCTTGTATGGTGGTGGGAGGAATTTCTCTAGACGGAAAAACGGAACTTGTCTTCGTCGACCCCGCCAACGATGGCAGTGGTAGACGTGGATTAACAGCTGACCGATACATAACTGACATTCTTGAAAACCACGTAATGCCGTATGCTGGTTTTGTCGGAGAAAATTTCTTGTTTATGCATGACAATGCGAGACCTCATACCGCGCAGATCGTTACGGAATACTTGTCTGCGATCGGGATTCAACAAATGGTATGGCCAGCACGAAGTCCCGATTTGAACCCGATCGAACACCTATGGGACGAGCTAAAACGGAGAGTCCGAGCCAGGGTTCCCGCTGTTTCATCCATTCCCGAGCTTAAAGTCGCTGTGCTTGAAGAGTGGGAGAACATACCACAATATGTCATCGTAACGCTGATCAGATCGATGACTAATAGGCTACAAGAATGTATCAGGGCACGGGGGGGTAATACCAGTTATTAAGAATATTTTTTTTGCAATAATTTTGTTTTTTATTGTTTTTATGGACTGTTTTAGCCCTACTAAATTTTCTATCAAAATTACCATTTTTCTTGCAGAGCCAATAATTTATCATTCAATAAGGTTATTATTCAATAATTTACCCTCATTGTAAAGGTTATTAACTAAACTTTTAGGCGATATATAGTTCGAATTGATACGTTCCATATTACCAAAAATATTTACCATTTTACGTGAAAAAAGGTAGTGGCTCGATTTATTTGCTCCCAAGTCTTATTATCAATGTTATTATTTTAATGGTGTTGATTGTTTTATCGCTTTTAATTATTTTGTCTTGAGAATTTCGTTTGATGGAAGATGAAGATCTGGATGACTGATGATGTCTCGTACCTGATGGTAAACTCCGAAGGTGGATATAGGATCTCATTGACGGCACTGAGTAGAACCATCGTGTTTGGACTCATTTGAAAGAGCTTGAGGGGGCCTTGGAGACTGATGATACCAGCTACCTGATGGTAGACTCCGAAGGTGGGTAGAGGATCTCATTGACGGCACTCAGTAGAACCGTCGTGTGTGAACTCTTTTGAAAGAGCTCGAAGAGGGCTTGGAGACTGATGGTGCCATTTACCTGATGGTGGTCATTCTAGCTATATCCGTCACTGTGAACCGATAAGCACTTAGCTGGTCATCATCAGACCTTCAAAATGTATCATGTAGTAGCATCCGTGCTCAATAAAATAAAATCTGAAAGCTAGGTCATTCTAACTACATCCGTCACTGAGAACCGATAAGCACTTAGCTGATCATCATCAGACCTTCAAAATGTATCATATAGTAGCATCCGTGCTCAATAAGATAAAATCTGAAAGCTAAGTCATTCTATCTAGATCCGTCACTGAGAACCGATAAGCACTTAGCTGATCATCATAAGACCTTCAAAATGTATCATGTAGTAGCATCCGTGCTCAATAAGATAAAATCTGAAAGCTAAGTCATTCTAACTACATCCGTCACTGAGAACCGATAAGCACTTAGCTGATCATCATCAGACCTTCAAAATGTATCATGTAGTAGCATCCGTGCTCAGATCGAAAAAAATTTAAAGCTAGGTCATTCTAGCTATATCCGTCACTGAGAACCAATTAGCACTTAGTTGGTCATCATCAGACCTTCAAAATGTATCATGTAGTAGCATCCGTGCTCAGATCGATAAAATTTGAAAGCTAGGTCATTCTAGCTATATCCATCACTGAGAACCAATTAGCACTTAGCTGATCATCATCAGACCTTCAAAATATATCATGTAGTAGCATCCGTGCTCAGATCGATAAAATTTTAAAGCTAGGTCATTCTAGCTATATCCGTCACTGAGAACCAATTAGCACTTAGCTGGTCATCATCAGACCTTCAAAATGTATCATGTAGTAGCATCCGTACTCAATAAGATAAAAGCAGAAAGCTGTAGCATCATAACTGTATCCGTCACTGAGAACCAATTAGCACTTAGCTGGTCATCATCAGACCTTCAAAATGTATCATGTAGTAGCATCCGTGCTCAATAAGATAAAAGCAGAAAGCTGTAGCATCATAACTGTACCCGTCACTGAGAACCGATAAGCACTTAGCTGATCATCATCAGACCTTCAAAATGTATCATGTAGTAGCATACGTGCTCAGATCGATAAAATTTGAAAGCTAGGTCATTTTAGCTATATCCGTCACTGAGAACCAATTAGCACTTAGCTGGTCATCATCAGACCTTCAGAATGTATTATGTAGTAGCATCCGTGCTCAGATCGATAAAATTTTAAAGCTAGGTCATGCTAACTACGTTTGTCACTGAGAACCGATAAGCACTTAGCTGGTTATCATCAGACCTTCAAAATGTAGTAGCATCCGTGCTACAAGAACGACTACAATTGTTTTTTGCTACAATCGTTTTATCGCTAAAAGCGATAAAACAATTAAAATCATTAAAATAATAACATACATAACATAACATCACGCCTACTATTAGGTACACCTCTGCCTATCCCTTTGGGGATTACAGGCGCGATGTTAAGTAATGTATGTTATTGTTTTAATATTGTTAATTGTTTTATCGTTTTAATTATTTTGTCTTGAGAATTTCGTTTGATGGAAGATGAAGATCTGCATGACTGATGATGTCTCGTACCTGATGGTGGACTCCGAAGGTGGGTATAGGATCTCATTGACGGCACTGAGTAGAACCGTCGTGTGTGGACTCAATCGAAAGAGCTCGAAGAGGCCTTGGAGACTGATGGTGCCATTTACCTGGTGGTGGTAATTCTAGCTATATCCGTCACTGTTAACCGATAAGCACTTAGCTGGTCATCATCAGACCTTCAAAATGTATCATGTAGTAGCATCCCTGCTCAATAAGATAAGATCTGAAAGCTAGGTCATTCTAACTACATCCGTCACTGAGAACCGATAAGCACTTAGGTGATCATCATCAGACCTTCAAAATGTATCATGTAGTAGCATCCGTGCTCAGATCGATAAAATTTGAAAGCTAGGTCATTCTAGCTATATCCGTCACTGAGAACCAATTAGCACTTAGCTGGTCATCATCAGACCTTCAAAATGTATCATGTAGTAGCATCCGTACTCAATAAGATAAAAGCAGAAAGCTGTAGCATCATAACTGTATCCGTCACTGAGAACCGATAAGCACTTAGCTGATCATCATCAGACCTTCAAAATGTATCATGTAGTAGCATCCGTGCTCAGATCGATAAAATTTGAAAGCTAGGTCATTCTAGCTATATCCGTCACTGAGAACCAATAAGCAGTTACCTGGTCTTCATCAGACCTTCAAAATGTATCATGTAGTATGAGAGACCATCATTAGGTGCGAGACATCATCAGTCATCTAGATCTCCATCTTCCATCAAACGAAAATCTCAAGACAAAATAGTTAGATAACATAACATCACGCCTGTAATCCCCGAAGGGTTAGGCAGAGGTGTACCTAATAGTACACCCACATTTCGCCAGTTATGTTTAAGTCCCATATAATAGGGGCGAGCCTATTGCCATCAACCGGGCACAAATCCAGACTCCGTGGCTGTTACTTATAATTTCCTGATGGAAAAACCCAATAACACTTTGCCCGACCCGGGAATCGAACCCAGGACCTCATGCTCAGCATCGTGCTTACGACCACTAGACCAACGAGGCAGTCCAAAATTAAAATAATATCATAGATATATCTATATACCAAAATATCTACTAAGAAACGTAGATAATTTACCAATAGTTTTGGAGAGCTCGGCCACGCGTCACTTTACGTTTATTAGGCATAGTCAGCTTAGTCTATGATAGGTGCAAACAACAAAACGAAATTACAAACTACTTTAAATATATTTACAAACTTATTTTCTGTTCTTATTTTACGAAATATTGATAACTATACAATTTACAATATGTTTTAATTCAGAAAACATTAAAAACGTGAACTTTTGAATTTTATTTGTGAAGTAATGACATGCGTGCAGTCCACCCGTGACAACAGTCATCGAGACACTGGCGCAGCGCGTTCCAAGTATGCGCGACGGGTCTCGCGCCGCATTTGCCTCAAAATGTCGGGAATTAATTTATTATTTTAAAATTTTATTACAAATCAGAGAAAATAAACAATACGGATTGATAAATACATCACTACGTATTTTTGGGTATAAATTTCATACCGAACTATTCAGCCGTTACAGAGACAAAATTCGATTTAGGTTAAGACATACAACGATTTTTTATTAAATAATGTGAAGGTTTATTAAAATTTTAAACAATACGAATTATTTGTGATGACTTTAAGTATAACATATATTTTTTATATGGAAATCGTACGGAAGGATTCCTCAACAAATTTCTTTAAACATACGTCGTTTTTGGGATTTTAGCAACGCAACGGCCTTAAGATAGTAGTAGTCTTGAGACGCACCGTAAAGGCATCAACTCGGATCGGGATCAGTTAGTAAAAACTATAATGAATTGATGGCGCAGTGCTTATAACAGTGTGCTATGAACTTAAGAAACTACGTGTTCGCAAGCATTACCTAATTGGCTGTCAGCCAATGCAAAACTTTTATAAGAATAGTTTTCCTCAGACAACACAACGGGTACGTATTTGAATATCGAAGATTAAAATACCTACGCTTAAAATATCGATGTTCAAAACATCGAAAATGGAAATATCGAAAGACCATAAAACCGAAACATAAAATATCGAAAGTTTATATTATCGAATGGTTAAATAACCTACGTCCAATACATCTAAAATCTAAATATCTACAAAAGTTACATCGAAATACAGATTATCGAATGTCCTAAATATCGAAGTACAAACTATCGAACGTCCTAAATATCGATGGGTACATATATTATTTGAACATCGAAAATTGATGTAATTAGTATGAGAGGAAAAAGGTTGCTTCTGCAACGTCTCCGGCGCTACGGGAAGTGCAACCCCTTCGCCCTTGCGTAACAAAGGATAGGCACCCATGTACAGCGAGCGGGGGTTGCCCTCCCTTCGCGCCTCCGGATTTTTATATACACTCTAGGGGTAACAGCCAAAAGACTACGTAAATTCGGGGTACCCTAATTCGGTTTTCGAACAATTTTGACCTATTTTATCCATGAAAGTCAGTGTCCAGTGTACAAGCATAGGTCAATCGCGAAGGTATTATTTAGGTCTTTAAATTAAAATATATTTTTGAAAGTCAATATGTTATGCTACTAAAGTTAGTGACAGAAACGTATCGCTGCAAAATCGACTCCACGTAGTCTTGTATGCCCTACCCCTAGAGTGTAATTTAGAATCGCGTAGGCGCGGAGGGGCGCGGCAGCCCGCAAGCTGAGGAGCAGGTGGTTTTAACGCCCGCCGCCGCAGCTGAGGCTGGCCGGCGAAGCCGGCCAACAAGCCGAAGCTGCGGAGGTAATTATTTTTACATAATAAAAACCCTAAATAAAACACATTTGTACGCAAATGTACAATATAAGCACTGCGATCATTTCTTTGTTCTAGACCATACCTGGGAACCCCCTAGTTAAGGAGATATTGGGGGTCAAAGTTACAAATTTTTCCCCAAAAAAAAAACGTTTCCTAGCAAAATTTTTTGCGTAGGGGTACTTAGTTTGATGTACAGAATGCTTCGTTAACGTCTGTGTGATGGGTTGATTTACACCCTGTATAATTTTTTTTCGGTATTTTAACTAGTAGGTATTTTGAACGTAGATATTATGAACTTAGGCATAATGTCATTCGATATTTTGAATCATTCGAAATTTGAATCATTCGGAATTTTAATTTTCGATGTTTTAAGCGTAGGTATAACAATTTTCGACATTTTGATACAATCGATATTTAAATTTTCGATGTTTTGAACATCGATATTTTAAGCGTAGGTATTTTAATCTTCGATATTCAAATACGTACCCAACACAACAGGAAAAGAATAAGATAAATATGCAGAGAACTTAAACCTTATCAAAACAAGATTAGTCATTAACAAAAGAAACAGTTTGATAACTTTTTTGCTTAAATATTGTGTACTAGCTGATGCCCACGGTTTCGCCCGCGTGGATGACGGTTATCGTGACCGATGTCGTATATCGCGACCAAAAGTAATCTCTTCATCCCCCCCTTTCAACCCCTTTTTTTTTTTTTTTTGGGGGGTGGGAAATCATCAAATAACCCCTCCCGCTCTTGGGCAGAGCGAAAGGGAGTGTCAGACTTCTACTGACTAAAAACCACCCATGTTCCTTCTTCGCCCTTCATGTCGAGGCCGCGGTATCCCTTGCGGACAACCCGCAGCCTCGACAGGACCCGCAGCCTCAACAGGCCCTTTCAACCCCTTACAACCCTTTTTTCGCATTAAAAAATAGCCTATGTCCTTTCTAGACTATCTGTGTACCCATATAACATGTTCTATGCCGTTTATATGGAGACAATTAAAAAAGCCATTGTGTCTCGCGTGGATATACGTTCCGGCAGACGAAGGGTTAAATCAGTTCAGTAGTTTTGGCGTGAAAGCGCGACAGACAGACAGAGTAATTTCACATTTATAATATTAAGTAAAGATACCATAGATGGTGTATACGTATTGACCATTTTATCTGCCAATTAAATGTATCCTGTACTACAATGTGGAATTCCCAAAGAGCGATAAAATAAATGAATGCTTTATCAAACTAAGCGATGAGTAATGTTTTCAGCTATAGGTACTCTATAGCAAATTTAAGGGGAATTTGGGAACGTATAGTACATACGGTTGACCTGGTATTCCCCAGTAAGAGAATCTGTTCCGTCTGTTAGATTATCGAAAAATATTGGACACGTGTTTTTTGTTTTATCAAATAAATAAAAAATGACGAAAATAAAACGTGTCAAAGATCATGGATCGTCACTTTCTGGGTAAAAAACGTAGGTACTGTGACTCTGTGACGTCACACAACTTGACACGACTTTTCGAAGCACTGTATCTTCTTTATCGTTTGTTGTTTACGTCCCTTTGTGCTTATTAGCCTTGTTCTGTTTTATCCTACGTTTTTCCTACTACTTTCATCAATATTAATATCCATCACTTTTTAGTCACATGCGTGTCATCTCTCGGTCCCTCCTCATTACATGTCCATACCAAGATAGAAGACTTCCTTTTTTGGCGCCACTTTCAAATTTTATCTAATATTGAGTATATTATAGGAAATTCTTTACTTTATGTATTCTTGTCCATCCACACACCGGTCTCAGCATTTTTATCTCCGCTACATGCAATCGTTTTTCATCCATCTATTTCACAGCCCAGCATTCTGATCCATACAGTACGACAAGTCTAATTCGTTTTGTATATTTTCCCCTTAAATTTGAGAGGGATTCGTGGGTCTCAAGTTGTTCCAGTGGCCCATCGCCATTTTATCCATTCATCCTCGTGTCGCACCAAATAGTATGACAATAGCTCATTTCATGATAAAAGTTAAAACAAATTGTACTGACTGACAAAGTTAAAACAAATTGCGCTGGACAAATATTCAAATACCTTGTAGGTACTTATGGAGACTACCTTAAAACGTTATTCATTGATTCACACCTTTGTGATACTTTTATCGTTCATAATTTATTGCTCATGACCTCTGTACGCACGACGAGCAATCAACCCATAGATACAAAACCCTGTCGGGGCTGCGGGTTGTTCGATAGAGATACCGCGGCCTCGGATACAAAAAGCTAAGAAGGAACATGGGTGGTTTTTAGTCAGTAGAAGTCTGCTCCGCTCCGCCCGAACGGGAGAAGTTATTTGATAATTTCCCACCCTCCAAAAATAAAAGCTATATAAAACCTGATAATGCGGTCTCTCATTGTATACAAAGCGAGGGTACTGGAATTGTATAGCTTGATGTGTACAGCCTTTGTTGGAGATCCTAAATCCAAATAAATTAATTACTCTGTATCCAATTTACCTTAAATTAAACACTCATTTGCCTATAATTAACCATTTAATAACCGCTATTAATATCCCATTTAATAAGGGATTCCAAAGGGATCTCTGGATACTTATTTCCCTATAGAATTCCGTATAAATGCGTGACACACGCCCACTCGCTGGTAAAGACGTATGAGAACTGCGACCTGCGTAAGCGTTATAATCATAAGGAAAATCGATTCAATGAATGCATACGACATTAAATAGGACGTAAGTACCTATCTGTTTCGCGGGATTAATTCAGGTCATACAGTCGCTAACGCATCAAGTTATCACTGTCTATCAAATTATTTCATTTGATTTTGAACTTAACCATCAGCATTTTATGGTTTATAATCATTTGTACATTGACAATTTGTGGTAACTTGATGCGCTGCCGACTGTACCTTGTTCTTAGCATAAACATAAGATGACGACATGAAGCGTCGAATGCCTCATCGGATTAGGTACCTTCTATCCTGTCCGCCAAGTTTCAAAACATGCAGTCAAAGAAATGTCTGCGGTGCCATCGACTAAGCCGTCGAAATCTCGAAGTTTGAAGCCAATAAATTATAATGTAGGTACTATTAGGTGCATCTCTGCTTTATGAATTTAGAGGTATGATGATGTTCATCATCATCATTCTCTTACAATGTCGTGCCAATGACACGGTGAAGAAAGGATTAAGCATTTGGCTCATCGCCGATGATCAGCGAAAAGCAAGTTGATCTTAGTATGTACCACTAATAAGTGGAGAAAGATTTTCAGCAGCACTGTAAGTAAACTGTTAGTCTAAGAAAAAAAGACTTTTATGAAAATCTTTTCATTTTATGGCGGTTTCCGATTAACTTGGGCCATGGAAATCGTTTAGCTTGGCCCTACGACACTGTTGGGTTTCATCCAATTTCTATCATCATATGGCCAGCATTTTCCCAACTATGTTGGGGTCGGCTTTCATTCGAACCGGTTGCAGCTGAATACCAGTATTTTAAATGGAGCAACTACCTATCTGACCTCCACAACCCAGTTAGTACTGGGTAAACTAACACGATACCCCTTTTTTTTTTTTGGGGGGCGTGTAAAATCCTCAAATAACTCCTCCCGCTCTTGGGCAGAGCGAAAGGGGGAGTGTCAGACTTCTACTGACTAAAAACCACCCTTGTTCCTTCTTAGCCCTTCATGTCGAGGCCGCGGTATCTCTTGCGAACAACCCGCAGCCCCGACGGGTACCCCTTGGTAAGACTGGTGGTGGCCACTGAAGACCTGTAACGACTGCCAAAGATCTACAAATGATAGGCTGGACCAAAGCACGAGGCACGGAGGGTGTAATGTCGATAATTATGTAATGGGTGGACACCCATTCACGGACTAATCGTATTTAAAAGTATGATCTAATAGGGTAGTTAACAAAAAAAATCTAATTAGTCCGTCAGATAGATTTCCAAAAAATATTGGACACATAATTTTTACGTAAACAAACAATGAAGACGATATAGTGCTTTGAAAACTCGTGTGACGTAATATTCCAAGACATTAGTATGACATTTTTTAACGGTGAGTAACGTAAGTAAACCTTCCAGTATCACTGAAAAGAAAACTCGTTGACATGTGCATCCTGCCCGTCCTAACCTACGGTGCACAAAGTTGGTCACTTACTGAACAACAGAAGTCCAAACTCAAGATTTGCCAGCGAGCAATGGAGCGCAGCATAATTGGGAATCAAACGAGCTTACCTGTTAAGCGAAGTCTTGATTCTAATTTTATGAGTGGTGATCTGAAAAATAATTTTTATTGACATAGGTAGTAATTCCCTTACGACGTATTAACACCGCGATTTTAGATTAAAGAAAATGAATATTTTTTAAAGATTGCAACATTTGCATCGTCCTATCCCGTTTTGGCATATGAAACGTCACTTATTTTAGAGATCATAACATTAGGAACAAACTCTGTTTCCTATACAGAGTAGTTCCAAATGCCTACATTCATTTTGATTTCCTGAAAGGTTAGCATTGAATTAGGTAGACTAATTATTGCAGCTTTGGGGTTGTTAGCTAGTGGTGGGTGGGTAATAATTATTTTTCAGATCACCACTCATAAAATTAGAATCAAGACTTCGCTTAACAGGTAAGCTCGTTTGATTCCCAATTTTACTTCGTGGTGATCTTCAAATAATTATTATTGACATAGGTAGATGTTTAGAGTTTGCTGCAATAATTTAATAAGTAATTAAAACACAAATAATTCTGGATGTCAATTTGTGAACATTACCCAAGTAACGAAATTTGGTAGGTACTATAAAAGTCCTGATAATGTATTAGAGTGTACTAACTACTACTATGTAAACGTTTACAAATCCCTAAATAGGCCCCAATTTTTGTACCTGATTTATTGTATAAACATTATATAAAGGCTCTCATGGTGGCAAATTTGCACTATAAAAGCAACCAAAACATGTTTGTATTTTGCACTGTAAACAATTCCAGTGATGTGTTTTATCACACTTGTCGTGAGTGTTCCCCAAGAAAACAAATAATATCGGTAACATATGCTTTAGTCATTTTCCATTGTTGCTAAACGTAACAATTGTTTTGAAAAAACGTTACCCTTCCCTTGCAGTCGGGTAAAAAGATAAAACACGAAACTTTCATGGACCGTTACTCTGCCGTAACTTGCACTTGCGAA
This sequence comes from Diarsia brunnea, assembly GCA_949774965.1. Taxonomy (NCBI): domain Eukaryota; kingdom Metazoa; phylum Arthropoda; class Insecta; order Lepidoptera; family Noctuidae; genus Diarsia; species Diarsia brunnea. The sequence goes on along the minus strand of OX459019.1, from coordinate 8,393,342 downwards.
AAAAAAAATTGTATCAAATAAATCATTACGCTGATTTTAAATTTGACAATGCGCCTTCATGTTTTTTTTTTATGTTTTAATTAAATTTAAATTAATACAATAAGTACTTGTCCCGACTATGGCTGCTATAGTACGCATTGGCTCCTACCGTGTTGTCAATGTGCTATCATGGCAAAAAATAGCAGCCATGTTTTCACCGAAAACGAATTAGATCACCTCTTGTCTCGTAGCAGTAACACAAACTCACGTACAGAGCTATTAAGTTATGTAGCAGCTGCACCAGGAGTCCTATTCAGTACTCTAGAAGAGTTGTTATGACTTTTACAGAACGGGGCTAGTTCTGTTCGTTATAGCGACGTTGAGAGAACTTTTAAGAAGTTAAAAGGTTACGTAGTGGTTGTGTAAGGTACAGTGCAGATTGATCCTTGAATAGTATTTTCGATACTGTTACAGTACTTGAGCTGCAAAACTTATTTTGACGCATTATTAGTGCATAATAGATAAATAAAAGTCGTCTTTAGTACTAAGTAGCTCCAATTTTTTTTTTTTTTTTTTTTACTATGCAACACTTTAATGATTCGTATGGTCCTGTGAGTGTTCTAAGAGCTAAACTATAAAAATTAAATTCTATTTAATCTTATAGAACCAAAATTCTCTGTTAAAACCTTTATAGTACAAGCAGTAACAATGGTTACCATTATAGGCCTACTATATCACTCTTTCGTAATAAAACGCCTAGGTACTTATGACTTCCTTACTTTAGGTATAATAGAGCTTTAGTATTATAACCTTAAGGATATAGTGCATGTTGAATTGATAACTATAATAAAATAATAATTATAGATCAACAATATGTCTGATGTCAGCTCTGATTTGAGCTGCTGTTTGTGTTGTACTGTATGAAGTTAGATATGGAGTTCAAAAAACCAGTTTCACTTGAAATATAAGAAACTTAATATTAGTGGTTGATATTCTTAACGAACTGTTTTATTACTCCAATGGGTAAAAATTAGAGCTTGCAGAACAACAAATATCTATAGTTATAGCCAGGCATTCTTACCCTGAAATGAAATTGGACACTTTTGATATATACCATCGGAATTCAAATTCATTAATTTTGTGATCATAAGTAAATAGTAGGTGGTATAATATATAAAATTCAGAAACTATCTATGTTATTGGGCACACATAAAGTTTCTATAATTAGGTACATAAAATTAAATTGCTTCAAAAACGTAAAATAAAAACATAACAATAGAATCTGGTTCACTAAAAATTAAAATTACATGCATCAAATGTCAAAGTTTTGACGATGTAAGTAAAAATGTTAATGTAAATAGACACATAAGTATACATAACATCACATTCATGTAACAGGGGCGAGCCTATTGTCATTATCTGAGCACAAATCCATACTCTGTGGCTGCTACTGAGAAATTCCTGATGGAATAACACTTTGCATGATCCACGAATAGAACCCAGAACCTCATTCTCAGCGGCGCTTGCAAACCATAGCTCAACGAGGCAGATGACCAACAACTTGGCAAATTAAATGTCAATACTGTAACAGTTTTCACTTTGTCTATCAATAATGGTGAGAATCTGTTTTTTAAATTCATTGAGGCTTTTACTGTCTTTAATTTGCGTAGATATTTTAGTGTACAATCTGGGTGATTGCAAAAATATACACTTTTGTGATGCACGCAGCTATGTGTGAAGTTTATCTGAGCAACATAGGCTTTCGACAGATTTATATAGATGCATATTGTTTTTGGCAAAAATACATTATTCATAAATATACAATGTCTACTGTTGGTATTTAAGAAAATTCCGCTTGCATGATATTGTGAATTTTATTTTGAATGAGCTCCAATCAGGCTCATGATTTACTTCTCTTAATAATACTTATAAAAGTATTACCCCAAAATATAAGTCTATACTGCAGAGTAAAGACAACCAAACCGTGGTAAGCCACCAGCAGTGCGGTTTTATTTATAATCTTAATCTTAATCAGCATAATTATAAACAATATAGGAAAACTTACGAAGTTTCTCCCACAAATTGTCTATTTGAGTTCTCTGACATAATATTCTTATCAATAAAAGCTCCAGAAATTTTGTTACGTGAAACATATAATTATATCCTGATGTCTTGATATCCTAACCCACAATCCCTTCATGTTAGCACTCCCATGCACCCCCCCCCCCTTGTTTTCAATTATATCACTATAGTACTTACTTGTACTATCTAGTGTGTACATCTCGTGCCCAGATAAATTAAAATTCTTCTTTACTTTGTTGTAATTTAGGTCTGCCCATCTCCTCGGGTATTAAATATTATTTAATGCAGGTTACATGCTTACTACAATACATGATTGTTTTGCGTTTCTATGATTTATTGATCAGACATAACAAGTTATCTCTTATTATTAGGTATGGTTTCAGTGATTTTCTCTGAAAATACTCTTAGGCATAAATAAATTATCAACGTTTTAAATTACAACATGATTAATTTAATATTGAAGCCATAGATTGCTAGGTATAGCGACGAGTTACTATTAGGGTTGTTATTTTAGATTGGGCCTTACAATATAGTGGTACTATTATCTTTTCCTAAGAGGGGTTGAGGTCTCGGAGTGGAAATAATTTATTTGGAACTAAAAAGTGTTTGGTTGATAAGGTCATCTGTACATTGGCAGGCTGTTAAGACCTCGAAATTTTGTCAGTCTATAAACCTTTTCCCTCTCAATACTAATAGTTTTTGAGTATTGGGACATTACAGTGCATTTACCACCATGTTTTATTTAGTTTATTCAGAAAATAAACGGTTATACATTAAACATTGTTTGCATAACATAACATCACGCCTGTAATCCCCGAAGGATTAGGCAGAGGTGTCAGACACCCATATTTCACCAGTTTTGCATTTGGTTGGTTACGTGCATGATTATGTAACTTTGATTTATAACCAATGATGCTTCCATAATATCATACTCGATGAAGAAGCTATGAAAAGATTTCACTTAATTTGGCCATAACATGCTGAGAGTATCTCATACTAAAGCATGTGCAATCATGACAAATGTGTGTCAGCCAGCAGAATACAAATAAGGCAGCCAAGTAACTTTTACTTGCTGATAGGAAACCAGGTGGCAAAGGTGGTCCCCATTCACTGCAAGAGTATATGCATTAGCAAGACTATAATGCACATTGGATAAGCAAGGTTGTCTCGCAACCATCATGTTCATAGATTAAAAAGCATATTTATAAATTTAGCTGACCAAAGTTCATAGTAGAGTAGGTTCACCTGTGATGTCTATTCTAGGTATTTTTAGTGTTAGCATTGTCCAATGACTTTGCTAAGGGCATCTTGTGTCACGCACTGATAGTTTGCTATGCAGCTAGTAACATGGGATATATGTTTTCATGTAAAGCATACTTCTGGGTGGTAATTATTCCGTTGGAATCATTCAAGTAATCAGAGAAGTATAGAAGATGACATGCTGCGCCAACCTCAAATGAATTGGGTTAAGGGCAAGAGAATGATGATGACTCAAAACACACAAACATCACATGGAGATGGATCTCACCGGCTATGCCGATTGTAAGTATTTTCAGTGTTAGCATTGTCCAATGACTTTGCTAAGGACATCTCGTGTCACGCACTGACAGTTTGCCATGCAGCTAATAACTCAGGGTATATGCTTAAAATTTACACGGAAATGTAACTCACCTGCTATGCAGCATATAGGTATTTTCAGTGTTAGCATTATCCAATGACTTTGCTAAGGACATCTCGTGCCACACACTGCTAGTTTGCTATGCAGTTAATAACATAGGGTATATGCTTACATGGAAATGTAACCTACCTGCTATACCCAGTATAGTTATTTTCAGTGTTAGCATTGTCCAATGACTTTGCCAAGGACATCTCGTGTCACGCACTGATAGTTCAAGTTCCAGCTAGTACATAGGAAATATATGTTACTGGGGTGTCGCGCACCCACTGGAAAAAGCTTTAAGAAGCTTACAGCACACATGTGGTTTACAGTGTTAATGACCATCGTATCGCTTGAATAAGCACTGTAGATATCACTTATCCGGAGGTCAGTTATAGCCAGGCATTCTTACGCCTAATGGTAGGGCTCCAAGGGTTACATCCAAGTTCACTGCTGTGGTCGGCTGCGCGAGCGTTGTCTGTAGGTATTTGCTCAGATTTCTGCGTCTCAGGTTTACGATTTTCACTAACGCTGCACTTATTACACTTCTTGTCACTCAGTATTTTGTTATTTCGGTAGAATATAACGTAAACTTATTTTTAAGCGAATAATTTGACGAGAAAGAACTTTTTTCTTGCGGTGTCGTTAACGCGCGAAAAAGAAAAGTGACGTTTCATATGCCAAAACGGGATAGGACGATGCAAATGTTGCAATCTTTAAAAAATATTCATTTTCTTTAATCTAAAATCGCGGTGTTAATACGTCGTAAGGGAATTACTACCTATGTCAATAATAATTATTTGAAGATCACCACGAAGTAAAATAGGTGTTAGGCGAACAGATCGCGTTAGAAACACCACCCTGCGCTCCATAACTCAAATAGCTGATGTTGGAGAAAAAACAGCCAGGCTGAAGTGGGAGTGGGCAGGCCACGTAGCACGGATGCACCCGGAGAGATGGGCAAAGGTCGTCACACACTGGACACCTGAGGCAGGACAGCGCCGTCGAGGTCGACCGCGGCGAAGGTGGCGTGACGATCTGATCATGTTTGCGGGGCTAACATGGCCAGAGATCGCACATGACAGAAAGGTATGGAAGGAGAAAGGGGAGGCCTTTGCTCAGCAGTGGGACACAACGTAGGCTAAAAAAAAAAAAAAAAAAAAAAACGTCACAAGACCCCACTCAAATCTTTGACGCGTTTTATCGTCGTCAATTTTTATTGATTTGACAAAACAAAAAATACGTTTCCAATATTTTTCGATAATCTAACAGACGGACTAATTAGAATCATATTTTTTAAATCAGGAAACATCCCTATTGAATGTCACATCTCACATGTGACTAGATCACATCTGTTGATCATAAACCGCTACCCACGCATGCAAGTTTCTACAAGTAAAAATATCAATATTTTTTGTAACACTTCCATAAATTATCTTACTCATCCTAAAACTGTATAGAAGAATAACAAGTTTGTCACAAATATATTCCATAAACACAGTTATCATTCGAATTTGTGCCGTATTACGTAGACATTAGACTCAAATAACGTAAGCTTGCAAATTACAAGGACTAGAGCAAGTTGAATGGTCACACTGACCTTGAACTTAAACTTTAAAAATAATATAAACCTGCTTTAATAAAACTAGGTGGATAGATAGACGGTAGAGGACATTTCAAATGTAGAACATTCAGCCTATTGTAAAATGTGCAATCTTCATAACATCAAGCCTGTAATCCTCAAAGGGTTAGGCAGAGGTGTACCCACATTTCACATGTCATGTAAAAGATCCATGTAATAGGAGGCAAGCTCATTGCCTTCAATCGGGCACAAATCCAGACCGCTACTGAGAAATTTTTGATGCAATTTCCCCAACCTCTTTTTTTTTTGAGCTATGGGAATTCATCAAATGACTCCTCCCGCTCTGGGCAAAGCGGTAGGGAGTGTCAGACTTCTACTGACTAAAAACCCATGTAATAGGGGGCGAGCCTATTGCCATCAACCGGGCACAAATCAACTTGACTCAAAAATCTAAGAAATCGAGTTACGGTCATAGAGGGTCACTAACAAGTACGTACTTTTCGGTGAATATTAAAGAAGCGACTATTTAGGGTAGAATAAAGATTATCTACGATGCTTCGGTCTCTTTCAATTTTTTTTGATACATCACTACTTTTCTGAAGGTGCGACATAATGATATTATGGATAAGCCTCAAAGACAGAGTTAAATGAAGCGAGATAAGAATAGAAAGAATACAAAATAATACATACCTTTTCTATTAACATGACAGGCAAAGGAATCGAGCCAAAGTTGCCATCAGTCTTTAGTGAACTCTTCTTATTATTAGAATTATTATCTGAAATAATAAAAATAATTGATTGTGATTGTGTTTCTGATTGCAATGTTATCAACCATTTTTAGTTGGTAATAATGTGCTATTTATAAAACATGAATATTTATTTGCTTTATGTAGAGAAATCTGGTCCACATGGAATATCTGAAGTTTTGTTATTGAATTATGGGAAAGTTATTCTTGATTATTTCACATTATATTATGTTATTAGTTAGTTATAAATATTTGTAATCACACTACATCTACCAGTCCCTTCTGTTAAACTTTGGCTTCAAGATTTTAAACATAGTAGTTTCGTTTTCAACAATCAGTAGAGTACTTTCTAAGTTTATCTTGAAGATCACTGATATCAGCGAAAGGAAACTTAAGAAAATCATATGGAAACTTGCGACTTATAATTATTGGTAAGTCTGAAATCATCAAACTTCCTTGAGCAAGATTGGTGATCAATGCGACAGGTCCTATGTATACTAGTTCAAGTACAAAAACACAACTTTACAGGAGAGCGGTTTAAAGGTTGCTGCATTTCTTAAAATGACGTCACTTACACCAGTATACGAGCTTTTAACTCTGAAATGATTTAATAAATTAATATAATTTTTACAGGGTACAAAGAAAAGGTAATTTTAATACATTTGATGTGAAAAACGGTTTTCGCTGTTTTGCAGGTTACACCAGTAGGTATACATAGGACCCGTCGAATGATAGTGCTTTCTCTGTATGAGAAAAGGCCTTTGCCTTGCAGTAGGATACTAAGAATCATATTATTATTATTAAAATAACATATAATCAAGTAAAGTGTAGTGTTTAAAATCTAGATACCTACCATATGCAACTGCAGTTTTCCTTTCCTTGGTACTGCAAGAGTTTCTACTTTTACTTAATAATTTATGGAAGTCTGAGTTAACAACAGGCTTAAGGCAGTTCAGCGCTGGCATGTGTTTCATTTTGTACAATAAAATAAAAAGTTCTTCGACTCTATGGTTCAGCTGTCCCCATCTGGTGAACAAATGGTCTGTTGGGGATATAGCCATGCGGCGTGCTGTTTGTTCCATGTCCTAGAAAAGGTTATTGTGTTTATGGTAATATGATAAGACAAAAATATTGATGAACTCAATAATATGACATTGTTTTTTCAGTTAGTGTACAACTAAAGTAGCTGCTTTAGATCTGAATGAGGTCATATTAAATGGAACGGTTTTAAAATAACGCTGTACATAACCGAAAACCGGATTTACAGTTCATTTTATAAGAATATTACGCGGATACAATCTTCTATGCAACGTTTTCTCTCTAGGTAACCGGCTGTATCATCTCCATTATCAACACATGACGTACAAGACATAAAATAATCGGGAATTCCAAGAAAGCTTATTAAAAAGATGTTTCGCGGCGAGGAAATACCCAAACTTCGTAATATGAATGATATACGTACGTTTACGTCAAAGGCCGAATATTTCATCCAGTTGCCTGCTAACTCCTTCCAATAGTCTTCTATATCTAGAAGTCTGCATAATTCTTTGTTTATATCAAATGGTAACTCGTAAATATACATTTTTGTAACATAAAACTACGTAATTACGTACGCTAAGGTCAATAACACAACTACTACCCAAAACTACTTGCAGAACACTGACTGACATTGACTGTCATTGACACATAATTGACAACTGACGCAAAAAAAAAAGAAAAGCAAACGTCATCTGCTAAATAGACGTAAGCATTTTCGTTCAACAACTGCTGTACACAGTTTATCTCAACTAAGTTCCATCATGGAACTTAGACCCAGTTTGATATGTTAAAAGAGGTTTGAACTTTTTCACAGCGTTTGTGGTGCGCATACCTACGTGCCATCTCCAATCGGTGATGGAAGAAAGTTTTTGGCGTAGCGTGCCTTGGCGGGGCCCCGTATAAAAAATTGGTTGGGGGCCCTTATGAAGGGTTTAGATTTCTCACAAAAGTAAAAAAAATGTTTGCATAAAAGTAAAAGAAATATTTTATTCATCATAACTATCTGTCACTTTTCCACAATTTTTACAAATAATTCATCATCATCATCAGCCTATAATGTTCCCACTGCAGGGACTCAGGCCTCCTCTCTAGGAGGGATGGGCTATCCTATAATCCACCACGCGGGCCCAGTGCGGATTGGTAGATGTCACATGTTTTCGAATTTTTGGTTCTAAGACATTGGTTTCTCACGATGTTTTCCTTTACCGTTTTGAGAGCAGTGCTGGATGAAATAAATTACACAAAGTAATGCGCTTGACTGGGTTCGAACCCGCGACTCACTGTTCGTAAATCAGGGCCGCCACCACTGCTCTACAAATAATTCAAATTAAACTAACACTTCCTTCACTCGCGTACGATTATGATTTTCAACCGACTTCCAAAAAGGAGAAGGTTCTCAATTAGTCTGTATGTTTTTTTTTTTTTTTGTATGTTTGTTATCGCATATCTCCGTCATTAATGAACCGATTTTTAAAATTATTTTTGTGTTCGAAAAGGTATACTTCCCAGGGACCACCTCGACCATTGTCACCAAATCAGGATCTGATGTAGGGATCCCAGGGAAATCGAGGGCAATATTAATCTTCAATATAATACAAATCTTCGATATTTTAAATAAATAGCTATTGACTTGGCCATCGTATCGCATTCGCCAATATTAAAAACAGCCCATTCTAATGGCTAATCGCCATCGCGTTGGCCAATGTGATGCGGTAGCCAAGTCAATTTATTTATTTAAAACATCAAAGATTTCTAATATTGATTGATATGGTCACTATAAGCTGTAGTTAGGTTAGCATAATAAGTAATAACTTAAGATAGAAGGTACCTTAAGTAGGGACTGAATAAATAAACTGACTTGGTATTATAGTTTACAGTAGAACTGAGTTGTGCGACTTGGCTTTTTTTACAAGTTTTGTTTTTAGTGGGATTGGATATATCTACACTGTCTACACGCAAAACCCAAGAACCTAGTTATAGTTTCAAGATTCTAATTTAAAAGTAAAAAAATGTTCGAAGCAAGGAGGGGGGGGACAAATTTGACCAATTTGATAAAATTTGTCCCCCCCCCCGCAGTATTTACAAAGACAGCTGTGAAAAAATTTAGAACTTTGACCCCCAATATCTCATTAATTATGGGGTTCCCAAGTATGGTCTAGAACAAAAAAATGATAGCAGTGGTGGGGAGAACAAGTGCCCTTTTTTTTTTTTTTTTTTTTTTTTTTTTTGGGGGGTGGGAAATCATCAAATAACCCCTTCCGCTCTTGGGCAGAGCGAAAGGGAGTGTCAGACTTCTACTGACTAAAAACCACCCATGTTCCTTCTTCGCCCTTCATGTCGAGGCCTCGGTATCCCTTGCGGACATCCCGCAGCCTCGACAGGAGAACCCTTCCAAGTGCCCTTCGTTTGCGTTAAGAGTACTTTTACACCCTATATTAAGAAACACAATAATTCATAATAACTTCTTTCTAAATAATAGTTTATTCTAGTTCAGTAATAATAACAACTAATGTTTAACCACAGGTTTCTTTCTAGTAATATTGAACTCTTCTCTAGTATGGTATGGTGCATAGGGATCTTCAACATAATGCTTGGGCTTCTTCCAAAATTTTGTAACCATTTTGTCCAGCATGGTGCTCTGTGTAGCGTTACAAAAAACATGTTGTTTCAGACGCCTTTTCTGAGCAGAGCTTTTTTTCCAAAGTTTCTTTTTCCTTCCAACCTTTGTCCTTATCCAACCTCCCCAGTCTAAACGGAAGAATCTTCGTACTGCTGCCTTCACAGTCTTCCTTTTACCTCTTTTCAAACTGAATTTTGTTACAGTTCTTACAGGAACAACACTTAAATTGGTTGCTATATCCAGAATCTGTTTGTTATTAAATAAAGAATTCTGTTTCAAACAAGTAATGGTGGAAAAGCTTGCATTGTAATTTGTGGTGTTACCTATAATCTTGGCAGCGTTGAAATATGGAACTGAAAGAGGCCGTATATAGCGAACAGCTGAAAAAGAAAAAAATAACCTCAAAAAAAGTCGTCACAAACAAGTTGGTTACACAACAAACTAATATCCAATAAATTTTCTATTAGAATCAAGTTGTGCTGTTTGAGTGTTCATTCATTATAAAAATTGTATTTACCAGAAATCGCAAAACGGAACATTTTCAGGAAAACAAACCCATCAACCTATATATTTTGGGTAAAGTTGTGATTGTGAATTTTAATCACTCACACACTCTCTCTCTGGCACCTTTGACGCCTCGACGAACCTGTCATTGTCAAATTACTATGACAGATGGTAGATTGACAGTATCATAATGCAGTATCACAGTACAATAGATAATTACGATACCGGTAAATGTGTGAAATATAAAATATCAACTAGTATACAATAACTATACAATATGTGTAGTTATTTTAAATGTGTTAACTAAATTAATGTGCTAGCTACACTTTTCAGCGTAATAATAAGAGTTATTTATCTTTGAATACCGGTATCTGATTCTACATTGACTTACATTTATTGTCATAAGACAATTAAATAATAATAATTTTCAGATTACCAATTATAATAATAATGTTTCAAAAGTAGTAGAAATGAGTAAGATTATGAAACCGACTCACGAAAAACAATCTATTGATCTATTCTCCGTGGTACCAGTTCTCGTTCTGTAGTCTCTGGATTTTGACAGCCCAAGTGGAAAGAGATTCCTGCCGAAAAATGTATAAATTCTCGAACCATTTAGCTAATGCTAAATTAGTTGTGGTACGTACATATTCAGTATTATTTGCGCTAGCGGAACTATGATAATTTGCCTTCATTTGGTTCTTAAACATGTTTTTACCTTACTTTCTGATTCGAGTAGGCACAACCTTTCCAATGTTTTGATGCTGTTTTTCTGTGTTTATTAACCTAATGTTAGTCTAATTTCAGTAATTTGTCATTATTTTACTAAGTTTTCTTCTTTTATCAGCAACATAAACAAAGATCTTGATATTGTTGTCCCTTACATAACAATCTTTTGACGTCATTTTCATAATACATAACCTAGAAAAGGTTACTAAGGCTGTGTTCAGACGTGCGATTGGGGACCAAAATAAGGTCGCACCATTAGTATTGTATTGTCCTGTAGGCTATATAGTTTTGTTATCGACACGTAATATTGATGAGACATTAAAGAGTTCAGTAAAGTGGCTCTCAAAATTTATCAATAACTGTAAACAAAATATACCTGTTTATGCAGATTAACATGAACTTTTATGTTGAACAGTATTGTTTCTATTATCATATAATAAGCCAATATCCTGGAAAGACAACATATCGATTACCAGAGAGCCCCTTATCGCCGCCTAAAACAATTGGTTGGGCGGTTGCGGGTTGGATGATTTGAAAACACAATTGGACCCGGTAGGTGGCCCTGCTGTCCAGGCAGGACGGCGTCTGCTGGGTTTGCTAGGATAATATATATTTTAATGAGATGATTTTTCTCTCTATTAAATATTATTCAAAATACACACTTGCTTGGTCTTGTGTCCAATTACATGGTTGGAGAAAACATTATTGGGTTTTTTCATGAGGAATTTCTCACTAGCCTGTTTGAATCTGTGATCAGTTAATGAATTTAGGCTGAGCTGACAAAGTATGGGTGTACAGTCAGTAGTCAGCATTACCTGACCTATCTTAAAAAGCAGAAGAGGGGAACCTTTTTTATCAGTAAATATTGCAACTTATGCCTATTTGTTTTTATTTCCTTCAGGTAAGGCGGCATATGACAGATGGAACCTGTGCCGCGTTAATAGTAATGCGTAGTCCTAATAGACAATATGCAACACAACCAGTCCCAGAGCAATGTCAGACTAAAGCAAAGCCTAAGAGCCACAAAGTGTTCTGGGGAACTGTGGGGGCTACGATACTTACGGGTGCTGCTGTTGTTTATGCAAAGTTAGTAATTTATTATCTACCCACACTTCCAATATTTAAGGTCATCATCATCATCAGCCTATAATGTTCCCACTGAAGGGACTCAGGCCTCGTCTCTAGTAGGCTGCCTCGTTGGTCTAGTGGTCGCAAGTGTGAATGCTGTGCATGAGGTCCTGGGTTCGATTCCGGGAATTACGAGCGCTGCGGAACTTTTTAGATTGGCAAAAGACCGGATCAGATATGCGGAGCTGACTGCCAACCTTCACTAGTTGGAGAGGCACTAGAAGAGAGAGAGAGAAGATGGCAATAGGCTCGCCCCCTATTACATGGGACTTAAACATAACTGTCTGATCCCTGAAGGGTTAGGCAGAGGTACACATGACAGGCGTGATATTATGTTATGTGGAAAAAATTGTCCCGGTTGCTATGAGCTACATAATTAAACAAAATTTTTGTGATTTGAGAAGAAGTAGTTTTTATATGAAAAGAGGTTTATTGTGATGTGTAAAAATTGTGTGAAAAATTTGTCTGCTCCACAAAAAGACAATTTTTTAAACAATATTTTCAAAAATTTTCTATAGAATTTCATTTACCAGACAATTTATATTGCATTGCAAATCGCAACTTACTTGATTTTTGTGTTACCACTAGGAAATGTCTTCGAAAACATTGATGATAATTTATGAATCCTAGATTCTTAATTTTTAAGTGCTAGTGAAGTGTTACTAACATAGTTTTAAGGCTCTATTAACTAACACAAATTGTTGTTTATCATCATAATTATGTTAGTCTGTAAGGTATTTATCTATGGGCCTTGATGCCTGAAAATAAATTGATTATTATAATTATTTTAATTAAAGTTTGTAAGTTTATGTTTGTAATGCTATTTCGTTTGCCCCCAGGCACAGTCCAGATGCCCGCAACTGGCTAGAGTCAAACGTCCCTTGGGCTAACAACTTCGTGGCTCTAGTATACCAGGAAAATACGACATATTTCAAGGCAGCCAGAAATCAATTTGACAGGACCACTACCTATCTCAGCCATTTCATGTTTGGAAAGGTTTGTTTTATTTCACTTTTCATTAATTGAGTATCATAGAGAGAGTGAACAAGTTAGGTGCGTTCAGCAGCACTGCAGCTCTCTTCTTAGTTGATAAACTCTTGTCAGAGTGGTTGTGGTTGCGCAGATGAGATACACGGAGAGATGTTTGGTTGGTCGTCAAAAGAACAATCAGTGAACTCGGGGAAGTCATCCCAAGGATTGCTCTGTTAGAGATGTGCTTCTATTTCTGCTGGTTAGAGACGTTGCGATTTTAGACTTCGGCCATTCACACAACACCGGTGGGGTACTCAGTTTTCTAAAATAATTTTATTAGCATAACAAAACTGTTTTTTTTTTGTATTTTTAACTTTTATTTTTTAACTTTTTAACTTTGCAGTGAACGTTGCTAATCACGACATTTCAAATTTACACCATCAACACATTGAGATAAAGTTCTTTTTTGTTGCAGGAGGGTGTTACCCCAATAGAACTAACTCCTAGATCCGAGCAAAACATTGAGAAAGATGCTGAAAAAGTCTATGCAAAGAAGGACTATCAATGTAAGAGTTATTGCCATACAAATCTAAAAAATAAAGTCGCTGTTACATAAAACCATTGATTTAATCTGTGCCATTTTTATTAATTTTGAGATATTTACATGAAAAATGGGATCACAAACACCGCAAGTTTATAATAAATCTGACAATATTATTTACTGAGTATATGTATCCATTTGTTGCTGCTGTATTATAAACAGAGTGTGGTATCAATTAACTGGTGACCATTTTTTTATTGAGAATTATCAACTCAACGCAAAGAAACCAACCATTTTATTTAACTTCACGATCATAATAACTTCATTTTAAAATGTCTTCTAAGTTAACTTACATTAAAATAAAACTAATTGGGTTGAAGTGTTACTTTTTATTAATATTTTTCATTTGAAAGATCACTCTGTTTTTTGCTGAGATCATACATACTTACACAAGCAAGGAAGGTTTTTCTAACTTTACAAATTAATTGATATTGTTTCACCTCAGTTCACGAAGCACATTAAGCTGACTAAGATAATTAGACAATAAAATAATATCCTTTTTGCTTTAACTCACCGTGTTGTGGGCCTTGCAAAGCGCGGATTCCCCTGTCAAACAAATTTCATAATTACGATTCTTACAATGAGGTCACGGGTCGGGCAAAGTGTTATTGGGTTTTTCCATCATGGTAGCACAAATTGGTGCCCGGTTGATGTCAATAGGTTCGCCCCCGATTACATATTACTTAAACATAACTGGCGAAATGTGGATGTAAAGGCGTTATGTTATGATTTTTAAAATAAAGTCGAAAATGACGAGATACACCTCTTTTTACTAAAGACAAACGCAGAGGCTATTCGAAGTTGAATTATTCAAAACTTTATTTCAATTAGACAAGATCGAAATTTGTTTGACAGAGAAAACCGTGCAGTCGAAGTCGAAGCAGAAGTATCTGCAAATTTTCAACTTTCTAATTATCTTGTTCGGCTTGTAACTAATGAATTGGCCACCTAATATCTAGATGTGTGTTTACATAACAGTGCCGCCGCCCATATTAGAACCTCTGTACGTTGAAGAAAAAGTTTTGCAAAAGCCGGAAATTGAAACCCCAGGTCAGTATTGCATGTGTTTACAGCTTTATTTAAAAATAAGGTGTAAAATAAACTCATTCATCATCAAACCGAAATCGACACATTCTGTACATCTGATTAAGAAAAACGGGTATTGTGTCAATAGAGATACGGAATATTTTCGCTTGATGACGGGTCTTTTCTTCACACATTTTTTATTAACTTTTATTGTTATTCATATAGGTTTGTACATAATTCTAAAAGAAGACAACATTGGTAGTAGAATAAAATCGGGTGCCATGACTCCATGAGCATTATAATTTAAAAAAAACCTTGCGTAACAAACTACTTTATGCCAAATGGCAGTCATCAAACCATGTCAGAGGCCCTTGAGGGGTTTAGAAACTGACACTAGAGTGTGTGAGGTCGTTAGACCTTACTGCCCACACGATAAGAAGAAGAGCCGCTCTTCATCTATCTAGAAAGCATAATTTTAATAATTAATTTGTCAAATTCCAGCTACACTAGTCCAAACGGACAAGTGTGAACCTCAGAGCGCGCCTGTCGTGAACATCACCAAAGATATAGTGGCGTTAGAACACGACATGCACGAACACACGAAGGTAGCCATAGACAACTATAAGCAGGCGACGAAGTCCTGCACGGATTGGGGCAAAGCTTTATTCAAGGTGAGCGAAGGGATATTTATTTTTTACTAAGAATTATATGGTAAGAAAAGAGGTGTCTCTTGAGATGACGAGAAACAGAGAGGTATGGAAGAGGAAGACATGCTGTGCTGACCCCAAATGAATTGGGATAAGGTCTGAAGAGAATGATGGTGATGACTTATAGGCTTACCTCACATCACGTAATCCCCAAAGGAGGTGGTATATTTGGATGTGGTGTGTAAATCTACATTTCGCCAGTTCTGTTTCAGAAGCATGTCACATGGGGCGAGCCTATTGCCATCAACCGGGCGCAAATCCAGACTCGGTGACTGCTACTGAGTATAAAAATAATAATCTGCCTTTTCTTAACTATGTTGAGATCGGCTACCACTTACCAGTGTAACCGGATACAGCTGTATACCAGAATTTTACACATCGCGACTGTTTATCTGACCTCTACAACCAATCTGACTTATCATCCGTCATCTGGTCTGCGGGTTGTTCGAAAGAGATACCCCGGCCTCGACACAAAGGGCTAACAACTCGTAACAAGAACACTACTTTAATTTCAGATCGTAGAGGCATCTTTCTCGGACCTAGACAAGAACATGTTCACTTCGTTTCAAGGACTTCAACAACAGAGAGACAACTACTTCAGAAAAGCAAAAGAGGCTGCCGAAAAAGCTAAACTTGCTATTGGTATGTAAAATCTGGTCTTATCCTAGTGTAAATTAAGTTGATTTCAGAAGGACAAATATAAGACAAATGCATTTTTAAAACTGTAACAAACATAAACAAACAAACTTAACTTGACGGCACGGTTAGCGCAGCGGCTAAGCGATTGGACTACTGCGTTGCGGGTTCGATCGCCACACGGAACAAATATTTGTATGACCTTAAGATAGTTGTTCCAGGTCTGGGTGTTTGTGTATGTGAGTTTAAATGTTTGTTAACGCACCCAAGATACAGGAGAAATTATTAGGAATTTCTCCTGTATCGTGTGTGCGTTTTTATTGCGTGGGGCAACGTTTTTAATAATAAAAAAAAAAACTTCACACAAGGGTGAATTTTACCAATGAACTAAACGCGTCCAGAATATGAAAACTGCGTTCATATTACATCATTCCTAAACAATATAAACACTATCAGCTCTTGAACCTAGCACAAGCTGATCTCGTACAGTTTCTATGGTGAAATTTGCCCCTTTTTTATTTATTTAGCGGTAAAAATTAAATATACCTAACGAATACCGTACCGTCCAGGGAGACGGTTTGGTTATGTGGGGCTTGCACCTACTAAAAAGACTACCATGAGCCTACTGTCGCCTTAGCGGATGGGCCAAGAGAACTGCTATGCATGACCTTCCTCTTGAATCACTCTATCGATTAAAAAAAACCGCATCAAAATCAGTTGCGTAGTTTTAAAGATTTTTGCATACATAGGGATATAGGGACAGATAAAGCGACTTTGTTTTATACTATGTAGTGATCAAACACACTTGCTCAGTGCGTGCTAGTAAATGCCCCAAAAATACACAACTAAATTGCAACCACATTACAGTAGCGTTGTTCCCACAGAAACCTTGGACCGTATGATCAATTCGGGTCAAGAGGTTCAGGCGCCGCCCGAATCCATTGCCACCACCAAGAGATACATCAAACAGTTGCGCACAGACCTTTTGAATGCTGAAAACGCGTACAACCAGGAAGTCGAAAAATGTGTGCTCAGCGAGAGGTATTGGAATAAGGTAAGGAGTGAAATATATTTGAGTTATGATTATGACTAGGAATCATATATTCGGATGCATGTTTTTCCTCGACAAAGGGCACAGAAAAGGGCAGCGGCGTCTTTAAATGCTTTTTTTTTCACGGAATCGTGGAATTTCGTAATTCGTCACTGTGTATTTAATGTCGTACTTGTCAAAAGCATAAAGAATTTTATGATCTATTTAAAACCAGGCAAGAAAATTGAAAATAACAAGCAATAAAATACTACAACTATTTGAATGTAAAATGTTGCTGCTGAAATACCGAATAGGACAAAATAATATATTAAGTATGACTGCGCATTATTCATTTGAATTTAAACAATAAAGTTAAGAAAAAATACTATTTTTGAAATAAATAGTATTTTTTCTTATCTTTATTGTTTGAACGACGTCTGCCAGGTCTACTAGTTATATATATATATTAAATGGGCTTGCTCTTGACCTCAATATTGTCCTGTGGACAGAGATGAGGTCGACGATGGAACGAGCTGACCCAAAAGCCAGTTCAAATTAACCGGTTTCGTGCGTCTCGCATCCAGAGGATCCCCGCAACCTTCACCAGGTCATCGGTCCACCTACTAGGAGGCCTTCCAACGCAACGTTTTAACGCATAGCTTCTAATGATATAAGGGATATTTTTAAATGCACATGTTCTGTATAATTTTTCAACACAAATAAATGTTGTGCAAAAAAATCCAATTTATTAACTAAACAAGTTCTACAAAAAAAAAACACAAAACGAGATAACCTTTTTTTATCGAGCAATTGTTTATCAAAAATACTTATTGTACTCTAAATTGTTTAGGTTAGGTTCGGTTAGGTTGTTATTAGTTCAGTAAAATAGTTCTGCAAATACCATTAAACAGTACCTATATTGAATTTGATTTATTTTGTGTGCAAGTATTTTTGTTTTAACTTGAAAATATTTTGTTCGAAAAAGGGAATATATATCGATATCTGTATATCGATTTAAAAACATGCCTATAACTGTTCTCTTTTATATCTAGGTGGAAGCAGCCCGTACCATGTTCAAGGAGGAACTTCAAGCGTTGTACCCTGGCATCGACCTCAATGCGCGCAAACTGGAGGTCAAGTCAGATGTCGACTTGTTGTTGACTTACACGCTTACTAAGGTGAGTCATTGACCCAGGAAGCGCTACTAGAATGTACTATGCGAGCCAACTAAGAATAGGATCGCGCTTGTTGCCAACTTCGCACGGTAGCAGTACTTATCTGACAGATAAGTACTGCCAGCAAAAAAAGAAACGCGAATAAGAAATGTTATGTTTTTTTAATCATAGATTTAATTATTATAATATATCTTCATTTTTATAAAAGTGAACATTTAATAATTAAACTGAGTATAATTTCTTCATTGATTTTTCTGCACACCGTACGCTTTGGTAATGAAGTTCGCGAGTTTTGCTGAACAAAATGACGTCTTGACAGCGCTATTCTTAGTTTGCTCGCATAGTACAGAATTTTAGGGTGTAAACGCACCCTTCAGGAAACTGTTAATCAAGCATTCTTATGACGCGATGCTCAATGTAACACATTGACGAAAAGCGTTGTGCTTACGGATGCATTGTACAGGCAGCACTAGAGCACTAATATGTATACTTACACAACTATTTAAAAGTTTTTAATTAAAATTTTCTCTTGCTGTATTGATTGTTATCTTGTCAGACATGACATTATGCAGGTCAGGTCTTATCTTAAAGTAGAAAACTGATCACATTCACATCAATGTGGATGGCAACTGTAAAATGAATCGGGCTGGCATAGCTCGTTCTAAGCATCGTCATTGGTTGAAAATCTAGTAATGTCACTTTATTTTTCAAAATAACTTTACCTCATTGGTCAGATTGCAACCTAGCTATGGTCGCGCCATCTACAATTAACTGTTGACGGTGTTCCCCATTATTTTGGTCGTGAAATATTCTCCTTTGTGTTTCAGGTACAATATCTGCAGAATCAAATAGCAGAGTTGCAGACGGTGCGAGATCTTAAGATCAACAGGGCTATCGAGTGTGAGTGTTTAAAAAAAAAACAAAAATCAAAAAGTAGATTCCCTATAAAAAATATGAACACGATGAATTACGATGAGTCCATTTATTTTACGACGCATGTACCTTTGGCTACTAACACACTCACCTGCGGGCCCCGTTGATGACAATACGCTGGATCGTTCCCTATTGCATGGGACTTAAAATCTTTCTACTAAATTTCAAACCAGTTTCCCCCAACCGATTGAACTAAAATTTTGCACACACCTGGTGACTATAATAATATATTTTTGTATTTCAGGCCACGACGAGAAAGCAATTATTGAAGCTAAAGCGGAAGATATAGTGAGGACCGAGAGAATGGCGGCCGAAGCAGAGTTTATGAAGAAGGTAAATGAAATAAATAAATAGACAAATTTTAATATACTCTAGTGTTGCGTCCAAAGAAGAAGGACCAATTTATATGGAGGCTAGGCCCAGTGTTGTGACACTTTCTAACCTACATCAATATGAAGATTTAATCAATCCTAACAATTTATTGTATGACAGCATGTCGCTAATCAGTTCAAACATTCAAATTAATACTATGAGACGTTGAATGTTGAACAAAGGCCATACCCATCCCGTCGGGGCTGCGGGTGTTCGCAAGAGATACCGCAGCCTCGACATGAAGGGCTAAGAAGGAACATGGGTGGTTTTTAGTCAGTAGAAGTCTGACACTCCCTTCCGCTCTGCCCAAGAGCGGGAAGGGGTCATTTGATGATTTTCCACCCACCATAAAAAAAAAAAGGCCATACCCATAGAACACTATAACCAACAGCAACTTATATCGCCGCTTACATCCAACCATCACCGTGCATTGTTATTAGTTATGCATTATTATTTAATAGGGATGTTTCCTGACTAAAAAAAATATGATTCTAATTAGTCCGTCTGTTAGATTATCGAAAAAAATTGTTACGTGTTTTTTGTTTTATCAAATCAATAAAAATTGACAAAGATCAAAAGCGTTAAAGATCATGAGAGGGGCTTGTGACGTCAGTATGTGGTAAAAAATGTATTGCAATGTGATGTCACACGAGGTTTCGAAGTACTGTATCGCCTTTATTTTTTTGTTCGCAAAAAGAAAAAATATGGGTCCAATATTTTTTGGAAATCTATCTGACGGACTAATTAGTTTTTTTTTTTGTCAACTACCATATTTAGTGGGCCGCCCATTCCGCCCCCATCTTCTTTCTTTCTTGAAGGAGTTGGTCTTAACTTGTCGTATTGTTTCTAGACTTTGCTGATCCAAGCGCAAGCGAACAGGAACACCAGGGAACAACTTAAGAAGCAGATTGAGCTCCAAAACGAAGCTCTGCAGAGCATACTCCTCAAAAAGGAGAAAGCGGTATGTATACATCTGGGCAATTTACTGGTTGTTGGGGTTCCGTACCCAAAAGGTAAAAACGGAACCCTATTACTAAGACTTCGTTGTCCGTCCGTCTGTCTGTCACCAGGCTGTATCTTAAGAACCGCGATAGCTAGTTGAAATTTTCACAAATTATGTATTTCTGTTGCCACTATAACAAATACTAAAACTAAAATAAATATTTAAGGCGGGCTCCCACACAACAAACGTAATTTTTCATTTTGGTACGAAACGCTTTTTTTTTTTTGGGGGGCGTGTGGGAAATCATCAAATGGCTCCTGCCGCTCTGTGCAGAGCGGTAAGAAGTGTCAGACTTCTACTGACTAAAAACCACCCATGTTCCTTCTTAGCTCTTTGTGCCGAGGCTGCGATATCTCTTTCGAACAACCGGCAGAATGTACGGAACCCTTCATGTGCGAATCCGACTCGCACTTGACCTGTTTTTAGGGTTATAAGTGGTTGAAAAGGGAAGGGGTATAACCCCCCCCCCCCCTTTTCAACCACTGGTTGCGATAACCGACATCGTGGGCATCAGCTAGTATTGTATAATTAAGAAAAGAGTCAGGACTTTATAAAATTCTTTCGTATTTAAACAGATAATGGAGACCTTCAACCGCGCTGTATCAGAGAAACTGGAGGCGGACAGAGTTAAATTCAAGAAAGAGTTAGCAGCCATGGCCGGCAAGCTACAGGCCATCGAGCAGACCTTGAAAAGTAAGATACCTGCCTAGTTCATCATCTGCCTAGCCTTTTCCCAACCATGTTGGGGTCGGCTTCCAGTCTAACCGGATACATCTGAATACCAGAATTTTACACGGAGCGACTGCCTATCTGACCTCCACAACCCAGTTAATACTAACAACGTTGTTGCACCCAAAGATACGGGCGTTCCCTAACTAATAATAATAAATCAATTTATTGACACACACAAGTTAGAACACACATAGAAGAAAACAATTACAAAGAGCATAATTATATTAAAATAGTACATCAGAAGAAGTAGCCGTGGGCCCCAAACTAGGCACAGCCTGTATCTTGGTGACCCAATATACAAAGTTAAGGCAGATTGAGTTGACGATTGTTCAGCGT
This sequence comes from Diarsia brunnea, assembly GCA_949774965.1. Lineage (NCBI taxonomy): Eukaryota > Metazoa > Arthropoda > Insecta > Lepidoptera > Noctuidae > Diarsia > Diarsia brunnea. The sequence goes on along the minus strand of OX459019.1, from coordinate 8,371,754 downwards.
GACACAGCACAGCAGGACAGGTAACAATTGGTTATTAGACTAGTTGTTATAAATCATATAGCAATAAAAAGATGAATCAAGAAATAATCAATAAAATGAATAGTGAGAATCAAAATAAAATCAATGAATTATTAAATCACTTACGAACAGTTAGGGGCCCGAACTAAAAATAAATGACATGATTGGACAGTTGTCCCTATTCTGAATGTATTTTCAAAATTCATAAATCCGAATATAATAGAGAGTAGGGTTCATTTCGAAATTTCAAGCTACTTTCGGACGGGCCCGTATCTTTGTTGACGGACTTCGAGAGCAGAACCCCTGTACCGAACCAACGGAGGTCCGATGTCTTCGGCAACTCTTAGAGTGTGGGAGTGCCGAGTGTGATGGGTGTGTGTGTACGTGGGTGTGTTAGTGACCACGTCAGTTTAAAAACTTATATCCTCCCAGAGTGTTGTATACCAGATAGTTGATGAAGTGGTCCATTCGTGCAGAGCGTGCGGCGTCGGAGGCAGAGGCGCGTCGCTCGCAGTCGCTGTGGGCGGCGGGCGAGGCGTTGCTGGCCGCCACGCGCCGCGCCGCGCCCGCCACCAAGCTGGACAACGAGCTCAAGGCGCTGGAGAAGGCTGGTGAGTGCACTCTGGCTCGTAGCCGCCATCTAGCTGCTGCTCTTGTCAAAAAAAAAAAAAAATGGGACAAGCCCGCCATACTATTCCCAAACCACTGTAACTCCTGTTAGCCAGAATCAAGAGTGACGACCACAAGAAAAGCGCCGAGACAATGAAGCTCGACGAAGTCCCAGGGAAACGATTTAACTGTCTTGGATCCCGCAACGAAATTAATCAGAAAAGAATAGCGGAGGAGTAGGAAAAACATAATTTCCACTTGGGGTCCTTAGTCCTCGAGGTAAGGCAGTCTCTGCCAAGCTGGTCTAATTTGGTGGTCCCTCAGATGTACTTCCATTAAGGATAGTAAATTCAGATGAACCCACAGATATGCTGCTCTTGTCAGTTATTTTTCGTCGTAATTTTTCATTTTCTTATAATTTCTTGAAGTGACAAATCTTCCTTGACATCTGTCTTGTAATTTTTCCGGCCCATGAATTTGTCCATTTTATTGTATTTTACAGTATTGTTTTATAAAATAATTTTGCTTGGTTGGATATTGTTTGGAATTATTGTGATTTGGATGTGTAAACTAGGCCTAAAACTGGATTTTCAAAAATAAATATGACGAGGGTTTTATTATTTTATTTATTAGCTTTCTCATTATTATCTGCCTAGCGTTTATTATTATCACTATATTTCTATTTATTAGAGTTTCCATGGAGTTTCTTGACCATCCTTCTCCATAGAGATCTACGCTTTGGAATGGACAATTACAGTACTTTCACAAGTTATAATGCCATGTGACTGTAGCTGCTTCGTTTTTTAAAAATCTTCAGTTTGAGTTTACCCAACATAACTTCTAGTCTACTGGATGCCGCTGAATACCAGTATTTTACAAGAATCGGCTACCTATCTGATAGTTTCATAGATTTTCGCTCATAACTGTTTTAGTTTTGGTTCTACGACTAAAAGTTACTGAACAAAAGTTGTAGATAATTATTTGTAACAAAAACTGTTAACTCATTTTTGTTGTTCGTCAGATAAACCATAAAACCATTTGAACCACCCTTTTTTCTAAGATTGCGACCGTGGGACAAGAGTTGCTACTCTATAAACTTGGATTTTACTTTAAACTGACCGCCCCTTGATATCTAAAAAATTGCGTCCTCTAACAAATGCACGCTAAATGTAACATTTCAATGGACTTGATAGCCCTTGGTAAGTCAGGTTATCATATTTTCGGGCCACTTACATCATGTAAACACTGACAGAAACTACAAATGCAGCTGATAAATTACACAAGCAACACAATAACAGTATAACTTTATTCCAGGCACAGGAGATAAGCTGGTCCAGACAGTGCTTAAGGGTATTCCGAATGAGGTACGAGAACAGGGCATCGCCACTGAGAAGTCGCTGCGAGAGAGGTTCGAAAAGGTATCCCCGTTATTTCTTTACTAATTTTAACCAGATTAAACAAATAAATAAATAAATTAAATTAAATTGCCTCATTGGCCTAGTGGACTGCTGAGCATAAGGTCCTGGGTTCGATTCCCACGTTGGGCAATGTGTTTATTTATTTTATTTACTGATCATCTTCATTGGGTTTGTGCATTAAAATTGGCTGTGTGACTACTGCTAAAAAATCACGAAAATGTTATGTTATTTCAAAGCACCAACAGACATAACACGATGTGTGAAAAGTAATAAAACCGATAAAAAAATGGCTTAGTTTTATTTTAAACTAGCTGTTCCCGGCATGCGTTGCAGTGCCCTTTTTCCTACCTACTACCTGCCTGTGTACCAACTACCTACCTACCTACTACCTCCTACCCTACCTACCTACTACCCTACCTACCTACTACCCTACCTACCTACCTACTATCCTACCTACCTACTACCCTACCTACCTACTACCCTACCTACCTACTACCCTACCTACCTACTACCCTACCTACCTACTACCCTACCTACCTACCTACTACCCTACCTACCCCTACCTACCTACTACCCGACCTACCTACTACCCGACCTACCTGCTACCCTACCTACTTACTACCCTACCTACTTACTACCCTACCTACTTACTACCCTACCTACTACTCTACCGACTACCCTACCTACTCTACTATCCTACTTACTACCCTACCTACTACCCTGCCTACCTACCTACCACTTTCTCATCTTTTAAACCTTCCCTGGACTTCCACGAATAATTCAACACTATAATTAGCCAAATCGGTCCAGCCGTTCTCGAGTTTTAGCGAGACTAACGAACAGCTATTCATTTTTATATAATATAGCTGTACCCCGCGTGCGTTGCAATGCCCTTTTACCTGCCTACGTACCAACTACCTACCACCTACCTATTACCTACCTACCTACATACTACTAATTTCTCACCTTCTCTGGACTGCCACAAATGTTTCAAAACCAAAATTAGACAAATCGGTCTAGCCGTTCTCTAGTTTTAGCGCGACTAACTAACAGCAATTAATTTTTATATTATACGCAAACACCATTTGAAAAATCGTTTTTCTATTGGGAAAGAAACAGTGATTATTGTGATAATGTCGTATGGTCTGTTTGAAGTTGTCATTCGTTGACTGAACAACTGAACGTCACTCAATTGTTTTGCCTTCCCGGAACCTCTCCACTAACACTTGAACTTTATGGGTACGGTATTAAAGCTCAAATTGATTTTACGTTTTAGTTAGAAAACGTTTGTATGGGAAAAAGAAAAGGGCTGTTTTTAGGGCTTTTCCGGACATTATTCGAATTTTTCTCGCCGTAAGAACCATCCTTGAACTTCAACGAACATTTAAAAAAAAAAATCAGCCAAATCGGTCAAGCCGTTTTCTTGCCAAGTCGTGACAACGGAAAACGGGTTTCATTTTTATATATATAGATGACATGCTAGACAAAGACAGCGCTACAAAAAAGTGACGTCATATGTTCATACCGCTCTATAATTACGTAGTATAAATGACGGTTTCGCGCGAAATGGATTGAAAGTACCCCCACCAAAAACTTTTAAAGCGTGTAGCTTTTTTTTTTTTGTAGGTTGGGAAATCATCAAATGACTCCTCCCGCTCTGGGCAGAGCGGTAGGGAGTGTCAGACTTCTACTAACTAAAAATCACCCATGTTCCTTCTTAGCCCTTTGTGGCGAAGCCGCGGTATCTCTTTCGAACAACCCGCAGCCCCAGCTTCAATGTTGCTCATATCTCTTTGAGGTGCGTGTGGAAGACGAACAGATCTGAGTAATGAAATAATTTCAGATGGAGAAAACAGCGGTGAAGGTGGCACTAGTCGGAAGCGACGGAGCCTCACTGCCGGTATACTTCATGTCCTGGCTGCAGTCGGTGTTGCTGTTCAAGAGAGTGAGTCTTTATGCCATTGATGATGTGCTGTTTTTTTTATAAATAGGGTTTCAACACATATTACCGTCCTTTAACTTGAAAGCCGTCAACGCTTTATTTAGAGGGTGGGAAATCATCAAATGACTCCTCCCGCTCTGGGCAGAGCGGTAGTGAGTGTCAGACTCCTACTGACTAAAAACCACCCATGTTCCTTCTTAGCCCTTCATGTCGAGGCCGCGGTATCTCTTTCGAACAACCCGCAGCCCCGACAGGCAAACCGTTAACCCTCAAGTATTATTTTTAACTTTTCGATGCATATTGATAGAGTTAAAAAGTCTCTATCTTTTTGTCTAAGAAACCTTTTGTACGATATGAATAGTTCCACAGATAAACAACCTTTTTTTTTGGCGGGTGGACAATCATCAAATGACCCCCCTTCCGCTCTTGGGCAGAGCGAAAGGGAGTGTCAGACTTCTACTGACTAAAAACCACCCATGTTCCTTCTTAGCCCTTAATGTCGAGGCCGCGGTATCTCTTGCGAACAACCCGCAGCCCCGACGGGACAGATAAACACCCTTTACAGCAGCATAGGTTTTGTACGCAGACGGGGAACCGTACCCTACACCTAGGGCAGCTTGATTTGGAATACTTGTCCTAAACCTTCGAGAACATAACTATGCCTGACTGACTGTATTTGTTTTTTGCTGTTTTCAGTTCGCTGCAATTCCTGAAGATGAATTAGCCAACAAACCGACCGATTTCACAAAATTAGACACCTTTGATATCATGCAGAGGGCAAGGTACGTCGCTATGTTTATATTACAGTCCTAAAATGATATGACAAACATTTCTTGAAGAGTTTCATAGTCCATTTCATTTACCTCCCGCATTCTGGAGGATATATAGGCTAAAGTGAGCACATAGAGAGCCCCAAACAGCTGCAACCTGCCAAGTACAAAAGAAGATGACGATGACGGGACGAACTCGACTGGTTTTCCAAGGATTAGTGAAGAACAACTATGGTTAGGATATTGAAAGGAGGGAAGGGAGGCCTTTGCCCTGCAGTGGGACAAAAAACGCTGATTATAAATGAAATTACGGCTGTCATTGTACCGAGAGTCGTTTGCAAATTAAAGGTGTAAAATGACTTAGACGATACGGTTGGTGCAGTGGCTGAGCTATTGGACTGCTGCGCTGCGTTTCGCGGGTTCGATCCCCGCACGGAATAAATATTTGTACGGCCTGCAGATAGTTGTTTCGGATCTGAGTATTTGTGTATGTGAGTTTAAATGTTTGTGAACGCACCCACGATACAGGAGAAATTCCTAGTGTGGGGCAACGTTTATTTAAAGAAAGAAAAAAAGAAAGAATGATTTACGAAAAAATCAAATAAATAATACGCCTACTTGTCAGGTACCACATGGACCACGGCAACATATCCGCAGCGCTGCGCTACGTGAACCTCTTGCAGGGAGCGCCCCGCGCGGCGGCGCAGGCCTGGGCCAACGCGGCGCGGGCTCACCTCGAGGTGCGCCAGGCCGCCGAGACCGTCATGGCACACGCCTCTGTCTCTGGCCTGCTCTACCTCTAGGCCTAGGCCACGGGAGAGATACTGACGAGCTGTGTAGAAGCCGCTAGCACCACATCAGATTTCATATAGCATGTCTATACATACATACATACATGTACCCGTTGGACTTTCTATAGCCCGCGAAGCAAGCGAAGCCCTTTTGCACTTGTACACTAAAATGTCCGGCGAACAAGCGACCGGTTAAATAAATTGAGTAAATCTTAAAATTATTGCATCAATGCTATTTTCAAATGGATATCTTAATCTAACCGATTATATCAAATAAATCCTTTAATAGAAATTTAACCACTTTCTTTGCCTAGTTCAAAATACCTTTTTTTAGCCTGAAATTTCTCAGTCATCTATAGCTACGACTCGGAGGCGAATTGTCGGCTAACAAACGGACGAATTCGACACATATGCTGGATGCTAGGCACCGAAAGTGACGCTTATATGAAAGAAATCCTAAATTAATAGTAATTTAACCACCACATAACTTCTGTACATTCGTGGAAATAACTTGTCAAACAGATTGATTGACAACGTATATTTGTCAGCAATTAAAAGTTATTTACCTTACGACTTTCTACCTGATATAAGACCTACAAGTCAGAGAAGAAAGAAAGAATTATCCTTCTGATTGACAACGTATATTTGTCAGCAATTAAAAGTTATTTACCTTACGACTTTCTACCTTATATAAGACCTACAAGTCAGAGAAGAAAGAAAGAATTTTCCTTCTGGTGTCGCCATATTCAGGAAACTGGGTAAAAATAAATAACTTGATATGTTTATGTTGGCCCCCCTGTTATTTCGACGCATCAGAAGCATTTCTCTGTTATCAATGCTTATTATTACGGCTGTGTAGGGTTATATCGTTATTTATCTGGCTAATAAGCCAGTCTAGATCAAAATGCTTCAATGTACATGCTTAAATAACTATAATTAGGTACTAATAATTTTCAACGATGCAATAAGTATAGTCTGCTAACAGAAAATAATGAGGACCTTTTTCATTAGGTTATTTGAAATTTAAACCTAAACAGGGTTTTCGTTTACTAAGAAATGTTGTAAGGTTCTTTTTCTGGCTGACCGAATCGTAATGCGTAGGAATAATACGTTATTTTTCGTATAATAAATTAAAACTGTAATTTATTACCCGACTGCGGCAGGAGGGTTATGATTTATTGTATTGAATTAAAAACTTGTAGATTATTTACACATGTTTTGAAGAAAGTCAAGTATTATTGTAGGTAAGTACAAAACAACAAAAAATACTGTTAAATAAACGTACGTCGAGAAATAAGAAGTTTCTTCAAAACCGTGGAATTGGTTTTGTTAATACAAAATTATATCTGCATTTATTCCAAAAATAAAATAACTTTTTAGATTCAGTAGGTAAATTATGGTGCCAGCGAAGTGAATTTATGAAGGTTTCCTTTTAATTTTAGTAATTTATGTAAATATAAAAATATTGTATGTAATAAATTAAAAGATGATTTTTATGTCTAATTGTTTTTTTTTTTAACACAACGACAACGTCGCAGGCTTAGAAGGAGATGGCTGGATGAGCATGACTCTTTCACAAAGGATTGGTCTATCGCACTAGATCGCGAAAAGTGGAAAGAAGGAAGGGAGGCTTTTGCCCTGCAGTGGGACAATATAGGCTTATAATAATAATAATAACGCAACGAGAGCGGTTAATAAGAACCGTCAAAGCTCAGCAGCACGACGGCGAAGGTTATAAGCAGCTACAGAACAAGATAGGAGACTTTTGGATCAAATTATGGCTAAATCAAATTACGTATCATATCATGTAGATTACTAACAATTTTTCTCAGACGAGATTTCTATGTAAGTGCCGGTGAAAAGCTGCTTCATCAGCACGCTGTTTCTAAGCTTTTTCGAGAGAGGCAGCCTTAAGCCTAGGTGAAGATTCAAACCTGTTATACTAACAAGTTCTACAACTTAAATACCAGTCTTCTATCTTCTACAAATATACCTAGGAAGGGGCACTCTATCCTGAATCAATAATCTTGTTACAGGGTTAGCGGAAATTAGAATGTAAAACAACTTGTGTTGGTAATCCAAGCACGTTTAAAGCAAAAGAGTTTTCAGAGAACCTCCCCACAACTGGCAGCAAGCTTAAAGAAGAAAAATACGACTGTTAAAAATTATAACTGTCACAATCAGATTGAGAACTGTCCACGGCAAATGTCTGTCGTAAATATAAAATCTCACACCAAGATCACACTTACAAATAAATAAAGAAGATAAATTAATAAGAATATACCAAATACCTAAAATAAAATAATGTTGAGGTTCATGACTAGCATAATATCAGCAAGAAAACTTTGCGTAAGTTCAGTGCAGGCTTCTTGAATAACGTACTTATTAAGTGTTAAAATATAATAGTAGGGGCAGACAAAGATATTATGATGATGATAATAATAATTATAGAGATTGTCTAATGACGTGAAGTAATATTCATTAGTTAATTACTTAGAACAATCATCTTAGAAGAACTTTTATATTTGACTGCCTTGTGGTGTGGTTTGAGACCACTCTGACACTGAGAGCATCAGGTCCTAGGTACGATTCCCAGGTTGGATAAGGGGTTTTTGGGTTTGCTATCAGGATCTCGGTAGCAGTCACGGAGTCTGACGTCGTGCCCGGTTGATTACAATATTATGATCACCCCGTAGTATGAGACTTACTTAACTGGGGAAATGTGGGTGCAGTATTTAGTAAACCTGCCTACGCCATTGCGGGGACAACTCGTACATGCGAGATATAATAATATGTAATTGTAATTTTTCTCGGCAACTAAGTATGACAGCTTAGACAAAATAATTGATAAAATATAAGGTGTAGAAGTGATTACCATAGTGATCATCACATTTCTGCTGCTTATATTGACGAACCCTTTTTTATTTTGTGGGGTGGGAAATCATCAAATAAACGCTCTTGGGCAGAGCGGAAGGGAGTGTCAGACTTCTACTGACTAAAACCCACCCATGTTCCTTCTGAGCCCTTCATGTCGAGGCCACGCTATCTCTTGCGAACAAAAAACAAAAAAATTGCAAATTTTATGTTTTTCCCTAGTGAATGTGTAATTCTTTTGAGAAAATAAATATCTTTAACCGTAACAACCCGCAGCCCCGACGGGATATTCATGAACCCTTGATCAAAGGTTTAGGCATCGTAGAGATGGTTATAATTACAAACTTTCTAATGAATGATCATACGGTTATATTAGTGAGATTGATTTGGTCGCCAACATTTGGAAAAGTTTTTAGTACTCCCGAACTCTTGCAGTCCTCAGTTCTTGCAAATCGACGTATAAAGTAAATACTTAAGCCATAACTTTGATGATATTGCTGGTCAATTTATTCCGCCACTCTTCCCTAGCTATTAGGAAGTGGCGCGAATGGCAGTTCTTTTGGGGGGACTGTCTTATGTAATTTTTCATGTTCAAAAAGTCCTGATAATCAACCAGTTTTTTTTTTAAAACGTGCCCCAGACTAAGAATTTCTCCTGTATTCTGTGTGCGTTCAGAAACGTATAAACTCACATAGACAAATACCCAGACCCGGAATAACCACCGACAAATACATCGACCCGGAACAACCATCACAGTACCTAGTCAATTGCTTGAGCCACTGCTGTGCCAAGGCCAACCGTGTCGTCGATTTGAATAAAAGGTCTTCTTTTTTTTATCAGCTAAAGGCGCCGATGCTCTCGCGCTGGCGACCAATGCAACCGTCTATTTCCATTCTATCCATCGTAAGTACCTATGTACCAACGAAACTTATTTTTCTTTATATTATAAAAAGTTTTGGTTGTACCAGGTACCTAAACAGCTGTTCATAATATTATAACACCAAAGTGGTTGTTGTTGCAATAAGTTCGGCAAACCTGTGTGCAGCAGAAAATCTCTTTCGTCTGAAATAGCATTCAACCAAGTTATCGCATCATAATTGTGCTTAGCCCTTTCCTAACTATGTTGGGGTCGGTATCCAGTCTAACTGCATGCAGCTGAAAACTCTTCATTTTACATGGAGCGACTACAGCCTATCTGACCTCCACAACCTAGCTCATACTGGTAAGCACGATAGAGCTCCGTTGCTGAATGCCATAAACGCAAAATACGATATTCGCTAAACATGATACTTATTAGCAAAATATAACTAACATAGCTCCACAATCCAATTACTAGCATACCTAATCACCCTGTATGATCCCTTGCTAGACCATACATTACTTTCAGATGATGAGTAAATCGAATAAAATATTCTCAAAACGGGGTCACGGAAGAAATTCGCAGACCAAACTAAAGCGCTGCTATATCGTGGATCGATCTGTACGGTAATTAACATTTATGTTTCGTTTTTCAGAACCATTATCCAACAGACTTCCAAATAGCAACATTTACCCGTACTCCAATAAACTTTAAGTATAAGGATCCTAAGGAGCGTGAAACGTGCCCAGTTCCCCCTCCGCCGCCGCCGCCTCCCCCCAAAGATGATACAATGGTCTGGGCTATCGTAGCAATGCTGTTTGGTGTTGGAGTTTTTTCAGTATATGCAAAGTGAGTAAGTAGATAGTGGAAGAGCAGTGGTGGCCCAGTGGTGGCGGCCCAGACTTACGAACAGTAAGGTGCATAACTTTGTGTACTTTATTTCATCACCGCTGCTCTCAAAACGGTGAAGGAAAACATCGTGAGGAAACCGGCATGTCTTAGAACCAAAAATCGAAGACATGTGACATCTACCAACCCGCACTGGGCCCGTGTGGTGAATTATTATAGCCCATCCCTCTCCCAGAGAGGAGGCCTCAGTCCCTACAGTGGGAATATTATAGGCTGGTGATGATGATGATAGAGTAAGTAGATATAGTTATGGGGACGTGTGGTGCTACGCGAATGTATAAGAAATGAGTACTTGCATAAGAGGGAGTCTGAAAGTGGCACTGGTGAATTAAGTTTTCGGTTATGACTTATGGGGCCGAAACGTGGGAACTTAGATACGGTTACTACATAAATTCGAGGAACGGGTTATGCTTGGAGTCTCTCTGAGGATGATCGAATCTGGAACGAGGTGATCTGGAACCGAAGTTGTTGGCCTAGTCCTAACTCATAGAATAAGTAAGCTGAAATGGCATGAGCCGGCCATTTTAGTAGTAGGACCGATGACCGTTGGGTTAGACGTGTCCTTGCGTGGAGATCGTGAATGCGCCAGCGTAAGTTACCCTCAAGCTGGATGGAGCAACGATCTTCTCAGGGTGGATGGCCAGTAGCAACTAGATGAAAGTTGCCGAGCTTCGAGTTAAACGGCGTGTGATGGAAGAGGCTATTATATCCAGCAGTGAATTACTGTACTGAAAGTTGATGATGACCCGCGAAAGCACGTCAAACCTTTAGTCCTGCGCCTCATTCTCTCCGGTCGTTTCGGTTTGCCATCCCCATCATATAAGGCTGTAAGTGTATATAAGACAAGAAAGAGGGGTGCACCTGTGTATGATTGCCGACACCTACTTACATGCACTATAACGTTTTGCCAGGTCCAAGAATGACCAGAAGTCCTATCTGTTATGATAGACATAAGTGATATTTCAGATTTATAGATACCTCTCTTGAATAAATGGAAATGATGGCCATTAGGTACCTCCAGTGATCACTTGCCACACGGTTATGGTACCTTAAAAAGATAACCTACCATAAATAGGGTAACCAGGGGTATTTTTGGTCAGTCTTTCACAGGGTTACCATATCGAACTTTGATAATGCCTAACAAAAAACCGGTAATTTTATTATAACCTATCTTTTATCAGAAATCCAATTACAACGCCGGACAAAGACCAGGCGGATGGCCAGAAACCCTGACATAAATTCAGAAAAATCCGTACGGACGGTAACCTTAGTCACAAACATATTTTTTTGTTACCAGAACTAACCCAGAAATTCGTGATTGGTTATCAATAAACGCAGCATGGTTCGACGAGTTCCTTGCTGTAGTATACCAGGAGAACATGTCTTACGGAGAGTTTGCTTCTGCTTGTATCGATGACACGAAGAGGTTCCTTGCCAAGTACAATACGGACGACAAACCGAAGGAGTGCTCCTCTGATGGTGCAATTGTGAAGGGTAAAGAAAGCATGTAGCATGGTCCACCTAATCTATGATAATAGTATGGCGTCAGCATGTGCTGATTAAACGCTCTCAAAAACGGTGAATTAAAATATCGTGAGGAAACCGGCAGCGGCATGTCCCTGAATGAAACTTCGAAGACATATGTGACATCCATCAACCCTCACTGGGCCCGCGTGGTGGATTATAGGCATTATAGCCCAATCCTTCTCATAGAACAAAAATACAAAAAACGACTGTCCTACATTATATTATACTGATTGAGCTCCTACAGCCTGTGATACAGGAATTATCCTAGTACAGGCATCTAACATTATTTTACCTACATTTTTAGTTTAAGATTCATATTGTTATTTTACCTTTCTAGAATTCTGAATAAAGATTTATTATTATTATTATAGAAACGAGGCCTGAGTACTAGCAGTGGGGCCATTGTAGGCTGATGATGATAAGCTAATTTATGCGCTCGTGGACACCAACCCTGGATTCTCTCAATTTATTTGTTGATGAATGGAAGACGATAATGTTAGAATGTTTGTCGTTCTGTGAGCAGACAGAGTGAGCAGATTAACTTAGTTTTGTACTAACGGCTTGCTGTACTAAACGTAAATCATTAATTTTACGATCGAATAATCCACCTTTATAGTAAACCGCTGAGAGCATAATATTATGGTATCGTACTAGGGTCCGATTGCAAGTTTTGAAGTTACTACATTTTAATTTTAATTTTTCTCTTATTCAGATTGCCCTCCCGAACCACCTCCAGTGGAAGGTAAGCTTTTATTGATCTTGGTAGTGATACTACACTCATAATAACGGCCTGTCCCTACTTTCCACGGTGCCATCTATCCGCGCAACATATAATGTACAAACTAATACTATAAATGCAAAAGTTATCATCATTCTTCTGCCATTGTTCCAATTTATTTGGTGTCGGTGCAACATGTCTTCTTCTTCCATATTTCTCTATTACTCGACATCTCAGCAGTCACCTCCTTTTTAGCCATATCATCCTTCACACAGTCCATCTATCGTTTTTTTTGGTCTACCTCTATTCTTATAATAACCATCTACATTCATACTCAACACTTTTCTCTCTACATTTTCCTCATTCCTCCGCATCACATGTCAATACCACGTAACCGATTCCACACAACTTTTAAGTCACAGGTGCCACTTCTAGGCTTCCTCGTATGTACTCATTCTATATTTTGTCCAATTGCGTTTAACCAACCACACATCCCCCTTAGCATTTTCATCTAAGCCACATGCAATTTCATTCTTCTTCTTAGCGTGTCGATGGCAAATTTCTATTCGATCAAATCGTTTTGGGTAGCAAACACGCAATTTCATTCATTCCTTCTTTTTTGTGGCCCAAAATTCTAATCTCGACAAAAGCAAAAGTAACTCTGTTTATTTGTGACTTTGGAAAAACTAAATGAATAAAGAGGAACTTAAATATAAATTCCTTATGACTTTAATAAGGAAATATAAATTCCTTATGACTTTGATAAGGAAATATAAATTCCTTATGACTTTAATAAGGAATTTATATTTAAGTTTCGAGCCACTATTTTAGAGAAGCCTGAAGAATGCAATCCGCCGCCTCCACCAATCGTCATAAAGAGCATTTGTGAAGTCGAGAAGTGCTTAATGGAACTGTACGAATGTGCGATCAACAACTATAATACTGCTACGGCAGCTTGCGCCTGTTACAACTCTGTAAGTACATCATGCACCTCTACATAGAGCCTTGATCACCATCAGCTAGAAGACGTCCACTGCTGGACAAAGGGCTCCCCATAGAACGCCATAACATAACGGACGACAATCTACCACTTGTACCCACTCGCGACTCGCAACGATGTCATCGGTCCACCAGGGTGGGAGACCTACCAATGCCGCGTCTTCCGGTGGTCTTCGTGGTTGTCACTCAAGAACCTTTCTTCCCCATCGGAAAGAGCCTAGAGCGGTAGAGCCTTGAAAGTGGAGGGTTTTGTGGAAGTGAGAACCAAGTTATTAAGGCTTGTAACTATGACTGTAGCTTTGCTTTGCTGACATTCAAAAGTCCTGTTAAGGTCCAATTGAAATAAATAAATGGTTTGAGTTTGATATGCAGGATGACAATTTAGTTACTTACTTGTATCATAAAAAAAAGAAAAGCTATATATTGGTCTTACACATACCAAAATAAAATGTAAAACATATTATAAGAGAGAGAAACAGACATTAAACAAAATTGGGCCTGGTCGAGGCACCGAATTTGTTGCCCAAAGGTTTTCGTGCACAACTAATATATATAATTGTTTGTTTAATAAATGTACTTAAACTTCATGCACAAAAGTGGTACATAGGCGGACTTGATGTCACAAGGCATTATCTACCAGTCGACCTTAGAGACAAATAGGACAGCCTAGCTGGATGTAGCTGAATATCAGTATTTTACATGGAATGACTGCCTATCTGACCTGCACAACCCAGTTAGTACTGACTAAGTTATATGATATACCCTATAGTAAGACTGTTTGTCAGACTTTTAGGCCACTGAGTCACTGACTACCTGTAATGACTGCCAGGTCATATAACAGCCGGGACCAACGGTTTAACGTGCGTTTATATCGATCAATAAAGCAATAAAATTTACCTTCTTTTTCCGGGTGGAAAAACATCAAATAACGTCCCGCTCTTGGGCAGAGCTAAGGGAGTGTCAGACTTCTGCTATATAACTAAAAACCACCCATGTTCCTTCTTAGCCCTTCATGTCGAGGCCGCGGTATCTCTTGCGAACAACCCGCAGCCCCGACGGAAAAAAATAAGCCTCAATACAAAAAAAATGTTTTTTTTTTTTTAATTTACCTGACATAATAATCGGTTGTTTAATGCAGCTGGTACAATCTACAATGGAAACGTTTACCTACAAAGGCATCAAAGAGTTACGCCACGCCGTGAAAGAGCGCCTTGAACTTGTGGAGACTTCTCTAAAAAACGCGTCTCATTGTATCAGTAAAACCGGTAAGTCATTAGTTAAAATATAATTATATAAATTTATTATTTTTTTTATTTTTGTTTTTATGATATATAATATATATTTTTGTTCAAATATATATTTATCAACCCGCCTGTCGCAAAACGCGACTGCTGAACATGAGGTCCTGGGTTCGATTCGCAAGTCGGGCAAAGTGTTATTGGGTTTTTTCATCAGGAATTATATGGGAAACATAACTGCCGAAATGTGGGTGTACTATTAGGTACACCTCTGCCTAACCTATCGGGGATTACAAGCGTGTCAACATAACATAACATCACCGCATGTAATAGGGAGTAAGCCTATTGACATCAACCGGGCGGTACAAATCTAGATTAAATGCCTGCTACAGAGAAATTCCTGATGGAGAAACGCCAGGAGAGCTCTGCCTGACCTTGGAATACAAGACCTCATTCTGAGCAGTGGCACTTGCGAACACTGAACCAACGAGATTATTTTAATCAGCGATTTAGTAAAAACCTACTCAGATTTGCCTGGTTTAGTTGTTTTGCGTGAGACCCAAAAATAGGCTTCTTCTGGGTTACTTCGTTCCATCGTCGACGTCATCTCTGCCCCTAGGACAAGATTGAGGGTCAAGATGACGCCCATCTCATTTAAAAAAAAACAGCCCGTACGATGAGATGAAATTGAAAGGCGTCATAATCATGCTTTTTTTTGTTCTTTTTTAAATCCGAAAGCCACAAACCAGTTACATAATATTCTTTGCATAAAACTCTGTATTCAATAAAATGTTCATGCCTGTTATCAGACGACCTGATCCGCTATGTGGAGTGTGGTGGGACGAGAGCGCCGAAAGAACAGGTCAAAAACACAAAGCTTATGTGTGAGGACTACAAAGTGAAACTTAAAGCAGGCTTCATGGCGTACCAGTGGGAGAACGACAAGTCTACCGTGATGGACACGCAGTGGCAGATGGTAAGGACGCCAGGGGCTCTAAGATGGCCACTTTAGCAGATCATATAGGAAAAAAAATCGTTCAATGGTCACAGACGCAGTTACTATTATGAATGGTCCATTTTACGAATTTTAACTCAATTCATATTATGATTTAATTGTGAAGCTTGCCACCATCCCTGTCATGACGACCCCGACCACTCTGTCAAGAGTGTGACGACAGAGAAGAAGAAGAAGAAAGTGGTCATTTTAGACCCCCTGAAAGAAGAAGAATATAAGTGGCCAGACTTCGAATTCATTGGTTTCTTTAACGTGTCGATGAACTCAAATTGGCTCTAACATTTGCTTCGAGTAAAATATCTTGAAAAGTGCAAGTGGTTGTGCAGGATGTCCAGGGTAGGAGGTGGCCCATGTCCTGCAGAAGAGCTCCACACTGGCAGTTTGTTTGGAATGGATCGAGGATACCCCATTTGGCCAGATTATATCTACAGCAGCCAACCTTGAGCTAGCAATCGGTTAAGAGATTTCCAGATTGGTCACTGCAGTTCGTACGTTCAGAGCTGATTCAGTAATTGACATACCAGAGTTGGCGGGTGATGATACCATTGGGGTTGGCACTGAGAAGTGCCTTTGATGTTGGGTTTGAGTTTGAGTCATCCTGGTGAAAAGACTAGTAAGTTAAAATTAGACTACTTCACCGAGTGCTACCTGTCCAGAGTGCTGGGCGTTTACTACGTTTAGTATCTAAAGTACGATTTTTTTTAACGCCGCTCGTGTTGTCTTTTTTTATGCACCCCAATTTTTCGGCGTATCACTGACATTTGTCGCATTTACGGCGTCGCGGCGTCTAATCGTATCATTTGAACCAAATCGAGGGGAATGAGGTCTTTCACGCCCCGATTGCATGGACGAAAAGCAATCTCTGACCGGCTTCAGCCGATTCCACGTCGAAGTGTAGTCATTGAAATTATCGTCCTTCCACAGTGTCATTTTATTTGTTTAAACTTAATAAGGAGGTATAGAAAATAATCTTATCCATTTAATACGATAATTTTCAGGTCGAAGGATTGTTAGATAAGTATACTTCGGAGAATGAGTACATGTTCAACGGTCTGAAATACTCTTCTAAAAAACCACATGCGAACGGTGACCTGGACCCACTTTTCACAAACTCCTTACGATACGTGAGTTTTGAACATTTATAGGGTTGTAAGCACAGATATCTTTGGGTGTAACTCTAAGGGATAGTCCTCCGCCGACTGATGGGGTGAATTCAGTATACCTTATTACAAAATAGCAAACTTCCGCATCCACTTCATCATCTGCCTAGCCTATGCCCAACTACGTTGGGGTTGGCTCTCATTCCAGCTCCACAATCCAGTTACTACCATAATCAGCCTATAATGTTCTGCCTGCAGGGGCTCAGGCCTCCTCTTTAGAGAGCATGGCCTGGATGGACTTTACCACGTGGCCCAGTGCGAGTTGGCAGATGTCACATGTCTTCAGACATTCCTCACGATGTTTTCCTTCACCGTTTTGAGAGCAGTGGTGATGAAATAAATTACACAAAGTATTGTGGGACGCACAGATCAGAAAGGAGTGCAGAATATAATAATCGTTTATTGCTCCCACTTTTGTAGATTCAAGAATTACAATCACAATTAAACACTGTCTCCAGTTCAATGACTGAGAGGATCGATCGTGCAATAGAAGGTATGTATCGACATGGCTATAAAACGAGTCAAACAAGCAAATCTTAGCGAAGATATTGTGGGTCTGGCTTTCACAAATTTCGTCAAATTTGAAAAAATATGCATTAGAGCATTTTTGAATGGCAAAATCACTATCAGGGACATGGAGCACTTTAAAGAGAATACGATTTCTCTATGAAATTTTAGTTCGGGCCCCGTACGATGAGATAAAATCAAAGTTGTGGAATACATCCTTTTGGTAGATTATATTGGCCTTTGAAATCTGCGGGAATAGAAGGCCCCTGCCAGCAGGGCTTCTATCTGAAACATTCAAATATAGTTTTGGCGTTCTTTCGCCCCACCCTACCTCCTCGGCTATCGAATTTTCCTGCTGAATTTGCTTTCTGGAAAATCCTCTCTACGATTGAGTTAGGTGTTAAATGATGTCTCTATTCGAATTGCATTAATTTATCTATGTATGTAACAGACTTGCCGCAAAAAAGCCCCACGTTTGCTAAAGATATGGCAAACGCTATTAAGAACAGTAGAGCTGCTGCTGCTAAGGACTTTAGGAGAAGGGTAAGTTATTTAGCTTCCAGTGTCATCATCATTTAGCTAGCCTTTTCCTAAGTACGTTGAGGTCGGTCTCCAGTCTAACCTCATGAAGCTGAATGCCAGAATTTTACTTTGAGCGACGGCCTATCTGAATTTAACACTTAAATTGGCAAGAGGTTTTTTTTTCTTAGGTTTTGTGTCCATTTTTTGTATTCAAATCTGTACCCGTAGAAGATGGGATAACAACAGTGGGATAATGCGGACTGACAGTGCCAGTATTCTATTATTATTATTTCTATTATTCTTTTTTTATTCTATTCTATTATTCTATTCTATTAAGTATAAACGGACCCTTCACGTAGCCATCATCCAAGTATTCTGTACCTACATCAAAATTAAGTAACCCTACGCAAAATGATTCTGGCAAACTTAGAACTTTTAAATACTTTATCTGTGCAGGAAGATGAACAGAATAAAAGAAATGACAGAGAATTGAAGGAAGCTATTAAAAAACAAAACGAAGCTTTTGAAAAGAACTTGGCTTGCAGAAGCGATCAGATAACGCAGCAGGTATCAACCGAAACTTCTAATTCTTTACGTTTGAGTCGAAATTGGCCTGCACATTCGTTGCTATAACCCAGCAGCTCAACAGAAACGACGCATGAGGTAAAATACGCAGGCGACTGCCTAGTGGGAATAATAATTTATGTGTGTTCTAACTGCCACCTATCTAGGTTGTTGAACTCAATTGTAAGCTTTTTAGTGGTAGCAGCAATGAAATCTTGTCAAAAAAAAAATGATTTTTTATTATATCGATTCTGAACCATCTCTGAAAATTTAACCGGTCATTGAAAACTAACCCTTCTTCTTCTAATCGTGTGGGTAGTAAGGTCTAACGACTCCTACATACCCTAGTGTCAGAGTTTCTAAACCAGTATAGACATTTAGCTACGAGTCCGCCTCCTCCTCGATTAATTATTTGGAGAGTAGTGCAAAATTTCAGCAGTGTTAAATTTTGAATGTTTGCATCTTAGGTAATGGTGAAATTTAATGAAATGGTGGCTGATAAAGTTGCATTAGAGAAAAATGCATTTGCTAATGAACTTGAACTGATGGCTGCTAAGCTTAAAGTAGTCGAAGATAAACTCCAAGGTAAATTATCATACAGCATTATTTTTGCTCGACTTTAAAAAAGTGCTACTAGATTGTCTATACATAAACTGTCATAATGACAAACTTATGCCTCAGGTAAAAGTCAACTGGCGATTGAAAAACCGGCCCTAAGTTGATTTAATCTCATTGAATGATTTTTTCATGAAATTGAAATAGTCGTAGTAATTCGCGGGCCAATCTGGCACTTTGTCCTTAAAAACGTGGCTGGGTCAGACTGAATACGGAAGGTGCAGGACAGAGCTTTGTGGCGCAGCTTGAGGGTGGTTTTTGTCCAGCAGTGGACTGCGATAGATTGAGTTAACTTTTCAGCCGTAACTTTTCAACGTTAAATTTACGACATCAGCAGAATTTCCAATGTCCTTTTCCACATTATTTTAAATCTAATCTAAATTAATCTAGCCTCACTTTGAATGATTACTACTGGTACAGCTCGTCTAAAGGCCGAGAGAGAAACTCGTCGTTCGCAAGAGCTATGGGCGGCCGGCGCTTCGCTTCTCCAAGCCACCAAGAAAGGAGACAAATATGTCAGGGTGGACAAAGAATTGAAAGCTATTGAGAAAGCGTCCGGTATTTAGATCTCATTTTATTATTTCCCTAGCGCTTCGCTCGCGACTTTGTCCGCAAAGCTATAGGATAGCTCTAATATGTATGCATGACATATATATTTTATAGCCTATAACACCCACGAATAATGTAGCTTTGTGCCAGTGAAAGATTTGTAGAATTGGATCATTAAGTTCCAGAAAATACCCCCTACATACAAACTTTCAAATTTTACCACAAATTTTAAATTTTTTTATATGCAGTGTACGGATATAATATTACGCTTGAACTCTCGGTGTTCCCTCAGATTTCGTGTTTTAAAAGTTCCATGTAACAGGGCGAGCCTACTGTTATCATTTGGGCACAGGTCCAGAGCCCGGGCAGCTACTGAGGAAATACAGGTAGAAAAAACTAATGACATTTTCCCGATACGAGCATCGTCCCGTTTTCATAGTCGCAATGGTTACTCAAAAATATAATTTCAGTATACAGAACCCTAGAGTACATATCTCAACTATCTACTTTAGCTTTCTGCATATTGTCCAAGTGACATTCATCAACTCATCATTGACGGCACGGTTGGCGCAGTGGCTGAGCGATTGGACTGCTGCGTTGCGTGTCGCGGGTTCGATCCCCGCACGGAACAAATATTTGTATGGCCTATAGATAGTTGTTTCGGGTCTGGGTGTGTAAAAAAAAAAACTGCCAAGCCTTTTCTGCCTGTATACCAGTATTTTAGTTTTTTTTTTGCATAGAGCGACTGTCTATCTGACGGCCACAGCCCAATTAGTATAGTGTTATGAATATGATACCCCTTGGTAAGAGTGGTTATCAGACTTTCGGGCCACTGACACAACAACGGTCAAAGATCTTCACATGGCAGCCGGAACCAACGGCATAACGTACTTTCCAAGGCTTGGAGGAAATACGGTATGTAATGGGTGGTCACCCATCTATGGACCAACCTAGTTAACCTCGTCTTAACCTGAAAGTCGACCCAAACGGCTGTAATATTTAAACCACGAGCTCGTCATACTAAGTGTCAATCTAATGTGAATACCAATCTAATGTAATTCTGAATAGAACTAAGGGTCTTCAATAAATGCTAGCGAAGGAGGTGGCGGAACGTGAGAGGGAGAGAACCTCTCGTCCCAGCTGCCGCGAGTCGAGACGCTCCAGGCGTCGGGGGCCACGTGTTTGCCTTCAGGCCATCTCTTTGAGGCGCGCGTGGAACACGAACGCGCCGTCGACACGACCTGTCGTCGTCATAAGACGGACGGACGGCGAGCTTACCCATCACTCACCGTCCACAGGGTCTGACACTCCCTTCCGCTCTGCCCAGAGCGGGAGGAGTAATTTGATGATTTACGCTCTTTTTACATTTATAGGCGACCACGACAAATTAGTGTTGACAGTGTTGAAGTCGATCCCCAAATCGGTTCGCGAACAGGGGATTGTCCCAGAAAGCGTGCTGCGAGACCGTTTCAACACGGTAAGTACTGGCCCCATATTTATAAACGCTTCGATTCGAAAGCCGTAGGTATATCTTTTTTGACAATGAAAGTGAGCGAGATAGACATAATTATGACCTTTCGAATCGAAATCGAATCGAAGCGTTTGTAAATACGAGGGCAGATCTCCAAGAAAAAGTATGTGCGTAGGCAATCATCATCAATGTTCAGAAATTCGCGGACACGACTCACGAAGTCACTCTCTCACTCACCGCGAGCCTGTAATGTGCAGTCAGTACCCAGCTTTACCTGACCCCTCTTCTCACACCACTTCCCCTTTTCTCCTTTATATGAGGGGTTCAGGATATGCTGGGTATAGTCTGTAAAAACGGCATGTAAAGCCAAGTCAGAGGCCCATCGGCGGCAAAAACAACACGATAAGAAGAAGAATTAGCGGTTCTCCTCACTCACTAATGTCATTTCATTAGTGAGTGAGGAGAACCGCTAATTTTGCCGCCGATGGGCCTCTGACTTGGCTTTACATGCCGTTGAGATATATTTACAAACATGCTGATTTCCTCACGATGTTTTCCTTTACCGAAGCGAGTGATAATTGTACAATACGCACATGAATCCGGAAATTTAGAGGTGCGTGTCATGGGTTTGAATTTGAGAGCACTTGGCAGTCCGACGGTGACACCCCTAAGCTATCACAGCTTTTTACCGTTACAGGTTGGGGACGGTAATGCTCGATATCGGTGGTACCGGTAGCATTATCGTCCTCAACCTGTAACGATACAATTTGTAACTATCACTTGTTTTCGTATATTCCGGTGAGGATCTTAATACATAGCAACCATCGATGTTATTTACCTTAGTAACAAGCTTGCTCTTAACAATTCAGCTCTCCGAGGGGTCTTGTTATGTAGCTACTATGTGGTTCCATCCCAGGACCATCCTTAATAAGTGTTGTTAACCTTGAAAATTGACCCTGTGCTTGGTGAAACTTAACAAAATCAGCCATTTTGTTAAGTTTCAAGCACCAAGGATCGAAGAAATTTGTATTAAAACAAAGTGACAAAAATCTTGTACAGTCGCCAGCGTATATCACGTTACCAGAAACTGTCAAATGTTCTGATTAGATTTTGACCTTAACCTTCAACATTTTTTTATATTTTAAAATCATTTAGAGAAATTTGACAGTTTGTGGTAACTTAATGTGCTTGATGAACTGCACGTACGTTCATGTGTTTAGATGGAGAAGACAGCGAAAAGTGTAGCATTGGTCGAGCAGGAGGGTGCCCCAATGCCAGTGTACTTACTCTCCTGGTTGCAGGGATTACTACTTTTTATGAAGGTAAGCACAATCAGCTTAGAATGTTCCCACAACCGGGACTCAGGCCTGCTCTCTATGAGAGGGAATGGGCTATAATCCACCACTAGAGCCTAGTGCGGTTTGGTAGATCTCACAAGTCTTCGAATTTATGGTTCTAGGAAGGTAAGCTTAAATAGCAGATGCTAGGCTTAGCTTCTGTCCGTGACTTCACCAGCGTATAGTTACTTCAATTATCGGGATAAAAATATCCTATATTAAAACAGACATCGGTTCAGCAGGGCTATTGCGTATCTTTTTAAACGTCAGTGGCTATCATAGTGTCCATCGATTAACTGCCAGTTTGGTACAAAATGGAACCATTTGACAGTTAATCGATGGACATTATGATAGCCACTGACATTTAAAAAGATACGCAATAACCCTGCTGGTGAACTGTAAAAAGTGTTAGGGACAGCCCTCCGCAGACTGATGGGGCGAATTCAGTATATCATAATTATTAAGAACATCGTAGTGAAAACAAATAATTTAAAAAGAGAAATCATGGAGTTTCTTGCCGGTTCTTCTCCTAAACCTAAACCGTGCACCTTTTGAGCAAAAAATAATTATCGCAATGACGGCGAGAACAAGTGCTTTTCGCCTTCGTTAAAGGTCTTTTACACACATTTTATGTGTATATTTGGTTTGTCCAGGTGACAGGAATCCCGCAGGGAGAGTTTGAAAAACCGCCTCTGGAGCCCCCTGATCATTTAGATACTTTTGATTTGCTGCAAAGAGCACGGTGAGCATTTTATACTGATTTGTTACTTTGACTTTATCCTATCTATGTGTCGCATCTTCAGGATTTATTCCGTTAGACTCCAGCATTATGTGGGCGGAACATAGGTTTCGTGCAATGAAAACTCACAGATACACTGTTTTTATTACACTAATAAAGTACTTGAAATTACAACTGAACACAATAACCAGAATAATCATTTATAGCCAAACGAAACGTACTAGGACAGTTCCTAGGCCTGGAGGTTCCGTTCTCTAGGACGGTCGGAAGGTAAGTGTTCCTCGCCATCGCGCCCCTCCACCAGCTAGGCTCCGTCGTAGCACGAAGTTGACCGAGTGTAGGTGCTACCAACACTCGGGTCACGTGCCGCGCTTCGTTTAGCGACCATACTATGAACCGTCTCCGCCACGCTTGATTTAGTGACCATGCTATTGACCGTCTCCAACATAATATGAAAGGCTGCCCAACTCAAATGAGACTGGACAGGACATGTCTACCGCATGCCGGAAAAACTCCGAGCCAAAATAGGGGTCCGGACTCAAGCAGTCCACGTGCTTCATCCAGGTGGAGAACCTAGGTGAAGCTCGGGTCCTGACCCAAAAATAGCTGGAAGCTGGTGCCCTGAAACGGCCAGGCGGGGTTTGGCAGGCTACGAAGGCTATGGCGGGACGAGTTAGACAGGTTCCGTCAGACCCGAAAGGAGCACGCGTCACTTCAGCTACCTAAGTCGAGCTCTTTTCCAGATAATATTAAGCCATTTTTCCTTTTTAATTTGCCAGATTCTGGATGGACCGTGGTAACTTAGCTGTAGCTGTTCGCTACGTGGAATCGCTAAAAGGCGCCTCGCGCGCAGCCGCTCTCAGATGGTTCGAAGACGCGCGGGATCACCTTGAAGTGAGGCAGGCGGCCGAGGCCGTGCTTGCGCATGCCACCGCTTTGGGGCTGCGGTATATCTGAATGAGGTAAACAACATCTTGAGGCGATCTACGTTGAAGAGCTACCTGCTCTATCATCATTGGCCTTAACGCTCAAAGACGGGCGGACTCGACCCCGTTCTTTTACACTCATTGTCTTGCAAAGTGCTATTAAATTTTTCCATATAGTATAAGATCCCCCCATAGAATGACCTTCACCGAGCTTTTTAATTTTTAAAGGGTTTTTTTAAATTCAATTAAATATGTCAATAAATATATTACAAATGGGTTGTATAAAAAATTTCAGTGTGCCTCACTCCACTTCAGTGGACAGGCAGCCTTACCAAACTGTATCGTATTAACCTGTTCTGTGTATTGACTGTGAATGTTAGATGGGCAGTCGCTTCATAAGGCTAGGCAGATTTCCTCTATTTGTCTGTTATTTATACCTTTTCACGTCTTGAACGATCATGACATATTTATAAGTACAGCATTTTGAACTTTGTACCAGGGTCTCATGATTCAGTTGAAGTTTAGCTACGGGGTGACCGCCTGAAAGAAATGATGATGAAGGGGTTTGAGTAACTTTGTATAGACTAGTGGCATCGTTTTTTTTTTAGCGGCCACCAATAATTTGCATGCTTCTTTGTTGTGCTGTGTTAAGTCAACATAATATGATCAATTATTTTTGTCCTAAGTGATTGAGAAGCTGAGATATTGGCATTTGAAAAATATTAAATTTCGTCTTCAATTACTGTCCTGCGTAAAGAAATCTTAGTTTTGTTTTTAAAAGGTTGATATTAGAGCTGGCTTTACTGTTTTACGACCGTCTGTCAATGTGACGTTAACATTGTGGGTCTTGGGAAATAATAATAACACATTATTATACTATTTTATTATAATATGATAAATAAAAACATATTGTTTTGATTCTCTTCGTCCATTTCGTTCTCAATGTCATCTCAATCTAAAAATATCGATGTTTACTGACTAAAAAAAATATGATTCTAATTAGTCCGTCTGTTATATTATTATCGAAAAATATTGGATACGTATTTTTTGTTTTATCAAATCAATAAAAATTGACGAAGATAAAACGCGTCAAAGATTTGAGTGGGGGGGGGGGGGTCGTGACGTCACTCACCGGTAAAAAATGCCATACTGAATATGACGTCACACGAGTTTTCAAAGCACTGTCTTCATTGTTTGTTTACGTGAAAAAAGAAAAAATACGTGTCCAATATTTTTTGGAAATCTATCTGACGGACTAATTAGATTTTTTTTAGTTAACTACCTTATTGTGCCGGCGGAGTCATATTATTTTAATATCTGCCCCATCCTATGTACCATATCGCTTGAGTGCTAGTGAGTAAACAATATTGTATGCAACTGATGGTTTTCATTTTCTATCGATAAAGTCAGAAGTCCGGTATCAATCCATAATACCATGGAACTACCATGGACCCGGTAAAGGGTCAACCCACTGGGACCATGGGTAACGAGTCATATAATAGACATTACATGCAAACAGCAGCCTAAGGTCCGTTATTGCGTCCAGCCCTTGTGCTGCTCTTTCTACGAGAATACACGTAATAATATGTCTGTCTAGATGAATGTTCAATAGGAGTACCAGTACATGGATGGGTTTTAGTCAGTAGAAGTCTGACACTCCCTTCCGCTCTGCCCAAGAGCGGGAGGGGTTATTTGATGATTTCCCACACCCCAAAAACAAAAAAAAAGGATGTTCCTAGTGGGGTACATAGTCAGAATGACTGATTGCAAGATTCAAAACAATAAAAAAAAGTTACATCCATGTGTTATACATCCAAATTGTAAGAATTTAGGAGTCCAAAGAGCTATGCTGGGTCAGTCACAATACACAAACGATCACAATGTCCAAGGAAAGTCGTTGTAATGCATCAGCCCATAGATAAAACAGACATTGGGCCATGAAATCTACGTATTTAATTTTATTTATTTAGAATTCTCAAAAAAATACGGCATGAACCTAAAACAGTGTAATGGAGTATATAATTTCTTCGATTTAAATGAGTAATACAAAACCAAATATCTCCGTTCCGATTAGATTTAGATAAATGTACCCATAATAACTTAGGATCGCTTTATTCTGCTCTTTCAAAATATTCAAGTTTCATTACTGGCCGCGCAACTTCAAAACGACGCCAACTTTACTCAAACCCCTTTTCGATTAACTTATCTCCCAAGTACTACATAACACATTACATTACTCCTGTTAACTCCTGTATTTGGTGATAGCCCGAAAGAAATGATTAATCTCCTATTAACTTAAGATACCTAGTACTACATAACACATTACATTACTCCTGTTAACTCCATTATTTGGTGACGGCCCGAAAGAAATGATTAATCTCCTATTAACCTAGGATACCCTAGTACTTCATAACTAATCATAACACATCGCATTACCCCTGTTAACTCCTGCTTTTCAATTAAACTTTTGTGTGCAAACTTCATATTATTTTATTTTTTTATGATTCAATTTAAGTCAGGCTACTTTTTCAAAAATAGTAATTTTTGAAAAAAAGAAATATTTTATCATTTAATAATATGTATTAGTTTTATTTGTATAACTTAATTTTTTTTGGTTGACCGTACCTACTTTTTAAAGGCATAAGTTTGTTTATTTTATTTGTGGTCCCGAAATACCACTAAAACATAATTATTATTATAGGGGGAATCCTGGACCGCGGTCCCGGTCCCGAAAGCCGGTGTGGTAGAATTACCTTGAATTTAATTAGTACACCCACAGCAATTTATTATTTTTTTTATTTCAGATTAGAAGTGTTCGATCAAGTGGATGTTTAGTCAAGTGGAAATTAAAGTGATTTTGATTTTGACTTTTTAAAATTGTTTTAGTAACTACATAATATTGAAAAAAAATGTAAATTGTTCCATGTTTTATTTTTCGTGCATAGAATCTTTCACCCCTACAGTTTTCCAAAACACTTCAAGCGCGAGAGAAAGGAGGTAAGGGTAATTACTTTATAAGCCCAATTATGTATGTGTAATCCTTACGGCCTAGAAAGAGGTGGCGAGATGATCAGGCCCCCTAGACAAAATCCCTTTTCTGTAAGCGTTAACGCCAACGGAAAGATCAAATTGTATTGAGTTGACATTAGCTTTACAGATGACATCACGTGACATCTCTAAAGCTAATGTCAGGTTCGGGGACCTATTATCACTTCACTACATAGTATAAAACAAAGTCGATTTCTCTGTCCCTATATCCTTATGTATACCTATGCTTAAATCTTTAAAACTACGCAACGGATTTTGAAGCGGTTTTTTTTAATAGATAGAGTGATTCAGGAGGAAGGTTTTAGTATATTATTTGACCGACATCCACGCGGGTGAAGCCGCGGGCATCAGCTAGTAAAACTATATGGGGGAGACCTTTGGCCAGCAAACAGGCAACTAAGAATAAAAAAGCCGACTTCCGAAACAGCATTAAAAAGTTTTAAATGACTTACTTTCGGAAGTTGGTGACATTTTGTTCTATTTACCGACTTCTGAAAGTAAAGTGACTTTTTTTATATTAGGTATGTTATGATTTGTAAATATTGTCTTACTATGTTGTTGGAGATCCTAATTAAACAAAACAGATGACAGGTCAGGTCAGAGATAAGGAAACTTGTTACAAAGTCAGGCAGTGATTGCTGTGAAGATTAAAAGAATCAAAATAATAATATACGTAGGTAGGTACTTAATTAAAATAATTATTTTAATAAACATACTTAACTTATTCGTCAGACGCGCACGGTATGAGAGTTTGTACCAACCGCATTTTAATCAGACATTAAAGTACCATGATAACATCTGATGAGAAGTTTTACATTGTTGCAAAGTCAAAGACAATTGTATTTTAACAATTGAAAGACGTCAGCCCATTATTACTATGTCATTTGTTTGTTTTTTAAAATAACTTGAAAAAAAATGTGGAGAACTGTAATAATATTTAATTAACGAAAAACGCGCGAAAAAAAAAAGCATACCAACAGGAATAAAGGAACAAAAAACAGTAAACAGCTTGCACGTCGTGACTGATCGATCACCCAGCATGGGGTCTATGGAGGCCCGCAGCATAGCGCTGGTTTTCAGTGGTCACCCATGAAAAAAACATTTTATTTTATTTATTAAAAATACCTTACAACTATCATTACAGGTGTTCACCTAATGCGATAGCGCGGTTTTAAAACTAACTTATTTCAAATATAAAAAACAATGAAAAACAAGTAGGTACATATTTGTACCTACTTGTTTTTCATTGTTTTTTATATTTGAAATAAGTTAGTTTTTATAGTAACATCAATAATCCTAGCTTCTATAGGTACCCTAACTATAAAAACACAATCTTTAAAAGATTTATAACATAAAAACATTTAACCTGCTCTAATCTACTGAATAGCATAACATAAACAACAGTATTTTTGCGAATTCACTCAAATGGCATGGTAATACATCGATCTTGCCATGAATGACCCGAATTGCGCGGGTCAATGGTGTCTTCGCGAGATGGTTGGTCCTGGCAACCGGCACGGCCAGCAGCGGCGGGCGGCGCCGCCTCCACACATAGCGGTCTGGTACACATAAACTCAGGCGCTGCAGCACTCTCGGGTTATGCTCATTACCACGAAGTAGCATAACCAAATATGCCACTAGCGTGAACTCACGCCTTACCCTCAGTTGGTTGTACCCGACCATACCAAGCACAAACAGAGTGGGGTACATCAAGGGGTAAAACGGATATACCCCATATGGCTTTTTGTACAAGTGGCGTGTGAACTTGTTCAGTCCTCGTTCTAGCATTACCACGTACTTGGCCTCATGTGGAGCTCATATGACCGCACTATGTTCCAGATGACTCCTGACCAGTGCGTCATACAGGACCCTGACTGAAGCGATGTTAGTGAAGTGCCTTGTCTGCCTCAAAACAAATCCCAAGTTTCTAAACGCCCTTTTACAGATCTTCGTAATATGGTCGCGAAAGAACAGTTCAGGAGTGACCGTAACCCCTAAATCCCACACCTACATTGACGACACTTTACTGACATTGAAAGTTTTTTTTTAAAATAACTTTATTTCATTACAATAATATAAACATTTCTAAATTAATATAACCTAAAGTAAGTAACTTAGCAGTAAAAAATAAAAAATGTCAAAGCCAAAACACTCCTCGTCAACGATGTCAACTGGAGTTCCAAGAGACTGGCTGCGTTGTCACGCGTGGCATCGCTAAGCCTCTGGCCAAGGTACAAGCCAGCCCTTGAGATAAGCTTTTTTAATACATTTCAGCACTTGTTTTACAATTTCATATATTTATGTCGCGTGTATTTGATGAGAAAGAACGCAAACTCAAAACGCATTGTCATGTAGTGACTATAACCCTCTGATGGTTAGAAGATATTTTAGTTTTAATAAAAATTACCTACTAGGTATTGTACTTATACAAACAAAAAAACTTTTTGAAAAAAAAACCGACTTCCAAAAAATAAAAAAATAGTTTAAAATAAATTTTGGAAGTCGGCGACTTTGTTTGGTTCGTTGGATTTCTTGCCAGTGACTTCCGAAAGTATTCGTAAATGACGGAGTAATGAGTTAAGAAACATAAAAAATACAACTGAATTGCGACCTTCCTACTTTTTTCGTAGACTGTTAAAAAATAATCTAAAAACTGAACAAAACCACCAAGTAAATAATTAACCAAACCTTTCCTACTAACTTAGCTAAACATATTCAGCCATAATCAATCAGTCGACCTCCAATTGTCTAAAAGTGCCAGAGAGAGAGTCTTCAGAGTTTTCATCTCGCGGCCTTAAGCTCTCGTTGGACATCATTTTGGAGCATTCCAATAAGTATTCTTCTATTTTCGGGTTTCTGTATACACTTTCTGTAATATCTGAAACAAGTAAATAAAACAGTTGAGTAAAGGAGATCACCCAGGCTCCATACATTTTTGGTCTATATTTTTAAAATTGGGTTGCCGGCCCAACAAAAATTAGCTTATTATTATTTAGATAGGGCCAATAAAAACAAATAAAATAAACCCAATAATTAAATAGAGGTCATGGATATAAACATTATTTATTATTTCCTTGCGGACAAACTCTGTATTTCGTATGCAAATAAAACTGTTTAAATTACATTTTATGTACCGATTTAGTTTATACCTAGTTAGATTAGACAAGGTCTACAAGTATTAAAATGGAAGTATGAACTATAATATTACATTAATTTTACTTTAGATAAAATAATGTATAGTTCTACACTTGGGAGCAAATAAATCGAGCCACTACCTTTTTTCACGTAAAATGGTAAATATTTTTGGTAATATGGAACGTATCAATTCGAACTATATATCGCCTAAAAGTTTAGTTAATAACCTTTACAATGAGGGTAAATTATTGAATAATAACCTTATTGAATGATAAATTATTGGCTCTGCAAGAAAAATGGTAATTTTGATAGAAAATTTAGTAGGGCTAAAACAGTCCATAAAAACAATAAAAAACAAAATTATTGCAAAAAAAATATTCTTAATAACTGGTATTACCCCCCCGTGCCCTGATACATTCTTGTAGCCTATTAGTCATCGATCTGATCAGCGTTACGATGACATATTGTGGTATGTTCTCCCACTCTTCAAGCACAGCGACTTTAAGCTCGGGAATGGATGAAACAGCGGGAACCCTGGCTCGGACTCTCCGTTTTAGCTCGTCCCATAGGTGTTCGATCGGGTTCAAATCGGGACTTCGTGCTGGCCATACCATTTGTTGAATCCCGATCGCAGACAAGTATTCCGTAACGATCTGCGCGGTATGAGGTCTCGCATTGTCATGCATAAACAAGAAATTTTCTCCGACAAAACCAGCATACGGCATTACGTGGTTTTCAAGAATGTCAGTTATGTATCGGTCAGCTGTTAATCCACGTCTACCACTGCCATCGTTGGCGGGGTCGACGAAGACAAGTTCCGTTTTTCCGTCTAGAGAAATTCCTCCCCACACCATACAAGAACCACCACCAAAACTCACAGTTTCTCGAATGCAACATTGGGCAAATCTTTCACCAGGACGTCTATACACTCGGTTTCTCCCGTCATTGCTAAAAAGACAGATTCTTGACTCGTCAGAAAACAAAACTGACCTCGCGTCTTCTAACGTCCAATTAATGTGTTCTCGAGCAAACTCCAAGCGAGATCGGCGATGAGCTACAGTCAATTTTGGGCCAGTTGCTGGTTTGTGTGATGTTAAATTTCGTTCTTTTAGTCTTCGTCTCACTGTCCACCTACTGATTGAGACTCCTCGAACGTCACGTAACGCTTGCTGTAGCTGAACAGCATTAAGTCCACGGTCGCGCAACGAATTGGTTGCAATAAAGCGGTCGTCACGTTCTGTTGTTGCCCGTGGTCGGCCAGTTCCAGGTCGCCGAACAAAAGCACCAGTCTCCAGATACCTGCGGTATACCCGCTGTACCTTTGAACGACTCAAATGAAGTCTGCGTGCCACTTCACGTTGTCCGTGTCCAACCTCAAGTAAAGCTACAACTTGGGCAGCTTCCGTCGGTGTAGTATCCATTTTATCAGGTTATTTTGATTACACAGACACAGATAAAGACAACAATAACAAGTAATATGGGTATGATTAACAAAAACCTCAAATTTAATCTTTTCTTAACAGAGTACAATAAAAATGTCATAAGCAAATTAAATGCGATAATTTTATTCTACCCTTTAAACTTTAATTTAAATTAAAAAAAAATGAAATTTTGACAACTAACTACCCTCTTTGTAAAGGTTATTAAATACCCTTTTAGGCGATATATGTTTCGAATCGATGCGTTCCATAATACCAAAAATAATTACCATAATGCG
Source organism: Diarsia brunnea (assembly GCA_949774965.1). Lineage (NCBI taxonomy): Eukaryota > Metazoa > Arthropoda > Insecta > Lepidoptera > Noctuidae > Diarsia > Diarsia brunnea. Next base: position 8,339,777 of record OX459019.1, on the reverse strand, counting down.
TGAAAAAGGAAGTGGCTCGATTTATTTGCTCCCAAGTGTATTTTGGAAAAGAAGTTCGACAGGTTCCTGTTTATATTAACATTTTAAGGTGGCTATAAAATTCTTTATTGCAAGTGTGTCGGGTTTGTCTGAGGCTAGGTAGCTCGAGATACGCGGTGTGGGAGGACATTCGAACGTCTACGGCCGATTGACTGATCTATGCTATGTGCTAGGTACACACTTAATTGGGCTGGTTTGTGCATTCGATTCGAATATTCGAGAAGAGCTCGTGGCTAACAACAACCACTCGGGTTCTCCCTAGGGTGGTGCGTGGATTGGTGATCACTCATAAACTCTTCATAATATTCCGAGTTCCTGTTGTGGAGGTCAGTAGACATCTTCTGAAGTTCTTACCTGCCATTTCACTCGATGACAAATAATCGCCACCATAATCTTTCGGAAGACATTCTCTAGGCACATAGTTGTACAAATCTTCCACTGTCTTATGGATGACGATTCTATCCATGATGACTGAGGTCACAAACTGCTTGAAGTAGTTCACAAGATGCTGAATGATGTTGACGGGAGCTGCTATGTTAATCACGTGGATGCCGTATATCCTACAGTTAAAGCATTTCTGGAACATAATTTAACATACATAGGTAATAATTGGACAAGTGCTACAACCACAGTGTGTTGAGTCACGTAAACGGAATATGCATGTATCTATAAAATTTCACAGTATCGCGGGATGACATCCGCATCCGCATCCTGTGATCTTGGCACTTGTAACAGCGTCGAAATATCAGGAGTTCATAATTAAATTATATTTTGGATAATCGTGGAACGTTTCGCGTAAGTGACAGTTCAGTTTAATGTTATAAACAGTGATAGCGTCACAGGTCATGAGGTCATAGTCAGAACAGATAAAAGAGGTCACCAACAAAACAGGGTATTCACAGTTCATGCCACACTGATGTGCGCCGTCCATGTCTTAATCGAATCTTGGTCTTTACAAATCGAACAGACACAGACTTACGTAATGACCCTGCAACGGTCCTCCAGTTTTAGGATCTATTTTAATTTTATAAAGTATAGTCGATAAATTTATTAATTGACGGGGAAAAGCTCAATAAGGTAATATCACTTTTAGATCTAGGGATTGCACCCAAAACCCCACGGTGCGCTTGTGGCCAATAGGGGTCTATTGGTCACAAGCGCGCCGAGGCATGGCAGTCACAGGTTTCCATAATAAATAAATAATAATAATACTGCTTCGGTAAAAATATAACATCGTGAGTAAAACAACAATGCAGAGAGATATTTCTTGCCAGATGTAAGAAGAAAACAAGATGATAAACAAAAATATAGTTTACCGTGAAAAACCGCGCCGCTTTCGTGAGAGCTAGTGGATTTTGAGTCAATATTTGTGCCCAGCCTACATTCTTCATGTCTACAATCCATATGTCACCCGCCATGTAGTCGTAAATCATCCGCAAGTCTAGAAGCTGAAATAAGTAGATAGTTTATTTTTATTATCATTAGAAATAATCAAATAACCAATCAACTCAGCCTATCGCAGTTCATGAGTCCACAGTTAGACATAGGTAGGCCTTGCACACTCGGACTAATAGGTAAGTAATGTTGTATGTTGTTGTTCATTAGACTTTGAATAATTGAACCAATCTCACCAAAAAAACTCTTCTAAAAAATTCTTCAAGGTCAAACTTGCTCAATTCTCCTCCAAATCTCACAATGAAAACTCTTCTTTTGTCTTGTAGAGTAGGTATCGTAAGAATATTGCTAGAATATAAAACATGTTGATTACAGTAGCTGTCTCCATAATATAATTTACGATTACTTACCCCGTTTTTTTTTTTGCATCAGAATGGCTGGTTGCCTGTGGCTTTGGTCTATGAGAGTTGATTAGAAAATTGCTACATAATTGCTTATATTTGCTACATTTCATAAATAATTGCTACATACTAAATATATTTAGAAATAACATTTTTTTTTTGTTCAGCCATCCTGACGTTTGGTTGGCTGGTCGCTTCCTAGTTTAAAGCCAAGCATGCAGAGTTTCCCGAAATGTATTGCGTCAATAATTGCTACTTAATTGCTTCATTTATCTAATTTAGTTGTATCTTCAAACATATGTTAAATAAAGGATGTTGCAATTATTTTAATTATCCCAAGGAAAAGTGCCTAATAAAACAATAAAGGCAAATACATACTTAGTTATGTTGAATCGGTTTAATCGTTTAGGCTCTGGCAACAGCGTAAGTAATGCGATTCTTGCGTTAAAAAAAAATATGTACCTACCCTCAATAATCCAATAATTATCATTATAACAATTATTCTTAGTCATTGCTAGTGCAGATATCGTATTGGAATCACAGTCTAGGCTTATTTAATTTTATTCGACAATTTAAATAGATCTATGTTATTATAAGGAACAAGTACCTACCTACCTATAGAACCTATTTTTAATTCGTGTTTTGGGTAACTATTATATTATAATCTGTGGTTTTGGTGTTTGTGACGATGAAGAGGGGAAGAAAGTTCGTTGTGCCACTCGAAGAGCAAAAAAAGGTTTTCTTGCAAATTTGCAATACAAAAAGTATTTTTCAAGTAAGTCAGATTTACCAGCATCTACTGATCCACTGTTTAGTGAAATTAGTACTGCCTAAATGATTAAACCGATTCAACATAACTAAGTATTTGCCTTTATTGTTTTATCAGGCACTTTTCCTTGGGATAATTAAAATAATTGCAACATCCTTTATTTAACATATGTTTGAAGATACAACTAAATTAGATAAATGAAGCAAATATGTAGCAATTATTGACGCAATACTTTTCGGGAAACTCTGCATGCTTGGCTTTAAACTAGGAGGCGACCAGCCAACCAAACGTCAGGATGGCTGTACAAAAAAATATGTTATTTCTAAATATATATAGTACTAGCTGACCCACACAACTTCGTCTGCGTCACATAATATAGCTTATAACCTTTTTCGATAAATCGACTATCTAACATATTAAATTGAGTTAAATCGTACTCGTAACAAACAAAAAATCTTACCTTTCCTCTTTATAATACCTATTAGTTTAGATTGGCTTCGATATTATATTATTAAAGTAACAATTACTATAGGTATCTCTTACTGTATACAGTAACACCTTGTACTTGTAAACATTTTGTAGTAAATATTTTGAATTTGAATTTATCCGGAGCCCCCAGAGGCCAGAATCCCCACGTACCTACCTACCGCACCGAACCGAATGACTGCAACGCGCTTAATTATTTTGTCGCCCGTATATTTTTACATTGCGATATCTTCTAAGATATTTGTTTAAACTGTATAAAGTAAAGGGCACAAATATTCTATAATAAATTTCCGTGCTAACAAACACATTTATTTAGATATAGATTAATACCATATGGGTTAAATAAGCTTCGCAAAAGATCATTCTTTTAAACCTTGTTAGGTTTAAAATAATATAAAAAAAATAATATACAAAATAATATAATTTTAATATAAAAAAATGGTTACAGTGAGTCAATCTTAAAAGATAAACATATGCTGTCGCGGACTTTTTTTTAGAACTTTTAAAGAGGAACAATTCCGTCATACATGATATTTACGTAACTTAAACCGTTTTCGCAGCGCACGCAACGGAAGCTCTCAAAAAGGAATATCTTTTCCCGTTTTTGCAACATTTTTTATTTATGCTCCGCTCCTATTGATCGTAGCGTGATGTTATGTACCCTAAAGCCTTCATCGATAAATGGACTATCCAGCACTAAAAGATTTTTTCAATTCCAACCAGTAGTCCCAGAGTTTACCGCGTTCAAACAAACAATCAAACAAACAAACAAACAAACAAACAAACTCTTCAGCTTTATAATATTAGTATAGATGTAGCAATTATTTATTAAATGTAGCAAATATAAGCAATTATGTAGCAATTTTCTAATCAACTCTCATAGACCAAAGCCACAGGCAACCAGCCATTCTGATGCACACCCTCTACGTATCGTCGTAGCTTATTTAATATCACGCCTGGAATCCCCGGAGGGTTTGGTTTAAGTCCCACGTAGGGGGCGACCCTATGGCCATAAACCGGGTGATCCAGACTACGTGCCTGCTACTGAGAAATTCGTGGCAACTGTAATTTTAATCCCACTAAAAACTTGTGTACAAAGTTGTGAGATCAATGTAATACCAAGTCGGAATCTTTTAGATTGACTTGGCCATCATGTCGCATGAAAACACAATGTATCTCACAACTCACAAGTAATACATACCTAAATAAATATTAAAATTAGATTGTTTTGTGTTTAATCAGGCGTCTAGTTTTATGCACAACGAAGTTTTCGAAAACGGGTTGAAAATGGCCAAAACTGTTTCGAGAGTGTTTACAAAGTGGTTTTTTGCGTCCAAAGGCTTAATTATCACCATTTATTTACAATTAAGTTCACACTTGTCACTTAATTTCATACAAATTCTGTTCCACTTTTTTACTTATTCGGTGAGTACCTAATGGCTATTCGGACATCGTGAAATAGACCTTGTATTTAAAATTGTTACGTCGTCAGAACGCCACAGATAGTTACAGGGCCATTTTAACAAGTCGGTGGTCCTGGGCACTTGGAAATAATGAGGCCCTTAGAGAATGTAAGAGCAAAATCCAAAAAAAAACGAAAATAACGAACATTTATGATCCTGCGATCCTGCCTGGGATAAGTTAAGTTTCTTTTGCCGGAATGCTAGCCTCTTACTATGACAGTTACAGGAACTTGGAACCCCCTTGAATCGTGGGGCCCTGGTCAACCGCCCAGTGTGCCCAGTGGCAAAGATGGCCCTGGATACTTACTAAAGGTCATGTATTTTATCACCACTATATATTTTATTTCTGTTATTTATCAATTCGGGCATCAAGAACCGGTACTTATAGAAGTTATCTATCTTCTCCTTAGCTCTTTCTATGGATCCTTTTGCTACAATTATCATTATCTCCATAGCTTGTCTACCTGGAGTGCGATTCACTAAGGCAAAACATCTTTACAACCAAGAAATCATCGTTGAAACATCTGATGAAAACATTTCCGTATTCTTTAGTTAAAACTGCGCGATCGTAGCGCCTCAACGATGTCGATGGCGCGACGTAGAACTAAAATATGGTTCCGAATGTATGAAAAACGGTATTCAGGGACACAAATCATCCTCGCCTTCGACGACAACGGCCCCTTCGCCTTCGATTTTAACTGTCAAACCGTTAGGCTTGTAAATTGTGGATGTTTCCTTGGTTGTAGACAATTAAAATGTAAGTAAAAAAAGTATTTTTTTAAATTTAAATGCTTAGTATTGTTTTGTTTATCGTACTTTAATTTCTGAAACCTATAGGTATGCCTATTTTTAATGTTTTAGATGGCAGTTCGTCTTTCCTGTATGATTTTTTTGTTGGAAGAAGCTAAGCGTCAAGATAAATAATTTAGAAAAAAGACGTCAGGCACATGTGTTTCGTAATATGGATCTTCTTACTATTGATATAAACTATATTAAGATATTCAGGTTGACTGAAGAGCTAATTAAACAATTGGAAGAAGCATTGATATAAAAACTAAAGATACGGTCGTCCGAACATTTGCTCGACGCGTTCGCCATAGAGAGAATTGGTGTAGTCGGCTCGTTAACGTAACCTTGTATAAGCGGCGTGGCATTTTCGAGGCTTATAGAACATAAATAAAGCTTTTAATAAAATTTACGACCGCACCCGAAGAGAGCCGATCGTGGACTAGTTCACTTCGGCTTAGGAAAGACCTTATTGGGACCACGTTTGTGGCGTCATTTTAACATGCCGTCCGCCCAGTCCTTACGCAGTAATATATAAGTCAATGGGAAGAAGATATTTCCCCATTCTTAGCAAAGGCGAAACGTCGAGGAGGAATTAGCAACCGAACCAAGGTATTACTATTAGATCAATAATATAAATCACCATAGGCACAAAAATGTCTGAAACTTACTCTTATTCTAGGTTTTATGCACTCTCGCATTTTTAGCTAGTGGGAGTTACCAAAAAATATTATGTGAGAATGAAAGAACCTATATCTCGCAAGCATCTGCCTCGAGGGCTATAAGAACCGTAGGTAGTAGATGCCATCAACCACCCAGTTATTATTAATACCTAAGTACCTACATACGATTTCCTCAAAATACAAACAAACTGTAGAAAAGAGTATCATTCTCGAAATGCTGTTATTGTAAGTTTTTTTTATTATTTCATTAAACTTATTGTAGGGATAGGAAGGAACGTATCTGTTTCAAACCATATTTTAATCTTTTATTTTTGTCTTTTAAGATAAATGATCCAGACTTAAATATGCATGTGGATGTAACTTTTGGAGGTGCAACACATGACAGCTTTATATTTAATAATTCAGTCATAAAAATGCATTTGGAGCAGCAAAATAATACAGGAGAAACAGTGTATTGCTTGGTATGTATTTTAAAATGTTTCTTTACTTTTACGGTTTACCATCAGAAATTGAACCTGTTTACACGGGTATTTAAATATTAATAATAAAATAAATTTGATTATTTTAAAATTAAATTAAATTCCTATTTAATTTATTTCAGGGTACTCCGGCTTAACTCATGATGGTTCCATGTAACAACCCTGAGCCTGGATCAAGGGAAGAATACTATAATGATCTGCATGCAACTGCAAGAAATACTGCAGAACAAACCATTGGCATCCTTAAAGGCCATTTTAGGTGCCTTTTGGTTCATCGTGTTCTTCACTATGATGGTGGGAAAAAATATTAAAGCTTGTTGTGTGTAACATAACATTTGCAATCAAGCCGGAGTTTCTCCAGTAGAATTACTAGCTCATTTACAGAGACAAGAAGGGAGGGTGATTCAGTCACTACAAGGAAGTCAGAACTCTATCAGTGATTTGGATAGTGGACGTCTTGCTAGAGGTTGTCTAATGAATAGACTGAGGCGTGGACAAAATAGTTAATAATAGAAGTAAATACTAACATAGACTTAAGATATTACTAATTCAGGTTATAAGACAGTTTGTTAAATAAAAATTATAGCTTATGTTAAATAGTAATGTATATTGTTCATCATAAAACATAGATAAGTGGATGTTTTTTTAAATGTTGTTTTTTATAATGTTTTACTTGAAGATAAAATTAATATAGTCTAACAAAATAGTATGTACCTAGTAAAAGTCATTTTAATATAATTAATTAATAAATAAAACAATCTTTTAGCATACATTTTATTTATAGTTATTTATTAAATCTCGAATTGCACTACTTATTCTATATAGAGCCTGAGCCATAGCCTGACAGACCTCTACTTGTCGACTAATTGCTTGGGCAATCAAAAGTTCTGCTTGTGGTCGACGTTCTTCGATGGCTATGAAACGCTCTGTGATGCTAACCATTTCAGAGCGGCGTTGTGACGAAGGTAACCTTCTCAATAGTCGCCGGCGAACTCCAGATCTGAACTGCAGATTGACGCGGCGATACTGGTGAATGCGTCGGCGACCCCGTAATGTCTCTCTATGCACACGCTGAGTAGGAGCTGCAATTAACATTTTGCACTTATTAAAGTTATTCTTATCTTATTATATTAGCCCATGGTGTCCTACTGCAGGGCAAAGGCCTCCCTTCCATCTTTCCTAGGCCCATAGCCAACCAAAAGTTATTCTTATCTTATTATATTAGCCCATGGTGTCCCACTGCAGGGCAAAGGCCTCCCTTCCTTCTTTCCTAGGCCCATAGCCAACCATGGTTTGCTTTCCAAAAAGCTTACTAGCTTTTCCAGCTGATTAAACGAAGAAGCTGCGTTGCGCGACACTAAAAGATAAATATTTTCATATTTTGGTTACATAGATAGTAGTTACAGAAACTGTGCTGTATATTTCTGCCGTCCTTACGAAAAGTGCAATAACTCATGTGCATCTGGATTGAGGGCCCATTTTTTTAAACCTTGCCAAACGAAATAAGACTCATAGGGAAATTACTTAAAAATAGTTAAAACTTAAAGCATAGGGCCACGAATTTCTTAAACGTGAATTAAAAATGTTATGATTAAATAACTTGGGCCCTCAATCCAGACGCGTGCATAAAGTGGCATAGCCTAAATCTCAGTAAGTCCTATCTTTGGGTTCATAATTTTTATTCAGGAATTTAGTTAAGAATTTCTTAAAGATTTTAAGAAATTCCCAAATCTGTAGAATGTGACATTACAGATTTATGGCGGTATTTCTAGGGCCCTCAGTTCAAATGTGTCTGTACTGAGGAATCTGCAAAACATGGATTTATCTGAAGAAATACATAAATGCGACTTTAACATGTTTTACTTAGATACTTAGGTGAATTAGTTAAAAAGAAATAATGACAGAAAAGTTAATTGTTACGTAGTAAATGAAAGTCAAATTTTACTAAAACGTCTGAACTGAGAGCCCAACATTTTCGGCTTTATTGACTAGGCTCAACCTCATAGATTAACGCAAATTAGAATAAGATTTTTAACTATTTTTTAATTAAATTTTAACATATCGTCCGTTCTTCTAAATATCATACTTTAAGAGAAAATTGATTTTCTTCTTTTATGTAAGAGAAAAATTTGTAGGGTGACCATAATGATCATAGTCAGTACCGGTACATTTTCAAGATTGATCTAGAAAAGATCTGACAGTTTAAAATAAAACAATTAAATTTACCTAAGCATTATTTAATGATTTTTGTGATTTCGGAAATTGTATCTTAGTTATTAAAAAACTTTTTTGCAAAAAAAAAACCGACTTCAAAAACATAAAAAAAATGAGAAACACAAAATCGAAAAATACAAATAAGTAAAAAATTAACTTCTTTAGGAAAAATCATATTTTGTTTGTTTGATTAAATTTTTTTGCCACCGACTTCAGACGCTGATTTTTCTTCTGAAGTTTATTTTTTACTTTTTTGTTTTTCACTTTTTGTGTTATTCAATTTTGTGTTTTTTACTTTTTTATGTTTTTGAAGTCGGTTTTTTTGTCCTTTTTTAGTTGTAATATCCTATACAAACATTTACTATTCATTTAACATTCAAACTAGAAACCTAACCCTTAACCTTCAAGATTTCCTTATTATTGCTTTCAACTCCTAATCGTTGAGGAGAGTACCTTCCATAATTAGCTCACCTAGATAACCTAAAAGAATACAACCATTTATACGTTCCCATTTTATTTTGTTAAAGAATTATCCTCCAACTCCTAACCGTTGAGGAGTTATACCTTCATCAACATGAAGTAATGACTGCTATGTGCGAATACCTGAAAAACTTTAGAAAAAGCACTAAACACGTAATAAGTGCCTATACAATGTGAGGGTTGCCCTCGATTTCTCTGGGGTGCAATCATCAGATCCTGATTTTCTTATCATGGTCAAATTCTTTTTTTGTTGAAAAGGAGATATCCCAAGGGTGGTCCTTGGGATATCTCCTTTTCAACCAAAAAAGAATTTTCTATATCGGTTCAGGGGTGTTCGAGTAATCGGTGAATATACATTTAAAAGATTTTTTTTTTCTTCTTTCATTTTATGCAAACACTGATAAAGCTGAATAAATGTTATTTTTTTATTTGCTTTAGGCAACTAGGCCCATAATAGTACCTTAAGGACAATAAGGACTAACATCACATTATAAAAAATAGTAATACAAATAAAGAAAACAACATTGTACACTGTAGGTACATATATAATACGTTTAGCTGCAAATATTACGACTTTTCGACTGCGCTTTACAAAATGTACTGGTACTAACTATGATCATTATGGTCACCCTGCAAATTTTTGTCTTATAAAAAGTAGAAAATCAATTATCTCTTAAAGTATGATATTTAGAAGAACGGACGATTTGTTAAAATTTAATTAAAAAATAGTTAAAAATCTTATTCTAATTTGCGTTAATCTATGAGGTTGAGCCTAGTCAATAAAGCCGAAAATGTTGGGCTCTCAGTTCAGACGTTTTAGTAAAATTTGACTTTCATTTACTACGTAACAATTAACTTTTCTGTCATTATTTCTTTTTAACTAATTCACCTAAGTATCTAAGTAAAACATGTTAAAGTCGCATTTATGTATTTCTTCAGATAAATCCATGTTTTGCAGATTCCTCAGTACAGACACATTTGAACTGAGGGCCCTAGAAATACCGCCATAAATCTGTAATGTCACATTCTACAGATTTGGGAATTTCTTAAAATCTTTAAGAAATTCTTAACTAAATTCCTGAATAAAAATTATGAACCCAAAGATAGGACTTACTGAGATTTAGGCTATGCCACTTTATGCACGCGTCTGGATTGAGGGCCCAAGTTATTTAATCATAACATTTTTAATTCACGTTTAAGAAATTCGTGGCCCTATGCTTTAAGTTTTAACTATTTTTAAGTAATTTCCCTATGAGTCTTATTTCGTTTGGCAAGGTTTAAAAAAATGGGCCCTCAATCCAGATGCACATCAATAACTCGAGTTTTGCACCAAATTGAGATAAGTACATATTCGGAATTAGCAGAACGAGATCTATATTTTCTTTTTAGACACTTTTTACGTATCTATGACGTAGCCGGTTTTAATACTAAGCCTAACTGCAATATCTAGGTCGATGCTTTATGATTTACATATCAAGACCGAAATAACTATAGATAGGAATAACTTACTTACGCTATTTAGTAATTTCACTAACTATATCTGCAATAAGTATAGTTACTATATTTATAATTAGCATAGTTCGTCATTTGTAATATTGATTGACTAGTTATAAGTGCAATATGTTTGAGTTATTGCAGATATGATACGGATCCTTATTTTTGGTATTAAATAATGTGCTAATTATTTCTGCAATAAGTAGAGTTATTGCATTTATAACTACCATATTTAGTTTTTTGTGATTCTCATTTACTAGTTATAAGTACAATAAGCTTGAGTTATTGCAGTTATCTTAAGGGACCTTACTAATAATTATGGGATGAATACTAAAATTGATTTAGTAAGTAGATTTATATTGCATTTATTTGTAGGAAGATTAAACGAATACAGTATACCTACGCGAAATAAATTGCAATAAATTCACTATTTATTGCGTTTATAACTAGCACCAGGAGGTGAGGGGGGAGTAAAATATTTCGTACAAACGTCAGTCGCGGCGCTCGCTTACTTCGAGTCGGACGAACACACGCACGTGCGACCAGTTTGGGCGGTAAGTACCTAACGTATTTATTATTACAATATGTTTACATATCACGGATATTAATACGCTATGATGTTATTAGCCAGTGTTACTTTATTTAGATATTAATTTAATGTATCTAAAAGTTGATATAACTTTGAAGAGCGATGCCACACGGCCGTTGACCACGCTCCATCGTTTTATACACCATTTGATTGGCAATGCAAAATGCGCGCCGCGCGCCGGGCGCGGCTGATGTAATCCCAGAGGAGTTAGACCATGTTCCGCAGTCTCTCAACTATCTACCAGACCAGACCAAAGTCAGTCGTAAAATAAACAATATCCAAGAAACAACACAATTATAAAGTAGTTTCGCGCACAGTACGGGGACAAACCAGAAGAAAGTATCTCAATTTGAACCGAAAATAAGATAGTTACGTAAGATTCAGCCAATCCCATTAAATATACTTCACGCTGCGGAGCAAGATCATAATTATTTCACTTCCTACCACTACCATTGGTCAAATAGTGACAAACAATTCAAATAATAATATACTTTTTTATGGGACAAGTCCGCCACACGATTCCCAACCCAATGTAACTCTTGAAAGCCAGAATCAACAGTGGCGACCACCAGAAAAGCGCCAAGACAATAAAGCTCGAAGAAGTCCGAGAGAAACGATTTAACTGTCTTGGATTCTGCAACGAAATTAATCAGAGAAGTTCTACTCTTCTCTGATTAAATTCGTAAGAAGAGTAGGAAAAACACCAGCTCCTTTCTTACCATATCATTCTTAACACAGTCCATCCATCGTTTCTTTGGTCTTCCTCTACTCTTATAGCCTTCCACATTCATATTCAAAACCTTCCTCACGACATTTCCCTCGGCCATACCGCAACAACCGATTTCCACACAACTTTTCAGTCACCGGTGCCACTTTCAGACTTCCTCTTATGTACTCATTTCTCATTTTATCCATTCGCGTAACACCGCACATCTTGAGCATTCTCATCTCAGCCACCTCCATCCATTCAGATTTTATAATCATCTTTCATCATCATTAAATCATTAATTTCAGCCGAAAGACGTCCACTGCTGGACGTGGCCTACCTTAAGTGTCGCCACAATGACCGATTCCGTGCGTCTCGCATCCAGCGGATCCCCGCAACCTTCACCAGGTCATCGGTCCACCTAATGGAAGGCCTTCCAACGAAACGTCTTCCGGTTCGCGGTCGCCACTCCAGAACTTTTCGGCCCCATCGGCCATCCATTCTGCGAGCAATGTGACCTGCCCATTGCCACTTAATTCTAGCAATTCTTCGGGCTACGTCGGTAACCTTGGTTCTCATGCTGATGCGGATAATCATCACTCGAACTCGAAATAGTAGTAGTAGACCTTTGATGCCTGAAACCAGGAGAGGTTTTTGGTTAAACTTACCTGAAACGTCCCGAGCTTTGAACCTAGACTAAAAATATTTAATTAGTCATAAGTTACACTGAAAAAAACATTGATCTCAAATTGTGTCTTAAAATAAAAAAGTAGATTACATTTTTTTAAGTTTGTTTTTAATAATAACGATTGTGTACTTTAACTACTATTAAGATTAATTTTGAAATGTTTGTTATTTAATTGTAGTAACCGTTGAATTTTAAATGCTGGCTAATAGACCAGAATTAATAAGTAAAATAGCGAAGTGATTGCCATTGTGATTGTTCTTTTTTAGTTAGAAATAAAAAAGATTTAATATGATAAATTATTTTTTATTCATTAAATTATAAATATAACCGATTTCACATTATTTTAAAAACACAACTGAACGCAGATATTATGAGTAGACTTGACTTTACCGAAAACAGTTTCATGCTAAATCGGTAAGAGGTAAAATAATGTTTTGCAAACTTCTGTTTATTCATAGGTATTTGACATAAAAGTGAAACATCTCTGTTTTTGTAATAGTAACAAGTTAAAACTTTGGCGTTTTAAACTTGTCTCTTACTAATAAAAATCGCAATAAATAAGAAACTTAATGCATATTTGGTTAGGAAGCAGTTAAAAAAAAAATGAATTGCTAGTCAAAAATGCACCATGTTGGTTTCCTAACCATTAGTGCAATAAATAGGTTACTTGTTGCGGTTATGACTAGTAAACATTCTTTCTACATAGTAATAATACTTACCATTATTGTATTTATTGGTTTTTATATCGGGAATAAATGCAGGAACAAACATTAAGTACCACATAATATTCTCTACATTGTTTTACATCGTGTAGTGAAAGTTTCAATCCGATACCATGTATAGTGATGGAGATACAATCAAAATAAAAATAAAATCTTTTACCGCGTTTATCTCGAAATCAGGTTTGACCTAGTTATTGCACTTTTCGTAGGGACGGCAGATTTAAATAGAAATGTTAATGTGTACTTACTTTCGATAGATCATGTGGAACCAAACTAAAATACAGAACAAGTAGAACGCCATTGGGTTGGGGTGCAGAGTTTTTTTAAAGTCCACTTAGCCACTCAAAACTACTTGGAACTTTGGAATTTTGATAAAAAACTAATCAAGTTAAGATGAAGTTGTTTGTTTTGAAACACATAACCTACAATTACAAATGTCAAAGATTTGGAATTGTTTTATTGCTATAATCCAAAATAAATATTTTCCAAGTGGAAAATGACATAATTAATTAAATATTTGTTGCATAATAAATATAACGGGTTATAAACATACATTTTGTGCATTTGTATTAATTTAAAATGACGAAATAACTTAAAAATAGGTTAGTCGAGATTTTCTCGATTATAACTCGAGATTAAACAGCAACATTGTAAACATCGTACTCATCATCGTTGTTCGGCAGATCGTCGACGAGCTTAGGTAGCTTAGCGAATACGGTTTTTATCAACCTTGTTTTTAAAAGCGATCTTTACGATGAAACATCAGTGAACTCGTCGTTGTTAACATCTGTGATGAGTCTGTTAGTGAATCGCATTGCTGGTGAAGAGAACGAATCATTAGCAGCATGTTCAGTTTATAACGTTCTCTCTGCGGAGACACAGCGGCTTCCTCTCTAAGATAGAGGAGAGGGGACAGGTCTGGATACAAAGTCACGACCACGCCGTCACTCAAAGTTCAGTTGTCTTGTCTTTGTCTTGGTTCTATTAACTTGTTTTTTAGAGGCCCCCGGACTTTACGTTGAAATTAAATACAGAAATCCGTGAAATTGACTTAATTTCATTGGTAAGTTTACTCGAAATCATATTTCAACATAAATGGTAGGTACAAAATTATCAAGTTAATAAAGAATTTCATTGATAGGTATTAAAACCATTTTCTGTGTTTAATTTAATTTTTTTTTATTCTAAAGTTATATTACTACCTATATAACTTTTCAGCATGATAATTTGATAATGCTTAGTGGTTTAATTACTACACAATATACGTAGCTTACTTACTACCGCACTCAGAGAGCTTTAATGATTACTTAGGCCAACACTTACTGCGGTACTCAGAGATGTTTAGATTACTTAAGCCGTCACTTAGTAAAGATTTGACATACTTTTGTATGAAACGTTTACTAAGTGATGGCCTAAGTAATCATTAAAGCTCTCTGAGTGCGGCAGTTAGTAAAGGTTTTGACAGTTTTGTCATACAAAAGTATGTCAAACCTTTACTTAGTGACGGCTTAAGTAATCATTAAATATCTCTGAGTACCGCAGTAAATGACGGCTTAAGTAATCATTAAATATCCCTGAGTACCGCAGATAGTTAAGAATAATGGTGCTCCTCAGGCAACTTCAGACCTACTTTCCGAGTAAAAGTAATTAAAAAATAATTAAATACTTACTCATATCAATATGAGCCAGGTGAGGTTGTTTTTGGAACCATTCCGTGATTGAATCCAGCCCCTCCTTTACGCTTTTCTCAGTCAGACCAAAGACTTGACGTACTGCCTTCGTTTCGTCTTCTGTTCGTTGGAACAGGTCAATTTGCTTGACCGGAATCATTTTAATACCTTCAATGTTTTCTTGTCAACCCTGAAATGCATGGATCGTAATCAACCAGTAATGTCCCCGGGGACTCCTGCATAACTATTCACCTGTTCTTTCTGTTCTGTGGTACCAATACGGTAGATTGTATGTTGATGGATGGAGAGGTAGAGTAAGACCAAGGAATCAATGGATGGATGGAAAATATATAAATGCCATTTTCATGTAGGTACAAGGATATTGTTGCCAAAACTACGACCAAAGTAGATAGTTTTTCTGATGTTTCGGGAGTGTTTTTATAAAAATAAGCTAAAATCGTGGCTACTTCATAAAAGTTTTGACTCAGTTAATATATAATATGTAAATATTAAAATACACTTTTTTACATTTTTATTAATCTCTTTTATATTTTATTATAGGTACAGTCCGCACATTTTTTAGTTTAGTTTTGTTTTAATTAGAATGTAAGTTTCATTAGAGTATAGGTATGTAATTTAGTGTCAGCTATGTGTGTATAAAAATTTACTAAAATTATGATACTAAAGTATTAACTTTAGTATCTATCAATTATGTAAATATTCGTATGCCGCGTCTAGCGGTGGATATGTCAAGAACCATACCAATTCTGTAACAACTTTATGAATACCGTATCCTACGAATAAATGTCTTTTCGTACCACTTGCTCAAAAAAGTGACATTCTATGCCACAAAAAGCGAACATAACAATAGTCATTTTTAATCTGTTAAAAACAGGGAAAGAAAATTGTACTGAATTTCATTCATCCTCTAGGGGGAGAATGTGATTTAAATTTGGAATACTTACCGAAATTTATACTGAACTACATCTGTGTTTACACCATTGAGTTTGTATATAAAGCATTATACATCTTTTTGAAAATGGAATACACATTTATTATGCAGTTATGATTATTAAATAAAATTACGAAAACCGACGAGGCCGTATGAGCTTGATACCTTTGCTTTTCCGACAAAAAAATATTAGTCTAGGAATTTGCTGCGTTTTTTGTTTTCTTCAAATACATATACGGTAGGTTTATTTGATTTTTTTTTTATTTATAAATAAGTTAATGTTCTAAAAATACGTTACGATGTTAAATCAAAGCGACAGTGACAGTGAATTGTCGGATTCCATCAGTGCAAATGCTGCCGCAATTATAAATAATTTGCTTCCAATAAAATCCAAGGAAAATTATTTAAAAACTTATGAAGAATTTTCAACGTGGAGAAGTGCGAAAGGCCTATCAATTTCAGTATCAGTACTTCTTGTCTATTTTGATTATTTATCCAAGACAAAGAATCCGAAAGAACAGAGAAATACTCAAATCAACTCATCAACAATAAATGTACCAAACAAACATGTAACTCTCTCTATCAATAATTGGACCAATGTTTCGAATGCTAACTTTTACTTTTAATTGTCATTATTTTTAATAAATGCTTATCTCATATTATTATTTTGTTAATTTTTTCGCAAATGGTACGAAAAGTAGAGTATTTTCCTCGGTGATAAAGCTGTCTTAGTCTTGGGTGAACTTAAATCCCTCGCTACACTCAGGACTCGTCTTAAATCCCTCGCTTCGCTCGTGATTTAAGTTTTTAACACCCTCGCTACGCTCGGGAGTAAACCTCGGGTCCTTCGTTACGCTCGCGATTTAAATCGTCACCCGCGACAGAAGACACTGCTTTATCCCCTTGGTTAATAATCTACTATTGTCTCTTTGTAAATGAGGACAAAATGAGAACCCAAGCTGGAATCAATGTAAGTAAAACATCTGACAGATGATATCAATTTTTTTTTTTTTTTTTGTTTACCAACAATTGTTTACACAGGTTTTACGCTTAATGTAAAAAGCAAACATTAAAATGCAACAGTTTGAAAGAAACAGGAGTAAATGATAGCGTGACGGTTGAAAGAGGAGAATGAAAAAAAAAACGTGTTACGAGGATCCCAAGTGACATGGGACAAGCAAGTATTACGTATGAATAGTCCACTTGACATTGGAGCTTCATCATTGGATCATCATTCTCCTGCCCTTATACTTTTATACCTTATATTTCTTCATCCTTCATACTTCTCTCCAATATTACTCGTGATCTCAGCCGTCACCTCCTTTCTAGCCATATCATCCTTCACACAGTCCATCCATCGTTTCTTTGGTCTTCCTCTACTCTTATAGCCACCTACATTCATACTCAACACTCTCCTCACTACATTTTCCTCATTCCTCCGCATTACATTTCCATTCCACAATAATCAACATATATGGATCAACAGCTTAACGTGCTTTCCGAGACACAGAGGAAACTCGGTATGTGTCCACGGACCAACTTAGGCAAGCGCGGCTGAACCTAAAGATCGACCCGAGTAGCAGTTATTATAAAATTAACAATAATTATGCCGTGATTTGTATTCTAGATTTCAAAAAGGACTGACTTCACAAAGGACGAGGTTTTTAAATTCGTCGGCGATCTTTTTTTTTCTGTTTTTTTAAATATTGTTGGATGTGACTGTGATTAGGACTGAATAAACATATTTGATATGCATTTTTTTCTTTTTTTATGATACTTATTAGGTAGGTCAGTGTGCGTTCGCGCAGCGGAATGTTGTTGAATTTAAAGATATTAATTATGCAGATATTTAGTGTATGACGTCGTATAATTGTGTATGGTAAAAAAAAAATTGTGTACGCAGCCATTGTGGAGAAATTCACCAAAAACTGATTCCGCTGGGCGAACGTTGTCCTGGCGGAACTTATTTTAATCCATAGACTTTAGAAGAAAAGAGGTGTGTCCAAAAATTAGTGTGTATTTGTGTGTAATTGTGTATGTATGAATAAAATGAGTGCATGCATAAACTTCGGAGAAATTCAAGTTTCCGCTACGCGAACGTTTGGCCATTAGCTAGTTTTCATATAAAGCGCTTACATAGAGAGCTGTAGATTTTTACATACGTTGTTTTGAATTTGTTTATATTTGTTTAAAAAACAGATTTAGAAAAAATCGTAGGGCTTAAAAGATAAAAATATAAACGTAAAATACACTTAATAGGTCTTAGTTCTTAAAGTATGCACTTTGGGGTCTAGATTTTCACGTTTATACAAACCTTGTAAGTATCTGAAACATGTTGCCAAGTATCAATGATGTTCCGTTAGTAATTAAAGAGTTAAAGGACAATTTTACCATGAATAGATCACTGTTTACAAAACAGTCAAATATCACGACGTTCTAAAGGAATTGCATGGTAAAATGTATGCCAAAAATTAGTTTATTCATTCAACTATTCACATGCAAAATTTCATGTCATTAAATTTAGTAATTAAAGAAATCAATTAAAATACTGACGAAGCATCGAAAACCTACATAACCCGACCAAGTTCGGATAGCTACAAAAAAGCGGCCCAGCCATATATCTAAGAGACGTTCTTAACCTTCCAATATAGTATTTACTAATATGGTACAGTTCCGTACACAAGCGTTAGGAAAAAATAAAACAATTGCATTTCTTGAATTAAAAATATTTTTTTAATAATAACCCAACTATCTACGATAAAAACAAATCTTCAATTAACAAGTACTTTTCTATTTAAATATCCGTGTACAAAAATTTTTTTTATTAAGTACATACTTAATTATGTTTCATTACACACTTAAATAAGTAATTATAATAACGTTAACAAACGCTTGCAACGACAGCAATAAACTTAAATGTGTTTTAACTAACATAGGTTTAATAAACGATTATGAATATAAGGGTAAGTAAAATATTTAGAGCTTCAATAATAAAATCACAGATTAACAATCTCAGATCACATAACTAGACTATTCAGTTGTTTAGGTTTGAGAGTCTGCCTAATATAAAAATAAATCAACATTTAAAAAGTACTTATAAAATAAAAAAGGTATTTACAACTCAATACCAATTATTAAATGAGTAGCAAATACAGAAAAAGACCTCAACATTTCTAAGTATAATGTACACTAGCTTAAAAAAAAATCACAGATTAACAATCACAGATCACATAACTAGACTATTCAGTTGTTTAGATTTGATCAACATTAAGAAAGTGCTTATAAACTAAAACATTGGTATAAAAAAGGTATTTTCAAGAAAATATTCTTAAATGAGTAGCAAATATAGTCTAGTTATGTGATCTGTGATTGTTAATCTGTGATTTTTTTTTAAGCTAGTGTACATTATACTTAGAAATGTTGAGGTCTTTTTCTGTATTTGCTACTCATTTAATAATTGGTATTGAGTTGTAAATACCTTTTTTATTTTATAAGTACTTTTTAAATGTTGATTTATTTTTATATTAGGCAGACTCTCAAACCTAAACAACTGAATAGTCTAGTTATGTGATCTGAGATTGTTAATCTGTGATTTTATTATTGAAGCTCTAAATACTATATATACTAATTTTACTTACCCTTATATTCATAATCGTTTATTAAACCTATGTTAGTTAAAACACATTTAAGTTTATTGCTGTCGTTGCAAGCGTTTGTTAACGTTATTATAATTACTTATTTAAGTGTGTAATGAAACATAATTAAGTATGTACTTAATAAAAAAAAAATTTGTACACGGATATTTAAATAGAAAAGTACTTGTTAATTGAAGATTTGTTTTTATCGTAGATAGTTGGGTTATTATTAAAAAAATATTTTTAATTCAAGAAATGCAATTGTTTTATTTTTTCCTAACGCTTGTGTACGGAACTGTACCATATTAGTAAATACTATATTGGAAGGTTAAGAACGTCTCTTAGATATATGGCTGGGCCGCTTTTTTGTAGCTATCCGAACTTGGTCGGGTTATGTAGGTTTTCGATGCTTCGTCAGTATTTTAATTGATTTCTTTAATTACTAAATTTAATGACATGAAATTTTGCATGTGAATAGTTGAATGAATAAACTAATTTTTGGCATACATTTTACCATGCAATTCCTTTAGAACGTCGTGATATTTGACTGTTTTGTAAACAGTGATCTATTCATGGTAAAATTGTCCTTTAACTCTTTAATTACTAACGGAACATCATTGATACTTGGCAACATGTTTCAGATACTTACAAGGTTTGTATAAACGTGAAAATCTAGACCCCAAAGTGCATACTTTAAGAACTAAGACCTATTAAGTGTATTTTACGTTTATATTTTTATCTTTTAAGCCCTACGATTTTTTCTAAATCTGTTTTTTAAACAAATATAAACAAATTCAAAACAACGTATGTAAAAATCTACAGCTCTCTATGTAAGCTCTTTATATGAAAACTAGCTAATGGCCAAACGTTCGCGTAGCGGAAACTTGAATTTCTCCGAAGTTTATGCATGCACTCATTTTATTCATACATACACAATTACACACAAATACACACTAATTTTTGGACACACCTCTTTTCTTCTAAAGTCTATGGATTAAAATAAGTTCCGCCAGGACAACGTTCGCCCAGCGGAATCAGTTTTTGGTGAATTTCTCCACAATGGCTGCGTACACAATTTTTTTTTTACCATACACAATTATACGACGTCATACACTAAATATCTGCATAATTAATATCTTTAAATTCAACAACATTCCGCTGCGCGAACGCACACGGTAGGTCATCGTGCTAAAGAGCATTGAGTAGCTTTGTATAGACTAGTGGCGTCATTTTTTTTTTCAGCGGCCACTTTTAATTTTCATATCATTCTGTTGTGCATCAGCACAACAGAATGATATGAAAATTAACGTTTAGGTGTATTTAACACTGATGTGTTAAATACACCTAAACGTTAATTTTCAATTATTTTTGTCATAAGTAATTTCTAAGCTGAGATATGTATTTGCGTTTAATGATTATAAAAATGTCGTCATTATAAATACTTCAATTACTGTCCTGCGTAAAGAAATCTTAGTTATGTTTTTAGAAGGTTGATATTAAAGCTGGCTTAATAATAACTGCCACTCGGGTCGATCTTTAGGTTAAGCCACGCTTGCCTAGGTTGGTCTGTGGATAGGTGACCACCCATTACATACCGAGTTTTCTCGGTGCCATGGAAAGCACGTTAAGCTGTTGGTCCCGGCAGCCATATATAGATCTTTGGCAGTCGTTACAGGTAGTCAGCGACCTGAAAGTTTGACAACCAGTCTTACGAGAGGGTATCGTATTACCCAGTATTAACTGGGTCGTGGAGGTCAGATAGGCAGTCGCTCCATGTAAAATATTGGTATTCAACTGCATCCAGTTAGACTAGAAGCCGGCCCCAACATAGTCTACTCAAATGTTTTAGCTGTAAGTTTCTTAATATTAATAAATAAAATAAAAAGGCTAGGCATATGATGGTATATGGTTTTACTGTCTTACAATCGTCTGTCAATGTGAAGTTGGTATTGTGTGTTTAGGGGAATAATAAAAACACATTGCCATACTCGATTGCATTTCATTACATTATTAAAAAAAAAACACATTTTTTAACTCACTTCGTATATTAATTTAATTCTCAATGTCATGTCGAATAATCATATCTAAAATTGTGCTAGCGGGGTCAGATTATTTTGATATCTGCCTGACCTCATGTATCATAATTATGTTTCCCGATAATAATGAGCAATAGTGGCCCAATATTGCATCCAGCCCTTGTGTAGCTCTTTCTACGAGAATGTACGCGTACCTAAATGTCCGTCTAGACTAGACGAATGCCCAATACGAGTCCCGCCAACACGAGTCCCGCCAACACGATTCAGACTTTGCCAGCAACAAAGGCAAAATACACTGTTAACTACATCCATGGCGTTATACATTCAAATCGTAAAAATATAAGAGTCACAATACACAAACAATCAAAATGTTCCAGGAAATGCCAAGTCTTTATAAAGCATCGGCCCATAGATAGCAGACATCGAGCCATGCAATCTACGTACGTATTTAATTTAGTTTTTTTTAAACGTTGGCCCGCACTAGGAATTTCTCCTGTATCGTGGGTGCGTTCACAAACATTAAAACTCACATACACAAATACCCAGAGCAGAAACAACTTCTGTGCGGGGATCGAACCCGCGACACGTAGCGCAGCAGTCAACTGCTTGAGCCACTGCGCCAACCGTGCCGTCTGAATTCTAAAAAAAATACGGCAGGAACTTAAAACAGTGTAGTGTAATAGAGTATAAGTAAGAGAGAGAGAGAGAGAGGGAGAGAGTGTGAGTATAGTGTATGTATATTTAGGTTAAGGTATTTGTCTATGGGTCTATGTTACCTGAAAATAAATGTATTCTATTCTATTCTATTCTATAACTTTTGATCGCTTTATGCTGTTCTTTCAAAATATCCAAGTTTCATTACTGGCCGCGCAACTTCAAAACGACGACGCCAAGTTTACTTAAACCTTTATTATTCAACCCTACTCAAAAATATTTTGTACGCGCTGGAATAAAATATTTTATTTGCAAAAAAATCAAGGAGCGCTAAGGCAAAGTATGAATAATAATACTATTAAAACCGTTTTTTGTCTGTCTGTTTGTTCCGAAAGGGTTGAACCGATTTTGACGCGACTTCAACTGGCAGATAGCTGATGGTATTATAAGAACTAAAAGCTACCTTTATTTTCGAAAAATAAATAGGGTTTCTTGCAAAAAATTACAAGTAAAACCCTTGTAATTGGTAAAAAAAAGAAGGAGAAGTACCTAGGTAATATTTTTTAATAATAATTTAACGTGAACGAAGGTAATGAAACAGCTAGTTAGAAATAAATTCAAAAGTTAGGATGGTACCTATTTACTTACTTACATGAACAGCCTTTTCTTTGTTCACAAAACTAAATATTTTTATAATATGTTTTTTAAATGTGAACGCGGCCACTCCGACTCTCACGGGTTCAAATTCGTGAATGCTCTTTGGAGTACCTACTTTAAACACACTTGTATACAAATATAACATCACAAGGTCTTATAATGATGACCTTGACAGCAGGCACGTGTTTCATTGGTAATTATGATGCCATAAGCCTGCTTATCCACAAAGTCAATAATTAGGTCGTTGAACCGGTAGAAAAAAACAGTCGTAAAAAAGTAGGTAGGTAGGTATTCTGTGAACTGCTTTCAAAATTTTTATACAAAAATAATAAAATGAAAGATTAAGCTTCGGGTTGTTCGAAAGAGATAGAAGGAACATGGGTGGTTTTTAGTGAGTAGAAGTCTGACACTCCCTTCCGCTCTGCCCAAGAGCAAGAGGGATTATTTGATGATGCTCACATGGAACTGAAACAAAAAAAAAATGTTTCATTAAACCTATTCGTGTGGGGTGTCTAAAGATAGGACTTTAAAAATGACGTTGAGGTTTCTGAAACCATTTTTTCTCAAATTCAATCGTTTGAAAGATATACTTACACTTCCAAAGTGGTAAAATGAGTGTCTCCCTCTAAATTCTAAACTAAGCCAGTGAAAAATAACAATAAAATTTACTGGCACTTAGCCCCTTAGGCTAAGTGCCAATAAAAGCCTAGTTAAACTAAACTAGTCCCTATTTATTAAGCCTAGATTGATATCTACGATGAACTCCAAAAAGGCACCCGGTTTCGATTTGATTACTCCGAAAATTCTTAAGGAGCTACCAAGAAAGGGAGTAGTCTTCCTTACTATCCTCATTAATGCCTCTCTCAGATCCTCTTATGTCCCTGATCTATGGAAAATATCACAAATTGTAAAGATCCTTAAGCCTGGAAAGCCGGAAACAGAAGTTTCTTCGTACCGCCCTATTAGCCTTACTCCAGTACTATCAAAGTTATGGGAAAAGGTCGTCCTGAACAGGCTGAAACCTCACCTTAAAGAAAACCAAGTAGTACCTGATCATCAATTCGGATTTCGCGAGCAGCACTCTACCGTTGAACAGGTACACCGAGTAACGTCTACCGCACCATTAGACAATGCCTAGAAAAGAAGAAGTATTGCTCGGCAGCCTTCCTGGATGTTCAACAAGCCTTTGACCGAGTATGGCATAAAGGACTATTATGCAAGATAAAGTTGCGCTTACCTCATTCATTTTACTTGCTGATGAAATCATACCTTAGTAATAGGCAATTTCAAGTAAAGGTACGAGACGCTAGATCCTCTCTTGCCAGGTGCCTTGCAGGGGTACCCCAGGGCTCCATCCTGGGCCCGGTTCTATATAATATATTTACTAGCGACCTCCCTCAATGCCCTGACGTCTTTGTAGCAAGCTACGCTGATGATACCGCATTCCTGGCCTGTAATCAGGATGCCAACATAGCAAGCAGCATGCTGCAAAATCAACTTGACAGGACCCATGACTGGCTAAACAAATGGCGTATAAAGGCAAGTGCACCCAAGTCGCATCACATCACCTTTGCACTCAGACATGGAAATTGCGCCCCGGTCAAATTAGGTCAGGACACTCTACCACAGTCACCATGTGTTAAGTACTTGGGATTCTACTTGGATCGCAGGTTGACATGGAAGGATCACTTAAAGAAAAAAAGAACAGAAATCAACTTCCGATTCAAGAACTTGCTCTGGTTACTCGGTAGACAATCATCACTCACCTTGAGTAACAAACTTAAAGTTTATTGTTCCATCATAAAACCTATATGGACATATGGGATTCAATTATGGTCTTCCGCAAGCAAGTCTAACATCATGTGCATTCAAAGGAGTCAAAACAGTATCCTGAGGGCCCTAGCAGCGTCGCCCTGGTATGCTCGCAACTCAGAAATACATGAATACCTGGAAATTCCAACAATTCTAGAAGAAGCGAAGCGCTATCTAGACAAATACAAAGATAGATTGACCAACCATCCTAATCCCCTTTCACGATCACTATTGATGCCAAATCATGCTAAGAGACTCAAGAAAGCTGATATTGTGCTACCTGATTAAGCAGAATTTGGACACTGGTCCTCACTCTGTAAAAAAGTGATGTATCCTTCCACACACCTGATCATAGTCAGTGATGACTGATAGCAGATAAGAAGAGGAAAAAAAAAAAAAAAATTTATTAAGCATATTATTAGAGACTGGTAGATTTAATCAATAAAGAAACGGTGAGATAAAGAATGCGTTTAATATTCATTGAGTATACAATTATCACTATGACTACTATTTATTTTACATTCAGATGCTAGTCACCTTGCATCTGAATGTAATGTGTACTTAATTTTAAACCACTGAAAATAGTGAAATAAATTGTCTCTTCCTATGGTGCATTAAGTTTTGACTTGTCATACATTTGCAGTCAGTTTCAATACAATTCAGTGTACATCATTCATATAATCACTACCCAACGGTAACACTGAATTTAATGCTTAAAGACTTTCATTCACTTCAATACAATTCAGTGAACTTCAGACCTATAATCACTACCCAACGGTAACACTGAATTTAATGCTTATCGTTTACAGTTCCATGATTCATTTACAAGCCCAGACTTAAGGTTTCATGGTCCTCTTGATGTCAGGAAGCGTCATCATCGGAGTCCAGCTCATCTGAAGAATCCTCTGAGGAACTGCTATCTGAAGAATCCTTTGAGGCACTGCTATCTGAAGAATCTGACTCATCACTGCTTACCGCAGTTAAGAAGATTTGATTTATTTTATGTATCCCAGATAGTAATGACATGGAAGCCATTTTAACAGCCACTTCATTCTCCATAATGCTATCAACCTCTTCTTGTTTTACCAACTCTGCGGCTGCCTCTAATTCCTCAAGGTCCAGTTCCAAATCATTTTTTGTTATGGCCATATTTGCAATGTTATTGCACAGGTCATCAAGCTCCTCATTCCGACATTTCTGCAGGAAAATTAAATAATCCTTGATGTACAGCTGATTCAGAATGTACCTTGCATCGTTACTTGCATTAAACATTTGGTATATTTCAATCATGCATTTTACAACAAATTTCTTTCCCTTTCTAAATAAGGATTCCAGATCATTCTTTACTTTAATGCACAGATCAAAATTCCTGAATATTGGGTGTATTAATGCACGTCTGTAAGAAGCAACGAGGACCTGCTTCATGTCATCAAATGTGCAGAACCAGCTTAGGGTCGATGACAGTTTATTTATAGTCCACCCTGATTCCACAGTGCTGTCATTTAAAGTAGACCGTTTATCGTAACAATATCCATAAAGAATATCTACCAATCCATACAGTACTTGTTTGTACTCATTCTTTGTGAGTAAATAGTGCTTGTTAGGTAGCTCCTTCAGGACGCTCACTTCTTCTTCAGAGAATTCAACATCTTTATCAAAATTTGGATTACTCCAAGGTGCTGTATATGACAGGAATGGCTCCAGTAGTTCATCATCATATAAGTCAGCCAGGTAGTGGTCTGTTGAAAATTTATCATTTTCATGATCCACTCTCTTACTGTGACGCAGATCTATTGCCACCGTTTCAGGGACTCTCAATTCAAAGATCTGTGGGAATTCAATTCCGATGTTGCTGAATTCAGTTGTTAGTTTGTTTGCGAATCCATAGGAGAACTTATCAGCATATTCATCTTCATTGTTGCCGTTGTCTAGAGCGATTCCATCTTCTTCTAACATTTCAACTAGATCTGGATTTATGTCAGGGATATCTGCTGGAGCCAGTAAACTGGTGATCATATCCAGATTCTCAAAATGTTCTCCTGGGGTCTCTTTGACAAAGGTTAGATTGAAGTCTCCTGAATCACACAAGTACGATCCTTTAGCACTGTCATTATCGATGATTCTGCCTGGTAGGCGTAGTCGCAAAAAGTACGGACTGGACACAAATAGAAAATTCTCGCCATCTACGTCGATTTCTGTATCCCCAATGTTTGTATACGGTGCGTGCACGTTAATATAAACGTGGTTATCGTCCTGAGTTAACTTAAAACGTGGGGTCAACATCTTGCTTGCGCTTTAACCACTCCGCAGTGCATCTATGATAGTTATGCTTATGCTGTGCAAGTTATAGCATGCAATTACATTGAGCATAACGCGCAGGCGTGCACATTTTGCAGTCTCTAACGATCGAGCACAGTACAGAACAATATACCGACACTATAGTAGTAGATGACTACACGAGCCCTCACTCCTGAGTCAATCGGAGCAAGAAATTATTATTGCTTGCGTTTTATTTGCTTTTCGGAATTTATTTATTTACACCGCACGCTGGCTAAGCCTTGCTTGCCCAAATATTAGAAACAATCGTAGGTACAAGTAGATCAAGCGCCTTGCCTTGACTCTTGACATTTGATTATTTGACAGAAAGACACTGACACCTGACAGTCTTGCTTAGGGTTACAACATCTAAAAACGAAAAGAGGAAGACGAAAACGGTTATTTTCATTTTGTCCGGAATTATTACATTTAGAATAGGAAAGGCTGGTCAAAGCTCATTATCGATGGTGTGGTCACCACAGAACACTATTACTCCTAGCGGAGGTGGTCACAATCTGACCAACTAGATCAAACTAGTTTGGAATGAAACATGCATGACAATAGATTCCTAGTTAATGACGAAGCGTGGTACTAGCTAAATTAGTGCTATTAGTTTCACAGTTACCATCTCTGTTTAGATTGATTGAAACAAGGTGGGGATCAATGTTCTATCATTGTAAACAATACTCTTGTGAGCGCTATAATTCATTTATACACGTAGCATCCGCGCTACCACCTTCACATATCACATTTACTTGGTGCAACGTAACAAAGTAGCGTACGTACTGCGAGCGTACGTAACGGTGACAAAATAATGTCATCATGCTATTGTTGCCGCATTGCATGACAAGGTTTATAGAAAGTCAGTGCAAGTTCGTTTATAATCCAGCACTGATGTGCCAACGCGAACGGCCATCTATCGGAAATCAATTTAAAAATTATCTACACTTAACGGTACGCGCCGGTTCGTACCTACTACGCTAAAAAGTTTAGTGCTTGATTTACGATTATATAGGCCGACCAATTCGGACAATTTGCATAATTTATTTTCATAATATATTATTGTATTAGCTAAACCATGATGCGTAGAAATTATAATTAGTTTTATCAAGAGTGCGACTCAATCTTACGTCGAAACTTTTTATATAAACTTTGAACTACCCCTCTTTTGAATTTTTATTTTGAGCCTTTTGCTATTTTTGATCTTCACAGGAAATCCTTTTGAATAGGATCCTATTTTAGGAACACTGACCGCGTCTGTAGAATAAGTTACTGTTTTTGTGTGGGCGGAATAGGTAGGCGGACGCAGTGAGTTGTCAGCTATGATTGGAATAGTGCTTACTTTCTTTTCATAATTCTGCCATATTGGTGTTTATTGTGAATTTATCGGCAGTTAAATAATTATCTATTGTATTTCTATATATAGTTTTAAAAAGTCATTTTTCCTGTGTGTGCGCTTAGTAGTGGCGTAATTCTCCTATACTACAAAGATTTAAAGCAGCCAATTAACTCAAAAAGGTTTTTTTATTTTTTACATTATTATTTTATTTAATAATAAAGCACAGAAATCCCAATCTTTTCACCATGTCGATGTAGCCCCATTTCTTGATGGGAAACCCGTGCTAATCTTGAATGTAACACTTTTTAAAATTGCAATAATACTTTTTTTGCGTACATTTTCATCTATAAATAAATTGCAATATTGCTTTTTTGTTGTCACTGTCAAACAATCATTATTGACATTGACGTATTCACTGACAAATCAAAAGAAATATTTTTTCTACAATTTTGTTGTCTGATCTGTAAAATAATCAAAACAAAATCGATGTAGGCGTACCTATACCTATTAGTTTTTATCAAATCTTAACTATTTTCTTACAGTTTACCGTGATTGAAAAGAATTATTTATGTACGCAATCAATTTTAAACTATCTAAGTGATGCCAGTCGGTCGGAAACGTTGGAATCTACATGGTAAGTTTAATAATTACGTTTGAACTATTACTACTGCTGCCTTTTGATGCTTTTGCCTCAATTTCAATGCATACATACATCAGGTTGTCTGTTGGTTGTACCAGGTTTTGACCATGAAAGTGTCTTGGATTTTGGACTTCTCAAGTTTGATAGATTGATTGTTAATTAATTGCAAATCCCAAAGCCGGTCTGGCTATCAAAGAGATATTTGCTTAGTGATTTATGGTTGGTCTTGGTGGTAGATATATTAGGTAGTGAACTAGTTCCCTATGAGACTGACCAAACAAGGACACAATAGTTGTTATTCCCTTTTCCTTAATACATTTTCGAATCTAAACCATAAAATAAACTGTTTTAAAAAAATGTTAATCACAACATCCGAATTGTGATGCCATGCATTGCATCATGATTGAATCATGCAATCCTGTGCATACTTTCTAAGATGAATCAAACAACCAGATGGATACTTTATTGTCATAACAGAGTACCTACCTCAGAAATGTGTGGGTGTATTTAATTGGGTGAGGGATAGAAACCATATTATTATGTATAAAAAAGCAGTCTCTTTGTGTACTGTATATGACTGCATGTCTTTTGAGGTCCAAATTTAAAAAAAAAAATTAAATGGAAAGTTGTAGAAAAAATAAATAATTTAAATTGTTTTGTGTTTGCAGTGAATAAACGCTTAACATTTGAAAAAATAATAATGCTATTTATATTTAAAAAAAAGTATTGTTTATTAGTTATCACTAAGTGTAACTTTTGTTCGACTATGTTGTGACTGTTCTCCTAGTCAAAATACAGTCTGCTGAATACCTGTTTACACCTAACCTCTGAAACACTGTTACTGAGTAAGGGTGAAATCACATTTGCATGCATGGATCAGCGTTTTCGTGTATCTCTATCTCCTTCTGTCATGTTGCTCCAAGCATCTACTGTCATTTGCATTGAAAGAATTATGATATGCTTACAATTAGACCTCTCACTAGCGAGTTGCTATTCCAAATCATAGAAAAGGAAAAGTCATTCGTAGTCAAGTTCAGTCGTACAACAATTAGAAAATGCATGCAGCTTTTTCTTCCTCCTGAACAGTTACTTCTTCTATACTTACGAGGTTTTCACTCTAAGCCATCGAAATGTATGTAAATGTTATTGCAGTCTAACAACACCATTTGGTGAGACTGGTTGGCGGACTTTCAGCTTTGACCACTATATAAGGCTTATACTGAGTGTACGCTGTCAATGCTTTATTAATAGTATGCTTTCTGAGGTATTTCTTGCTCCAGATGGGCCACAAGGATCTCTGAGAAGATTGCGCAACCAACTAGCCGAGGATGGCTGTGCCGAGTCTCAAGTGGTTCTTGCTAAACAGCTTCTCGAAGAGAAATGTGGTATGTTATTCCTCACACGCATTCTTATTCTGCAGTGCTAAACGTAAAAGAGGTATCTCAAGAAAAGCCAGTTTAAAAGAATCTCAAAATTGGCTACACATTACAGATTTTTTTTGCTTATTAGGTTTTTTAAATGTTAAAATAGATTAAGTGGATATCCAATACCATTTAAATCAACTTTTTTTTTTTAAATACTGCTTTTGAGCTTACCACGGCAGTATTATAGTAAACTAGTTTGACTGAGGGTAAAAACTTTGAAATGTGGAGTGGGAAAATTATCCTATGGGAACATACTTCTGATACTCCCAGTTTAAAAAGCATTTGTCATCATCTTCCACTGCTGCCACTGCTCAATCTGCTGATCATAAGCTTCTCCAGTTGGGCTTTATTTAGCTTGTTTGTCTGCAATTCTTATCCAAGTACTAACAGCTACTGTAAAAAGCATACTATGTCTCGTAGTATAGTGTAACGAGTCTTTTAAGCCTGTTACATACTATTGAATTCTTTGCTTTGATTTGTAGGCTCTGGTTGGTGTTGCCTTATGAAAATTCATTTTTTGTTGACTTGGATTCGTGAAGTGGTCACACTGATTTTTATTTTCGATGCTGTCAAATTGACTTTGACATTTCTTGCTTTTCGACCTACAGCCTGGAATCAATGGAGTGATTTTTGAGCGCTCCAATAAAATCTCAAAATATAACTTGAGATGGGCGGCATCTAGTCCCTAATTATGTGGTAGCCGATTGCCCTTGTCATGATCCTAATTGGATAGCCTTTATTTTTTAAGGTAAGCGAATTCTTTGTGATTTCGGTCCGTTCCGCGTTGTCATGGCTATTTTGATAGCAGACGCTAATAGTTTCCGATATTTAATTGTTTCAGGATCTTTTAACTTCATTTTATAATTATTTGCTTGGATTCATTCATCTACTGATGACCACATTTTGATTTTTGGAAGAAACGGTGAGTTTAATTGTATATTGCTCGTAACCACCATTCGATCGCCATTTTTTATCCGCTAACGATTATTCATGTTTGTTTTCAGCCACAAGGCGTTTTTTTTCCATATTACTTAAATTTTTGAACGCACGCCCCTACCAAAATGCATATATCTTGGACCGCCGTTGGCAATCTCGGCGAATATCACCAAGATGCTCTTGGATAATCCATCAGGTTCCTAATTTAGTCGACGGAGTTTGGTATGGTTTATGATACATAACTTCAATTTATTTTAAAAAAGTGCAATAATGACAGGTCTTAGAATAACAGCGATGTCATCTTAATTTTACACATTAGAGCTGTTAGCTTTAGAATTAGAAAGGAATTTTCAAACCAGCAGCCTTCGGGTAATAAAGTCGTTCTTACTTTTCATGATCGATTTTTATTGATACCTTCCCGCTTGAAGATTAAAAGTCTCAAGCTCCCGCAGGTAAGTCTATCCTTGGCATAGTTTTGTGTGTACTCCAGGCGCCCGAATTTTCACTTTTACTTATTTTTATTTGGAGCACACTACACAGTTTAATTTCATTAATCTCACTCTCTTCTCATCACACACTTCTCTTTTTTTATTATTACAATTGTCGCTCAGCGAACAGGGACTTGAAGTAGGTTTGTCTGGTACTTAAATACTGTCATTATTGCACAATTATTAATTAACTTATGAGTCTATTGTTTGCATTAGTTTGTTCTACATTGTTACTTTAATAACTTTGTGTTTATTTTAATTTTTGACTCTTATGTAGTACTTAACCTAATTTGGTGAATCTTTGTAAACAAGATTTGGTGTTTACTTATTGATAATTTTGTTTATTGACCTGTTTGTTTTAATAACATGTTTTTTTCTTAGCAAAACCAACAGAAATGTATAGCATTGACCGTGTTTTGTTGTTCTCAACAGTAAAGTTATTTTAAAAACTAAGTTTAACTTTTAAAGAAAATAATTTAATCTAATTGTAAGTACAATATTGTACATTTAATTTATCTAGATTTAAGCTGCTTGTAAGTGATTATTGCACTTTTAAAACGATAAAATTAACTTAGTAATTTTTCATGGGAATACCACATTGACTTCAATACTTAACCTCAAACTTGAGAATTTATTTTCAAACTTTTAACTTTTTGAAATTTAGTTTTTGCTTTTCGTTTGCTATTCGCCTTGCTGTTTGTTAGTCATGGACAAGGGAGTTCAGTCTCCGCCGCTTCAGGATTCGGGTGATGTCGATACCTGTACTGCTGTTGATGCTTATGCTCTCAGTTGATATCATAGGAATTCTACCTAAAACTTATTCTGGTCATAGATACATACTTTCGGTTGTAGACGTTTTTACTAAATATTGCTGGTTCTTTCCAATGATCAATGCTACCACTAGAGTAATTTGTAAACATTTTGAAAAAGAAATATTTCTCAAATTTGGTTGTCCAAAAATAGTAGTTTGTGACAATGGAACTCAATTTACTTCAAAACATTTTGTAGATTTTTTGAAAGGTTTTAATATAACCAAAATATTTTATAATACTTTGTATACACCTCAAAATAACCCTGTTGAGAGATATAATAAAACGGTCGAAACCTGCATATCGTGTTTTGTTAAAGATGATCATAGAACTTGGTCAAGTTTTTTGCCCAATGTTCAATTGGCTTTAAATAATAGTGTAAACCTTGCTACTGAGTTTACTCCTAACTTTCTGATGTTTGGTAGGGAGCTTATTCTTGATGCGTCATTACATCACTTTAGTAGTTCTGTTGATAACTTATCTCAACTAGAAATTTCAAATAGGAATGCTTATGCAGTTTCTCTTAATTCACTTAGTGATATTTTTGTTAAAGTTCAAGCTTACTTGTTAAAGGGGTATAAGCGAAATGCCGCTTATTATAATAAAGGTCGGAAAGTCATTTCTTTTGGTGTGGGTGATATGGTGTGGAGAAGAAGTTTTGTTCAATCTCATGCTCCTGCATATTTTTCAGCTAAGCTTGCACCTAAGTTTGTAAAGTGTAAAATAACTGAAAAGGTTTCGGATAACGTTTATGTTTTGAAAGATTTAAATAAAGGTTCAGTGGGACGTTATCATGTTAAAGATATTATTAAATTTTAATTTGGTTTCCAAGTGTTAGTCTTGATTTTTGATAAATTCTGTTTGAAAGCCGCTTTTGACAGTGTGATGTACGTGGAGATGGATGATAGGTTATCGGTGGTTTGAAAGATGTATGTTAGGTAACTTCTTATAAATTTATTGAATTTGAATTCTTAACATTCTAAAAATAAAACTTAGGCCATTTTTGTTAATTAAATACAATTTTTTTCCACACTAAATGTTTTTCACACCAGAGGATCTTATTTTATGTTTTGTTCGTTTTTGTTGGATTGTATAAGATCTTATTTTTTTAAGGGTAACCTTTTACCTGTTTACATTTTATTAAGATCTTGTGTAACCCTACACTTCAGGTTATTTTTACCTTGAGATCAAAAACTTGAACTCAATTTCAAGTTTTTGTAATCTTTTTTTTTTCATAGTTTGAAATCATTCTATTTTCTCTTCGTCATAAATAGTAATCGATTTTTAAATCTAGTTTGTGCTGTTCATTGACAGAATTGTTTCTCATTTTTACTAGAGTTTCATTCTCTTTAATGATCGGATTTGACTTTGTTAGTAACGCGTTCATCCTGGACTTTACTTTTTAGGGTCATTCTGTAACCTTTGTTACAAAATGCCTTATTATTTTTTGAATCTTGGTGTAACTTTTGACCTTGATTTCGACTCTTTTTTCCATTGTGCTCGGAAAGTCGGTGGTGTTGTGCCGATCACAATGTGGGATTTCGGCCCCGGCCATATTTTTCCCTTTTTCCCTTGTGTTGGACATTGTTGTTCCAATCACAATGCAGGATTTTTTTTTGACTTTCGTCATTCTTTTTCTTTGCGTTCGGAAGTTCGGTGGTGATGTGCCGATCGCATTGTGAAACCTTGGCTTTCGCCTTTTCGTTATTGAGATTTCTCATTGGAGATCTCAATGATTTTTTGTGTTTGTCTGTGTTTGGGAGATTGGTAGTGTTGAGCCAGTCACAGCAACATTCTTTTACAGCTATTGTGCTCGGGAATTCGGTGGTGATGAGCCGATCACAGTACGCTTTCCTTTGTTTCGTTGCAGGTTGTGCCTGTAACAATACTTTAAATAAGGTCTTTCAGCTTTATTTAAAAACTTTTGTTTGGAGTTTCAAATTTTTTTGGATTGTTGGATACGGAGTTAGTCAGTGGCAATAGAGCCTAACTGCACTCATAGAGATGGTAGAGTTGGAAGCAGTTGACATAGTAGTCAGTGGCGATAGTGCCTAACTGCACTCAAAGTTGTACTGTTCCAAGTGGTTTGAAATTTTTAGTCAGTGGCTATAGTGCCTAACTGCACTAAAAATTGTAGTTTGTATTGGTAAATTGTTCGAATTCGTTTGAAATTTGTAGTCAGTGGCTATAGTGCCTAACTGCACTGTTTTGGAGTTTAGAAGCGCTAAGAGATTTCTCTCTTCGTTTCATTTAACAAGTTTTTATAACTTATAATTTTTTCCTGTTTTTCACATATTTCATTTTTGACTTTTTGTCATTTGCATGTTTTTACTTTTATTAAATTCTTGAGACCTTGTCGTTTGACATGTTCAGAATTCATTTACACTTCGAATCTTTTATGATTCTTTTCTTTTTTTGGATTTAGAAAGTTGTTAAGACTGGTCTATTGTGTTGAAGATTTCTTTCTAATAAAAGAAAGTTCCTTTCTTTTATTTTCGGGGAGGGATGTAATGTAACGAGTCTTTTAAGCCTGTTACATACTATTGAATTCTTTGCTTTGATTTGTAGGCTCTGGTTGGTGTTGCCTTATGAAAATTCATTTTTTGTTGACTTGGATTCGTGAAGTGGTCACACTGATTTTTATTTTCGATGCTGTCAAATTGACTTTGACATTTCTTGCTTTTCGACCTACAGCCTGGAATCAATGGAGTGATTTTTGAGCGCTCCAATAAAATCTCAAAATATAACTTGAGATGGGCGGCATCTAGTCCCTAATTATGTGGTAGCCGATTGCCCTTGTCATGATCCTAATTGGATAGCCTTTATTTTTTAAGGTAAGCGAATTCTTTGTGATTTCGGTCCGTTCCGCGTTGTCATGGCTATTTTGATAGCAGACGCTAATAGTTTCCGATATTTAATTGTTTCAGGATCTTTTAACTTCATTTTATAATTATTTGCTTGGATTCATTCATCTACTGATGACCACATTTTGATTTTTGGAAGAAACGGTGAGTTTAATTGTATATTGCTCGTAACCACCATTCGATCGCCATTTTTTATCCGCTAACGATTATTCATGTTTGTTTTCAGCCACAAGGCGTTTTTTTTCCATATTACTTAAATTTTTGAACGCACGCCCCTACCAAAATGCATATATCTTGGACCGCCGTTGGCAATCTCGGCGAATATCACCAAGATGCTCTTGGATAATCCATCAGGTTCCTAATTTAGTCGACGGAGTTTGGTATGGTTTATGATACATAACTTCAATTTATTTTAAAAAAGTGCAATAATGACAGGTCTTAGAATAACAGCGATGTCATCTTAATTTTACACATTAGAGCTGTTAGCTTTAGAATTAGAAAGGAATTTTCAAACCAGCAGCCTTCGGGTAATAAAGTCGTTCTTACTTTTCATGATCGATTTTTATTGATACCTTCCCGCTTGAAGATTAAAAGTCTCAAGCTCCCGCAGGTAAGTCTATCCTTGGCATAGTTTTGTGTGTACTCCAGGCGCCCGAATTTTCACTTTTACTTATTTTTATTTGGAGCACACTACACAGTTTAATTTCATTAATCTCACTCTCTTCTCATCACACACTTCTCTTTTTTTATTATTACAATAGTGTGCTAAAATGGTCATGTAAATCCGTTCAACTGTTAAGGTATGAGAAGGAAATAGACAGACATCATCACATTCACATTTATTATATTAGTATGGATTGGTTCGATCAACATGTCCAACCTTTAAAAGGTGACTGGGACGGACTGGATGCAGTGGGTGTATTGTTGACCCTGTTTGGTTTATATCAAGGTTTCTATCTAGGTCCCTAATCTATGTCCAGCGGCTGTGGATGGTGATTCAGCCAATCACCATTGATTGGGTGGTAGGGATACCGACGCACAAACGGTTCCACATATTATTTAATATCTACATAATTCTGAACCCCACCACATCGAAAAAACTTTAATAGTATTTTTTTTTAACTCAGCTCTTCCATACATTTTGATCGTGTTTCGGGGGGTTCCTTTCACCCTGTATATTTTTTTAATTTTATTTTTAATACACTTGGTTAGTTTTTTTAGTTAAATAGATGTTTATCTGTTACAGAGTTAGAGGCAGACAAAATATGTAACTTCAAGCAAGCCTTGGAATGGCTGATCTGTGCTACTGAACAAGCTCATCCAGAAGCCAGGAGAATGTTGAGAAGGTATTCACATTATTAAGTTTTTGTAATAGGAGTAGATTAAACATGAAAAAAAAACTGATTCATGTCTTCTGTACCTACATTAGACATCTTTCTCTGACAAACACCGTCTAGTGACTGGTATTTTGTCGCTCGCGTCCGTCCCTCGCACACATCACTCGCAACACATATTTCCCTTGTTTTGTATACAGTACAAAAACCTCGCTCCGCGGAGCCGTTTTCACTTTTTTTTTTTGGATAGGTAAATGAAGTGATTGTATTGCTTCTTAACAAACACATTTTCAAAACGCATCCTCGCACATCTCTGGTGGTAAAGCAGGTCTTACGGCACGCGTACATCTAAACCGTTATCGGCCGATCTTTGGCCAAGTCGGAAGTCTTCGGCCAAGCTCAGCCGATAGAATTATCGGTTTTTTAAACGAATATGGCCTCTGAATGTAATGTGGTCGTAGCTAGTAGACAAACGGATTGATTTTGACATCAAACCTCTATTCAGATTCAATCTTCTTAGCGTGTCGATGGCACAATGAAATAAAGTTAAAAAAATGTCAAGTCAACGTCATTGCCATCAAATATAACAAAACGTGTGTATCTCGGATCAATTGTTCCATTATCCTATTCCGCGAAACGCAATAACATCATATTTCCGATGATGATATGAGGTAATACCGTAAATACGCTATTGTCAAGAATTACTGGAATACCTTCTCCAGATAAACATAAACACATGACTTGCTGCTCTCCTATCTGACCCGCAGTATGTCCTCAAACGCACAATCCGACAGTTCTTCCGACTTGTGATTTTTTTTTGTAAAATTTAAATTTTAATGTGTATAAATGAATGGCAATTTCAATGATTTTGCACTCTGGAAGATTAAATGGGATAGAGTTCGCAATGAGTTGCATCATTCTATGTAAGAAAATTTATTTTTTAAACACCGCGTTAGTTTTTGTAAACTAAAAGTTTAAAATCGGATCTCATCAGTCTCTGCCCTTAACCCAATTCACTTGGGGTCGGCGCAGCATGTCTTCTTCTATACTTATCTATTACTCGTCATCTCAGGAGACTCCTCCTTTCTTGCCATGTTAGCTTTCACCAGTCCATCCATCGTTTCTTTGGTCTTCCTCTACTCTTATTCACATTCATACTGCCGATCAGTAAAACGTCATACTTTGAGGGTATATCGATTGATATCTATAGCTCTACGAATATGTCTCCTCTCACAGGTTTTTTACGCCCAATTTGTCGCAAACACTTGAGTCGTCACGCTAGCCGTGTCTAGACTTTCCTCGGCGACGACGCCCGTCTTCTGGCACCCACTGCGTGGCGGCTCTGGCCCATCGGTTCTGATGCATTCTACAGACATTGCCATTAAAATGTTGTCCAATAAAGCCCCAATCCACCACGTAGGCCCAATGCGGGTCGGTCGAAAAGTTTTAACAAAAAATGTACCTACGTGTTGAATTGAGAACATACTTTTTGTTTACGTCGGTTAATAAATGTATTCCATGTTCGTCAGGTGTATCCGCAGCGGAGTGATAGACGAGGACAGCGCAGCCATCATCCGTGCGAAGTCGTGTCTTGCTGCCAGTCGACAGGAGACGGTTGCCAGGAAAGCTGCCAGAGATCTGTTCGCCAGGTAAGTACTTGATTATTCTGCAAGACTCCGGGTCATACCTCTGTCAACAACCTCGTGAGGTAAAAGTGTTATTAGGCTTTTCTGTCAGGACTGTCTTAGTAGCAACCACGGAGTCTGGACTTGTGCCCGGTTTGTGGCCATATGTGGGTGTAATAATGGATATACTTCTACCTAACGAAGCCGAAAGGCACTTGTTCTCTCCGTCATTGCGTAAACCAACATCCCAAAGCCCCCGGAGATTACTTATTTTCTCAGAAATAAAAGGTATGGGATAATGTAGTGTAAGTACTATGTACTTTGCGTGTATCATACCTGCTAGCTTGGCAGAGTGACCAGTTGTCAGGTACCAGGGGGTCTAAAATGGCCACTTTAGTAGATCATAATATGAATTGCGTTAAAATTTGTAAAATGAACCTTTCATAATAGTAACTGCGTCTGTGACCATTTTATGAATTTTAAGCAATTCATAATATTTTCCTATTATGATCTGCTGAAGTAGCCATTCTAGACTCCCTGGTGCTAAAGGCAGGTAAAAGTAATACTCACTTTACTTACATTCTCAGTCTTGATTTTTAAATATGATATTGAGGGAACTATTTCAAGACTTTTTGTAAGCAGCCAGACCAATCGGAGAGGCCAATCATCTCCCCAGACTCACATAAAGTGTCGCTATAAGTAAGTAGTTTTTTTGAGAAGAAATGTTAAGGGCAGTAGGCATGCTCCAAGCTGGGGCTACTCAACGGAGTATTGCTGAGGAGTTTGGAACAAGACAAAACGTGATATCAAGGTTATGGTCACGTTATCGTGCTACTGGTGAAGTGGCTGAAAGACACCCAGGCGGGAAGCGCATAAGCACTCAACGACAAGACCGATTTTTGCAAGTTGCCGCGAGAAGACAACCAAATGTTACGGCCATGCAGTTGGTTCAGAGGCTCCAGTCAGAGCACCAGTTGCTTGTGAGTGACCAAACTGTGAGGAGAAGGCTGCATGAAGCTTCATGCTCGCAGACCGCTTCGTACTCCAGCACTACGCCGAGGAAATCGTGGACGACGACTAGAGTGGGCTCGTGAACATTTGCTCTGGGAAGAAAACCAGTGGTCTGTAGTGCTGTTTACCGATGAGTCCCGGTTCGGTTTCCATCCCGATACACGTAGAGTGCGTGTTTGGCGAGTTCCTGGTCGTGAGAGCCGTCTGCAACATCCTCAGGAAGTCCATTCATACCACGGCGGGACAATTATGGTTTGGGCGGGAATTCGTGTTGGTGGAAGAACAGACCTCGTTTGGATCAGAAACACCATGACGGCTGAAAAATACCGTAACGAGGTGCTAGTACCAATAATCTACCCCCATCGACTACAAATGGGCCAAGAATTCAAGCTCATGCACGATAACGCCCGTCCGCACACAGGGAGAGTGGTGACGAGCTGGTTGCAGGAGCACGACGTATCGGTCTTAGGCTGACCCGCTCAATCGCTTGACC
Organism: Diarsia brunnea; assembly: GCA_949774965.1. Classification (NCBI taxonomy): domain Eukaryota; kingdom Metazoa; phylum Arthropoda; class Insecta; order Lepidoptera; family Noctuidae; genus Diarsia; species Diarsia brunnea. The sequence continues at coordinate 8,299,688 of OX459019.1, read as the reverse complement.
TAAACCCCATAGAACACGCGTGGGACATGCTCCAAAGAAGGGCTTTGAGGAATTTCCCTGCAAACGTTGCGACGGAAGTGCAACTTTTTTTTGCATCTTAGCCGGACCTGGGACAATATACCGCAGCAAGACTTGGATAACTTAATCCAAAGCATGAAAAACCGTTGCAGGACCGTTATTACCGTCATGGTTGGTTTTACTGACTACTGATTTTTCACAGAACTGTTAAAAACAAATTATTTTTTCCTTATTTGTAAAATTTTCTTGAGAAACACATTCGTTGTTAGTTTTACCATTATTTCATGTTTTTTCTTTATTTGAATAAAAATTTGTTTACGCAAAAAAACATTGTTTTCTTTTATTCTGGAGTGTAGTCTGATAAATGGGCTTTATAAAAATATATACATGTTGTATGCTATTTTTAATACATTTTGAGTAAATTGAGTAAATCCAAAATATCCCTAGACAGTGTTGATGTGTGTATCTTTACTTTTAAACCTCCATGAACTTTGTGTGGACTATTCAGTGCACACGTAGACCGTGATTTTTCACTCCAAAAAAGTCGTTTCCCTGTATTTTTTTGAGCAGAGTTAGTTTGATGAGTCATCATCTCATCTGCCTAGCCTTTTATTTTATTTTCTTCGGGTGGCTTACAGCTAACAATACAAACCCAACTATGCCCAACTATCCCAACTATGTTGGGGTCGGCTTCCAGTCTAACCGGATGCAGCTGAGTACCAGTATTTTACATGGAGCGACTGCCTATCTGACCTCCATAACCCAGTTAATACTAGGTAATACGATACTCTTTGGTAAGACTGGATGTCAGAATTTCAGGTCACTGACTACCTGTAACGACTGCCAAAGCTCTATATATGGCAGCCGGGACCAACAGCTTAACGTGCTTTCCGAGGCACGGAGGAAACTCGTTATGTCGGGTGGTAACCCAGCCGCAGACCGACCTAAGTTTGATGAGTAAGGACTATTATTGCTTGTGTAGCAAGTTTAAAAATTATTAACTCCCCTTCAGCCTGTCGAACGGCGAACAGTATATAACTACGGCGCAGTTGGAGCGACGGATCCGTGAGATATGCAAGACCACGCTGCGGAAGGAGCCCAATGACAGCGACTCGCCGGATGATGACTCCCCAGGTACAATATAATTATAATTAACCTTGGGTACAATATAATTATAATTAAACGGGATATTTACCTTGTTTACAATTTCTTTTGAATTCTCGATATTTCGGCGCTGTTGCAAGCACCATCCATGATCACATTGATCACAGATAAACTGTAGTTATTGCGGGTGGGTGTATATTATTATTATTATTAAACGTTTATTTCAGATCCATAAATCCATAGAATAAAAACCATAATAGAATCACAATCAAAACAACACAAAATAAACAAAATCAAAAATCTTAACACAATAATTACATAAAAAAAAATTTGAATATTTATATAAATGAATCAAAAAATAAATAAAATTGAGTCACTCACATACACAAAGAAATAATGAGCAGAGAAATTGGTTTACCCTCTTTAATGTTCCTTTGTCTTTGTCCTCGGTAACGCTATCACTGACACACGTCACACAACTCGAGTGCCGACAAAAGTCCCTTTCGGACACTGAGTTTCGTGTTGGGAACAGAATCGGGTTGCGAGTAAATATCCCGTTTTCTGTGTTAATAAAAATGCAATCGGCATTCGGGACTGCTAATGACGGCACGGTTGGCGCAGTGGCTGAGCGATTGGACTGCTGCGCAGCGTGTCGCGGGTTCGACTTAGATAGTTGTTTCGTGTCTGGGTGTTTGGTTTGTGTATGTGAGTTTAAATGTTTGTAAACGCACCCAAGACACAGGAGAAATTCCTAGCGTTTAAACCGTTTACAAAAAAATGGATAACCCAATAAAAAATCCGACCTGGACTCATAGGATCGCCTTAGAATCTTCGCGAAAGCGACCAATATGCTACCGGTTTAAGTGATGGACCATGGTACACGGAAATATTCCCCTAAAGTGTGTAACTTCCCCATTATTATTTTTTTCATAAATCTTCTAGTTTTCGTAACGTCTTTAGAACAAGTCATATTTTGTTGGAAGTACTTGTAAAAATAGTCTTTGATTACAATTTACAGAAGAAGCTCGCGCCCTCGATGATGGCCACGCTCTGCAGCCGTCCCAGCTGCAAGCTGGCGACCAGCAGATACACAGCAACGGTACCATGCGCACTGCCAACACGCCTGAAGAAGGTAGGGTCTTAATCTATCACATAACATCACGCCTGTAATCCTAGAAGAGTAAGACAGAGGTGTGTCTAATGGTAGACCCACATTTTGCATTTTTTTTAAGTCCCACGTAATAGAGAGGCGAGACTATTGCCATCAACGGGGTACAGATCCTGAATCCGTGTCTGCTACTAAGTAATTCCCAATGGAAATATCCAATAACTTTTTACCCCCTTTTTTTTCCGGGTGGAAAATCATCAAATAACCCCTCCCGCTCTTGGGCAGAGCGAAAGGGAGTGTCAGACTTCTACTGACTAAAAACCACCCATGTTCCTTCTTAGCCCTTCATGTCGAGGCCGCGGTATCTCTTGCGAACAACCCGCAGCTCCGACGGGAACTTTTTACCCTTGCGCATCATTTAGCCAACGATGCCACTCATTTCGCCGTAATATAGCTTAAAATATCACACGACTGTAATCAATATAATCGAGGGAACAATAAATGTTACCAGCTGATTAATTATTTTAAGCGCACAATGCTAGTCTGTGACCTTCCGCAGGCATCGCCACACCAACTAGTCTTGTGCTTGTCGCATCCCGCGCCATCCTTTAGAACAGGGATGGCGAACCTTTATGGATCAACGTGCGATTTTTCTAAAGCAATGTTAATTGAGACTTTGCACGTGCCATCCAATAATTTTGCTTTGTCTATATTGCTATCTGGTGCGCTGCGTGTCGCGGGTTCGATCCCCGCACGGAACAAATATTTGTATGGCCTACAGATAATTGTTTCGGGTCTGGGTGTGTTTGTGTATGTGAGTTTAAATGTTTGTAAACGCACCCACGATACAGGAGAAATTCCTAGTGTGGGGCAATGATTAAAAAAAAGAAAATTGGCAGATAATTAAACTAAATATTTTCAACTAAAAATGCTAATGTACTACCAACTAGAAAAAACTTGACCTATACAGGGTGTAAACGAACCCTTCACGCATCCGTCAACCAGGCATTCTGTACATCAAACTAAGTAACCCTACGCAAAAATTTTTGCTGAGAATTTTTTTTTGGGGTCAAAAATCACATTTTACAGTAAAACTCAAAGAAGCACTCTTAAAACATTGTGCTAGTGGATGCTTTGAATAGTAAACGGGTCATGGAGGTAATTTAAGTAAAGTTAAAACCTGAAATACTAGTATTTACAAAAACAGCTGTGAAAATTTTGGAGCTTTGACCCCCAATATCTCTGTAACTAGGAGGTTCCCAGGTATGGTCTAGAACAAAAAAATGATCGCAGTGGTGGGGAGAACAAATGCCCTTCGTTTGCGTTAAGGGTACTTTTACACCCTATATACTAATAAATGTTTCAATTCTACATGTAATTCAAATTTAAGTAACATTAGTGTAACTTCTGTTGTTGCCGATTAGATGATATTTAAGTAACTTATATGACTTTATAGTATAAGGGTTGTAAGAGGTTACTTCTAAAAATTCGGTTACTTTAAAAAAATCCTAAAATATTGTGTAACGTGTAACGTGCGTTACACAACACGTTGCTCTAGAACAATATTATTAGTATACTCTGTCGTATAATAGCTCTATGGTACAGAATTCAACTCACACCAAAACTCTTTCTTTTCCAGAATATCCCGAAAGATGTGGCCCCAACGAGGAAATACGGAACCTCACCGTCGATAACCTAGTATCGGCCGCCGTAGACTACTGCCAGGGAGAACTGCCCCTAGTCAGCTACGAACTGACCTTAACAGACCCTAGTGTTAAGGCCTTAGACCATATTCCCTTGCTGCACCAAGCGTTCCTACATCCCATCGTCTTCTTACAAGTATTATATCTAAAGTTATTATATCACTTCGGTAATTTTACCTTCAGACTCTCGAATGTAGAACTATCTCTTCTCCTGATTGCGTATTTGTCAGTCAGTGCGGATAGTTTGACACACTTAGTTCCCCTAGCTGTATACTACGCTAGTTTCGTTGCCATGGTTATTTGTACATTCAAAATGTTGCATGCCAAAAGACAGTTCATTGATTTTAGGAAGTGGTCGGGTCTCTTTCTAAGATACAGCGATGGGAATCTACAACCAGATGAGTCTGAGAATTTGTTTGTTAGAAACAATCTTGGGCCTTTTGTTCAGTTTTTTTTGGCCTTGTTTATAAATTTGTTCTTGTATCCGTTTATAGCGACTCAATGGGTGCCCTTCTCAGAATTCTGTGTGTTGTCTTTCTTTTTGATGTTCCTCACGTTAATATCTTTCGGTAGCAGTGGAAAGCCTTACCCAGACCTACTCTCTCTCATATCATTTGGGATTAATGTATTAGCCAAGTACCCTTACGAAAAAGACACAGTAGTGCATCAAGGATGGCGATTTCTCGACTTACAAGTGTCGAATTACCCATCTTATATACTGGGGAATAGCATAGAGTTTTGCTTGAACGCGCGTGTGTTCTTTTCTTTACTTGTGCCCGTTATTTTGATGGGTATGGCTAGGAGGAGTGGCTGGCAAGGTGTGTTCAAGTACGCGTTGCCTCATTGTGTGACCTTGAGTTGGTTACAGATGTTCATAACTTGTTCTCACGGGTGTACGACTTACGGGTTAATAAGGGGTACCTTGGCTCTTGTCTGTTCGTTCCTCTTCTTGCCTCTAGTAGGCGTAGTGACTGTAACTCTGCCTATATTCGCGTTTCTCCAGTACATGACGATGTCCCGTGTGTTTTATACTGTGTCTGTTATGGTCGGGGTCGGGCTGAGCTTCGGCGCGACCTGTGTTTTTGCGAAGTCGGAGGCTACGAAGAAGTTTGTTACTCCATTTCAGGTTTGTATGATTTTTTATCTCACTGGTAGATAACCCATAAGTTTTGTTAGTATTTCTTAACCTATGTAATATTAGTTCATTCAATCAGATGATTTAAAACGGACAATCATTGATAATACACCTTTTTTTTGATGAAATCTCTTATTTCATGTAAGAATGTAGAAGCCACAATTATTTGTTATTGGATTTTTCCATCAGGAATTTCTCAATAGCAGCCACGGAGTCGGGACTTGTGCCCGATTGATGGCCATTGGCTCGCCCCCTATTACATGGGACTTAAAAATAACCGACAAAATGTGACTGTACTAATAGGTACACTTCTGCGTAACCTTTCGGGACTTACAGACGAGATGTTATGTAAACAAATCATTTTTGTTCACAGCTCTCAATCGGCCTAATAACACTAGTATACCTCGGCAACCAGTTCGTACTGAACCTACAAGACGACGGTCTTCCCTCCGGCCTCATCGAGCTAATAGGCGACGACAAATCTAGCATCAAGAACCTCTTAAAGAACGAGTTTATAACCGACTATGAAGACAACACATACCATATCAGCTGGGACGACTATTACAACCAATGTAACTCCCCTTCTTGGTCGGATTATAACACGGCCGCCACACAAATAAAATGCGCCATACTCGACGGGGCCAACGTAAACTGGGAGGGTTATATCAAAGACGTTCAACTGAAGAATGTTAAAAATCGATGGGCCGACTTCGTTGCCTGGTTACCGAGCTTCCTGCAAGAATATTTCAGGTGCTACTACGGTGAAGAGTTTTCGACTTTATGTCAAGGGAATGAGAGCTTACAGTCGGCTAAAGAATGCGAGTTTGTTAGGAGCGTCGCGCGACAAAGTGGGAAGAGCTGTCATTTGAACAATTTGAATGAGTAAGTTCTTATTTTGATTTTTGTTTGCAATCGCCCTTACCTCTACGATTTAAGGTTGATGCTCCAAAGTAGCCCGCGAAATCCGAATTTTCTTACGTTTTTTTGTAATTTACTAGCCAGTGTCAGGATGTATGTTAAATAAAATAGGATTCGCGACCGTATCAAATGTGTATTTACTGAGTAATCATAATTTAAATCACCATTGCAATCCTCTCAGTTCACATAACTTCCTTGAATGTCTTTTTCATCAAAAAGTCACTCATGGAAGTAATATGAATTGAGAGAGAGTGACTGACCGGCAAATTGCATAAAACGTAAGAAAAATCGAAACGCTGTCAATTTTATATAGTTTTCGTGATAGCATGGTTCAAAATAAAACTACAACTGGACTGCCCTAGCGGTTACAAGCTCGGCTGCCGAGACTGAGATCCTGGGTTCGAATCCCTAGTTGGGCAGGGCTATTGAGTTTGTCTATTAAGAATATCTTGGTTTTGATAGCAGCTCGAAGTTTCAAGTGTGATGAGCTGAAACGTAGGACTTCGTTTCAATGACACAAAAAGTGTATAAACAACGCGTTTGAATTGGTGCTCGGTTGACAGCAATAGGACCAAATAAAAACAAAATCAAAAGTCATTTATTAAAACTAGGCTGATAATCAGCTCTTTTCGAACGTCAAAAATTTTACAAGGGCCAGTCCCCCAAAACGCCCATCCTTCGACACTTCCTAGTGTTTTAGCTGGGTAGAAGTGGCGGAACAAACTCCCCAGCAACACATCTGTCTGTTAGGTTAGAAGAATCAGACTCGATACAATAGTGAGGTGTAAGTTAATATTACGATTTACTACAGACACATCTCCTATTACAAGGGACTTAAGCATAACGCGATATGTGGGTGTACTATCAGGTACACCTCTGCCTGTCTCTTCGAGGATTACAGACCTGATGTTATGTTATGTAAAATCTGTTTATTAATATAAACAACTCTGCCTTATCTTCTTAGTATAAGATCCCCCCATAGAACGACCTTCACCGAGCTGGTTAATGGATGAAAGGTATTTTATATTAAATTAAATATGTCAATAAATATATTGCAAATGGGTTGTCTAAAATATTTCAGTTCAGAATGAATTTTGAAAATCTAATTCAATTTAAAAGATCAGTTTGTCATGAAATAATCTTTATTTTAATTTAACTTTAATTCATTAACCAGACCGGTGAAAGTTACTAGTATCAACTTACCTGCCTACCCAAGAGTTGTGATGGGAAAAAAATAGTCAACCCAACGTTTGCATATTCTATGTGCTTCATACTTTAGATTGGTATGGAATTTGTCTAATAACCAAATCAGTGAAATCTTTAAAAAAAAATGTAATGTTTCAAATTGTTAATGAATCATATTCTGGATTGAAATTTTTTAATCAACCCATTTGCAATATTTCTTGACATATTTAATTGCATAAAAATACTTTTCATCCATTTACCAGCTCGGTGAAGGTCGTTCTATAGAAGGATCTTAGGCTACCTCGAGAATAGTTTTGATGTTAAAAAAAATCTCTTTTTTTTCCAGATACACCTATGAAATAAAGCTAGCAATGGAAGCCAGCGGTGGTCTACTAAAACGTCATTCGGAAATATATATAATCTTCGACCATTTCTTCAGTAATTTCACAAGATTGCTACGTGCTGATGACAAAATACGATTCAAAGGCGTGCTGTCAAACGATAATGTACCTTATAACATTGGCACTAAAGACCTACATATTACAGGATATGAAATAAACTGTTTAGAATGTAAAGAGGCTAGCGGTACTATAAGGTCGAAAGCGCCCTCTGTGTCGAAATTCTCGGAACTATGTAAAACTATTGTAAATGATTGTGTTGTGTCTACAAAGTATATTTTAAATTTCCTGTTGAATCCTGTGGTTGTTTTTAAATAAATGATATATGTCTGTTTTAATGGTGTTCTGCTTTTTTTTACGATATGAGTCATAGACGATCGCGGTTTTGCGCGGCCATTGTCTAATTAGGACGCGGGGTCCGGCCTTTATTACCGCAACTATCGCTATAAACCCGCGATAAAAAAAAACCTGATTGACACGTCTCTTTAGACTAATACAAACCCATAAATCAACAATCAGTGTCAATCGGGTTAACCCCTCTGGCGTTAAGTTTTCTGCGTATTGGCTTTAATTATTTATGAAATATTTCCCTTGCCTCGCCTCGACATATACAGGATGTAAATCAACCCATCACACAGTCGTCGACCAAGCATTATGTACATCAAGCTAAGTACCCCTACGTAATTTTTTTTTGCTGGGAAACGACTTTTTTTTGGGTCAAAAATCACATTTTAAGGTAAAACTCAGTGTAGCACTGTTTTAACATTGTGCTAGTGGATGCTTTGAATAGTAAACGGGTCATGGAGGTAATTTAAGTAAAGTTATAACCTGACAAACTAGTATTTACAAAAACAACTGTGAAAAATTTGGAACTTTGACCCCCAATATCTCCGTAACTAGGAGGTTCCCAGGTATGGTCTAGAACAAAAAAAATATCGCAGTGGTAGGGACAACAAGTGCCCTTCGTTTGCGTTAAGGGTACTTTTACACCCTATATTAAAAACGGAACCCTTATAGATTCGTCATGTCTGTCTGTATGTCACAGCCACTTTATTCGAAAACTATAAAGGCTTTACAGTTGAAACTTGGTAGCTAGATGTATTCCAAAACTGGATTACGATTTTAATACAAAAAATATAGATAAAGGGCGCTTTATCTTTTTTTTTTGTAATACCTGAAATTGAAACAAAAAAAAATCATCATACCTATTTGTGCAAATATAGGTCTTTAAAAATTACATTCAAATCAAATCAAATCAAATAATTTATTCGCATAATATGGGTAAATAGATGATACATAATGCATTACATAATACAACATTGACGTTTCTAAAACCATTTTTTCTCAAAGTCAATCATTTGAAAGATAGACACTTCCAAAGTGGTAAGAAAAAAAACGAATAAAACTGTGGGGGATGTCCACAAACACATTTTGGAAATCTAATGAGATCTCTCATTAACCATTGTTAAGGACGGTGATACCCGCGAAGATTTGCTTCGCTAATTTATCTTACAACTATTCGTTGCGTGGGCTCCTAATGGCAGCTTAAAATAATAATAGATATTCTGACGATGGGAATAATGAACTCTTTAAAAGTCGTTCATCTCCAACTCACGTTCTATACCACAATACGTAGGTAGGTAGGTATATAACTACATTGCACGGGCAGCGTACCCCCGACCCGGTTGCCCAGTCACCTGGCTAAGCCGCGGCGGCCCATAGCCACTATATTTAGCTTTACGCAACCCGCGACCCGCCCATCGGGACATATTATTATCTACAACATCAATAGACCGCAAGTTTCTTCAAAACGTGTATCTTATTTTCTTATATTATTGGTAGGTAGCTTAATATTATAAAATTTATATAGCCGTTGTTGCCGGCTGTCATGTAAGTAAGAGATCTTTGACCATTCGTATTCAGTGGCCCGAAAGTTTGACAACCACAGCCATTGGTAACCCCAACTTAGTGGTTGTGGAGGTAAGATAGGCGATAGTCGTTCCATGTAAAACACTGTTATTCAGCTACATTTGTATAAAATGGAAGCCGACCCCAACATAGTTGGGAAATGGCTAGGCAGATTTGTTTATGGTGGTCCTATGGAAAAAGCTTTTTAGTCTGATGTATATAGATTCACCTGAAAGTCCTGTAATATGACCACATCATTTTGGTATCGGTGCCTACCAAAGACATTCAAATATTACTAGCTTAAATCTCTTTGGTGCCTACGCTGTTTTTACGCCTTACATTTGTAAATAGAACCAAACTAGACATAATTTATTCTCTCTGAACATAAAACCATACATAAATAAACAGTCAATGGAGGCACCTCGTTTGTATCAAAGAATTAATGGGACCAATAAGGGATTTCGATTTAATTACCGCGAGGGTCACAAAGCGGACCCCTGATGAGATTATCTTCTGTAAGATGTTCAAGAGATCCGTACAGCCTCCCTTTGACATCTGGATAAATTAATTGTTTGTTAAGTCTTCGAGCGTCCTTATGATCACCCGGTGGATCATAAGACATTCAAGCAATGTTAGCGGACGTTCAAGAGGTTAAGATCGTGTACAAATCGTTAGGGAGAAAGCTTCTGAATGAATTAAATGTGTAATGTAGTTTGTTAGGTAGTTTCTTTATGGTTTTGGAAATTAAGCTAGGTAGGTGGTACATCTGGCTATTTTGAAATGCGTTTGCAAGTCGCGAAGGCTGCGTAGGTACTTGGTGAGTACCTATGTATTACCCATAATCGAGCAGTCTGAAGACTTCGCCTAGGGCGTGCTTTCCCGTGGCTGACTTAGATATCTCTTAATAGACTCCGCACCCAAGTCCTTTTTGTTGCGGAAATATTAGGGGCCAGTATTTCATTTTTTCTCAAGTTTTTTTTTTTTAATGTAACTTTACATACAATGCATCGATCAGATTTTCGCGTTACATTGAGTCTTACCGTAAGGTACATCGCGATATTTCATCCAAAAACTCGTTTCCTAGCAATATTTTTTACGTTGAGTTTGATGACTTGCTTGCGTTCGTGAAAAGAACGTTCTCATCTTGTATAAGTAAAGGCAACATAATATTTTAGTAAAATAAAATTTTATCCTCGCCTGCTCTAACATGATAGGTATATTATATTAGCGTTTATCATCGTAAGAACATCAAAGAGTTCATACATAAGACTCTTGTACTCACTTGACGTGTGACGTCGGTCGTTAATTATTTAAAATTAAATTAAGTACAAACATTTTCGTCGGAATTTTACTAATAGGATAGAACATAGGCTTGGCTTACTTATTTATGCTTTGGTGATTACTAAATTTACCTACACACTAAAATCGGTACAGGAAATTAATGTGGGGAACAACCACCACCATGCTACAATTCCAGAATTTTTGTTGCTACATCATGATGTTTCATGTTATATAACCAATTAACCACTAACCAGGAATTCGTAGGAAAAGCCTGAGGCCTGCCCGAAAAAAACACAATAATTAAAGAAACACACATGATTTCTTGTTATTTTCTAGGCCTTTAGACTACTCGTAGTTCGTAGTTGAGTAGTTGATAAGCTGTGGTTCTTTCAATCGATCAGTGACAAAGTCACAATGATTAGACTTTCCGGAACTTTTGTTGATTTTAAATTACTTCCTCGTTGGTCGCACGCGAGTCTGATCAGAACAATATCCTGGTTTCGATTCCACAGTCAGATTTTACGTATGGTATATCCTAGTCTAGTATATCCCTTTGTTCGAGATTAGCCGGAGAAAGCCGCACGGAGAGAAGAGTGGACTATGGGTGGACATTGCCGAGTATTATTCCGCACATCATCATCCAAAACTGGTTACCCCGACGTGATCCGCCGCGTAGCTAACGTAGCGCGACCGCATGACCGCACGACATCGTAGAAGCTTCCGGAACATTCGCGATGGACACGTTGACGTCGAAGAAAATTTATTCTGCAAGTCATTGCGAGATGGCGAATGAATTGACTGAAGCTTTGGTTGGTTGGGATTGAGCGTCTACACCGCACGCTCAAAGCTTCTATGATGACGCATGGTCCGTAGGATTGGGTTAGTTCTCTTCCCATAGTTCTCCTAGGACTACGCACAGCATACAAAGAGGATCTGCAGTGCTCATCAGCTGAATTGGTGTTTGGAGAGCAGTTACGTGCCCTTGGCGAGTTTTTCAGCAGTGGGATAATAAGAGCTAATAAAATATAAAATATCATAGTAGGTATTCCTAGTAGAAGTCCGATATTGCAATTTCTGTCTTTACTCTCCAACATATAATTAGTGCCCAATCTGGTGCCAGTTTTAATGATTCTGAATAGACTTTACATGCCAATGGAATTTGAGTTAGGACAATAGGCTAAAACGTGAGTAGGAAAATGTGGTTTTACAGTGTACACCGCTGCCTAACCAGGAATGCAGGAGTAATATTATGTTGTGTTGTGTACAGATTACAAACAGCGGAGTATTGACGCGGGCTCTGGCCCTCAGAGATAGACGCACAATGATGCATTGTTCGCGTCGTGTCTATTGTGTGGCGCGGAAATAGCTGCGAACGGGCGAACGTTCGCGATTCTGTCGATGCGATTTGTCGAATTAAGTAGATTAGTACTTAATTTGTTAAAGAGAAAAATGAGGAAGGGAAGAAAGAGAACAAATAATGAGTGGGTAGGTAAAGTACGCAGGTAAGTTTTAACTGCCTAAAAAATCTATTGATTACTGACTACCTTAGTAAAGGAAAATGACCCAATATGGAAAACCATTTCCGTTCTAGAAGCAATTCAATCATCAGATTACTTGTTTCGCCATATTCAATTTTGTTTCTGCAAGATACGCATGGTATTACAAGATATGCTCACCGCACAAGATGATTCTCCAAGGAAGTCACATAAAAGGTTTAGTTGAAAGCTTGTGGCCTGTCTTAAAAACTAGATAATGGCTAACTGTTAATAAGTATTTTGGAGAATGAATTATTCATTATACATAACGCGCCTAAAGCTTTGTATACAAGACCGTAAAAGTTGCAGAAAATTGTTGCAGCAACATGTCTTTTTCGTTGCGAGACACTTGTTTTTGCATTGTGGCAACATACGAGTTTGTAGATTAGATAGATGCAATTTTCCTCACTGAATATTTATCATAGCTCAGCCGCTTCTATGGGGCAAGAAGACTCACGGTAAACACTCCTCGGAGCGGACGAGTCAACGTCTCTTAAGGATGTCTCGTGGAGAGGCGAAACACGTGTAGCATTTACTATTAGAAGGAGCACAGTTATACAACCAAATAGCCTCTTGTAGAAAAAGTTTGCATTTATTCAATACATCCACGACCTAATTATCCAAATACTTAACCGCAAATTCCCAAAAACAGAATCCACTGGATAGGTGTAACGAATAAACAATGTTTAATGCAGCGACGAACTTATTATTAATATTACGTCATCTGTTCTTATTGACTTTGTCTTTTTGAGATTAAATAATCTTTAAGCCGTGAATAATTGCTTCAGTTTGCACAATAATGAAATCACCTTCTGCGTGTCAATGTGAATATTTATGTAGGTACCTACCGAATGTTAAAATTGCATAACATGAAACCATATTTCCAACAATGTTTTGTGTTACGAAAAACAATGTTTAGTAATTTATAGGTGCTGAACTTATGTTCCCATAAATACGAGCCTTTATCTATTCTTGTGTTATGCTCAGGAAAAGTAGCTATTGTTAGTTCGGTGTCGGCAACAAGACGATTTTGACGTATTATCTTCGTAACTTTATAAAAAATTGTGCTTTTATGTTTTCATGAAAGCGCTGACGTAATTAGCACGACGTATCAAAAGACCTTTTATAAAACATCGCGCCTGTGATTCCAGCCCATTGCCATCATCAGGAAACAAATCCAGACTCCATGGCTACTACTAAAATACTACCCACCTTTAGTAGAACTGATAGCCTAGTCGTGTGACTGTCGGACAACCCAGCCATAGGTGTCAAATTCGAACTGAAGACACACACCTCTTTTTTTCGTATTGGATATATATCACTTCCTTCGGTGACGGAAAACATCGTGAGAAAACCAGCACGCCTGAGAGATATGCTCGACGATGCCAAGTTAGAGATCCATAGGTGGCAAAAAAACTGACACCAGGCAGTGCCTAATACCTACGATTGGGCAAGGAACAACACAAAATATACATGTAAACAAAAGTGATGAACTGAAAAATAACTTATGTATATTGAGTACTAATAAAACGAACAAGAACATATTAGCTCTGGCAGAAGAATACTTTCAAGACACTTATCATATATGTCATTATCTAACACCAAATGTTAGTATTATGCAACTTTTACGAGATATACACACAAAACTTAAAAATTACACAAGTGATGATTTCTGTATAATCATGATTGGCGAAGAAGATTTTAAAACTACGAAATGTTACTTTGATATAATAACGTATATGAGAAACGCATTACAGGACATAAAGAACACAAATATAATTATTACTTTACCGACATACAAATATAATAATAACTACAACATTTTATACAACTCAAGATTGGAAATGTTCAACAACATGCTTTATATGGACATCATCACGCATCAATACGCTTATACTTTGGACTCTAATCTGAACTTAAGTTACGAACAGTCTACCTACACACAATCGGGAGCATTAAAGAACCACACCATGAGAACTATTTTTGAGGACCTATTCAACCTTCAATTGGAAATTTTAGAAGAAAATACACTCAACGCAAACAAAGAACCAAAAGAACAGTTTTTTCTCGAATAAATATATTAACATTTTACACCAAAACATTGCTGGTTTAATAAATAAAGCAAATGCCCTTACGGTATGCTTAAATGAACTATCTGATATAAATTTAAATGTGGATATTATATGCATTACCGAACACTTCATCATGAAAGGTCATGAAAAACAACTATGTATGCCAAATTACACTTTGGCTGCATGTTATAGTAGACAGGAAAAGAAGAGAGGGGGAGCATGTATTATTGTTAATAATTGTCACCAATGGAGAGAATTACCTCAAATATCCAAAATGTCATCACCTGGGGTTTTCGAGTGTTGTGCTATTGAGCTTATTAATCATAAAGTAATAATCATATGTATCTATAGAGTACCAAACGTTAGGAATTTGAATGATTGTTTTAATAAACTTGAAAATTTGCTAAAAGATATATCTATGAGGCATTCTAAAAATATTGTAATTGCAGGTGATTTTAACATAGATATTTTAAAACCGAATAATATTACAGTTACATTAGAGTGTCTGCTACTGAATTTCAACCTAAAACTTGCTCTTAAACAGCCCACTCGGATGGCTAGTGGGACATGCATTGACAATTTTGCGCATAATTTTAAGAAGGATTGTAAAACGAATGTTTTGGAGTTTGCATTATCAGACCATACAGCACAGTTACTTCAATGCCCAGTTCCCAATGTATGCAGTATAAAATCATGGTATTTAACTAGAAGAGATTACAGTAAAGAAAATATAGTGAAATTTAAAAATAGTATAAACAGTCTCAAATTTTCGGAGATCTATCTTACTGATGATCCCAACATAGCTTACAACGAATTTATCGACACATTTAAATTATTTTACGACTTATGTTTTCCGTGCAAAGAAATAAAAGTCAGCATAATAAATAGACCGAAATGGCTATCGCGTGGCGTTAAATTATGCAGTAGGAAAAAAAGGGAACTGCTGTGGCAATCCAGGCTGAAGCCTAACCACGAAAATAAAAGAAAGTTTATGACTTATTCTAGACTATATACTAAAATTATAAATCTGACACAAAGAGCTCAAAATAACCACAAAATACAGAAATCCAAAAATAAATCAAAAACTTCATGGCAAGTAATTAATGAGACAAAGTATAATATCCCTAAACAACAAATTGAGAAACTTAAAATTGGTAATAAAATTGTACACAAACCGTTGGATATCGCTGGTGCCTTCAATGACTTTTTCATTGACAAAATACATCCAAAAATAGATGCTGAATGTAAACCGAAATCTTGCTTTTTATCCATGACACACAACTCAATGTTTATGGCACCCAGCACACCACACGATTTACATAAGATAATAATGTCTCTAAAAAATACTAGCAGCGTAGGCTTTGATGGAATCGCCACAAAGGTACTGAAGTCAGTGTCTACCGAGATATGCGGCCATCTAAGCCACATACTCAACCTCATTGTTTGTGCTGGTATATATCCAGATAGTTTAAAAACATCCATAATTAAACCTTTATTTAAGAAAGAAGATAGGGATTTGATGGAATATTATAGGCCAATTTCACTCATACCGGTTATTTCAAAGATATTTGAGAAATATATTTACAGAGAAATGTATAATTTTATGGAAAAAAATAATATACTCTGTGAAGAACAAAAAGGATTCAGACAGCACAGAACCATTAATATGGCAATTTTTGACTTTTTGTTTACTATTATTAAAAACATGGATAAACGATCCCCCATATGTGCTATATTCTGTGATATGACACAGGCTTTTGATTATGTCCATTATAATACATTATTAAACAAATTAGAAGCCTACGGTATTAGAGGTAACGTGCTTGAACTTATCAAATCGTATTTAGAAAATAGAACACAAATAACCGAAGTTAGCCGTATCAATGTAGCTAAAAAACATGAAGAGATAGCACGATCACGAGAGCGTAAAATCTCATACGGTGTGCCACAAGGGACCGTTATGGGCCCGTTTTTGTTTATATTATATGTTAACGACATGCCCAAGTCCCTTGAACAACCTATGACAATGTTTGCAGACGATAGCACAGTGACGATCCCTTGTAAAAGCGCAATAACATATGAAAATGACATTAATAATTCTCTTGACTCACTAATTAAATGGCTTGACATGAATAATTTAAATATAAATTTAGGTAAGACAAAGATAATGCACTTTAGACAGCGTACTCCCGGCGTAACTAATCTTCATATTCATTACAAAAATGACGATATTAAGGAAGCGGGAGACACCAAATTTTTGGGTTTACAAATAGATTCCAGCTTAAATTGGAAAGCACACATAGAGATAATGTGTAAAAAACTGAGTTCATCTGCATATGTTTTATATAGATTATCCTCCATAGTAGATACCAAAACACGTCTTACAGCTTACTACGGCATTGTGGAATCTCACCTACGCTACGGCATCATTTTTTGGGGGAACTCAACTGATAGAGACATAGCATTTAAGGCCCAAAAAAGATGTCTCCGATCTTTATTTAAACTTAAAACTACAGACAGTTGCAGGCCCTATTTTAAGAAATACAATGTCTTGACACTTCCGTGTATTTATATTTTCGAAGTAGCTATGTTTGTAAAGCAAAATCCAAACCGTTTTGAACGCCTAGCTGATGTATTCCCAAGGAATAGGCGTGACAATAGCAAACTCTGTCAAGTATCATGCCAAACCGCATTGATGCGCAAGAGTGTTTATTGCATGGCCCCAACTATTTTCAATAAATTACCAAGAAGTTGGAAAGATTTAAATACGGTGCAATTTAAGAGTAGACTACGTAATTTTTTAATAGATAAAACGTATTACACTATAACTGAATTTCTAACAGAAAAAAAAAATTGATTAATTTAAATGATAATTATATTATAATATATTAATGACATTTTATTATACATTTATGACGTTGAATCACTGAATGCTTTATTTTTTTTTAATTTCTTATGTAATTTTATTTTATTGTATGATTTGAACTTATTTGAATTTTAATATTTTGCTGTTTAATTAATTTATTGTTATTTTTATTATGAGTTGGACATTTTTAATTTATTTTATTTTATAATTTTTAATATAGTTAGTAATTTTGAATGTTTGACTATTTTTACCAATAATTATTATGACTCTATAATTAGAATATTTGTACGCCGTCTATCGGCAGGACATAGCGTTCATTAATAATATTTACATCTGTACTTTAGTTTTACCTATGTTCTACAAATAAAAATATTTGAATTTGAATTTGAATTTGAGTGCCGTAGCGTGCCTTGGCGGGGCCCCGTCTAAAAATGTGTTTGGGGGCCCTTATGAAGGGTAAAGATTACTAAAGAAAAAAAAAATGTTTGCATAAAATTCACAATTATCTATCTATCACTTTTTCCTAAATTTTTACAAACAATTCTAATTAAATATACACTGTCCTTGCCTTTTTTTCGGCAAACTGATTTATTAAGTTATTTATAGCTTTTTTTTTAGAAGTTTCAGTAACCATCAAATTACTCCTCCCGCTCCTGGGCAGAGCGGTAGGGAGTGTTAGACTTCTACTGACTAAAAACCACCCATGTTCCTTCTTAGCCCTTTGTGCCGAGGCCGCGGTAACTCTTTCGAACAACCCGCAGCCCCGACGGGAAATCATTTAAAGCTGATGATGACTTTTAGAACGCACGCTTTATGCGGGAAAAAAAAAGAAATTGCTTTTTTTTTTACTTTTTCTCATTTCTGCTTACGCACGTCGGGGGCCCCCGTAGCTCGGGGGCCCCGTATAATTGATACGGCAGATACGGCGGTAGCTACGCCCCTGACACCAGGTAAGATACTAACCACACGATAAATAACCTCTAAAACTACACTAATTTAACAACTCAATAAAAAGAACCTCTCAAACCAAACGAATTTATTTATGTAGTACGTGGTTCACCAATTTGTTATAAATTACGACAATAAAAGCTGGGTAGAAGTGGCGGAACAAACTCCCCAGCAACACATCTGTCTGTTAGGTTAGAAGAATCAGACTCGATACAATAGTGAGGTGTAAGTTAATATTACGATTTACTACAGACACATCTCCTATTACAAGGGACTTAAGCATAACGCGATATGTGGGTGTACTATCAGGTACACCTCTGCCTGTCTCTTCGAGGATTACAGACCTGATGTTATGTTATGTAAAATCTGTTTATTAATATAAACAACTCTGCCTTATCTTCTTAGTATAAGATCCCCCCATAGAACGACCTTCACCGAGCTGGTTAATGGATGAAAGGTATTTTATATTAAATTAAATATGTCAATAAATATATTGCAAATGGGTTGTCTAAAATATTTCAGTTCAGAATGAATTTTGAAAATCTAATTCAATTTAAAAGATCAGTTTGTCATGAAATAATCTTTATTTTAATTTAACTTTAATTCATTAACCAGACCGGTGAAAGTTACTAGTATCAACTTACCTGCCTACCCAAGAGTTGTGATGGGAAAAAAATAGTCAACCCAACGTTTGCATATTCTATGTGCTTCATACTTTAGATTGGTATGGAATTTGTCTAATAACCAAATCAGTGAAATCTTTAAAAAAAAATGTAATGTTTCAAATTGTTAATGAATCATATTCTGGATTGAAATTTTTTAATCAACCCATTTGCAATATTTCTTGACATATTTAATTGCATAAAAATACTTTTCATCCATTTACCAGCTCGGTGAAGGTCGTTCTATAGAAGGATCTTAGGCTACCTCGAGAATAGTTTTGATGTTAAAAAAAATCTCTTTTTTTTCCAGATACACCTATGAAATAAAGCTAGCAATGGAAGCCAGCGGTGGTCTACTAAAACGTCATTCGGAAATATATATAATCTTCGACCATTTCTTCAGTAATTTCACAAGATTGCTACGTGCTGATGACAAAATACGATTCAAAGGCGTGCTGTCAAACGATAATGTACCTTATAACATTGGCACTAAAGACCTACATATTACAGGATATGAAATAAACTGTTTAGAATGTAAAGAGGCTAGCGGTACTATAAGGTCGAAAGCGCCCTCTGTGTCGAAATTCTCGGAACTATGTAAAACTATTGTAAATGATTGTGTTGTGTCTACAAAGTATATTTTAAATTTCCTGTTGAATCCTGTGGTTGTTTTTAAATAAATGATATATGTCTGTTTTAATGGTGTTCTGCTTTTTTTTACGATATGAGTCATAGACGATCGCGGTTTTGCGCGGCCATTGTCTAATTAGGACGCGGGGTCCGGCCTTTATTACCGCAACTATCGCTATAAACCCGCGATAAAAAAAAACCTGATTGACACGTCTCTTTAGACTAATACAAACCGATAAATCAACAATCAGTGTCAATCGGGTTAACCCCTCTGGCGTTAAGTTTTCTGCGTATTGGCTTTAATTATTTATGAAATATTACCCTTGCCTCGCCTCGACATATACAGGATGTAAATCAACCCATCACACAGTCGTCGACCAAGCATTCTGTACATCAAGCTACGTACCCCTCCGCAATTTTTTTTTGCTGGGAAACGACTTTTTTTGGGTCAAAAATCACATTTTAAGGTAAAACTCAGTGTAGCACTGTTTTAACATTGTGCTAGTGGATGCTTTGAATAGTAAACGGGTCATGGAGGTAATTTAAGTAAAGTTATAACCTGACAAACTAGTATTTACAAAAACAACTGTGAAAAATTTGGAACTTTGACCCCCAATATCTCCGTAACTAGGAGGTTCCCAGGTATGGTCTAGAACAAAAAAAATATCGCAGTGGTGGGGACAACAAGTGCCCTTCGTTTGCGTTAAGGGTACTTTTACACCCTATATTAAAAACGGAACCCTTATAAATTCGTCATGTCTGTCTGTATGTCACAGCCACTTTATTCGAAAACTATAAAGGCTTCACAGTTGAAACTTGGTAGCTAGATGTATTCCAAAACTGGATTACGATTTTAATACAAAAAATATAGATAAAGGGCGCTTTATCTTTTTTTTTTGTACAGGTATTACAAAAAAAAAAGATAAAGCGCCCTTTATCTATATTTTTTGTATTAAAATCGTAACAAAAAAAAATCATCATACCTATTTGTGCAAATATAGGTCTTTAAAAATTACATTGACGTTTCTAAAACCATTTTTTCTCAAAGTCAATCCTTTGAAAGATAGACACTTCCAAAGTGGTAAAAAAAAAACGAATAAAACTGTGGGGGATGTCCACAAACACATTTTGGAAATCTAATGAGATCTCTCATTAACCATTGTTAAGGACGGTGATACCCGCGAAGATTTGCTTCGTTAATTTATCTTACAACTATTCGTTGCGCGGGCTCCTAATGGCAGCTTAAAATAATAATAGATATTCTGACGATGGGAATAATGAACTCCTTAAAAGTCGTTCATCTCCAACTCACGTTCTATACCACAATACGTAGGTAGGTAGGTATATCACTACATTGCACGGGCAGCGTACCCCCGACCCGGTTGCCCAGTCACCTGGCTAAGCCGCGGCGGCCCATAGCCACTATATTTAGCTTTACGCAACCCGCGACCCGCCCATCGGGACATATTATTATCTACAACATTAATAGACCGCAAGTTTCTTCAAAACGTGTATCTTATTTTCTTATATTATTGGTAGGTAGCTTAATATTATAAAATTTATATAGCCGTTGTTGCCGGCTGTCATGTAAGTTAGAGATCTTTGACCATTCGTATTCAGTGGCCCGAAAGTTTGACAACCACACCCATTGGTAACCCCAACTCAGTGGTTGTGGAGGTAAGATAGGCGATAGTCGTTCCATGTAAAACACTGTTATTCAGCTACATTTGTATAAAATGGAAGCCGACCCCAACATAGTTGGGAAATGGCTAGGCAGATTTGTTTATGGTGGTCCTATGGAAAAAGATTTTTAGTCTGATGTATATAGATTCACCTGAAAGTCCTGTAATATGACCACATCATTTTAGTATCGGTGCCTACCAAAGACATTCAAATATTACTAGCTTAAATCTCTTTGGTGCCTACGCTGTTTTTACGCCTTACATTTGTAAATAGAACCAAACTAGACATAATTTATTCTCTCTGAACATAAAACCATACATAAATAAACAGTCAATGGAGGCACCTCGTTTGTATCAAAGAATTAATGGGACCAATAAGGGATTTCGATTTAATTACCGCGAGGGTCACAAAGCGGACCCCTGATGAGATTATCTTCTGTAAGATGTTGAAGAGATCCGTACAGCCTCCCTTTGACATCTGGATAAATTAATTGTTTGTTAAGATCGTGTACAAATCGTTAGGGAGAAAGCTTCTGAATGAATTAAATGTGTAATGTAGTTTGTTAGGTAGTTTCTTTATGGTTTTGGAAATTAAGGTAGGTAGGTGGTACATCTGGCTATTTTGAAATGCGTTTGCAAGTCGCGAAGGCTGCGTAGGTACTTGGTGAGTACCACCCAGGGCGTGCTTTCCCGTGGCTGACTTAGATATCTCTTAATAGACTCCGCACCCAAGTCCTTTTTGTTACGGAAATATTAGGGGCCAGTATTTCCTTTTTTCTCAAGTTTTTTTTTTAAATGTAATTTTACATACAATGCATCGATCAGATTTTCGCATTACATTGAGTCCTACTCAATGTAATGCGAAATAGTCCTGGAACAACTTGCGAGCCACGGATGCCCCTCAAGTTAAAGGGGAAAATATACAAGTCCGTGATTAGACCTGTCGTACTGTATGGATCAGAGTGCTGGGCTTTGAAAAAGATGGATGAAAAACGATTGCATGTAGCGGAGATGAGAATGTTGAGATGGATGTGCGGAGTGACAAGAATGGATAAAGTGAGGAATGAGTATACTCATTCCTCACTTTATCCATTCTTTTTTTTCATTCTTTTCTTTTTTACTTCCTCTAATATATTAGAGGAAGTTTGAAAGTAGCACCTGTTACAGAAAAATTGAAAGGAAGTCGTTTATCTTGGTATGGTCATGTAATGAGGAGGGATGAAACGCATGTGACTAAAAAAGTGATGGATATAAATATTGATGGATGGAGAGGGAGAGGAAGGCCAAAGAAAAGATGGATGGATTGTGTGAGGAATGAATATGAATGAGAAAGGAATAAATGCCACCTTGACGTGTAACAGGGAAGAATGGAAGAAGAAAACGTGTTGCGCCGATCCCAAATAGAATGGGATAAGGGCAGGAAGATGATGATGATTGATTCCTACTCCTACCGTAAGGTACATCGCGAAATTTCACCCATAAACTCGTTTCCTAGCAATTTTTTTTACGTTGAGTTTGATGACTTGCTTGCGTTCGTGAAAAGAACGTTCTCATCTTGTATAAGTAAAGGCAACATAATATTTTAGTAAAGTAAAATTTTATCCTCGCCTGCTACAACATGATAGGTACTTAGGTATATTATATTAGCGTTTAGCATATTGTAAGAACATCAAAGAGTTCATACATAAGACTCTTGTACTCACTTGACGTGTGACGTCGGTCGTTAATTATTTAAAATTAAATTAAGTATAAAACATTTTCGTCGGAAATTTAACAAAAAGGATAGAACATAGGCTTGGCTTACTTATTTATGCTTTGGTGATTACTAAATTTACCTACACACTAAAATCGATACAGGAAATTAATGTGGGGAACAACCACCACCATGCTACAATTCCAGAATTTTTGTTGCTACATCATGATGTCTCATAATGTTATATAACCAATTAACCACTAACCAGGAATTCGTAGGAAAAGCCTGAGGCCTGCCCGAAAAAAACACATTCATTAAAGAAACACACATGATTTCTTGTTATTTTCTAGGCCTTTAGACTACTCGTAGTTCGTAGTTCATAAGCTGTGGTTCTTTCAATCGATCAGTGACAAAGTCACAATGATTAGACTTTCCGGAACTTTTGTTGATTTTAAATTACTTCCTCGTTGGTCGCACGCGAGTCTGATCAGAACAATATCCTGGTTTCGATTCCACAGTCAGATTTTACGTATGGTATATCCTAGTCTAGTATATCCCTTTGTTCGAGATTAGCCGGAGAAAGCCGCACGGAGAGAAGAGTGGACTATGGGTGGACATTACCGAGTATTATTCCGCACATCATCATCCAAAACTGGTTACCCCGACGTGATCCGCCGCGTAGCTAACGTAGCGCGACCGCGTGACCGCACGACATCGTAGAAGCTTCCGGAACATTCGCGATGGACACGTTGACGTCGAAGAAAATTTATTCTGCAAGTCATTGCGAGATGGCGAATGAATTGACTGAAGCTTTGGTTGGTTGGGATTGAGCGTCTACACCGCACGCTCAAAGCTTCTATGATGACGCATGGTCCGTAGGATTGGGTTAGCTCTCTTCCCATAGTTCTCCTAGGACTACGCACAGCATACAAAGAGGATCTGCAGTGCTCATCAGCTGAATTGGTGTTTGGAGAGCAGTTACGTGCCCTTGGCGAGTTTTTCAGCAGTGGGATAATAAGAGCTAATAAAATATAAAATATCATAGTATTCCTAGTAGAAGTCCGATATTGCAATTTCTGTCTTTACTCTCCAACATATAATTAGTGCCCAATCTGGTGCCAGTTTTAATGATTCTGAATAGACTTTACATGCCAATGGAATTTGAGTTAGGACAATAGGCTGAAACGTGAGTAGGAAAATGTGGTTGTACAGTGTAGGTACACCGCTGCCTAACCAGGAATGCAGGAGTAATATTATGTTGTGTTGTGTACAGATTACAAACAGCGGAGTATTGACGCGGGCCCTGGCCCTCAGAGATAGACGCACAATGATGCATTGTTCGCGTCGTGTCTATTGTGTGGCGCGGAAATAGCTGCGAACGGGCGAACGTTCGCGATTCTGTCGATGCGATTTGTCGAATTAAGTAGATTAGTTGTTAAAGAGAAAAATGAGGAAGGGAAGAAAGATAACAAAGAATGAGTAGGTAAAGTACGCAGGTAAGTAGTTTTAACTGCCTAAAAAATCTATTGATTACTGACTGTCTTAGTAAAGGAAATTGACCCAATATGGAAAACCATTTCCGTTCTAGAAGCAGTTAAATCATCAGATTAGGTACTTGTTTCGCCATAGTCAATTTTGTTTCTGCAAGATACGCATGGTATTACAAGATAATATGCTCACCGCACAAGATGATTCTCCAAGGAAGTGACGTAAAACGTTTAGTTGAAAGCTTGTGGCCTGTCTTAAAAACTAGATAATGGCTAACTGTTAATAAGTATTTTGGAGAATGAATTATTCATTATACATAACGCGCCTAAAGCTTTGTATACAAGACCGTAAAAGTTGCAGAACATTGTTGCAGCAACATGTTTTTTCGTTGCGAGAAACTTGTTTTTGCATTGTGGCAACATACGAGTGTGTAGATTAGATAGATGCAATTTTCCTCACTGAATATTTATCATAGCTCAGTCGTTCTATGGGGCTAGAAGACTCACTGTAAACACTCCTGCTGTCGGAGCGGACGAGTCAACGTCTCTTAAGGATGTCTCGTGGAGAGGCGAAACACGTGTAGGATTTACTATTAGAAGGAGCACAGTTATACAACCAAATAGCCTCTTGTAGAAAAAGTTTGCATTTATTCAATACATCCACGACCTAATTATCCAAATACTTAACCGCAAATTCCCAAAAACAGAATCCACTGGATAGGTGTAACGAATAAACAATGTTTAATGCAGCGACGAACTTATTATTAATATTACGTCATCTGTTCTCATTGACTTTGTCTTTTTGAGATTAAATAATCTTTAAGCCGTGAATAATTGCTTCAGTTTGCACAATAATGAAATCATCTTCTGCGTGTCAAAGTGAATATTTATGTAGGTACCTACCGAATGGTAAAATTGCATAACATGAAACCATATTTCCAACAATGTTTTGTGTTACGAAAAACAATGTTTAGTAATTTATAGGTGCTGAACTTATGTTCCCATAAATACGAGCCTTTATCTATTCTTGTGTTATGCTCAGGAAAAGTAGCTATTGTTAGTTCGGTGTCGGCAACAAGATGATTTTGACGTATTATTATCTTCGTAACGTTATAAAAAATTGTGCTTTTATGTTTTCATGAAAGCGCTGACGTAATTAGCTCGACGTATCAAAAGATCTTTTTATAAAACATCGCGCCTGTGATTCCCGATAGGTTAGGCAGAGGTGTACCAAGTGGTAGGTACACCCATATTTCACCAGTTACATTAACTCCCATGCAATATGAGGTGAGCCTATAGGCATCAACAGGGTACAAATCCAGACTCCATGGCTACTAAAATACTACCCACCTTTAGTAGAACTGATAGCCTAGTCGTGTAACTGTCGGACAACCCAGCCATAGGTGTCAAATTCGAACTGAAGACACACACCTCTTTTTTTCGTATTGGATATATATCACTACCTTCGGTGACGGAAAACATCGTGAGAAATCCAGCACGCCTGAGAGATATGCTCGACGATGCCAAGTTAGAGATCCATAGGTGGCAAAAAAACTGACACCAGGCAGTGCCGTAGCGTGCCTTGGCGGGGCCCCGTCTAAAAATGTGTTTGAGGGCCCTTATGAATTGTAAAGATTACTAAAGAAAAAAAAAATGTTTGCATAAAATTCACAATTATCTATCTATCACTTTTTCCTAAATATTTACAAACAATTCTAATTAAATATAAACTGTCCTTGCCTTTTTTTACACGACTGCCCCAAAAAAAGAGTGTTATGTTTTTAGCGTTCATGTATGTATGTATGTATGTATGTATGTATGTATGTATGTATGTTTGTTTGTGAGTTTCTTTATTCCACCATAACTTCTAAACGCCTGAACCGATTTTGATGTATGTGGTATCGTTAGATTCATTGCGTCACCCCGGGTAACATAGGCTAGATAAAATATCAAAAAACATAATAGGGTGGCCATGGTTTAGAAATAAAAAGAACTTTTAATTTTTTTTTATTGAAATTTCAATGAAAAATATAATCATCGTCTAGAACTTATTAAGTAGATTACAAAAATATACCACAGTAGTATTCAATATCTATTGTTTACTAGTAATACTACTCAACAAATGATATAGTGACATTTTAAACCCGGGATCCGATACGAATAAGCTACATATCAATAGATTCTCTGTAATGAAAGAAATAAAACTGGCTAGGTTACAACTCCCAAATCCATCTACGACGGCACCTAAATGGTTTTTAAGTTTGTATGAAAAGTCAGTATGCGTGAATCAATTTACTTGAAACTTGGCAAAAATATTAATTTAAAGAAATAATAATATTTGCAATAATAGAATTTTCAAAATCACCCCTTAAAGGGTAGAAAAAGAAGATCAGGGTAGATTTTGGTATGGACAAATCTGACTGCGAGCTTCAACTTGAAATTCATTACTAACACAAATGAATAAATCATGACGTGTGTTATAAAACAATAGTTTAAAAAAACCGTGCGAGTTGAACCCACGCACCAAGGGATCTGTAAAAGTTCTTTGGTACCTACTATACTTAAAACTGTTTGGCACTACACTTGAATTTCTTAGAATGTTAACAAAATATTCAAAGTTCTTATCATTGTATGTAAATTGCATGTATATATTAAATTCAGCGTAAATTGTTTACAAATAGATACCTACATGAAATGAAAAATGTTTGTAGGTCTAAATTACGCAATTAAGTCATTCAGATCATTTCACACGTTCCTGAGGAACAGGGTCTTGATTGACGGATAGGCATACGGACAGACAGACGGAAAACAAAATGTACATATTATTAGGGTTCCGATTTTGCCGACCGCAATCCTGAGAAATGAAAAAAAACACATTTTCCCCCTTCTGGGGGAGGCCTATGTCCAGCAGTGGACGTCTTATGGCTTAAATGATTGGTTATAGGTCAAAATACCGATATATCACTAAAAGATATGAAATAAAAAATAAATAATTAAAAAAATTAAAAAACACGCCTGCCATGACAAAAAGTACCTAAACTAAAAAATAAAAAACAAGTCAAACGAATTCAGCGATGAATGGGAGCAAGGTCCCGTAAATGTATTCGAAAATGGAAAACTGAAAACTAAAACTTTTATTGCAGTCGGGGGACCTGTAAAGAATTGTTCCACCGAACTGTCCCCCGACTGCAATAAAAGTTTTAGTTTTCAGTTTTCCATTTTCGAATACATTTACGGGACCTTGCTCCCATTCATCGCTGAATTCGTTTGACTTGTTTTTTATTTTTTAGTTTAGGTACCTACTTTTTGTCATGGCAGGCGTGTTTTTCGGCAAATTGATTTATGAAGTTATTTATAGCTTTTTTTTTTAGAAGTTTCAGTAACCATCAAATTACTCCTCCCGCTCCTGGGCAGAGCGGTAGGGAGTGTTAGACTTCTACTGACTAAAAACCACCCATGTTCCTTCTTAGCCCTTTGTGCCGAGGCCGCGGTAACTCTTTCGAACAACCCGCAGCCCCGACGGGAAATCATTTAAAGCTGATGATGACTTTTAGAACGCACGCTTTATGCGGAAGAAATTGCTTTTTTTTTTACTTTTTCTCATTTCTGCTTACGCACGTCGGGGGGCCCCGTATAATTGATACGGCAGATACGGCGGTAGCTACGCCCCTGACACCAGGTAAGATACTAACCACACGAAAAATAACCTCTAAAACTACACTAATTTAACAACTCAATAAAAAGAACCTCTCAAACCAAACGAATTTATTTATGTAGTACGTGGTTCACCAATTTGTTATAAATTACGACAATAAAAGTGAGTGGGGCGGGTCGGCTAAAAGTTAAATTGAGACCCTGATGTGATTCCCAAGCACTCGTTATTTCTTATTAGAAGTTCCGAAAGATTTTGATTCAGACTCCTTTGGTCCCTTTCCCTGAAGTCCGTCGTAATTGATGTAGAAAGGATGATCGTAACTACATCAAGTAATTTAATGTGTATTTGGTGTACCGTCTCGTTCATTGCAAAGTTGCTGTTGCCTGTGGTTTTGTTTGCGTGTGTAAGTATTTGTATTTCATCGTTTTAAAAAGAATAGTTTTACAATGTTTTTTTCAATACACTTCCTCGAAAACTAGCTCTTATTGCACTACGATTAGGTTCGAAAGGGAACATATTTCGCACGCGTGCGGTAATTATTTTCCGCAACCAAGGGCGGAAAAGAAAATGACCACAGATAACTATGCCATAATTATATTGTGTCCAAATCGATTCAAACATAGGAAATTAAAAAAAAAATCACCACCGACTATAGAGTCGTATATATATGTCGTAGGATAATTTGATACTTCGAATCTTCGCGGAAATCCTAGGAAATCCTAGGGGTTTTGCGAAAACGCGGATAATTAGACATAGGCGAAAAATTTTTTTAGGGGCGGCATGGGCACCGGGCCGTAGGCCGACGAAGGAGGCCGGCGGAGGCCCGGCACTTCGGGGACAGAAGATATTAGTGTTATTTAATATGCGAGCGAAGCGAGCGCGCGTTGAAAAAGCTTTTGCTTTCGACGTATTTGGTGACCATTAATCCATTTTGGTAACTATGTCTAATTATCCGCGTTTTCGCAAAACCCCTAGGATTTCCGCGAAGATTCGAAGTATCAAACTATCCTACGACATATATATATACTATAGACCAGTAATAATCATCGCTATCTTCAAAATGCTTCGATATTTAGGCTTCATTTTTTTTACGAAATGTTTTAAGACTTCTACTAAAACTTTATGTAGAAAAAGAACGGTTTTATTAATTTAATTCAGTAATATTCACTAAAATATTTATCTTTGTTGTGTGGACTGAGGGACCACAGTTCAGTCGTTATATTTTTTTTATCTTTAATGCTTTGTGGTCTGTTATTTTGTGAATATCTTTCCAAATTCTTTACTAAATGTCTGTATTCACAAAACCTTCTTTTTTAAGATACTTTCCGAGATCTGGCTAACCGTCTGTGAGAACTGAGGGACCACACTTTATGGGTCGTAGTTTTTAAAATATTTGATTACAAATTCCCCGGATTTGTTCTACAATTGTTTTAAGACTTCTACTAAATCTTAGGGTTTTCATTTAGCGTATTCCCAGTTTGGTCCCTCAGTTCACACGCACATCAGTGCTTTTTTTTTTAATTTCGTCATTTTGATTTACGTTTTTACAGCATAAATATATTTTGAATATTAAATTGTGTTTATCGTTATTAGTTAATTTCTTCGAAAGTTTATTGAAAAACGTCGTTTGATGCACGTGGGAATTTGTTATTGCATTTCTCGACCCCATGAACACCCTCGCCATACGGCTCGGGTGTTCAATCCGCCTCGAATGCAATAACAAACTTTCCGCACTTGTATCAAAATGTACTATTTTTTATATCCCGTACCTCTAGCTAGGGTATGAATGATATATATATACACACATCAAAAGTGTCTAGGGATCAAGCATTTTTATGCGGATTTCTTGAGATTGAGATGTGGCTTTGTAATAAATTTATGATTTTATAAATTTATATGGATCCTTTTTGGTGCATTTCATAATATGAATCAGGAACTGTGAATCAAATTCGAGTAAAAGATGAAAATCAGCTGTCAATATTTTCCCTATAAAAACATACAACGCATTGAAGACATTATTAGTGCTACTGTTTCCCTACTACTGATTAAAACCAACGTTATTATGGAGCGGCGACGTCATTTCAGCAGGGAAGAAATGCTCAGAGCCGTGGGAATAATAGAAGCTGGTTCCCGGCAACGTACTGTGGCTTTAGCTCTGAATACAAGTCAGAGTGTTATCAGTCGACTTTGGACACGTTACCGAAGCACTGGTACCGTGGCTGAGCGCCATGGAGGACGGTATCGCTGCACCACACGGAGACAAGACCGATACATTCAAATCTTAACTCGAAGAGCTCCAACAATAACCGCCATGATGTTGAAGTGAACCTTCATTCCCGAAGACCGCTACGGGTACCACCTATAGCAATGCACAATCGTAGGATTCGATATCAATGGGCTCTTGAACACAGAAATTGGGCAGAAGAACAATGGCGTTTCGTGTGCTTTTCTGATGAGTCTCGTTTTGGTATGAGACCGGATACAAGACGTATACGACACTGGAGAACCCCTGGACGCCAACAGCGATTAAAATTCTGCCAGGAAGTCCATCCTTATAGTGGTGGAACCATCATGGTATGGGCGGGTATTTGGATCGGCGGAAGAACTGAGTTGATTTGGATCAGAGGCAACCTCAACGCTCAAATTTATGCTGAGACGATTGTATCAGACGTCATCGTTCCTCTACAAGTGCAAATCAGTCCCTTATTTCAGTTAATGCATAATAATGCACGACCGCACACCGCAAGAGTTGTAAGACAGACTCTCGCCGCAGCTAACATCAATGTCCTGCCCTGGCCTGCTCAGTCGCCAGACTTGAACCCGATTGAGCATGCATGGGATATGCTACAGAGAAGAGCTCTGCCGAATATGGAGGGTATCCAGTTGCAAGAAGACCTTTTTTTGTTGTTGCAACGAACATGGGCGGCCATTCCACAGCGTGATTTGGATGAACTCATTTTGAGTATGCCAAACCGATGTTCTTGTGTTGTTAGTGTTCGCGGTAGAAACACGGATTATTAATTGTTTAAGTTACCCAATAAAATTTTAAAGAAAACTGTTATTTCAGTCTTTTTTTCGAACTTTAATGTTAGTGGTTCAAATGTCAAAAATCCCTTTATTAGGAAAATGGCAAATTTCTTTATTAATGCAAAGGTGACTTGGTTTATCGTTACTGTGACAAACGAAAACACTTTATTTGATGAATCCTTAAAGAAAATTTTAATTAATATCAATCAGGAGAAAAGTTATTGCAAAAATATATGTTGATCCCTAGACACTTTTGATGTGTGTATGAGACCATATCAAAGAATTAACTGGCATATTATTTAATTTTCAATTAATCTTTTTCCGTAGGAAAATAGATTATAATAAGAAAATAGTATGAATTGCGTTAAAATTCGTGAAATGGTCACAGACGCAGTTACTATTATGAAAGGTCCATTTTACGCTTTTTAACCCAATTCATATTATGATCTGCTAAACTGGCCATTTTAGAATCCCAGCTCTACATATTCCCCGTCGGGGCTGCGGGTTATTCCCAAGAGATACCGCGGCCTCGACATGAAGGGCTACGAAGGAACATGTGTGGTTTTTAGTCAGTAGTAAAAAAATTCTACATATTTCAACTGTGTGGTGCCAACAGTCTCATAATAAAATGACGCACAGACGGACAAGATGAATCTATTATAAGGGTTTCGTTCTTGCCATATACTGGCAACGGTACCCTAAAAATGCAAGTGTTCCTAGAGAACATCAGACTAAATAAAACCAGTTTTTTCTTGAGTTAAAATAATATTTTTGCAAGAAGGATTTCTGAAGTTTCTTCAGTACTATAGTAAGTTCTTCCGAATTTTAATCAGTACCGTAGCGCTAAGGAATGTGATTCCAGGTTTTCTTGAACTTCAAAGTTTTCTCTTGGTATTCTAAAAATAACGATGCTACGTTTTGCGGCAGATAAATAAATAACACTTGCCTTGCAGTCGGGTAATAAAATAAGGCCCCTTCAAGCTCTATTCAAACAGGTAGTGGGCAGGAGTCATCAACATTAGACAGAATCTTTATCATTCATTTGCTAAGTATTGGTACATTTTGGTCTGAAAGTCAGTTGAGCTTCTTAATAACATCACGCCTGTAATCCCAGAATGGTAAGGTAGGGGTGAACCTAAAACTACACCCACATTTCACCAGTTATTTTAAAGCCCCATGTAAAAGACGGTGAATCATCTACCGGGCACAAATTCAGAATACATGGCTGCTATTGAGAAATTTTAGAAAAACCCAATAACCATTTGCCCTAGCCGGGAATCGAATCCAGGACCTCATTCTTAGCAGTCGCGCTTATTACCACTAGACTAACGAGGCAGTCAGTATTGTTACATAAGATTGGTCTGAAAGTCAGTTAAGCGTTCTAATTCATAGTCAGAGATAGCTGACATGCAAAATTTTACATTACATTTAATGTTCTAACATTAAAAACGGCAATTAAAAACATAAATATTAATTATATATAATATAATATATAAATATTTAATATATATATATATTTATTTTTTAATATACACACATCAACACTGTCTAGGGATATTTTGGATTTACTCAATTTACTTAAAATGTATTAAAAATAGCATACAACATGAATATATTTTTATAAAGCCCATTTATCAGACTACACTCCAGAATAAAAGAAAACAATGTTTTTTTGCGTAAACAAATTTTTATTCAAATAAAGAAAAAACATGAATGAATGGTAAAACTAACAACGAATGTGTTTTTCAAGAAAAATTTACAAATAAGGAAAAAATAATTTGTTTTTAACAGTTCTGTGAAAAATCAGTAGTCAGTAAAACCACCCATGACGTTAATAACGGTCCTGCAACGGTTTTTCATGCTTTGGATTAAGTTATCCAAGTCTTGCTGCGGTATATTGTCCCAGGTCCGGCTAAGATGCAAAAAAAGTCGCTCTTCCGTCGCAACGTTTGCAGGGAAATTCCTCAAAGCCCTTCTTTGGAGCATGTCCCACGCGTGTTCTATGGGGTTTAGGTCAGGCGATTGAGCAGGCCAGCCTAAGACCGATACGTCGTGTACATGCAACCAGCTCGTCACCACTCTCGCTGTGTGCGGACGGGCGTTATCGTGCATGAGCGTGAATTCTTGGCCCATTTGTAGTCGATGGGGGTAGATTATTGGTACTAGCACCTCGTTACGGTATTTTTCAGCCGTCATGGTGTTTCTGATCCAAACGAGGTCTGTTCTTCCACCAACACGAATTCCCGCCCAAACCATAATTGTCCCGCCGCGGTATGAATGGACTTCCTGAGGATGTTGCAGACGGCTCTCACGACCAGAAACTCGCCAAACACGCACTCTACGTGTATCGGGATGGAAACCGAACCGGGACTCATCGGTAAACAGCACTACAGACCACTGGTTTTCTTCCCAGAGCAAATGTTCACGAGCCCACTCTAGTCGTCGTCCACGATTTCCTCGGCGTAGTGCTGGAGTACAAAGCGGTCTGCGAGCATGAAGGTTAGCTTCATGCAGCCTTCTCCTCACAGTTTGGTCACTCACAAGCAACTGGTGCTCTGACTGGAGCCTCTGAACCAACTGCATGGCCGTAACATTTGGTTGTCTTCTCGCGGCAACTTGCAAAAATCGGTCTTGTCGTTGAGTGGTTATGCGCTTCCCGCCTGGGTGTCTTTCAGCCACTTCACCAGTAGCACGATAACGTGACCATAACCTTGATATCACGTTTTGTCTTGTTCCAAACTCCTCAGCAATACTCCGTTGAGTAGCCTCAGCTTGAAGCATACCTACTGCCCTTAACATTTCTTCTCTAGTTGAATGGCGCCGCTGCATGATGCACACAATAACATTAATTCGGAATTAACCGATAACTTGTTATAAAACTTAAATTGGACACAAAAAAATTGCCACCAACTACTGTAGGTAAATGAAACCTTCGGACTTCGCTACCATTATGCCGCGTAAATCTTTTGTTTTTAATGTATTTTTTCAAATTCAAATTTAGAATCGTTCAAAAAGGCTTACAAAATAAACTTTCTTCAAAAGAATTTAAAAGTGGCCAGTATTTTTTGAGTTTAAGAACTTTATACAAAATATCCCTAGACGGTGTTGATGTGTATATATATTCTAATATGTAATTAATATTTATGTTTTTAAATGCCGTTTCTATCATACATTACGAAGTAAATAGAACTCCTGGAAATGTCAATGTCTGAATAGTTTGTATGTGGGGATCGGATGGTCAGACGCCGAATTAATACATAGCCTTTGTGGAATGTATTCCAATTTCCATTATGTGGATTGACGTTACATTCAGTGCCTCATATTACCCTACTGTAATATTGGCTCTGTTTGGAACACTAGTTTCACCCCACCGCTTCGCTCGAGTTAATTTAAAATTTGAATTGTTTCTAAAATAATATAATTTAATCATGATTCGAAAGATTAGAAGAGAGATAAAGTGAATTATGAGATTCATCCTAAAGCGTCAAAAATTATCATGTGTCTTGTCACTTCGGTGTGGAAAAGAGATGTCAAAGAGCCAGACGTTTTGTACCTCCATCGGCCCGTCGATACCAAAGTAAGATTACCTACCTTACCTACTATTTTAAGATGGTAGGTTTCCATCAGAACGCAGCTCAGAAATGTGCAAGGTAATGCCAGCTGTCTAATATAGACGAGATGTTGTATTAAAAAAATGTGATTGGTCGATTCTCTGACGTTTTTTCTCCCCTTGGCCTTAATCTTAACCGGATCTGACTTGTTGTTGCTATTTTATTCCCTCTCCTAATCATCATTCATCATTTCAGCCAAAAGACGTCCACTGCTGGACATAGGCCCCCCCAGGTGTCGTCACATTGACCGAACCCGTGCGTCGCGCATCAATTAGGTCCCCCCAACCTTCACCAGGTCATCGGTCCACCTAGTGGGAGGCCTTCCAACGCAACGTCTTCCGGTTCGCGGTCGCCACTGCAGAACTTTTCGGCCCCATCGGCCATCCGTTCTGCGAGCAATGTGCGCTGCCCATTGCCACTTAAGGCTTGGACTCCCTTTCGCTCTGCCCAAGAGCGGGAGGGGTTATTTGATGATTTCCCACCCCCCCCAAAAAAAAAAAAGGCTTGTATTCACGCCAATGACCTTGTGCATACAAACTACCCCTCTCGGTCGATGCCGATGTTCTCATGCCGATGTCCTCATTTCTGATTCGGTCACACAAGGAAACTCCGAGCATAGCCCTCTCCATTGCCCTTCTCCTAATGCCTTTATTAATTTCATCATCATCATCTGCGTAGCCTTTTCCCAACTATATTGGGGTTGGCTTCCAGTTTTTTTTTTTTGGGCCGTGGGAAATCATCAAATCACCCCTCCTACTCTGGGCAGAGCGGAAGGGAGTGTCAGACTTCTACTGACTAAAAACCACCCATGTTCCTTCTTAGGCCTTGTGCCGGTATCTCTTTCGAACAACCCGCAGCCCCGACGGGCTGGCTTCCAATCTAACCGGATGCCTCTGAATACCAGTATTTTACATGGAGCGGGACTGCCTTTCTGACCCCGTTAGTACAGGTAACGTCTTTGTTAAAGTATCATACGTAAAATCAGGAAAAATAATAATTTTAGTATAATTTTTTTTTCAGTAATCGGAACAGATTTGTGTTGAAAGCTTTATTAAGTCTAAAACCGTGTAAGTTTCAAGTTAATTGTAATATCGCGTGATTTACTAAAAGGTTGTGCTGTGCACACGCTTACTGGAAATAATGTAAATCAACAAAAATGACGTTTTTTCTCCCCTTGGCCTTAATCTTAACCGGATCTGACTTGTTGTTGCTATTTTATTCCCTCTCCTAATCATCATTCATCATTTCAGCCAAAAGACGTCCACTGCTGGACATAGGCCCCCCCAGGTGTCGTCACATTGACCGAACCCGTGCGTCGCGCATCAATTGGGTCCCCCCAACCTTCACCAGGTCATCGGTCCACCTAGTGGGAGGCCTTCCAACGCAACGTCTTCCGGTTCGCGGTCGCCACTGCAGAACTTTTCGGCCCCATCGGCCATCCGTTCTGCGAGCAATGTGCGCTGCCCATTGCCACTTAAGGCTTGTATTCACCGCGGGAGGCGCTCCGGGCGTCGGGGGCCACGTGATGGCTTCCGGCCACCGTAGACGCGGGCCTGTGGACGGTGAGTGATGGGTAAGCTCGCCGTCCGTCTGTCTTATGACGACGACAGGCCGTGTCGACGGCGCGTTCGTGTTCCACGCGCGCCTCAAAGAGATGTCAGCAACATGGAGGGGGCCGACGCCTGTCGAGGCTGCGGGTTGTTCGCAAGGGATACCGCGGCCTCGACATGAAAGGCGAAGAAGGAACATGGGTGGTTTTTAGTCAGTAGAAGTCTAACACTTCCTTTCGCTCTGCCCAAGAGCGGGAGGGGTTATTTGATGATTTCCCACCCCCCCAAAAAAAAAAAAGGCTTGTATTCACGCCAATGACCTTGTGCATACAAACTACCCCTCTCGGTCGTAGATACGGACTTTAAACGGACGCATTTTTCATTTATTATAATTAAAATAATACATGTTTTTAAAAAGTAACAAAACCAAATTATTTTCCTTTGTATTTCAAAGTAGTAGATATTTTTTTTATATTATTTTGTTAAAAAATGAAGGAGTAAAATGGTTCCATCCAACGATTTGGAGGTGATTTTGTGGATTTTTTTTCTTATTATGTGATACCGATACAAAAATTATGGCTAAACCAAATTACGTGTCATATCATGTAGATTACTAACAATTTTTCTCAGATGTAATTTCTCTGTAAGTGCCGGTAAAAAACTGCTTCATCTGCACGCTGTTTTTAAGCTTTTTCGAGAGAGGAGCCTAAAGTCTGGCGATTCTTCAGGTTACGTCGGTAACCTTGGTTCTCATGCCGTAGTCCTCATTTCTGATTCGGTCACACAAGGAAACTCCGAGCCATTGCCCTTCTCCTAATGCCTTTATTAATTTCATCATCATCATCTGCGTAGCCTTTTCCCAACTATATTGGGGTTGGCTTCCAGTTTTTTTTTTTTGGGCCGTGGGAAATCATCAAATCACCCCTCCTACTCTGGGCAGAGCGGAAGGGAGTGTCAGACTTCTACTGACTAAAAACCACCCATGTTCCTTCTTAGGCCTTGTGCCGGTATCTCTTTCGAACAACCCGCAGCCACGACGGGCTGGCTTCCAATCTAACCGGATGCCTCTGAATACCAGTATTTTATATGGAGCGGGACTGCCTTTCTGACCCCGTTAGTACAGGTAACGTCTTTGTTAAAGTATCATACGTAAAATCAGGAAAAATAATAATTTTAGTATAATTTTTTTTTCAGTAATCGGAACAGATTTGTGTTGAAAGCTTTATTAAGTCTAAAACCGTGTAAGTTTCAAGTTAATTGTAATATCGCGTGATTTACTAAAAGGTTGTGCTGTGCACACGCTTACTGGAAATAATGTAAATCAACAAAAATCATAAGTTTGCTCCGAATGCCGTAAGAGATATTTCAAAAACACTACCAGGTTATAACAGTATCCTTTTATTTTGAAAAAGAAACGGAACCTCAAAATACAATTAAAAAAAAAATGTAAATCAACAAAAATCATAAGTTTGCTGCAAATGCCGTAAGTAATATTTCAAAAACACTACCAGGTTATAACAGTATCCTTCTTTTTTGAAAAAGAAACGGAACCTCAAAATACAATTTCACACAATGCACTTTTCATACATATAACTTAAGATATATTTCACATCTAGTATGTCTTGTCCGTTCGTAGCCACATGATTAAAAGTACGGACACAACAGTGTTAAGGTTTCCTTCATCCGAAGCTTGGCGGTGTGGGATCAGTGTGCTTTACAATAGTATGGTGGACCATGTGATTACTTTGCCACTATTGAATTGTATGTAGCCCGTAATCGTTGAGTTTTATAAATAATCATCACCCTCTGAATAGCCTTTTCTCAACTATGTTGGGGTCGGATTCCAGTGTAACCGATCTTGCCATTTCGAAAGTTCCTATTGTCTTGAATGACGCCATTGACTTATATATTACTGCGTAAGGACTGGGTGGACGGCATGTTAAAATGACGCCTCGAACGTGGTCCCAATATGGTCTTTCCTAAGCCGAAGTGAACTAGTCCACGATCGGCTCTCTTCGGGTGCGGTCGTAAATTTTATTAAAAGCTTTATTTATGTTCTTTATACCTCGAAAATACCACGCCGCTTATACAAGGTTACATTATCGAGCAGACTACACCGGTTCTCTGTATGGCGAACGCGTCGAGCAAATGTTCGGACGACCGTATCTTTAGTATTTATATCAATGAATAACGCAGTGGTTCCTGCAAAAATGAACTTATCATTCTCTTGCCCTTATCCCAATTTATTTGGGGATGGCGCAGCATATACTCTTCTTCCATATTTCTCTATTGCTCGTCATCTCATCAGACACCTCCTTTCTTGCCATATCATCCTTTAAACAGTACATCCATCGTTTCTTTATCTTCCTCTACTCTTATACCCATCCACATTCATTCTCAAAACTTTTCTCGTATTTTTCTCGTTCCTTCGCATCACATGCCCATAACATGGCAACCGATTACCTAACATAATTTTCAGTCGCCAGCGCCACTTTCAGAAATGCGCTGGCAAAAATGAATTATGACATAATCTGCCTAGCTTTTTCCCAATTATGCTGGGGTCGGCTTCCACTCTAACCGGATGCATTTGAATCAGGGACTCAAAGCGGTTACGGTTAAAGGTTAAGATTTACCTCAAAAATATACCGGTATCGGTTTAAAATAGGTTGAGCTATACAGGTACCTTTATAAATAAAGGTTGGGCTAAACCGTTATTTAACCCTTACACGATTTCGGTACCGAAATGCATGCGAGACGGGCGCGGCGCGCAGTCGTGTCATTCCGATCGGAAATAAAAACCAATACTGAGTTATAATATAATAATGTGCAACAATCGGCAAGTGAACGACAGACAGAGTGGCGAGGCGGTGCGTCAAAGAAAACCCCTATTTATTCAGGTTTAGGTACCGCTACCGATACATTTATAACAGTTATGGTACTTCTACCGAAATATACCGGTATGCATTTCCAACCTCAAAATTCCGCAACCCAAAAAAACGGTATCGAAATATTTCGGTAACCCTTATTTAACGGTATGACGCCATATCGAAATTTAAAGGTACCGTAATTTTTGGGTAATTCAGTCTCTGATTTGAATACCAGTATTTTACATCGAGCAACTGATCTGACCTCCATAACCCAATTAGTACTGGGTAACACTATACCCCTTCTTGGTAAGACTGGTAGTCAGACTTTTGGGTCACTGACTACCTGTAACGGCTATCAAAGATGTACAAATGACAGCTGTGACTAACAGCTTAACGTGCTTTCCGAGGCATCGAGGAAACTCTGTATGAAACGGTTGGTCACCCATTCATGGACCAACCCAGGCAAGCACGGCTTTACCTGAACAATCGGCCTGCTATTATTTAGCCACGAGCTAAAAATGAACTATTTTAAGTATTAGTAAAAAATATCGCATGACGATATCAGTTAAAAATAGCTCGAGCATGCGCGGCTTTTTGTAGGGTTTAGAAATGAATCGCACGCGATTAATCGTGACACGTGTGTCGCAAAACTTTGGAGTTTATTGTTGCTGAAATGTTATTGTAGGTATATAAGTTTCGTGTTATCAGGATATTTTAATGACAAAAGATTGATTCAATTTAAATAAGTCTTATGTTCGTAAGTTTTATTTTGGTTACTTATTTAAATCCTTACTTCCTTACTTAATATTATAAATGCGAAAGTAACTTTGTCTGTCTGTCGCGCTTTTACGCCATAACTGCTGAACTGATTTAAATGAAATTTGGTGCACAAATAGTTTAGAGCCCGAGAAAGGACATAGGCTACTTTTTAATTCGAAAAAAGGGTTGAAAGGGGGTGATGGAAAGATTACTTTTGGTCGGGATAACCGAAATCCACGCGGACGAAGCCCCGGGCATCAGCTAGTTGGTTTACAATCAAACAAAACGACGTAACATAACATTTACTAATTTGTAGCCAACTTTGGCCCATATATATTATACATACCTTACAGACTAATAGGCATGGGATAAAAAACCAATTTGTTTTAGTAAATAGAACCTTAAAAATATATAAGTAACACTTCACTTGTAAGAGTTAATCGAGTTTTTTTTGGATGATGAAATTCTCACAGTTTTAAAACGAATACTAATAGGCTCCACACTATGGTTGCCGGGAGACGGACGGCCAATAAAGAGAATGGCGTGACGATGTAGACGCGTACCACGAGGGCTGGTTCAAGGCGGCACAGGAAAAGAGCTCTTGGAAGGAATTATGGGAGGCCTTTGCCCCGCAGAGGGACAGTGCAGGCTCATAAAAACAAAACTAATAGGCTTAGTTGCCTCAAAGGGTTAGATAGACACGTTCACCCACGTTATGCCAGAATATACGGAAAAAAAATAGCGAAAAGTATTAAATATAATAAGTACCTAAATGACGAGTACATTATACTAGGTAGTTTAATTGAA
The DNA here is from genome assembly GCA_949774965.1 of Diarsia brunnea. Lineage (NCBI taxonomy): Eukaryota > Metazoa > Arthropoda > Insecta > Lepidoptera > Noctuidae > Diarsia > Diarsia brunnea. The sequence goes on along the minus strand of OX459019.1, from coordinate 8,259,079 downwards.
TTTTAAGTTTGCATACTGAATGAAGTCAGCGAAATATGTCTAACTTTTTAATTTGACCACAATGCACCATATTTCATGAAAAAAGCCGAATTAATTTTCACTACCCGCGTAACGGCCTTACATGAGTATAATTAACAATAATTTTCCCTGACAATCCAACACCACATTGGCGCTGCATAGCACGGCTTGTTGTGGCTTGCGGTCACTCACTGACAGCTCGTGTCGCCGGGTTGTGGTCGTAGCCTTATGTCAGTGTTTGTGTTTTAGGTTGCAAGCACACCGGCTGACGCTTCCTAAGAGGCCACGTTGTTTGTCATGACGTGTCACATTACCGTACGTACTAGTGCTGCATAGATCTTTTGGTGCTCAAGTAACGTTGAGAAAGGAGTGCAGCAATTTGGGAGTTCCGATTTTGGCTAAGCGATAGTCCGCTTAGATGAATAAGAGTGGATTTGTTTATTTAATTGAAAATATAATACAATTGGTAAGCACCAGGTTAAGACCTTTTGGCCTCATACAATACCAATTTTTAGTTTAATGTATGTCGTATTTTTAGTTGGTTGGTTTTCTGTTTGAGACTTATAAATACTTATTCTTTCTTTTACAAGAGGCTATGGTTATTTGAAAAATAAGTTACAGATTTAAGTGGAATTCTAATATTCATTTACCCTTTCAAGGTTTTTGTAAATCTTGTTTATTTTATAGCGAAACAGGTTTTGTGGCACAAGCACAATATCGTTTTGATATTTGTGTAGATACTGTTGTGGTTTTGGTTGCGCCGTTGACAACTTGATGTGATTGTTGGGGATGTGCCATAGTTTTATTAAAATTAATCGTTAATTTTCATGGCTGATTGTTAAAAAAAGGTGAAAAAAATACTTAAATACGGGGGGTCAAAGTTTCAACCTGGGTTTGAGCCTGGCTAATGGCAATAGGCTCGCGCCCTATTGCATGAGACTGAAACACAACTGGCCAAATGTGGGTATACTATAAGGTATACGTCTGCCAAACCCTCCGAGGATTACAGGCGTGGTGTTATGTCTACTAAGAAAAAAAATATTAGCTTAAATTTTTTTCCAATATCCTACCAAGTCAATCTGCAGATTGGCATCACCGTCGAAGTATTAATTGCTCGCAAGGCGACTGATGTTCATTAAACAGTTTAATTGAGTCTGATACACCTCGGCGACAGCTCGATCGGAACTGAACCGCGTTCGCAATTACCGCTCACCTACAGAACTTTGCGCCGAGCGATGTCGGCGTGATGTTTTCTTGTTTATCTCTTTGGCCTCACTCGTATGACGCAAGAGCAAATGCAGGCCATTAGGTTCTGGACTTGATTCACAGGTTAACAGACATTGATTCTAAACTGGATATTTTTAAGTGCACATCTGTATAATTTTCCGGTACACTAGACAACTCCACTAATTAACTGAATGCATACCAGAAAAATGAATGTTGTGCAAAAAGCTCATGTTCTCTCTTCATCATCACGTCATTCATCATTCATCATCTCTCATCACGTTACGAAAACATGGGCCACTCTTGTATTTTGTAATTATTTGGACATCGCTATTACGTCGTCTAACAATCTCCATCTTCCAAGCAAGATTGAATAGAGCTTTACTAGGCACGCTCGTTCCATCATAGATCACGTCAATCACTTGCCATCAGGCGTGATCGTGGTCAAGAGCATGCCCATTTTGTAACAATAAAAAAACAATTCATTTTTGAGTTTTCAGAAAACCAGCATTGGTATTAGGTATGAGAGTGTCACAAAGATTAATACTTAACAAACGTTTTTATTAAGTGAAAGTAAATCTGCCCATTGATGAATGTTATGAAAAAAAAGGGTACGTAAATGATAGCATGACGGTTGAGGACAGTGGATGAAAAAAACGTGTTGCTCCGACCCTATGTCAATGTGACAAGGCCAGATAGATGGTGATGAAGGATTTAACGGGTAGACCATAAACTGTGTAAGGGTACCGGATACATGCTAACGAAGGAGGTGGTGGAACGTGAGAGGGAGAAAACCTCTCGTCCCAGCCGCCGCGGGAGACGCTCCGGGCGTCGGGGGCCAGGTGATGGCTTCCGGCCACCGATGACGCGGGCCTGTGGGCGTGGCCGTGTCGACGGCGCGTTCGTGTTCCACGCGCGCCTCAAAGAGATGTCAGCAACATGGAATGGGCCTGGCCAGGGCAGACGCCTGTCGGGGCTGTGGGTTGTTCGAAAGAGATACCGCGACCTCGGCACAAGGGCTAAGAAGGAACATGGGTGGTTTTTAGTTAGTAGAAGTCTGACACTCCGTTTTGCTCTGCCCAAGAGCGGGAGGAGTTATTTGATGATTTCCCACACCCAAAAAAAAATAAGGGTACAGGATACTGTTACGTCAGATTGCCGATTTACATGCGTACGAAGCCGAGCGCACAACGATAATTAAATAATGTCTGAACAAACCTGCAGACTCGTTAGGCAATCTCATTTTTCTTAGCATCGCTTTGAGACAAATTCCATTAATATTGATTTGACAGCATCGCCCTTGCGTCGGAACGGGTGACTCAAAAATGTCCATATAATTGATGGGTGCGTTCGGATGCGGCATTACGATGAGTTTGGCTATTTATATCACTTAGAGAGAATTTGTTTTTTTTTTAGGTGAAATGGAGAATGAAAACGTGATGCCAATAAAAGCAGATACGAATGTTTTTAAAAATCCTGCTAATATTGCTATACAAATAATATTGTTTATAAAGTGACAGCAACAAAATATTCAGTAACTGGGCTTAGTACCCGTTTGATGGTCGTAGACTCGCCTCCTGTTACATGGGGCCTTAAACATATCTGGCGAAATGTGGCCGCACTATTAAGTAAACCTCTGCCTCACCCTTCGGGGCTTACAGGCGTGATATTATATTGTATGTTTTGTAACTGGGTTATTGTGGTTCTCAGATAGACAGTCGCTCTGTGAACTCAGCTGCGGTTGAGGCAGATGACGAATGATTGTTTAAAGCATTCAAGGTATGAGTACCTTCGCGCAAATCACAATTATTCTCTTTCATCATCATCATCAGCCTACAATGTTCCCACTCCAGGGACTCAAGCCTCCTCTCTAGGAGAGGATAATCCACAGGTGCGGGTTGGTAGATGTCACCATATCTTATTTTTTTTTGTTTCTAAAACATGCCGGTTTCCTCACGATGTTTTTCTTCACGTCTTGAAAGTAGTGGTGAAACCACGACTTACTGTTCGTAAATCGGGGCCGCCGCTACTAGGCCTCCACTGCGAATTATTCTCTTTACCCAAGTAAATTTACTCACCCGCTAACACTGTACACAATAGAATAAATAATAGTATGAATATATTTGATCCAAATTCTATAAGATTCTCTTCTAATATTCCTAACTCGCTGTCCAAAAAGTACACCTCTGATGAAAATTAAATTATCTGCGAGGCAAAGGGAGTTATTACCAGCGAGGACAATACGGGGTGTATGAATTTAAATTAGAACCCGGTACTGTTTGCACCTCCGATGTGCCAACGCTTTCGTGCCATTATCATGGTGTTCATTTAAAACAGGGCTGCCATGAATAATCACTACATATTATAAAACAAAGACTTCCGCAGCGTCTGTCTGTTTGCGATTAACTCAGAAACTACTACACCGATTTTCATGCTGTTTTCACTAATGGATAGAGTGGAGTTCTCGAGAGAGGTTTTAGTATATAATATGACCAACATCTACCCGGGTGAAGCCGCGGGCATCAGCTAGTATAAAAAAAAATTGGAAAATCCATACAAATAATTATTATAAATGCGGTGAATATTCTGTCATAAGTCTGTCTGTTACCTTGACATCAACAGATCACGATGAAATTACACCCAGGCAGACTGGTTAGGACATTGGAGGCAGTTTATTCTGATGGTACCCGTGCAAAAAATTATAAGCTATAAAAAAAAAGTATGTATCCAAAAATATGTATATAAAAAAAACAAAAACATTAAAACATTCCAAATAGAGTATCGATAGCTGGCATCAACATAAAACAAGTTTTGTTTAAGACAAACTAATCAAAGTGTCCCGTTTGGGAGATATTTGCTATCAAAGTCTATTATCTGATGGCATCCTCAGCACAACTTTAATTCCACTATTAAAACCTTTAAGACTAAACGTGATTTTAGAACATTTTATCTATTACTAGCTGATGCCCGCGACTTCGTTCCCGGTAACTTTGATGGGTGACTAAAAAAATGTTTGGTGTGGACAACCCTTAATACTTAGGGGTATGAAAAATAGATGTTGGCCGATTCTCATAGATACCGGATAAGCACAAAAAATTTCATCAAAATCGGTTAAGCCGTTTCGGAGGAGTATGGCAACGAAAACTGTGTCACGAGAATTTTATATATTAGAAGATATATACCAGCTATCGACTAGTATAGTTTTTATGCGTGGTTGCCATTTAATTCAAACCCCTTTACTAGTTTGTAATTTTACTTTGGAGTGCCGGCCCTATACATTAGCTTGGTCGGTTGTACCCGTCTGTAATCGTATTTACAGTGCCTTATATTACGGCACTTCCCTAAATATTCGCATTATGATGGATAGTACGAAGATGTTTTGTTCTACATCCTTACATTATAAGCAAAATATATTGTTTATCTGCTGTGCGTGCGTATAGCGTGAAAGCCGTTCGTCTGATTAATGAGTATTTCATTATCTTAATGAGTGCGTGCTTACACAGGTGGTTGTAGGACAAATGAGTGAATGTAAAGACGCCGACACATCAAGTTCTCCAAATTGTTAAATTTTCCAAATCAACCATGATTATCTTATGGGTTGATAAAGCCCGAAAAACGGGGCGTTGAGGCCACGGCAGATGGCTTCCGGCCACCGTAGGTGCGGGTCTGTGGTTGGTGAGTAAAGGGCTAGCTCACCATCCGTCCATCCTATGACGATCCTGTGTCAACGGCGCGTCCGTGTTCCACGCGCGCCTCAAAGAGGCAAGGGCCGACGATAGTCGGGGCTGCGGGTTATTCGAAAGAGATACCGCGGCCTCGGACACGAAGGACTAAGAAGGAACTTGGGTGGTTTTTAGTCAGTAGAAGTCTGACACTGCCTACCGCTTTGCCCAGAGCGGGAGGAGTCATTTGATGATTACCCACCATCCAGAAAAAAAAACCCGAAATTTTTGACTAACCTTATCGCCGCCATTACCTAGTATCTGAGACGCAAGTCAAATTTAGCACACACTGCATGTTAAATATTAAACTGCATCTGATTACACTGGACGAAACTGATACTGATACTGTTACTCTGTATCATTCCACTGCAGGGCAAAGGCCTCTCCCCATGACTTCCAGTTCGATCTAAGTTCGAGCTAAGCTGGTCTTGTCTTGATCGTCTCGCCATCTTCTACGAAGTCTACCGCGACGCCTTCTGACTGTGTCAGGGCTGGAAGACGAACCCAACAAAATAAGGATGTTTACCGACTAAAAAAAATATGATTCTAATTGGTCCGTCTGTTAGATTTTCGAAAAATATTGGATACGTATTTTTTGTTTTGTCAAATCAATAAAAATTTACGAAGATAAAAAGCGTCAAAGATTTGAGTGGGGGTTTGTGACGTCACTTACCGGTAAAAAATGTCATACTAATGTCTTAGAATATGACGTCACACGAGTTTTCGAGATCGAGTATTATAATAATACTAATATGTAGAGATCGTAGCAGGGACTGTACGTACGTTACGTATAATACGTATCACTTGAAGTACAAATTAGGCGTTTGCCAACTAAGACCAGCATATCTCCACCAAAATAATGTTAGTCAAAATAATATTTACATTCCCTACGACATTTTAATGACGTTATAAAAGTATTTGATCTTGAGTTTTTGAGGCAAATAGCCAAAATGATTACCGCTTCTTAATGTCAGCGGTTTTACAAATTAGGGGCGACCATCACGCAATTGGATTTTTATTTGATGTTAACGGGCCTCCTCCAGATGTCGGCCAAATATTGGAAACCAATATTCATTAGTAGAACGTCCCTTAAACGATCTTAAATTTAGGCGAAAAATGCGTTAAAAGTTAATAATGTTTGACTTGTCGTTTTTCTTTTTTCAATTTTGCAATGACAATGTTTTCAAATAGTATTATTTTAACACCAGAAGTTTGACTCGTATTCATACAAAACAATGTAGTAATGATATGAAAGAAAGAAGTGTAAATGATGTCTTGATGGTTGTCAGGGGAGAATGGAAGAAAAAAGTGTGTGCACCGACCATTCTTTATTTTTTGGCGGGTGGAAAATCATCACATAACCCCTCCCGCTCTTGGGCAGAGCGAAAAGGAGTGTCAGACTTGTACTGACTAAAAACCACCCATGTTACTTCTTAGCCCTTCATGTCGAGGCCGCGGTATCTCTTGCGAATAACCCGCAGCCCCGACGAACGTGACATGGGGCAAGGTCAGGAAGATGATTAATGACATAGTTTTTTGAGAGGACATCGATGGCCCATTGGTGGCGCCCCCGACTTACTTAGGCTCATTACTTGCGTAATTCATCGCACCACCACCACTGCATCACCACTGCTCTCAAAACGGTGAACGAAAACATCGTAAGAAAACCGGCTTGTCCAAGAACCAAAAATTCAAAGACATCTACCAATAGGGATGTTTCCTGATAAACAAAATATTATGTTTCTGTTTAGTCCGCCTGGTAAATTATCAAAAAATCTTGGATAAGTGTTTTTTGTTTTATCAAATTAATAAAAACTGACGAAAATAAAAACGTGTTAAAGATCATGAGTGGGGGCTTTTGACGTCACTATCTGGTAAAAAATGTACCAAACTGTAACGTCACACGATTTTTTGAAGTACTGTTTCGTCTTCATTTTTTGTTTACGTGAAAAAAGAAAAAATATGTATCCAATATTTTTTAGAAATCTATCTGACGGGCTAACTAGATTTTTTTGTCAACTACCCTATTCGCATTAGGCTCGAATGGTGAATTATAGCCCACTCCCTCTCATAGAGAGAAGGCCGCCGTCCCAGCATTGGGGACATTATAAGCTGATTACACTTTGCGCTTATGCATAGTTTTCTGCAACAATCGTCACGTGATTATGCTATCATGTGACTGATATATTGACTATGGTCGATTACCTTCTTATGAAGAACGCGAGGGTAATGTCAGACAAGAGGAGGAGATAATTCAGGAGCGCGGTGTAAACGTAACGAGAACACATCGATTTTGGAATAAAAATACTACCAATCTAGAGTATTTTAGTTACATTTTATTGTTTGCATTCATACATATGAATCATCATCATCGAGACATACACATAGACATATTTTTTGTACCAATCTCCACGTTACTATCCAGCCTCATCCAGGTTTGTCATCCGATGACAACTGGCCAGAAACAAGTTTTTTTTAATTGTCATAAAAAAAATCGATTACATTACCAGGTCGGGTCTAAGATCACGTCAACCAGACGAGACGCGAAAAATAACTCATTTCTACATTATTTACAAGTGAAGATCAAAGTCTTACGCTAAGGAGAACAAAATCCTATAAACCAGGCTGAAGGTATGATAATATATGCGTGAAATTCCTTATACTTTTCATGTAGGTACCGCAAACAAATTCGAGACATCAAGCCTTTTACGAGCTTGTCTGAGGAGGCTTTACATTATAAATGTTCTTCATATAAATTCATTGTGTGTACCGTATATCCGTAGGTAGTGATGTGAATTTTTGGGCAGGACAAAGACACAAAGTCTTTGTCTTAAAATTGGATTGGATCCACCTTTTCTCTGGATTGTGATGACATAACAACTTAAAATATATATTGTGTCGTCGTCATAAGACGGACGGACGGCGAGCTTACCCATCACTCACCGTCCACAGGCCCGCGTCTACGGTGGCCGGAAGCCATCACGTGGCCCCCGACGCCCGGATCGCCTCCCGCGGCGGCTGGGACGAGAGGTTCTCTCCCTCTCACGTTCCGCCACCTCCTTCGCTAGCATCACTGCTTCGCAGAAGGAGGTGACGGCGTCCCATTCCTCCTCGCCCCGGACCATGGCTTGCACCAGGGCCGGACGCGAGAGGTCGCCGCCGCCGATCGCCGCTACGAGAACACGGCGGGGCTCCGCCCAAGCGGGACACACCTCCACGGTGTGCTCCACCGTGTCCTCCGGCCGATCCTCACAATGGTGACATCCGGGAGTTAGTACCCTTAGGGCAAGATTCAGGTCAAGAGTAAGCCCATTTAAAAAAAAAGACAGAAAGAAGCAAAAGGAGTATGTAAGGATCGTACCCCCATGGGAAAAGGGCGTGAGTTTATGTATGCGTGTAAATATCACTCCGTAAGACTAGTTGCTAGAGTTTCGGGGCACTGACTAGCAGTAACAATTGTCAAAGATTTACAAATGACAGCCGGGCCAACGGTTTAGCGTGCTTTTCGAAGGACGGAGGAAACTCGGTATTTAATGGGTTCTCACCCATTCACAGAGCGACGAAGGCAAGTGCGGCTTAACCTAAAGATCGACCCGAGCGACTGTTTTATTAAACCACGAGCTCCTTTCCTATTAGGATATTAGATATGAATTGGAATTGGGAATGTTAGATTATTAGGTTTTATTCACTAACACAAGCTGTATTATATCGTATGTATATTATGTCAAGTCTGTCAGTCTGTATCTATGGGCCAAAGTAGCCTGAAAATAAATAAATGATATAATATGTTACGTTACGTCATATTAGACTCGATCGTAATCTAAAATGTTCTTGTTAAGCCGACGTAACAGTATCATTATTGTTTTCCCTAGTAAGCGATAAAAATATTCGTCTCTGCAGCAGTCTACATTGTCTTCTGTATGTCACCATTTAGGTAGACTTTATATTGCCGCTGCGTAACATACTGAATGTTATGGTAAATTATAAGCCAGTCTACAAGGTGACTTACTACCGTGGGTGCGGCTAAAAACAGATGGATATACTGCAACTTTATTAACATTCTGTTTTATGTTGAAAAAAAGTTGTTACGGATATAATACTAACAAACTGTGTTGTACTAATACAGTGAACCTCTCTGTAGCTTGTTTAATGAATAAATTACTATTCATTATTATTAGTTATGATTAGTATTATTTTGTTTTTAATTTTAATTTTGATTGTGATTGGACATTGATTGATTTTGTTTTTGATTTTAATTTTGACATTGATTTTAATTTTGTTAATGAGTCCGATTTTAATTATAATACCGATTATGATTTTGAGTCTAATAATTTTGTTGTTCCATTATGCGCTGTGAATTTTATTAAGTATCTGAAATAAAAAAGAACTAAAGAAAGAAAGAAAGAAAAGAAATAAAAAAGAAAGAAATATTATTATCATAATTAAATTGAATATTGATTGTTGCTGATGACGAAATATCCCAATACCAAGCTCCTTTTTCAATCCATCAATCATCATCATCATCAGCCTATAATGTTCCCACTGCAGGGACTCAGGCCTCCTCTCTAGGAGAGGGATGGGCTATAATCCACCACGCGGCCCAGTGCGGGTTGGTAGATGTCACATGTCTTCGATTTTTTTTCGTTCTAAGACATGCCGGTTTCCTTACAATGTTTTCCTTTACCGTTTTGAGAGCAGTAGTGATGAAATAAATTACACAAAGTAATGCGCTGCCTGGGTTCGAACCTACGACTCTGTTCGTAAATCGCGGCCGCCACCACTGGGCCACCGCTGGTCCCTTCCAAATCCATCGCTGCATATAACGGAAATGTTGTGCATGAAGTTATCTCAGTATGAGCGAAGTGCCTGCAAATTTTACGACAGGCATAAAATTGCTGAAAAGGTGTATTCTGAGGTAAAAGGCGACACGTGAAGGAATGTTGTGATTGCCATGATGGTGAGAGTACCAGTTTAGTTTTATTTTAGCAAGGATATGGGACTTTGACTTGGGACATTGGGTTTACCTTTGGTGGTTATTTGATTGAGTGTGTCAGTGTATTTCTAGAGTTTCCGAATAATAGGTATGTTTCCTGACAAAAAAAATATAATTTTGTTTAGTCCCCCAGTTAGATTGTCGATAAAAATATTGGATACGTATTTTTTGTTACATCAAATTAATAAAATTTTACGAAAATAAAACGCGTCAAAGATCATGACTGGGCTTGTGACGTCACTTGTAGGTAAAAACTGTACTGAAATGTGACGTCACACGAGTTTTCGAAGCACTGTATCGTCTTCATTTTTCGGTTACGTGAAAAAAGAAAAAATATGTAGCCAATAATTTTTGGAAATCTATCTGACGGGCTAATTAGTTTTTTTTCGTCAACTGTCCTATTGTGTGGATTTCATTAATAATAACTAGTTACATTTTGGGTTTCTAGATGTGCTCAGAATCTATATTAATTGTTATTTTTAGGCAATTCAAGTAGCACGTTACTCTAGTGGTCGGAAGCGCGACTGCTGAGGATGAGGTCCAGGGTTTGATTCACGGGTCGGGCAAAGTGTTACTGGGTTTTTCCAACAGGAAATTCTCAGTAGCAGCAACTGAGTCTAGACTTGTACCCGGTTAATGGCAATAGTGTTACCCTCTATTATATGGAACTTTAAACTAGCGAAATTTGCATGTACAATTAAGTACACCTCTGCTCAACCCTTCAGGGAATACAGGCGTGATGTTGTGTATGTATGTAGCAGAGAAAATAGCGGATGACTTATCTATAAGGTACTTTTTATTCAAGACGCTATCCAATCTTTTCTTTCAGTTAGTTTAATGCGTTATATGGAAACGTAAAGACAATGTTATGGCCCTTTTTATTTAACTCAAGAACGCTTACTACATATGTAAGTAGAGAGTATTTCAAACTGGTCTTTTGTATAACGTAGTAACCGTTGACATAGCTGAAATATATTATTATGTTATTCGGTGAATCACAAATATAGCGTGTTCAAATTCTGGTTACCTATAAATGTTATTTATGTTATGGAATATGAACTTTATTGTTGTGGAAATTAGTACAAATCAGAATACCAAGTCATATAGAAAACATATTAAAGGAACATGGGTGGCTTTTAGTCAGAGAAGTCTGACACTCCCTTTCGCTCTGCCCAGGGAGGGGGGGTTATTTGATGATTTCCCACCTACCAAAAAAAAAAATAGGGTTTTGTGTTATCCACTGGGAAATGGAACCCTTAGAACTCAAACAATGGTTGAATATGTCGATGGCAACTGTATCGTCTGCCATTCTAGCCGCCGAAAGATCCACATTTCTTTTCTCCGTTCTTGGACGCCATTCGGTGACAACTTTAGTCAACTGAGCTTTACCAATGATTAATAAAGTGTCTTTTCCAAGAACAAAGACTTGTTTACAAGTTCAGAAACTAAATCGTGAACGCAGTATATGTATGTCAAACTCATATAAAGCAATATAAGGGTACCCGCACATTGAACATTTTGCGGCGAGCGCAACTTTATAGGCCATCTTCTTCGTGAATGCTTTGAACCAACATTGTAGATTTATGTTCGGTGATACTAGCGAGGTTGATATGTGCTTGAACATGGCGGTGAATGTCGTGACAAGATTTTATAAAATTGTACTGGTTTCTATAATATTTTGTAGTTTTACGGCGCTTGAAATGGGCTTCACGTTTTCATAAACGTACGTCTTGTCGAGTGTCTGAGGCGGGCAGCTCTGTTACCTCCTACATAACATAACATTAAGCCTCATAATTTCAGCCATAAGACGTCCACTGCTGGACATAGGCCTCCCCCAGAAGGGGGGGATTTGCCATAATCGCCACGCTTGGCAGTCGGGTTGGCGATCGCAGTATGGTTGTTACAAAGGCACAGAGAACGCTGCTGCCCATTCTCTGGTAAGTCCCTTAGTCGTCTCTTACGACAGCCACGGGAAGATACGGGATGGTGCTATTCTTTACGTCCGACACCATACGGAACCGTCCGACACCATACGGAAATGTATCATATGCCTGTATTGCTCAAATAATGTTGGCATGTGTATTCATTAGAACAGTAAACCCACATTTCGTGAGTTATGTTTAAGTCCCATGTAATAGTCAGCAATCCTATTGTCATCAACCGGGCATAAAACAGGCTTTTTAGCCCCGTAGTTCCCCGTTCTAACCTCGCAGTATACAACAAACCTAACTCTTAATATAATTACAGTGCATTTCTACATCCGCAATACAGACATTTTGCTCATAATTGTAGACTACAGTCAGGTTTCTCTTAGAAATTAGTGTTAATGTAAGACGTATATTATCTCGTAATTACTTCCTGAGAAACATATGGAGTAGTTGCAGCTTGAATATTAGATAAGCTTACATGAGACGTACACATTTATGTATGTTACTAATTAACTTATCTCATGGTCACGAGCTTGTGATGGCAACTTAGGAGATTACTAGTTAAAGAAGTGGTGTTCAACATGTTCCATATAGGGTGTAAAAGTACCCTTAACGCAAACGAAGAGCACTTGTTCTCCCCACCACTGCGACCATTTTTTTCGTTCTAGACCATACCTGGGAACCTCCTAGTTACGGAGATATTGGGGGTCAAAGTTCCAAATTTTTCACAGCTGTTTTTGTAAATACTAGTTTCTTAGGTTATAACTTTACTTAAATTACCTCCATGAACCGTTTAGCATCCGCAAGCACAATGTTTTAACACTGCTACATTGAGTTTTACCATAAAATGTGATTCTTGACCCAAAAAAAAAAAGTAGTTTCTCAGCAAAAATTTTTGCGTAGGGGTACTTAGTTCGATGTACAGAATGCTTGGTTGACGGCTGTGTGATGGGTTGATTTACACCCTGTATAGTCGCTTGACAAGCGAGAATACTTTCACGAAAACAAGCATTTTTAAAATCATACTTTTTGGTAAGATTGGTTGACAGACTTCCGGCCCACTGATCACCTGTAACGGCTGTCAAAGCAAATCTGCAAATGACAGCCGGGACTAACAGCTTAACGTGCTTCCAAGGCACGGAGTAAAACTCAGTACGTGGTCACCGATCCACAGATCAACCTAGACAAGCGCGGCTTAACTTGAAGGTCGACCCAAGCGCCTGTGATTATTTAGCCACGAGTTCTACAAGTTTTTTTTAAACACAAGCTTTTAAATATAAGTGTGAAGTCATTTTTATCTTATTCATCTCATCAACCCTTCACCAATTAGTTGAAACCCATATAATATAACCCATAATGTTGTCGAATGTACGTTGCTAATTGGCTAAGAGGTTATGGCTTAATATATGAACGGAACAAGCTGGAAGTAGAAAGTTTGTTGGGTAAGTCAGGAGAATGAACAACCATCAGCCCTTTCCTTAACAACATACAACATAATTGATGATGATGATTTTTTTAAGGATTGGAAAACATCAAATGACTCTTCTCGCTTTTGGGCGGAGCATAAAGTAACGTCAGACTTTTACTGACTAAGACCAATCCATGTTCCTTCTAATGCCCTTGGTGTTCCAGGGCCGCGGTAAATCTTTCGTATAAATTCCGCAACCCGTCAGGCAACGGCCGTAGTGGGTCCCGTCTACTTTGCTGACCACTCCTTGAGACGTGTGTGAAACACGAGAGCGGCCGGGAATCGTGTGACTCCTGACGTCCGGGGCTGTGAACATGACTGTGGGCCTTTTTTTTTTTTTGGGGTGGGTTGGGAATCGTCAAATAACCCCTCCCGCTCTTGGGCAGAGCGAAAGGAAGTGTCAGACTTCTACTGACTAAAAAGCGCTTGATTTTATGTTATGTGAAAATGTATGTGAGGAATATCACAAGGTATTCAGTTTTGTTTGGTTTCCCTATGGGACAAAGACGTGATTTTATTACGTATGCAAATCAAACAAATTATTAATCCCTGAAGTAATAAAGGTCCTTTTAGCGTGAAAATAAACAGGTATTTATTTAACCCTCGAACACCCTCGCAACTCAGCGGTGTAATACCGTTCGAGAGCTTAGTTTGTCCAACATAACGCGACAGTCCTTCTGACGACATAAAACCCTCCGTTCGAGCACAGTACACAGATAATCAGTAAATCAATTCAGGGAAGATGGAAAGTGGACGGTATTCTATGCGGAGATGCCGCGTAGACAGCCTTAAAGCCGTTTTGTACTGGAATTCAAAAAGCACCTCTACCGTACGTACGAGGAACTAATAATTACAGGTTGAACGTTAGGCCCTCAGTATAAAATTTACTTTAAAGTAAGCTTTTACGATACGAAGCAAATTCATTAAAATTCGTGCTATGGAATCAGATTTCACGCGCGTATGCGGGTTATCTCCATGGACGGTGAGACCTGTGCATTTGATAACCTTTTTATTATATCAGCGAACGGGTTTCGTTTGGCTAATTTGTGGGCCTAGCATACTTGAACTTCTTGACTTCGATACGTTAAGAAGAAGGAGAAGAAAATCAACTAGGCCGTTTTTGTGTAATCGAACGCGAATTAGGGTTGTTTACAAAAATGTTTGTTGCGGTAGTCTCGAATTATTCACAAGTAACCATAACAGGAACAGTCCTTGCCGGAAGGAGCCCCCCTCCATGTTGCTGACATCTCTTTGAGGCGCGCGTGGAACTCGAACGCGCCGTCGACACGGCCTGTCGTCGTCATAAGACGGACGGACGGCGAGCTAGCCCGTCATTCACCGTCCACAGGCCCGCGTCTACGGTGACCGGAAGCCATCACGTGGCCTCCGACGCCCGGAGACTGCCTTGAGAATAATTTGACTCTCCTAGAGAGAAGGCCTGAGTCTCTGCAGTGGGAACAATATAGGCTGATGATAATTTAAATATGATGAATCTGTTACCTGCACGCGTAGTATGGCGATTCTATCTCTATTCTACCAAGAATAGACAAAGCTTTTCCATACAATTTGACATGAAATTTTGCTAATATCTGTCATTTTGTCGATTCTTCAGTCGACAAAACCCGTTTCTACGGTGGCATGCTACGCGTGCTGAACCATGCTGAACAATCATGTAAAAGGTTTGCATGCATGTGGGAGCCAATTCCAACTAGCTTTTTGTTTATAGTTGAATTACTGATTAAAACTTGTGTGCCCACTGCGAGCTGCGGTTCAAGTAATACTCAAACCCGTTTTATTGCGATCGGGGTGCGCGTACTATTTGTATGAGTGCACTGTTGGGACGATTCGACCCCCAGAGTTGCTGACGGGTTACTTATTGATTTTCGAATGTCGGTCAGTGTTATCATATGATACTTGGTCTGGAACGAGTTGAGTGCTCAACTGAAGGACCGTTTGTAGATGAGGTGTAATTTTGTTGGAATAATAAGGTAGTTGACTGACTAAAAAAAATATGATTCTGTTTAGTCCGTCTGTTAAATTATCGAACAATATTGGAAACGTGTTTTTTTAATTTATCAAATCAATAAAAATTTATAAAAATAAAACGTGTCAAAAATCGTGAGTGGGGGCTGGTGACGTCACTTTCTGGTAAAAAATGTACCAAACTATGTCTTCATTTATTGTTTACGTGAAAAAAAAAAATACGTGTCCAATATTTTTGGAAATCTATCTGACGGACTAATTAGATTTTTTTAGTCAACTACCCTATTCTAGGATTTCACTAATTTAGGAGTACTTTCTTTCTTTTTTTAAAAACGTTGCCCCACTAGGAATTTCTCCTGTATCGTGGGTGCGTTCACAAGCATTTAAACTCACATATTGTGTATGTGAGTTTAAATGTTTGTGAGTTTATTTGTGGCCTACAGATAGTGTTTCGTGTTGTGTGTGTTAGTGGTTGTGTTTTTGTTTTTGTTTAACAACTATCTGTAGGCCATATAAATATTTGTTTCGTGCGGGGATCGAACTCGCGACACGCAGTGGTGCAGTCAATTGCATCACAATTTGTTAGGTAAAACACAACATGTTTATATATGTTACGTTTTACCTAACGAATTGTGACTGTCAATGTTAACAGTTCATTTGTTATGACCTTCACATTCACAACATCCATTGCGTCATTTACGTAACTGAGTAAATACATTCTTAAAAACTATGAAGCAATGGATAAGGATCTTCAAAATTCTTCGAATTGGTGCTGGTTGCTGAACATTAATTTATTTGTTAACCAACTAAAGTTTAAACTTCATCAGTTCAAAAGTTTAACTATCAAAGCTGACCTCTAGTTAGCGTAACTTAGCGCTTTAACCAAGATTAATTAAAATATTTTGCAGATGCCTTTTTGGTTACGGATTGGGTAATTACATGGTTTTGTTTAATAAAATTAAATTAGATACTGAATAACTGTAGTATTTCTACAAAACTTGTATTATGCACTGCGTCGTTGTTCTAGTGGTCGTAAGAGTTTCTGCTGTGCACGAGGTTCTGGGTTCATTTCCCAGGTCGGGCAAAGTTTGACAACACGGTTGGCACAGTGGCTGAGCGATAGGACTGCCGCGCTGCGTGACGCGGGTTCGATCCTCGCACGGATAAAATATTTGTATGGCCTACAGATAGTTGTTTCGGGTCTGGGTGTGTTTGTGTATTGAGTTTAAATGTTTGTTAACGTGCATGTGCCCACGATACAGGAGAAATTCCTTGTGTGGGGCAATGTTATTTTTTCATCAGGTATTTCTCAGTAGCAGCCACATTTATGCCTCGTTGATGGCAATAGGCTCGCACCCTTTAACGTAGGACTTGCACATAACTGGTGAAATGTTGGTTTACTTATAAGCATACCTCTGTCTAACCCTTCGGGGATTACAGGCGTGATGTTATGTGAGTATGGTGTCTTATCCATTTGAAAAACGTTACCATCCTTTTGGGCCGTAGTAGAGTAAAAAAAAAATATCCTAAATGCTAATAACCGTGTATTAGAAATCCCTTAGATTATTCCAGACGTATTGTAATAGGTTTATGTGAACTGCCATTGTTCTCTTCATTTATTTTGTATCTCACTCTCACTCACTGTTCAAAAGCGAGATGGATATAGTTTGGGTGTTATATATAATCTTGTTATTTCATTCGTAATGTTATTAGTTCCAGTTTTAAAGCCTCAATGGGTTATAGGCTTATCTTTCAGCACAGCTTTGTTATTATACAGGGTGGTGCCGACAATACGACAATAAATAAAAACACTGGTAGTTCTAATTCATGGGAACATTATTAAACTATCAAATAAATCTTAACGCCAAAATAAAAAAGTTGAAAAAAAAAACAATAAAACTAAGTAGCATAAAACTGTAAACGAAATACATTACAATTTACAAACAAATATTGGTTTACTAACCTCAGGAATAATTTGCACAGATTAACGTGTGGAAAGTGAAAGTGTGTTAGGAGTATATGTGGGCTTAAACAGACTGACTCATGTAGAACAGAGTTTCCAAGACTTCACATTTTGACTCTTCCATCACTATACATTTATGAAGCAGCAGTAATGATAAAACGTGATTTAAATGATTATGACACATTGAGGAGTGCGCGGTATAAAAATATATTAAGCGGAATTAAGTGTAGAACAGTTAAGTTTAAAACAAGTATATTTGGAATAGGTGTAAAAATTTATAACAAACTTCCGAATCATGTCAAAAACAGTGTTACCTTAAATAGTTTTAAAAAAAGTCTTAAGGAATTCTTGATAGGTAAAGCCTACTATTCCATCAATGACTTTTTAAATGACAAAAATATGAATGACCTTTAGAACTTTAGATAATGACTGAATGAAGAATTTAATTTGTATGACATAAATAAAAGAAAACAATTTGAATGACATTGACAATGTATAATGAAATTATTATGAAATCTGTGTTTATTATTTAATTTGTTTAAAACTGACTACGTAAATTAGCAAGTATATTATGCATAATGAATGATGGACGTTGACTTAGGACGAATAATAATTTTATGTCAAATAAGTATTGAACCATTATCAAATATTGTACACCCTATAGGTATGTTGCAGCGATCCAATTTATTGTAAACATATGACCTGATATTTCACCTGTGGCAAACAATAAATGAATTTGAATTTGAATTTGAAATAAAATGTAACAAACGAATTTGGCAAAGATATTTATTTAGGTAGATTAGTGTCGTATCGTCGGCACCACGACGGTGTTAGGATTTATTTAATAGTTTAAAAATGTTTCTATGAACTAGAACTACCAGTGGTTTCATTTATTGTCGTATTGTCGGCACCACCCTGTATAATTCCTATTTAATAATTATATGTGGTTTATTACATTGTGGAACTCGTGGCTATTTAATAACAGCCGCTCGTTCGGTTTTTCCGTGTGACGGGAGAGATCATGCATTACATACCAAGTTTCCTCCGTGCCTGGAAAGCACGTTAAGAAACAGCTTAACGTGCCAACAGGTTCTAGCTGTCAATTGTACATCTTTGACGGACATGGGGTATCATATTACCCAGTGCTAGCTGGGTTATGGAGGTCAGATAGGCAGTCGCTCCATGTGAAATAATGGTATTCAGCTCCATCTGGTTAGACAGGAAGTCAACCTAAACATAGTGGGGAAAGGCTAAGCAGATAACGTTCAGTCGCAGAATGTACCTTTCGCCAAATGCACCCCATGCGCAAAACGTACCATTCTCAAAACGCACCTTTCTCAAAATGCACCATTCTCAAAATGCACCTTTCTCATAATGCACCTATCGCATAACGTACCTTTTTTTCTACATTAACTCTTTTATAGTGCTACAGGTAATGAATGAAAGAGTACGACCAAAACCCTCCAAAACTAAAAACCACAGCAACGGAGAACAAACATAATGGCAACAAAAATCACAATTTTAACGTCGCAACATATAATGTCAGGACCTTATCGTCTTACGACCGCTTATTAGAACTAGATGAATCAATAAAAGAAATTAGATATGACGTGATAGGAATCTCGGAAATGAGGCGACTAGGTACCAGAATAGAAGAACACGAGAACTTCATACTATGCTACGTAGGCAATACCCCAGGTAAATATGGGGTAGGATTTCTAATAAATTATATGCACAAAGATAACATTGAGAGCTTCACTGGCATATCAGAACGCGTGGCAGTACTAAACATGAATATCCGAGGCTATATGATCACCATCATACAGGTATACGCACCGACAGAAGCCGCTAGTGAAAGCGATATGGACGAGTTCTACAAAACAATCGATAGAGCATTAGAAGATACACACGAGACCGTCATCCTGATGGGAGACTTTAATGCGAAGATTGAAGCACCCAAAAAGGAAGAACACTAGATTATGAAGAGATTCGGCTATGGCAAAAGGAACAACAGAGGTCAGAGGCTTGTTGATTTCGCTTTACAACACAGACTAACGATTATAAACACATGCTTCAAAAAAAAGCAAAACAGAAGATGGACATGGAGATCTCCAAGTGGCGTTTACAAAAACGAAATAGACTTTATATTGTCTAATCAACCGAGATTATTCCAAGACATTGGTACTATGAATCGAAACTACCCGTCAGATCATAGACTAATCAGAGCAAAATTAAACCTAACTGATTATAAGAAAAGCAGAGTGAAATTCACAAATAAACAAGCAAACCAACTAAAGAGTGAAGAGGAGATATTGAATTACAAGGCAAACTTGTCAAAGCTGCTAGCAGCCTCATCTACTCTTCACGAGAATACCAAAGTACAAACCTACTACGACAGCGTAACAAACGCTATCACCTGCAGCTTAAAAAAAGCAAGATTGTTGGAAGATGCCCAAAAATGCCATAAGATACTGTCTGCGAGAACAGCAGCCCTATTGCAAAAACGGAAAGAACTGCAGAGAACAAAACATAAAACTAGAGCTATGAAAAACGAACTTGCCGCACTCTACAAACTAGTCAACAAATATATAAAAAACGATTACGTAAGATACAGACAAAATATCATAGAAAAACATTTAAATCAAACAGGAAGCACAAAAAGGGCCCAGAAGGATCTCAGAACAAACAACACATGGATAGAAGGACTTAAAAAGGCAGATCAAGACGTAAACAAGCGTATAGATATTATCACTACCGCAACCGACTTTTATAGACAATTATACAGTATCAACACTCAACAACCCACAGCCCAAATTAACATCACAAGGCACAGTAGTGAAGGCAACATACAACTAATAAACGAAACAGAAGTCATAGAGGCAATAAGAAGGCTAAAGGTAGAAAAATCCCCAGGATCAGATAATATCACAAACGAAGCTTTGAAGACAGCACAACTAACTCTGGCCACACCGCTAGCAGAACTATTTAATTTGATACTGCAAAAATCAGAAACACCTAAGCAATGGTCCGAATCAAATATTATTTTAATTTACAAGAAAGGAGACCCAAAAAATGTTGGTAATTATAGACCGATAAGCCTACTACCGAGTCTATACAAGCTGTTCTCCGCAATCATTAACGCAAGAATCAGTCCTGAAATCGAAAACAGACAACCAGTGGAACAGGCAGGCTTTAGGAAGGGGTTCTCTACACTAGACCACATCCACACCCTTGAGTTGATCATAGAAAAATACCAAGAACAACAGAGACCCCTATACCTAGCGTTTATTGACTGCCAAAAGGCTTTTGACACGGTAACACACGCAAGCATTTGGGAAAGTCTGAAAGAACAAGGAGTCCACGAAGTGTATATTGAGGCCATCAAGAGCATATACAAGAATAATACGGGAAGGATAAAACTAGAATCTCTAGGGCCAAGCTTCCCCATAAGAAGGGGCGTAAGACAAGGAGACCCATTGTCCCCAAAAATATTTATAGCTATTCTGGAGGTCATAATCAACAAGCTAACGTGGAGTAAAATGGGTATTTATGTAGATGGCGCCTTCTTAAGCCATCTAAGATTTGCAGATGACATAGTGATACTATCGGACACAAGCTCGCAACTGCAGATTATGATTGAGTCCTTACAGACAGCTAGTACAAACGTTGGACTGGAAATTAATCTCACCAAGACCATGACAATGACTAATAGTAGAAAGATACCAATAACAGTCAATAATGGAGATCCACTCGAATACACGGAACACTACATTTACTTGGGGAAAACAATCAGTTTTGACAGGAAAACCAATGAAACAGAAATAGACAGGAGAGTGCAGCAGACATGGAAAAAATTTTGGAGTCTCAAGGAAATTTTTAAGAGTAACTTGCCTATAAGTCTGAAAACTAAGATCATGAACTCGAGCCTCATACCGTGTTTGACGTACGGATGCCAGACGTGGAAATTCACTGCCAAAGCAAAGCACAAAATCACCACCTGCCAAAGGGGAATGGAGCGAAGCATGCTCAAGGTAAGAAAAATAGATAAAATACGTCACACAAAAATAAGAACTATAACAAAATCTAAAGATGCCTTGACCTATGCACAAAAGCTAAAGTGGAAATGGGCAGGCCACCTTGCGAGGCTTTCAGACCAACGATGGACCCTAAGAGCAACCTTATGGAAGGGCCCGCAAGGGAAAAGAAGCAGAGGCAGACCTCTGACACGGTGGGAGGACGAAATCATCAAGACGGCCGGCTCAAATTGGAGTCAAATAGCAAAAGACAGAGACACATGGACAGCTTTGGAGGAGGCCTTTACCCAATCTGGGGTCCTTGCAAATGAAGATAACTAACAAAACTAACAACTACATTTAATACAAGAAACTAACCCACTAACACATTCCAACTAGAAATTAAGTAAATAATTGTAAAACAAGCAAGGAATAAATAGGCTTTTTTATTTTTTATTTATTTTATTAATATCTTTCGTGCGACAAAAATAGATTTAGCGGACTGTTTAACGTCTAATATTTAGTTAGGACAAGAGTTCAACTCCCCTCACAAACTAATCAAAAAGTTTTATTATTTTCATTCCATAAACAAAAGATACACAGGACTGTCAATGTAGATGACAGTCATGAACTACTGTCGTGACATCGAAAGGCTTAAATATCGAAGTTCAGAATATCTAATGACCTAAATATCGAAGTTCAGAGTATCTAATGACCTAAATATCGAAGATCAAAATATCGAATGTCCTAAAGATCGATATATAATTACATTTTGTGCTACAAAAGTTATCGACAGAATTGCTGCAAAACTTTATTTTTATCGGATAATTAGACAATGGTGAAATCATTTCTGCGAGCAATTCGGAAGTAGCGCTCGCCGGCCGCTGCCGCGGTACCGCTCGCTTCGCTCGCTCGGCTCGCGCGCGTTTGGTCACAGTTTTAACCTAACCTATTTCCCTCAGTTTACAATGACGAATCAAACAATCAGCCTGTGACTAATCAATTAGATAATGGTAGAAACATTTCTGTAACTAGTTAGTATTTTTAACGTAAATATAATAAACTAAAGTGTATTAAAAGATGACATTTTGAACTTGGGTATAACAGTTTTCGATACTACGATACAATCGGTATTGATTTAATCAATTTTTTTTAACGTTAACGTTTTACGCGTAGGTTTTTTCATGCTAGACATTTAAATGTTATCATGTACCCGAAACGATTTTATTGCAATACGATCGCGCAAACGACAAAAACAAACACTAACTCGTCAGTACATGAATCGAATGGTGCTCTCTGATTGGTAAAAAAAGGTACGTTATGCGATAGGTGCAATAAGAGAAAGGTGCATTTTGAGAATGGTGCATTTTGAGAAAGGTGCGTTTTGAGAATGGTACGTTTTGCGTATGGGGTGTATTTTGCGAAAGGTACAATCTGCGACTGAACCTTTGAAAATCTCTCTACTTGAACTGTACGCCTGGTTAGTCAATAAAAGTTTCTACACGACCCAGGAATACCTTAGTTATAAGAATAGAAAATTAGTGTAGCGCCTTACAATGTTGCTATCAGCGCAATAATAATTAGTTAATTTAGTATGTAGTTCAAAATGTAAATGTGTACCTATATATTTGATAGGTACCCAATTCATTGTTTTTATACACTTTTATTTTAAGTTTTAAGTTTTGCATACCAAAAATGGTTAATATGAGGATCTTTTATATTGTACTATGTAATGCATTATGTATCATCAATTACTCATAATTATTATGCGAATAGATTATTTGATTTGATTTGAAAAACTTTCATTCCTCGTAAAGATTTTAAAGTAAATCAGTTAGACGAATTGTTTCCTTTAGAATTGCGCGCCAAGGAATGCGGAACAATGGTACTACTTACTTAACTTTGTAGTAAAAATTCTTTAAAAAACTGTTCGTGCTGGAATGTTCTTTTGCTGATCGATAGCATTTTATAGCTCCTACGTTTTGAATAGTTTAAAGCCTCGTTTTAATTGAAAACAGTGTTTTGCAACAATTGTACAACATTGTAGCAACTTTTGAGGGATTATCAACCTTATATTTTAACATTGTTCGTCACAACATAAAGCACAAACAGATTGTTGTGTTTGTATAACATTACGCCTGTAATTCCTGAAGTCTTAGGCAGAGGTGTACCCAATAAGACCACCCATAAAACAAACAACAAGCCTATTGCCATCGAACGGGCATAAATCCAGACTCCGTGTCTGCTACTGACAAATTCCTGATGGAAAATCCTAATAACAGTTATCCCGAACTGGGAATCGAAGCCTGGACCTCATGCTCAGCAGTCGCGCTTGCGACCACTAGGCCAACGAGGCAGATAATTTTTTTTATCACACGGTTACCATGTATATAAGGTTTTTCATCTTTCCTTGTTTCGCTGATTAAAATAATACAAACTTATTGCCCACGGAATTCGACAAATACAAATACAGAACTTTCTTCATTTCATCTCCGACCCAGTTACCGAATTCCGATAACATTCCTCCATAATATTTGGTATTCCACAAGTATTTGGTGTCGAATAACTATTTACCATTATTGTTAAGGTACTGTTCTGGTGTTACACGAGGATATTGTGTGGTGACTGGGAATTATTATTGTCTTGTAAAATAGTTATTAAAGGAGTATACGAGTCCCGTCGGGGTTGCGGGTTGTTCTAAGAAGGAACATGGGTGGTTTTTAGTCAGTAGAAGTCTGACACTCCCTTCCGCTCTGCCCAAGAGCGGGAGGGGTCATTTGATGATTTTCCACCCACCAAAAAAAGAAAATAAAAGGAGTATACGAGTATTTTAGGTTGTTAAGTTGATTTTATGGTTAGAACTCGTTGTTATTATACTTGTGGAACTCGGGGAACTCGGGGCTTAATAATAACTGCCACTCGGGTCAATCTTTAGGTTAAGCTGCACTTGCCTAGGTTGGTCTGTGGATGGGTGACCACTCATTTCATACCGAGTTTTCTCCGTGCCTCGGAAAGCACGTTAAGCTGTTGGTCCCGGCTGCGATATAATAGATCTTTGGCAGTCGTTACAGGTAGTTGACCAGGGAGACCTGAAAGTCTGACAACCAGTCTTACCAAAGGGTATCGTGTTACCCAGTATTAACTGGGTTGTGGAGGTCAGATACGCAGTCGCTCCATGTAAAATATTGGTATTCAGCTGCATCTGGTTAGACTGGAAGCCGACCCCAACATAGTTGGGAAAAGGCTAGGCAGATGATGACTTTTGGAGTAAGAACCTTGTGTGCTGGGTATTTATAGGACGCCTTAAAAATATACCGACAGACCTTATTGGCGAGGTTCTTCAGAAAGGACAGGTGCGTAGTACTCCCAACTGGCGTGCCTGTATGACCAGATGTATGATCGCTAATGAGGTAAAAGGAGTAGCAGGTGGCGATCTGCGGTGTCTGCCTACCCCCACGGGAAAAAGGCGTGAGTTTATGTATGTATGCTATTATAGTTGGCCATATTAATTTGACTACCGAAATGTTTTAGTTGTAAGTTTTCTAAAATAAAATGAATAATATAGTTGGCTATTGCCAATCAAAGATTTTACTGCTATTACATTAACAATTAAATACTTAAATTAAGACACCGAATTAAGAATATCTACTGTTCTATACAAAAGTGACAAACCTGCATGTAATCTTACATCTGTATGAACAAGCTGGCGACTGGGATGTCTAGGATCTTTTTTTTTTGCGGGTAGAAAATCATAAAATTTTAATAACCCCTCCCGTTCTTGGGCAGAGCGAAAGGGAGTGTCAGACTTCTACTGACTAAAAACCACCCATGTTCCTTCCTAGCCCTTCATGTCGAGGCCGCGGTATCTCTTGCGAACAACCCGCAGCCCCGACGGGATGTCTAGGACCTTGCACAGAATTCAGTGTATGAGTATTTTAACCCTACATACCTACTTAGTAAAGAGAGATGTAATGTAAGCATGTTTGAGAAGGCACTTCAACGAAACGTAGTTACATTAGTACGACAAATCTTAGAAGTTTCTTGGCAACATGCAAAAGACTAAATCGGGTGTTACCTTTGCCATTTGCCAGATCTAAAGTGATTACTTTTTAACTCGTCTATTGCAATTTGCCAGATGCAAAGTAATTACTTTCAACTGAGTTTAAACGAAACGAACGGAAGTCAAGACAGAAATGGCATTGTCAAATTCAAGACGTTCGCAAGTGAAATGAGAGTGAGTTGTGAGTTCGTAGTTGCAAGTGAAATGTATATGAACGATTTGATTGGTTATTGGGCTTGGGTACCTATATCAGTGCAACCTTTGAATTGCGTCCGACTATACCTTTGACCTTTTAGTTCGCGTGTCAACCGCGCCTAAACTTGGTAAACAAAGAAAGTTTAAAGCTTGTTACCGCGTACATTAGGCACAGTAGGGAACGTTATTTTTACATTGTTTTTTAGGGTTCCGTACCTCAAACGGAAAAAACGGAACCCTACCCACTACGGACCATTCTCCCCCCTTATCTCCGAAAATACTGAGCCTAAAATTTTGAAAAAAATACCGAAATTGGTTCAACATTTATAGATTACAGGAAAACCTATAAGAAGTTTATGGTGCTAAAATAACATGGAAAATCTCTCAATATTGAGAGATTTTCCATGTTATTTTCTACTACAATGGTACGGAATTCTTCATGTATAAGTCCGACTTGCACTTGGCCAGTTTTTTTTTTTATAGGAAATGAATGTAATGTTGCCGCCAGCATGTTTCACACAATACAAGTCAACCTTACACACTCATTCTCACGCTCCTAAATAAGTGCTATCCATATTACTAGGCAAGTAGGCTTATCCCGGTTATAAAGGGTGTAAAAGTACCCTAAACGAAGCCGAAAGACACTTGTTCTCTCCGTCACTGGGATATTTTTTTTGTTCTAAACCATACCTGGGAATCCCTAGTTGCGGAGATATTAGGGGTCGAAGTTCCGAATTTTTCACAGCTGTTTTTTGTGAATATTGGTTTTTAAAATAAAAATATAATAACTTTATTTCAGACCTTAGTCCATACGTAGTTAGTGGTTAGTGGTTACAAACAGACTTTTAAGGTTATAACTTTACTTAAATTACCTCCAAGAACGGTTTACTATTCTAAGCATTCACTAGCACAATGTTTTAAGAGTGCTACATAGAGTTATACCGTAAAATGTGATTTTTCACAATATTTTTTGCGTAGGGGTACTTAGTTTTATGTATAATGCTTGGTTGACGGTTTTGTGAAGGTTTCTTTGTGCTTATTGGCCTTGTTCTATTCTCTCTCCTGATGATATAGCTACCTTTCATAAATAAATAAATAAATATGGAGGGAAGTAGAAATTAAGTTTTTCCTAGTATATTAGTATATTTCGTTGTGGGATCCAAGACAGTTAAATTATTTTTCTGGACCTTAACGGTGCTTCATTGGGTCGGCGCTTTTCTGGTGATTCTGGTTTTTAGGAGTTGTAGTGGTTTGGGAATAGAATGGCAGGCTTGCCCTATGGAAAGAAAACAAGTACCAACCCCCGAGGTCGTTAACAGGGCCTAAATCCGGATCATTGTTAAGCCGTAAACCTAGTAGAATATTGAACCAATAATTAGTGTTATCTTGCTTTGTAATTAGTTTTAGCGTGACAGCAGTCAGTTAACGCTGCCCTGTGATCACTTACTCCATTTCAGGACAAAGGCCTCATTCTGAGAAGGATCGAGAACTCATCACCAATCTTGCTTATTTAATTTTGGTGATATCAGACTGAATTATTTCAAATCAAAGTTATTAAAATTGTAACTTTTTCAATTGACTTCGATGATATAGATAATTTAATTGGTGGTTTTATTTCTTACAATATTCACTGTTATATAAAGTTTCACACGTACCGTTATTAATTTGCAAGTCACAGGGGTTTTCGCCATTGAGCCATAATATTATTAGAATTTAAATCCTTGAGTTACAGAAATTGACAGTTGTTGTTCGTGAAATTTCATTTCTATTTATACCAGTTTTCATACATACCTAAAGCACCGGTCACTTCGACGCGTATCCCGCGCGGTACGCAACTGAGCAAGCCAATTGTTTAATGATGGAAATCACGCAACTAGACAGATGCTCAACTTACCTACTAGTCCGGTCAATTTAGACCAAAAAATGAGAGTGAAGTTACATAAAGTCCCAACAAGCTGAATTTCTGTGAAGTTGTTCAAAACATAATTATAAACAATGTCTAGAAGTTCCCCATCATTCCCCTGTAAGGAAAAAATTTTATTCAAGATCAAAGGTCAAAAAAATGAGTTTTTCGCGATTTTCAGCAAAACGGTAAGTTTTATCATAAAAGTACCTCAGACAAAAATTGTAGATCATAAAATTATCTATAAAAATGTTTCAATACTTTTTTTCTTACGAGCCACCGTTTCTGAGATATAACGATTCAAAAAGTTATAAAAGTTGTTATCGTCATAATATGCACACGTTTCCACGCCACCTATGAGGTAGTGTACTTAGCGCGTTTTTTTTAACGTGGTTTCCCCAGTAGGCCTACTCCACGGGTCAGTTGTGATCCTGTTTAAAGTAAAACTATTGCAAAATTACGGAAATTTTCAAAGATTGGGAAAGATAAAAGCGATGTAAATAAAAAAAAAAGTGTTGAAGTTTATTCGTCTTATTCGTAAGTTTCAAATTCTTGTTCTTCTTCTTGATCTTCTTCTTGTTCTTCTTCTCCTGCTTCTTCTTCATCTTCATTTTGGATGCAAGTAAATTGCGTCAATAGCGATGTATCGCATGATACTTCGTCGGAGTCAAACGAATCCTCCATTGTTTGTGATTCAATATTAGAGCACGACCGGCCTTGACAATTTGTGCATGCCAAAGAACAGTCGACTTTTTTGCAACCACATTTAGCACTGCATCCCTTTTTGCAGCTGCAAAAAATAGTGTTCAGCAGTTTTTCCGGTGCAGGTGGAAGTAAAGTTTGAACTGGCTCTAATATATTGTTGACCAACTTCCAACCCCAGTCTGTAGGGTCTAGCTGATAACCAAGCCACACTTGAACTTAGTAATATACTCGAAAAAGATGTTGGTGAGCAGCAACTGAGGTTGGAGGAAGACAAGCTAATTGAACTTGTTTTTTATTTTTAGTATTTTTAACGAAACATGCATATCGATGCTTATCTAAACAGGTAGTTTTTTTAGGAGCTCCGTACATAGAAAGAAGAAAACGGATGCCGTTGGTAATAACTTCTTGTTGAGTTGAATTACTCTTTTTAAAAACATTGAATTAAATCTTGTTTTTCAAACATTTTGAAAACTGCTGTTTTTTTTTCATCAAAAAGTTTATTTACTTTAGTAAAGTGTAAAGATCATGTACTATTTTTACACGCAATAACACTGTGATACGACATCTGCATTTTACAGGAGGGGTAAAACAGCAGTTTTCAAAATGTTTGAAAAACAAGATTTAATTCAATGTTTTTAAAAAGAGTAATTCAACTCAACAAGAAGTTATTACCAACGGCATCCGCTTTCTTCTTTCTATGTACGGAGCTCCTAAAAAAACTACCTGTTTAGATAAGCATCGATATGCATGTTTCGTTAAAAATGCTAAAAATAAAAAACAAGTTCAATTAGCTTGTCTTCCTCCAACCTCAGTTGCTGCTCACCAACATCTTTTTCGAGTATATTACTAAGTTCAAGTGTGGCTTGGTTATCAGCTAGACCCTACAGACTGGGGTTGGAAGTTGGTCAACAATATATTAGAGCCAGTTCAAACTTTACTTCCACCTGCGCCGGAAAAACTGCTGAACACTATTTTTTGCAACTGCAAAAAGGGATGCAGTGCTAAATGTGGTTGCAAAAAAGTCGACTGTTCTTTGGCATGCACAAATTGTCAAGGCCGGTCGTGCTCTAATATTGAATCACAAACAATGGAGGATTCGTTTGACTCCGACGAAGTATCATGCGATACATCGCTATTGACGCAATTTACTTGCATCCAAAATGAAGATGAAGAAGAAGCAGGAGAAGAAGAACAAGAAGAAGATCAAGAAGAAGAACAAGAATTTGAAACTTACGAATAAGACGAATAAACTTCAACACTTTTTTTTTTATTTACATCGCTTTTATCTTTCCCAATCTTTGAAAATTTCCGTAATTTTGCAATAGTTTTACATTAAACAGGATCACAACTGACCCGTGGAGTAGGCCTACTGGGGAAACCACGTTAAAAAAAACGCGCTAAGTACACTACCTCATAGGTGGCGTGGAAACGTGTGCATATTATGACGATAACAACTTTTATAACTTTTTGAATCGTTATATCTCAGAAACGGTGGCTCGTAAGAAAAAAAGTATTGAAACATTTTTATAGATAATTTTATGATCTACAATTTTTGTCTGAGGTACTTTTATGATAAAACTTACCGTTTTGCTGAAAATCGCGAAAAACTCATTTTTTTGACCTTTGATCTTGAATAAAATTTTTTCCTTACAGGGGAATGATGGGGAACTTCTAGACATTGTTTATAATTATGTTTTGAACAACTTCACAGAAATTCAGCTTGTTGGGACTTTATGTAACTTCGAATGTCTAAATTGACCGGACGTACTAGTTGACAAAACAAAAGAAAAAAGTACCCTTACCTATCGGCGAATAAAAAAAACCAGAACCTAATACTCTGCGACCGCCATTTTATGGCTCGCACATAATTGCAAGGTGCCATCTCGCGACGTCCCGTGAACCGCAAAAGCATAACAGGCCGCAGCGCGCGACGTCGCATGATTTGGTAATCAGGCCCGGTTTCCACCAAAGCGGAGAGGAGCGGAGACGGGAGGAGATGCGCGGAAATCGGCCAATCACTGTTAACATTAGTTAAAATTTACATCTGGTCTTTCGCCCTTCCTGTGATTGGTCGAATTTGGCACATCTCCTCTCCGCTCTGCTCGTCTCCGATTCGTTGAATACTGGGCCATAATGTGTTATACAGCTCCATAGCAGTCAGTTGACACACTTTAAGCTAACGAATTCGGACACCGTGCCTGGATTTGTGCCCGATTGATGGCAAATGCCCTCTATTGCATGGACTTAAACAGAACTGGAGAAATGTGGGTACATAATGGGTATACCTTTATCCAACTCTTCGGGGATTATAGGCTGTTCTATTGTTATCGTACGGGATTCGCTTCAGTTTGATCAGAGCTTTACAACCACGCCTTGATTGTTTATTCACAGTTGTTGAAATATTTGCTAACTAGCACTTAAGTCTTAATTCATCAGTTGAAAGACTATTAATTATTTGATTCATTGAATTTCTGTATTCTAATTGATTAGTTCTTCGAATAACTTTGAAATGTTTGTTTATTGTTTTGCTGTTTCTTCGGTCATATTAATTACTTTCATTGATTTCGTTTCGTTCATTGACTCCTTGTTGACTCTTCATTGAATGTTTGTGCTAATTTTTGATTGTAAATAATCTCAACATCTAAACACATTTAAACTCAAAGTATTTATTTCAATTAGGCACTTTTGAATGTCAGAAAATCAAAGAAAGCTACAGTCACAAGGTGTAATAACTTGTAAAACTACTGTAGTTGCCCATTCCCAAGCGTAGATTTCTAGGCGGAAAAGAATAGGCAAGAAATTAATATTACCTACCCAATACTACATTTTTGTAACATAGGTATTTACGAAAATCATTGATAAATCCAAAATGGCAACTGTTTAAAAGCGTGTAAAATGTCACCATTCATCAAGCTCTCTTTAATTCCCACTTGACCAATGTATCTTTGTATTTTTGTGAGTGATAAAATACCACCATTTTTAATGCTTATGTAAGGTACCTGTTTCTGTATAAACATTACATATACCATCAATC
The DNA here is from genome assembly GCA_949774965.1 of Diarsia brunnea. Classification (NCBI taxonomy): domain Eukaryota; kingdom Metazoa; phylum Arthropoda; class Insecta; order Lepidoptera; family Noctuidae; genus Diarsia; species Diarsia brunnea. The sequence continues at coordinate 8,227,870 of OX459019.1, read as the reverse complement.
AGAAACTCAATCGTAATCCATGAGTAAATTCAGTGATTTATATTCAAGTTTTCAGCCCTTATACAATCAATGATTTTGATTATTTCCACGGATCGAGATTAAACGTGTAAAAGTCGCCTTACGTCTAAATATTAAACATTATCTAGACTCTTTTCATAAAGTGCTTAAAATGCAAGAGTGGCTTTTACCTACGGATATCCTATTACTGGGTTGTGGAGGTCAGGTAGGCAGTCGCTCCATGTAAAATACTGCATTCAGTTAAACTGGAAGCCGACCCCAACATATTTGGGAAAAGGCTAGGCAGATGACGTTTATGACTGGCTTTCAGTTAAATGTTGCTAGGTAATAATGCAAACACGCCAATATTTCATGACTGCTACGTATTTTAAATGTCAAATCATGATAAATTAAAATCCAAAATATTAACAGCTTGCTTACATTTCTCGCTGTCCAAACATGAATGTTAGAACACTCCCAAGCGACTCAATATTGGCCACATAATGTACTTACATTCAAATATATCAATTTTGTTTTTATTTTTACTGATGACTGTTTACATTCCACGTTCCATTTTCAGTGTGCCTCTGAGCACGTTTTAAAAATATATATTTGATTTGAAATATTGTCTGCTGAAAAGTGGAGGGCTCTCAAACATTTCCATATGTATCGTTCAATTTATTTCATTGGGAATAACATGATTGCCTTTTAGTTTTTAAAATGTTTTAGGTTTGAAAATTGATATACTAACTAACTACTTCAGTGTTTTATTGCTATTGACACAAAAAAAGATGTTTGTTTTATCTTTTATAACACAAAAAACAAGTGAACAATATATTTTATAGATAGGTTCTTCGCTACACAAAAGAATTGAACTTAAAAAAAAACCTGTGTATATTACAATACATATTTAAACTTTACGCCTTTCCCTCTTTAGGTTTAGACAGAAACCACAGAGCACCACCTGGTGCAATCCATACATACTCCTTTTGCGCTGTCCTCGCTCATAAATCTGGTTAGACAGGCTCACTGGTTGCAAGTACTCAGTTAAGATGTCAATAGCGGTCATTACCCTTTCCCTAATATCTCTTCGTACGAACCAAAACAGATGAACCATGTATCGTTTTTCGTTAGAAAAAATGTTGAAGATCACGATAGATGACGATTCAAGACATGAACAAGCTTAAAATAAATGTAAGTGGGTCAATGACCGCTATTGACATCTTAACTGGCAGCAACTATACGCACCTGACCTTTCTAAAAACATCACCGATAAGAGAATCCTAGGGTAGATTACAATAAAACCAGTTAAAATATTTTTAATATAATTTATTTTCTGACTAGAAATCCTTAATTATACCAAATACCAGCTTTGGCTTCATCCCTTCAAGGGGTGCCTATGACAAGCCGTCAGAAACATTAAGATCATAGAAAATATTATTTACAATAATGGATGAAAACTAACATTGCTTCTCTTACCATAACTATTAACTAAGTACATGAATAATTTACATTACAAAGATTATTTTGATAAGCTCTTATATATTGCGACTTTGAAAGTAATAGACAAATAAAATTTTGGATACATGTTGTACAAACATTGACACATGTATGCCAATAAATGTGCTACAAAACAATAAATCATTACGAGATTGACGTTTAATATTCCCCTTTTTTCTCCTCGAAAATTGAGCCTATTATATTTGACTCTAATCTCGCGCGTAAAAATGGAATATTTTTATGGCTTTTACAAAAAAAAAGCATATGACAGGAAGCTGTCTACAGCCGACCTTGATCTTTATGACGGAGAATTGCTGCCTCTGTTCCCTCTTAATGCTATTGGCATTTTTTACTACCCAAATTTTGCGGTGCACATTGCACATTAGTGGTCAGCTGACGAAGTATGAATACTATGGTCAATTAAAAACATACATAACTACTATTTCTATTTTTGACAAACTGTAATAAAACAGTGACTTATTTTAGTAACTATTTATAATAATTGAGTTCAACCAAAGTTAAAATCTAATTGATTATTGTGGATATTAATATTTTCTCAGTACCCTAGGTATATGATTTTTGTTGTAAGCTATCAACATTATTTCTGGCAAATCGATTGAACATTAATAAATGATTGCAGAGTTAACACTAACGTCTAGATACTTACATATACCTATTTTACAGTTACCTAATTTAAACCATAAAATTGAGTAAAATACATTCTATTTTGCAACCAGATTTTATCTAGACTTCGAAATTTACACAAATTTATCTAAAATTAATATCTAGTTTCTGCTGTACATAGCGTTTTATCTGCGTAACTTATCTAATAATTTATTAGCACATTATTCCTGATAACTTAGAACTACTACATTTTTTTTTATAATCTCGGATTATGTATATATACAACGAATAAAGTTTTTTTTATAATTACTTTTACTTTATATTGTAACATTGTCTGTTAAGCTTTGCTCAAACTACGGCGAATCCCACCTGAGATACGGGACAAAATTCACTAGCGCCGATTGTGTCACCTAGCTTGCATGGGTGTTCAAACTGACTTTTTATACTGTTCTTACTTGATCAAAATGACAGCTGTCAAAATAAAGGGACTAGCATTGGTCATGTCGAAATAAATAATTACAAATGCATTAGAAAATGCAGTCAGTATTTAACGGTATGTAAATATAAGTAATAATTAGGGCAAATTAAATTAAACTATAAAAAAACATCTTCTTAATAAAAACATCGGCTTAATTTATTACATTTTGACAGCTGTAATTTTAATCAATTAAAATTTTAAGAAATAATAATAATAACCGTCGCATGAGTTTTTAATCATTAAAACAATCGACGAAATCCGGTGCCGAATTCGCCTTAATTAGGTCAGAGCTTTAAGAAGGTTAGATTACTGACCATTGTTGATCTGAAATAGATGTGTTACTGCGATGGCAACTATATTATGTTCCACTATAAATATAGCACGGTTAGAAATTCTTTATATACTATGTACAACACCAATTTTAACACAAAATACTATGTACACTATATATATAACGATAAATTCATTTAACGTGATATGTTCTAAGATATATTATAATGTTCTATAATACTGCCATTCATGACTATAATACATATGTACCTAACTAGTAAAGTATATTAGCGCTTTTCCCCATTAAGTATTACTTTATCATAATACTGCCTAAATGTATAATATTTGTGGAAGGGAAAGTACTAAAGTAGGGCGACTTTGATCGACGTTTTTGGGTTTACCAATTCTGTACTTAATTACGGAGGGATTGAGGACACTTTTGAGTAAAGTATTTATAGTTGAGTGGCTGTTATGAAAAGGTTATTAAGTTTTTGAAAGAACGTAAATTTTCATTTAGTAGAAGATGAATTAATGGAAACTGTGTTGAGCGAGTTATTTCAAAGGAGAATGAGTACACCCAAATTTAATATGCTTCAGTTCACAGCTATTTGAATGAGTGCATCAGTTTAGCCCGTTTAGTTCAAACTTTCCAATTATTTTTGCAATTTGCTGGTCAAAATATTATTTAAATTTACAGTTATGTGCTTACAAAATTATAAACATCAAAGTCAATACAACTGTCTGAGTTGTAATCACCTCATGATAATAATAATATACATACATATGAACCCCACGACCACTGTATTATTCAATGTATCTAGCAGCGCAAGGTTTTGAGTGCCTTTTTTTTTTTTTTTTTTGGGGGGTGGGAAATCATCAAATAACCCCTCCCGCTCTTGGGCAGAGCGAAAGGGAGTGTCAGACTTCTACTGACAAAAACCACCCATGTTCCTTCTTAGCCCTTCATGTCGAGGCCGCGGTATCCCTTGCGAACAACCCGCAGCCTCGACAGGGTTTTCAGTGCCTTACATTGAGTTTTTCACAAAAAAAAAAAAGTTATTTCCCAGCAATAACTTTTGCAAGAGAGACAATTTTATTGCTTCACGTATTACTATCCTACCGTGTCGTGGACGTAGTTTACAATCTCTTTGATCACGAAATATCACGTCGTATTTATTTTGTCTCACTCTTTTCCTTTGAGTCTTAAGTCAAGCGGGATTCCGAGCGATATTAACTTAAACCGGCTCTCTTGATGTAATGCATATCAATAAGGTGTCCTTTTCCCTTTTATTTGAAGATTTGCCCAAAAACGTATTACCTCAAAGCCGGCCAATATAAAAATATTACAATGAAGCCGCTATCTTTAATTTCGGTGTTATTGTGAAATGTCGCACACAAGTTTATTTGATGAGATTTTATGAATTAATTAATGAAATATTTTATTAAATATTTTGTTATTTATTTCTTACTGTTCATTTCGGATAACGTGAATCTGTTTCATGTTATTAAGTAGGTATTTTATTATGAAATGGAATTTATATTTATATTTTATATTTGACGAGTCAATTTGAAATATTAAGAAGAAACCTAATTTGACTTCTTTCAGTCAGTAGATTTTAATTTAGAATATCAATTTAAACTATTATGCAGTATTCCAGTTCGCCTATAATAAAGTCAATATTAATGTATTATTTCTTAACTATTTAAAATCTCCATTTTGCAGGAACTACGTTTAATTTCAAACGACAGACAGCAATAACGTCACATTCGATCAAATTAATTTCCGGTTTTCAGCTGCATCCGGTTAGGGATGTCACTGGTTTTCGACTTGGCATGATCCGGGATAGTCACGTGTCAATATCGAATATTTGTGAGATAGAAACGTTCCGGAAAAAGGTGCTCGGCTCAGTCGATGCTTCAGCAATGATTATGCAGGTCTAAGCTGACTGTGTGTCGATTGTATTGTTCAACTATGCTCTGAGGGTCTGCCGCTCTTCACCCTTGTGCTCCTAGTGATAAAGTTAAAAGTCACTTAGCTCAGCCAACTGAAACATAATTCGGCAAAGACCGAAGACCAACTGCCGATTTGTCGATTGTATGGTTCAACTATGTAATACTGAGTTCACTGAGGGTCTGCCACTTTTTACCCTTCATCAACTCCCTAGCTTTTTCCAAACTATGTTGGGGTCAGCCCCAGTCTAACTGAATGAAGCTGAACACCTGAATTTCACTTGGGCCTACTGATTTCACGATACCCTTTGGTAAGACTGGTTGACAGACTTTCGACTGACAACGATTTTCTAATGACAGCCGAGACCAACGGTTTAATGTGCTTTCCGAGGCACAGAAGAAACTTGGTATGTCGTGGGTGCTCCTTCATCCCCGAATCTCGGGGCTGGCCCCGAGAAGAGTAGGACCCTGAGCGGCTGGTATTTTTCAGCCACGTTGATTTAATTTGAAAATGAGTTACGAACATAATATACGAAGTGTGAATACAGCGGCTCCTGTGTAATATTTTCATACAAAAAGCTGAAGATTGTTTGGTGCCTCTATTTACATGGTGCAGGGTTGACTATTAAAATGATTTATGAAAGTACTTGAAATTACAGGCCTAGCAGCTAACTAAAACTATGCTTGAAGGAGCTGCGCGGTGCGGGAGGAGTATGTCGTAGTTGTTTAACACGGTTTTGTTAGTTTCACCATTAATAACTTTGTAATAAAATCTTAAAGTTAAATTTAACCCACTTCCTGTTTTCCGATTGAGCTAAAATTTTGAATAAATCTTTAGTTTGGATGACAATGCATAGTCAGTTTAGTGAGGTTATCCAAAAGTCAATATAACGTACTCTCAAAGATGGCGGACAATTAAGTTGTATTTTATGCATTTCCTCCCATGACATGAGTATATTGATACCCATGTCATGGGGTCTTCAAAAATAAAATGACGTCGCTTAGAGCGTGTTTGTTCAAACAACGTAGTTTAACAAAACACGCTAACGGCGCTATATGGTTTTTCAAGATCTTAAACATGTTAGGCGCCAAAACAACTATGACCTAATAACAGCTAGTTAAGTTGTAATGTTAGTATGTAGTTTAAAATGAAAATAAAAACGTGTACTTATGTATTGTTACCCAATTCATTTATTTTAAGTGTCGTGTCGCATACCAGAAATGGTAAATATGAGGATCCTTATTGTTATATTATGTGATGTAGGACTTATGTACGATGGTACATATATCCTACATTGTATATGTTCATATGTGTACCCATATTATGCAAATAAATCATTTGATTTGTTAATATTCGTCCGTTGAGGGACGTCAATACCGCTCACACCGCGCAGCTACCTCAGGCATAATCTCAATTAAACAGTTAACCTGTAATACATTTTTTTTCAGAGGATTGATCTACTTCAAACATTCTAAGGACTACAATAGTTGGTTTTTAACCGATTTCATCTATTTCAACATCTTGTAATATATTTCTGTACCTATACACCTATTTAGAAAGGTTTCAATAAATAATTTATTTTTCTTTGTTAATGAACGATTTTAATCCTAAAATTATTATTTAATTATTTTACACACTTAAAGTACGGGATGCAATTACAAAGGTGTAACTAAAAATAAAGGCTTTTTAAGAACATAATAAAACCAAGTCGACCATTAAATTGAATAACAAAGCGAATCACTGAAAAAGAAAATTTTATACAAAAAATCACTTAAGCCTGTAACTTTAACGGAATTTATAATTCAGAACACAGCTTTGTAGTAAGCTAAATTAAAAACGGGTGGTGCCTCAAGCTAATAATAATTTAATTATTTATAATTTTTAATTGAGTTAAATTTAAGTTCATAATTATGTTTACTTTCCTAACGATATAATTTATAAAACATTTTTACACTAACATTTATTTACAGAAGTATCACAGGAATTTGTAAATGATTAAATATAATTATGTAACCGGTGGGTAATGTATTTTTTATGAGCTTGACATTAAAATAACTTCAAAAACTATAATGACTAGAACTTAAATTAAATTAACCCATGCCATGTCCTAACCGAAACGATTATAGCGCGATTACGTGGCTCATGATGTTTGTTTTGTTAAAAATTGCCGACAATTGGTGACGTATATGAACGCGCCAAAAGTGAATACGTCCCATCAATCGTTTCGGTTAGATCCCAGGGCTATAGGTATTTATTAGATTGATGACTTTTAAGTACATTCACTGTTTGCTCATTTATAATTATCTGCTGTTATAAATACAGGAATGTTTTACATTTCAGCAAAGTTATAAACTTAAGTCTTGGGTCAAAATCTTGTTCGTTTATTACAGTTTTGTTTCAGGTATGCACTAGCGCTCACCAATGGTATGGCCGTTCATGGAATTTTGAGAGCTGAAAGGATTTTTAATCTTATTTAAATACAATAAGAATTCACATTTCGTTGACAGACTTGAGCATTCCGTGGAAAGCCACGTCGTTTCGCGGAATCCCTGGTATCCAGATGGAAACCTTGGTATGCCAATTATTACTTTGCTAAGTATTCCGTACTTCCCTGTTGGTGCGCACTGGCCTTTAAAAGACATTTGAAACCAAAAGTAGCAATTTATTTCATTTCACTCCAACAAAAAGAAACAAAGAAAATAATGTGCCCTGATTTAATTATTCAAATGTATTTTTCTTCCACCAAGTTAATGAAATTGTATATTGCGTAGACAGTGTCTCTTTTATAAGACAAACAAATTAAGAAAATAATGAGGAAATCTTTGTTAGTTTTTTTGTGTTTGGTTAGTACTAATCCACCCTTAAAATATATGTGTACAGTCATTATGCTTGAATTAAGGACACAACTACAAAGGACTTTAGACTTTTTGTAAATTTATTTATAGATATTAATAATTTTTTACGACACTTTTGAATTATTCTTGTTTTGAATTTCGTATCATATATTTTTCTATTATATAAGTATGCTATGTAAATATTATTTTGATTTCACGACAATGATATGAAGGATTTTGAACTTACGAATGTATTGATGATAAAAATAATTGCTATGACACGTAATAATCTAATTCCTTGGCATCGAAGCGCAAGCGCTATGAGCCTTTGTAAGGCTAATTTACATCCTCATCATATTAGCTTTCTATTTCTAATATCACAATTCACACAAAAGACGGCGCCTAGTATTTTTACAAGACTTACATGATATAAGACTCTTAATAAGCAAACACTTTTCGCGGCGAACTTAAGATACGTCTTTGCACAACGAGGAACAGTGCAGGAATGACAAGTCCGCTTGCTAACTCACTCAACTGTGCAAAGTAATTTGACCATTAACGTTTACGCCATTCATACTAAGACAACTGTCTTTTGCATGCATTGTGTAAATACTGTTAGTATCCCATACCAGTCTTCGGGCCTTCATACCACATCACTTTTGTCAGTTTCAAGCAGCCCGTTATTGCTGTTCCCGTCTTCTTGTCAAATGTGGTACTCCCGGAGTGGTCGTACAGATTCAGCCGATGACCTTGGAGTGGGGTCCACTCCTGAGAGGCCAAGAGACCCGCTACGACGCACCACCAAGGTTTTAGTCCCGTAGTCAGTGACGAAGTTGTCGTTTCGTGTTGGTGTGTTCGCCCTGACGCTTTGGTACCCGCAGCACAGAGGATACCGAGACGTCAGGATCTTTTTAAAGGCTTCCCGAAACTCCGTGTTGAATATTGAGTATATGATAGGGTTGAACGCCGAGTTTGAGTAGCCAAGCCACGTCAGGATTTTGAAAGCCAAATCTGTAACAAATTAATTAAATATAATATCATATTTCGACTTCAAATTCTCGTTTATTTTTAATGAAAAGTCAGGGAGACTACTCCTCTCGTCGAGGCTGTGGGTTGTTCAAAAGAGATACCGCGACCTCGGCGCAAGGGCTAAGAAGGAAAATAGGTAGATTTTAGTCAGTAGAAGTCTGACACTCCCTTCCGCTCTGCCCAAGAGCGGGAGGGGTTATTTGATGATTTCCTATCCCACAAAAAAAAAAAAATTAGGGAGACTACTCCTAAGTCCGTCAACGAAAATACGGGCCCGTCCGAAAGTGACTCGAAACTTTACAATTAATCCTACTCCCTATTATCTTCGGATTTATGAGTTTAGAAAATACATCCGGAAGAGGGAAAACTGTCCAACTGCGTCGTTATTCAATTTCTGTTCGGGTCCCTGACTAATATATACCCGTAAGTAGCACAGATTAAGAAACGCCCGTATCTTCAGCCGAAACTACGGGTTGTTTGCTTAGAGACCAGACCTTTTTTTTTTTGGAGGGTGGAAAATCATCAAATAATCCCTCCCGATCTGTGCAGAGCGAAAGGGAGTGTCAGACTTCTACTGACTAAAAACCACCCATGTTCCTTCTTAGCCTTTCATGTCGAGGCCGCGGTATCTCTTGCGAACAACCCGCAGCCCCGACGGGCTAGAGACTAGACCTCAAGTCACTTAATAAAGTCACGGTCGCAGCTAGATATTAAGAAGACGCTAGACCTCATCATACTTTGAACAAAAAAAACTCAATAGAGGATTTTAAAATGCTTCAGAAAGTCTATTAAAGTTGGTCTCAAAGTACTATATTTTACATAATTGTGTTTGATGTGCTGTAATATTGTTATTTAAAACTCGATGGTATCGTGGTATAGAGACGCGATGAAAGTTTTAAAAACATTTACGTGGTGAAGTAATACAAATATACCTATTTGTATTGAAATTTGTCAAACTGATTTACGCCGTTCAACCGTTTTACATTAATATTGTGGTTTACAAATTTTGCCAAATAAACAAATTCAGTTACTGTAACGAGTAGTGATTTAATTACCCATCATAGGTACATATTATATGTCGATTAAACAGTAAATCGTGGTTGTTTAGTTTTGATTTAAACCTAGCTCTCTATTTCTAATTCTCTGTACAAATTACAGGGAATTGGAAATTAAATTATAATTGTTTTGTATCAAATAATCATCGACTCGTCAGCTGTACATTTGCAAAATGGAAATTACTAATTCAATCCAAACAGGTGGTAAACATGGCAATTAAATTAAATTTAGCTGAAATAATAATCATTATAAACGTTATTAATATTCTAAGGCCAGGCCAGTTACCCAATTGGCCCTAATGTGTGAAAACATATACAAATAATATTTAATTAAATTGGCAACAACACTAAGGCATATCCTTTTTTAAGGTTCTTTACCTAATAGCAAAAACGGAATCCTTATAGATTTTTTCTGTCAGTCTGTATGTAACTATCTGTATAATACAATTTTCTTAAGACAATGGTTGATGAGATATTGATTTCTAAAGCTGCAATAATTGTTTTAATGTTTAATGTAAGATGAGTAAAATTCTAAAAAAATATGTGATTGTAAAACATAAAAAGAACTTTCAACAAAAAGTGGATTGATTGTGATTGAATTGGAAATTTTTCGTGAAACTGAAGAAATTTTGAATTTCATAAACATAATACCGTGAAAAACAAATATAGTTTTGCTGTTGAGTGTACTATACTTAAAAAATATTATTTGAACCACTGCACTTCGCTGGTTTTGTACTATAGCCATTAATGCCCCACTGCAGCTGGGATTCGCCCGCCTCTCTATAGCCGGGATTAAGTCCACTGGCTATAAACCACCTAGACCCAGTGTGAACCTAAGGCATTTCGTTTTCTTTCGGCTTCAGAGAAGAAATGTAACAGTAAATGGCACAAAAAATATATATTCTGACCAGCTGATGCCCGCGGCTTCGCCCGCGTACATGTTGGTTATCGAGACCAAAAGCAATCTTTTCATCTCCCCATTTCAACCCCTTACAACCCCTTTTTCTTATTAAAAAGTAGCCTATGTCCTTTTTCAGGCTCTAGACTATCTGTGTACCAAATTAAATTTAAATCAGTTTAGTAGTTTTGGCATGAAAGCGTGATAGACAGACGGAGTTACTTTCGCACGTGTTCCTGTTGATTGTTCACTACAGGAACTGATGGATGCTATCGAAAGCGCCACACTAGTAGCTCCGTTCTGGGCTGACACAATTAAGATTGCCATCAAAACGATAGGAAGAAGTCAATGCATGCGTACGCGTAAGTACATTCTTATAGCAAAGCCACGACCTATATTTGTGACTCGGCATCATTGTAATTTTAACAGCACAAACGAGGGTTGGATGTTGGTGCAGTGGCTAAGCGATTAGCTGCTGCACTGCGTGTAGTGGATACGATTCCTGCACGGAACAAATATTTTTAAGGCTTACAGTATGATGTCCCGGGTCTGGCTGATTGTGTATTTTTTTTTTCTGTTTTCTGATACGTGGCCATCTGTTGGACACAACAATAAACCACTTTTCAGTCCGATACTAGTGTATGTGTTAAGGCGTTTTAGCTTGGTGGGACACTTTTCTGGTGGGTGTCTCAATCCATCCTGGTGAATCTGTCCCGTATTGATTGTGTATGTGAGTTTAATTTTTTGTTAACGCATCCTAGATATAGAAGCATTTACATAGATAGGAAAAACAAAGCCATTATACTAGTAAAAAAAAAAAAAATAAATAAAAATGCATGAAAAGCTCCAACGTTTATGACTCGTTTTCATTGAATAATAAACTGCGTTTAAAAGAAGCGTGTTATGAGATTAATATTTTCTTTGGAGCGGGAATGGCTTATTCTTCGTTCAGAGAATCATAATAAAAATGCAGGAGAAATTGTGAGCCCCATCAGAATCTCTATTCATGTGAATATTTTTATTTCTAATAAACTGTCGGGTTCAACGTTTTATTTTCTCGCTTAAAATATTTTATAGTTTTTCAATTCAATTCAATTCAATCATTTATTGTATTGTATGCATTTGCCTGATAGAGTCTAATTGAAATAAATGCTTTAAGCTTGAATTATATTCATAAACCTATGAAAATATTACATATGGAACGGGTATTCATCGCGCCTTTGAGCTAGGGCCTCTGGACCTTAACAAGTTTTTTTACGCATAAACATCATCATCGTCAACGCATCTTGTGACATGGCATAGTGATTTGTATATTTCCCCCCCTCCCGTGGTGTCACAGTGACCGGACGTGTTTTTTGTTCTCGCCGTATTTAAAATTGTAAATCAGTAGAAAAAGTGACCAAACTCTCAAGAAAAATACATCATTATAAACCTGAGTGAACAAGTTACTAACTGTGAGAAAATTATAGTGAAATAACAATTAGATAAACAGAAACTTTACAGACAACAAAATTCTAAATCAGTGGAAAAAGTGACTAATCTATTGAGAAAATCACATCATTATTACTTACTTGGGTTTCCAAGTTAACAAGTGACAAACTTTGTGAAAATTATAGTGAAATAACAATTATATCACTTCCAACACAAACAAAAACTTTACAACAGACAAAGTTTTTAAAACGGTGCGAGATTTGGACTTTGAACCCATTAACGTACACAAAGGATACGAGCTACCGCGCACCGTGTAGTGACGATCGGTGCGCTTTGCTACTGATTGTTATTTTCGAGTACTGTTGTAACGCTGTCGTAGCACTGCGGCGCAGGCTGCCTACTCGTAGACATAAAGTTTCGGGTTCAAATCCAAGACCTCGAGTGATTGAACTTTTTGCTTTTTGGATCTTTTTCTTATCTTCCTCTAATATTATAGATCGGAAAAATTATATAAAGTAGAATACATCTTAATTTTGCTTAAGATTGTTTTTTTTCTAAACTAAATACATTTTTGAATCGCTCGAAAATCGCAACACAGCTTTATAAATAAAAATGATGCCTTTACGACGCTCTCCACCAGCATCACCGGCCGCAATGAGTGGGCAGCCTCCTGTTCTTCATCAATCTGAGCCTAACATTAGTGTGCTTTCGGAATTGAGTGAACCTAGCATGGATACAAATATAACTAGTCGCAGTAAGAGGAAACGGGACGATCACGGATCTTTTGTCAACATGTGCGAGTTCAGGGACGAAATATCGAACACACTTAAAGAGCTGAAGAAAGAGCAAACATTGTTTCGCTCAGACATTGAAACGACGCTGATGGAAATTAAAAACCAATGCAGTAAATTTCAGGATTACGTTGATTTTTCTGTTGCTAAATATGATGAGATGCTGACAAAAATGCAGGAATATGAAGTGGAGAGAAAGGAAAATCGGGATTACATATATAGACTTGAAGAAAGAATCGACCACCTGGAAAAACAATCAAAACTAACTAGTCTTGAAATTAAAAATGTCCCTAAAATGGGCGATGAATCGAAACTAGATCTTGCCAACGCAGTTAGAAATATCGGCAACGTCCTTGATACCACCATTGTTCAGTCCGATATTAAAGATGTCTATAGAATAAACTCTAAAGGCTCCACGAATAACACCATCATCGTGGACTTTACTACCGTTATGTTGAAATCAAAATTACTTTATTCGGTCAGGACCTTCAACAAAAACAACATTAACAACAAATTAAACACAACGCACCTACGAGTTGACGGCCCCAAGGTACCTATTTATATATCTGACAACCTACCATCAAAAACCCGAAAGATATACTTTTTAGCACGAGATTTCGCGGCTCAGAATAAATATAAATATTGCTGGTCAGCATACGGCAAAGTCTACTTACGCAAAGGAGACGGAGCGCAGCGTGTCGTAGTAAACTCAGAAGTAGACTTAGCCAAGTTAACTCAAACCTGACTAGGTAGCCGTTATGTCATTATAACAAAGACTTGCATGTTCACCTTTAATTATTGTTTTTATTTACTTGTATGCAGCATGCCTAGTTTTATCTATTTCACTGATTTTTGTTATTTAATGTTGAGCTTTTTTGGTTTTTATAAAACATTTATTCACGCACACACTTTCAAACAATCACACTGGCACAGAAACACATACCATATTATACAACACATAATACACAAAATATTTACAAAATTCACAAATTTACGACCTAGACATGTCTTTAGAGCTGGTTCTCGCATTTTCTTGAAACACTGGTGTGACTCACATGTTACTGGAAAAATTAAAATATTGAGAATTCTTTACTTTGCCTTATTAGCTTTAAACCGTACCATTCGATAATTCAAATAATGTAAATGACATGTTAGATAACTTGGATAACGTAACTTTTTCAAATGCGATAACATGTGACCCTGAAGAATGTTCCAAGCTTGTGCCCTCTAACACATGTTTAACTATTTTATCCCAAAACATTCGCAGTGTAAATGCTAATTATGCGGGGCTTTTGACTTTATTGCAAAGAATTAAGGTACATAATGACGTTGTTATTCTATCAGAATGTTGGCTCTCCCACAACCCCGTCGTTCCGATTCTGGAGGGATATTCTTCTCATAAGTCTTCAAAAACCTTTAATCAAAATGACGGAATAATTGTATATGTCAATAGCTTGCTAGCTAATGTGAAAATTAAAGAACCCGTCGTATCCGAAGCGAACTGTTTGACAGTCACGATTGGTGCTGATACAGCCATAATTGCCGTGTACAGGCCCTATGCATTTAAAGATCCCTCAAAATTTATACAATCGATGGACAGTGTTCTATGTGAGCTTAAATCGTTTAGAAACGTTGTAATTATGGGAGACATAAATATTGACATTTCCCGCAATAACAGAAATGCATACTCACTGGACTATTTGGATCTACTAGGTCACCACGGACTTTTCCCGGGACATGTGTTGAAAACACATGGATCTACATGTCTTGATCACGCCAACATAAAGTCTTCTTTCTCTAGCACAGTAATGGTGCTAGAATCCACTGTCACTGATCACTTTGCAGTTTTACTCTCTTTGTCACCAAAAATAATCAAAGATCTAAACTCACGCCAAATAACAAAAATAAATGAGGATGAGCTTGCTAATGACATAAGCAACATAAATTTCGATACCGTCTATACAACAAAAGATCCCGATTTGGCTACTGAATTTTTAATGGAACCACTTCTCCTAGCTTTATCTAAGAACACTAAAACTATTTCAACTTCACGTAGACGCAGATCGATTAAACCCTGGATTACTCAAGGTCTACTAAAATGTATGCACCACAGAGACAATTTGTATAAAAAGCTTAGAACAGATCCGTCAAATGAAGTCCTCGTCTTGTCCTACAGAAGGTATCGTAATTTCTGTACAAATCTGCTACGAAAAACAAAAAGAGATTATGAGAGACTAGAATTCGAAAAAGCAGGTAGAAATTTTAGGCAGCTATGGCGTGTTATTAAAAGTGTCACAAACATAGGATAGCAAAAATCTTCAGCCCATGATCTCATAGCGAATAATGTCAATAAGCAGGACACTATAAATCAAATTAATGATTATTTCGCAAATGTTGGGCGACGCCTGGCTGATAAAATACATGGGGACCCTAGACCTTTTTCGCTACCCGACCCCCAGAAAGAGTCTTTTGTACTGCTTAAAACAAATGAGCAAGAGGTGGAACGCTTAATCCTTTCACTTAAGAGTGATTGTGCAGTTGGCTGGGACGGTGTTTCTTCTAGTTTTCTGAAACGACATAGAAACGTTATTGTACCTCCACTGACACATGTTTGCAACCTGTGTCTTGAATCTGGTGTTTTCCCTAACTGGTTCAAAAAGGCAATTCTTCACCCTATTTTTAAATCTGGAGACCGTGACCGTGTCGAAAACTACAGCCCCATATCTGTTCTGCCTGCGATGTCCAAGATACTGGAAAAGATAATAAATACAAGGCTGGTCGCATTTTTAGAGGCACGAAATCTACTGTCGATTAACCAATTTGGCTTTCGAAGAAATCTATCCACTGCTGATGCTGTTCACAAACTGGTTAATCACATAGCTCAGAAACTTGACAGCGGTAAGAAATGTGTTGCATTGTTCCTGGACCTCGCAAAAGCATTCGACGCGGTCTCGATTCCCATCTTAATAGCTAAGCTCGAATGCCTGGGTATACGAGGCGCCCAGCTGTCCTTGTTTCGGAGCTATCTTACAAATAGAACACAGAGTGCCAAAATTGGAACTAACTTCAGTTCCGATGTAAATGTAGTTTTTGGTGTACCACAGGGCAGTATTCTTGGTCCCAGTTTATTTTTAATTTACGTGAACGACCTGTGTAGCCTCAGCCTAGAAAGCGGTGCAATATTTTCCTATGCGGACGATACAGCACTTGTATTTGCGTCGGATAGCTGGGAGGAGGCATACCGCCTTGCCCAGAAGGGATTCGACACAGTCAGTGAATGGCTTAAGAACAACTTGCTAACCCTAAACATATCGAAAACAAAAATAATGAACTTTTCGATTCGAAATACTAATGTGTCAGTTACAAGCTCACTAAACGTTGCTGCCCAGACACTATCCAATGGCAGTAGTGAGGACAGTGGCGCTCACGATCCCTGTAACATTGAACGAGTCACTTCAATAAAGTATCTTGGCATAGTAATTGACTGCAACCTTTCATTCAAAGAGTACATAACACACCTATCAAATAGAGTGCGCAAATTAATTTACATTTTTAAACAACTACGCAATTCAGCAGATGCTGTTGTCATGAAAATGACATACCAAGCACTGTGTCAATCAATTCTGCTCTATTGTATCTCGTCTTGGGGCGGGGCAGCCAAATCCCACTATATTCAGATTGAACGTGCGCAGAGAGCGGTTCTTAAGGTGTGCTGTTTCAAGCCAAGACTTTATCCCACCGTCAAACTCTATGAATATTGTCAAGTCCTGACGGTCAGGCAATTGTTTGTACTGACCACTGCTATTAAGCAACACTCTATTTCCAAATATTCTCAGCAAACAAATCGCCGTAACCGTATAGTTGCCTTGGCTGCTCCTCTTAGAACTTCTTTTAGTCAGAGATTCTTTGTTTTCCTCGGACCCTATCTTTACAATAAATTAAACCAAATTCTTTCCCTGCACTCATTGAACAAACATAATTTTAAAATCGCTTTACAGGCCTGGCTGCAAAACCAAACATATACTGCCACAGAAGCTCTCTTTAACGTATTGGTCTAATCACTAACACTCTCTCCAATTCACACATACACATACACACACGCTCTACACACATACACACACACGCTCACACACACACAAAACTTACATTCATAAAAACCTCTCAACAACTTTTTGATAATTTTTACTTTATATTACTCTAATATTTGTGTCTCTTTTTAATAAGCTCACTTTTGTTATTTTAAACTTTTGTTATTTGCTGTGACACCAGATGTATGCTATCAAATGTGTATCTTTAAACAGGTGGGGACCTGGTGACCTGTATTACAGGTGTTACTACCTACCACAGGCACCAGCGATCCACAACCAAAAATCGTTAGCTACTGTTTCTGTATATATATTGTTTGTATTTTTTGGCTTGTGGTGAGAAATAAACATATTTTATTATTATTATTATTATATAGGATGACGTTACATCACCGCTACGGCGCCGCACCGCACCGTTAATGCATCGTGTGGCCTCACTCTTACTAGTACACAAGCTATTAGGGTAGTTGACTGACTAAAAAATATGATTCTGTTTAGTCCGTCTGTTAGATTATCGAAAAATATTAGATACGTGTTTTTTGTTTTATGAAATTAATAAAAATAGACGAAAATAAAACGTGTCAAAGATCGTGAGTCCGCTGGTGACGTCACTGTCTGGTAAAAAATGTACCAAACTGTGACGTCGCGCGACTTTTTGAAACACTGTATCGACTTAATTTATTGTTTACGCGAAAAAAGAAAAAATACGTGTCCAATATTCTTTGAAAATCTATCTGATGGACTAATTAGATTTTTTTTGATCAACTACCCTATTAATATCATAGGTACTTTTGGATGTCAAAAACAAAATAAACCAATGCTAGTCACAACTACAAGGCATAAAAACTTGTGAAAGTACTGGTAGTTCCCATTCTAAAGCGTAAATCTCTATGGAGGAGAATGGGCAACAAACATTAAATATTGTTACAACGTCTGTGAAGTTTCGCCAAAACTTACCCGGTATACACGTTTTACAGAATGCAGCAACGATGTTCACACAGAAGAAAGGCACCCAACACAGCAGGAACACCCCCATGATGATGCCGACAGTGACGGCTGCCTTGTGGTCGGACACGTGGTACGGTGATGAGTGGACGTGAGTATGCACGCGGGTCCGGACGGATTTCGTCCTGTTGTCCGGCATTTGAACCGTCCGGGTGACGGCCCGGATTGATTTCACGTGTTTTTGGGCGTAGCAGTATAGTCTGTAGAGGAGATAAGGCAGTTAGTTGGTGTAGGAAAAAATAGGGGAATTTACACGGTTTAATCGGACCAAGCTTTCTGTACATACTAAGTCACTACGTCAAAAGTTTGCTGAGAGGCAGCAGTTTTTTTGGGGTTCAAAATAATCTTGCTGTTTCAAATTCTTAGAGTGAAAATATTGACGACCGTCTCGTTGCTCTAGTGGCCGCAAGTGCAATTATTGGCGAGGTTTAGGGTTGGATTCCTAGATCGGGCAATAGGGTTGTCCCATTAGGAAATTTTCAGAAGCAGCCACGTATTTTGGATTGGTATGGCATGTAGTGTTACATGCAAAATTTCTGTGTAATAGTACACTTCTGTCTTACTCTTCGGGGATTACAGGCGTGATGATATATTATGTTACCCGTATACTAAATTGATTATTCAATGGTACCTTATTATTTTGTGCACAAAACCTTGTAACTAATTTTAAAACATTGCCCTTTATCTTCATAACAAGCTTGTACAATGCCGAAGACAAAAAGTAGATCAAAAGAACTTTAATGATAATTTATTTTAGTATATTTTGTCCCTTACGGTCAAACTAGTTTATGATTCTCCAGACGACGATAAAGATGGTATTTATGTAGCTATGTTATTATTTTGTGGTTATGCTTACTTTGTAGCAGTTCTAGTAGGACTTCAACGTTGAAAAAGAACTGAAATATTGCTACTATATATTTATATTTCAATTTCAATGAATAATGTAACGTAAATATGTAGATAGATTTACTGTTTTATTTTTACAGTCACTTCAGGATTAAGTATTGTTGTAATTCATTGTTGGAGTTGGGGTTTAAACAATCCCGTCGGGGCTGTGGGTTGTTCGAAAGAGATACCGCGGCCTCGGTACAAAGGGCTAAGAAGGAACATGGGTGGTTTTTAATCAGTAAAAGTCTGAAACCGCTCTGCCGCTCTCATTTCTCCAAATCAAGTCTAACAACATGGCATGATTTCCCACCCTCCAAAAAATAAAAATGGGTTTAAACAATGCAAGATGTATACTGGAGTGAAGTATAGTATGAGTCAACATTTCTGACCGTATAAGGAACAGTTTACTTCGATCCAAATCCCAAATCACAGAGGTTTGCAACACAACCGCTAGATTAAAATGGAACTGGGCAGGCCACATCTGCAGCACATTGCATCATAATTGAGCCCAACTGGTTTCAGATTGGATTCCAAACAACAGAACCAAGCAACGCGGTAGGCCCTGAAGAAGATGGCGTGACAAGCTGGACTCTTATCAACAAGATTGGGTTCAAACAACGAAAAACAAAGGTATATGGAGAAAGGGAAGGGCGGCCCTTGCTCTGTAGTGGGACAAATCAGGCTAATCATAAAAAAGAGAATTAAATAACTTAAACGAATAGGGATGTTTACTGACTAAAAACATATGATTCTAATAAGTCCGTCTGTTAGATTATCGAAAAATATTGGATGCGGGATGCGTATTATTGTTTTATCAAATCATTAAAAATTTACGAAGACAAAACGCGTCAAAGATTTGAGTGGGGGGTCGTGACGTCAATCACCGGTAAAGAATGTCATACTAATGTCTTAGAATATGACGTCACACGAGTTTTCAAAGCAGTGTATCGTCTTCATTGTTTGTTGTTACGTGAAAAAAGAAAAAATACGTGTCCAATATTTTTTGGAAATCTATCTGACGGACTAATTAGTTTTTTTTGGTTAACTACCCTATTCTTACTTTCTTTACATTGTCATTTTTGCCATTATGTCAGATGATATCGACATCACACAATACTAGCAAAAATACTCTGACGAATACTAAATATGAAATAATATATTTTGCCTGAGTTACATTAACACAACACGAGGATACTAAAATAATCAAGCCGTTCTAGTTCAGCTTAAATTGGCCCAACCACCCAAATAACCTAGTAATTTACTAACAAAATAATACTTATTTCATCAACCATTATATTAAACCAAGTAACCAAACAAAAAATTTAAACTATATAATTACTATAAATTATTTACCACAAACAAAATATTCCATGGAAATTTTGATGAAATCTCTTCAAAATCGTTTCGTGAGTAATCCCTCTTCCATTATAACTAGAAATTAATATTTGAAACCGGAGGTAGACTGTCTACTTATAAAATATACCAAAACTGATAATCGAATTAGTGCTGATACTTTTATACAAGATTAAAAGCTTGACTTGTCCTTAAAACCTACTTCTCATGACATACATCATCATTAACTCTTCACGCTTTAACTCTTTGACTCAGAGATATTTAATTATTACTTAGGCCATCACTTAGTAAAGGTTTTGTCAGTTTTGTCATACAAAAGTATGTCAAATCTTTACTAAGTGACGGCTTAAGTAATCATTAAATATCTTGAGTACGGCAGTAAGTAATCAAGCTATTGCTGACCTTAAGGTCGAATCTACTTTTGCTGTTGACTGTACTACAAGGGCCTAATTTCGCTTCAAAGCCTGGAGGCAACATGTTTTGGTTTATTTGAAGAAGACGGCCTCAGTAAGGACGCCGATCAATAGGTGTTGCGTGTAATAAGGTTGCTGAAAAAAAGTCTCGACAAAAAAACTAAAAAACGATTCCTTTCTTCTTACCACACCCTCGTGTCCTAACCATAGCGATCGCTCATGCGAATATGCGAACGTCACATTCGTAATGTCATTCATTTGTTTGAAAAAAAAAACAACACACACGTATTTTTTTTTTTTGGAGTGTGGGAAATCATCAAATGACTCCTCCCGCTCTGGGCAGAGTATTAAAATCTATCGTTCTAGGTATTAAACCAAAGGCCGAGCCACTATAAACTGACCCAGTTCAATTCTAAGAAATTATACAATCGTTTTACCTTTGTAGTTATAAAGTACCTATAGGTATTTTGTGACATTAATTGCCGTCGTAATAATTCCTGCAGGTTTGAACAAATGGCTAGCAATTACAGTAATTAAGGGATTAAAATAAGAAGACAAAGTAGAACGACATAATTTTTATTTGCTTATGCGTTGCGCATTGGTTCGATAATTGTAGCTGAATAATATTTTATAAAGTTGTAACTAAACATTTCGCAAAAGAACCAAGGTTTACGACGTAGCCCGAAGAATTGCGAAACAAAAGTGGCAGTGTGTAGGGAACATTGCTCGCAGAACGGTTGGCGAATGGGGCCGAAATGTTCTGGAGTGGCGACCGCGAACCGGAAGACGTGGCGTTGGAATGCCTCTCTCTATGTGTACCAATGGCCTGGTGATGGTTGCGGGGATCCGCTGGGTGCGAGACGCATGGCATCGGTCAATGTGGCGACACTTCGGGAAGGTCTATGTCCAGCAGTGGACGTCTCTCAATTGTTTTTTTTTAATATTGCTCCCCTGTATTGTATATATCCGTTCCGAGATCACAGACCTTTTTCTCAAGCTTAAGACCTCTCTAGAATGAATAAGAAAGTGCGAATAAGTAGGAAAACATAACATCGTAAATGATGATGGATTGTGTATAAACTGTGTCAGTCTGTTGGTCCCGTACCCTCCGGAATAAAACATTGATTGATGAGGTTCCCTAGCTATACAAAACTTTGAATGTACAAAAATGTTCCTTGTCATGTTTTCGTTCAGCTGTTTTTATTTTAGTCTCATTTTTTGGCCTAGATTTTTATGTTTAGACGTTATAGTTGAAGTTCTTAGAGCTTGTTAAAATAATTATGTTGTAACCGCTTGCTAGACATGTATGTCTAGCAAGCGGTTACAACATAATTACTCGTATTTTAACATAATTATTTCAACATAAATATTATAATTATTCACACACACAAGACTGACACAGAGACACACAGACTGACACAGTCAGCCACAAAAAATCTGTATGATATAGTCAAAATTACTGCTAATCAGTGAAAATGACCTGTTAAAACTATTTAACCGGTCAACTTACACTATCGACTAAAAATAAAACTTTCATTGAGCAAAACTGTAAATAAGTACTTGTATTTGCGTCTTAGTACACTTAAAAACACATTTAATTAATTCTCAGATCATTTAAAGTTTCGATATGAAATCATTTACGAGAGAAATTATTTCCACACCGAAAATACTCTTAATGGAAAATACCCCAAAATTCAACCTGAACTGCAAAATGTATTTATTATTTAGTACAATAATGAACTCTATGGAGTACCTCCTTTTGTTTAAATAAAATAATAGACAGGAAATCAAACGTTTTCTCGAGTTGTTCAATAAGACTTCGACATTATATATTTTCATTGAAATGAGCGAGAATTTCATTACATTTTCACTTCGCTTTGAAAATTGAAAGCCGTTTGCGCTATAGGTATGTAAATACTTACACAGATATTTAATTTTGTGGAGCCAATATAGTGTCTATTCGCATCGACAAATGCGAGAAATGTCTGTAAGATACTGTACAGGATTGTAAATTAAATCACGATTTTATTACAAGGTGATTTGAAATTAGATTGTCAAAATTCGCAGACGTGATGGCTGTAAAAGAAACGTCCATTTTGTTTTAATGAGTTGCGTGTAAAGTTAGTCATTTATTTTAATTTTGCCAGTAACAGGGACTTTTTAATTACAAACCTAATAAAGAAAATTATTTATTCTAATCATAACATCGCGTCTGTAATCTCCGAGGGGCTAAAGTTGTCCCTAATGGTACCCCCACATTTCACCAGTTATGTTTAAGTCACATGTAATAAGGGGCGAGCCTATTGCCATCAACAGGACACAAATCCAGACTCCGTGGCTGCTACAAGATAGATTATAATTATAGTGGCCGTAGAGTGTGTTGTACTTGTGGCTCATCTGGATCGCAAACTCAAAACATTGATGGTTTACTTACTTATTTAACCTTTCGTATGCCGTGTAATTAGACACAATTAAAAAGCCACTGTGTCTCGCGTAGATCTACGTTCCGGCATACAAAAGGTTAATACTACACGCACAATTGTACAGCGACCAGCCAGACTCAGTGCAATAGGCATTTTCTACTAGTCATTTATATTATATCTATTACATGATGACCTTTTAAATGAGTTCCGTACAGATTAAAACATTACTAAAATAAGTAAATAAATAAACTCACCTGCAGTATATACTTATCATAACAATACACGGTAGTATGAATGATATACAGCTGGACACGACCGCATACGTCGGTGTCAGTACTAGCGCACACGTGGGGTACCGCGGCGGCTTCTGAGTGGCTAGGGCTTCTTCGTCAGGCCTGTGGAGCCCTAGCGAGATGGGCAGGAAACTGACAAGGCCTGCTAGTAGCCAGATCATGGCGATTGTGACTACGGCTACCCGGCGAGTCACCCAGCGACCGTATCTGGGGAGAAAGTTACTGTTAATGTGTTGTTTTAGTGTTAATGTATTTTTTTTGGAATTATTGAGCATAAATTTAATGTATTTAACAACAAAAAAAAAAGAAAGATTATGATTACATAATAATCTACAACAGATATACCAATATGTCTACACTTAGCAACGTTTAGAAGCAATTTTTGACTAACTGTTTTGGTTTCATTTCATGTTACGTAACGTAACAAAAGTGGTATTTTAGAAACCATACTACCATAAAGTGGGCCATATAAAATTTCAAAGTTACAAAAATTAATTCAAGTGTATGCATATTGGTCCTCGCGACTTTACAAATCACCGACCTTAAACATTGAGCTATAATATAAATTTCTTAGTTAAATACATCTCAAGAAAAACCTATATGACAGACTGATTGCTTTGTCCTTATATAAAAAAAAACATTCATACATAATTAATCAAGTTCCCTGGATGTTTCACGAAATAAGTAAAATGGTTTATAAATTAACATAGTCCCGAAAACATTATTATGGTATCTGGAACAAAAAAAACAAACTAAAACAATTGAGACTCCTGCAACAAAAACATTCCTACAATTCTTAAGACAATATTTGATTTATGAACGCATATATACCCACGAAACAAAAGAAGAATCATAATATACCATGGCCCGAAATATTCACACAATTTTCATTCTTACTACTCTGAAACACAGAGCAAAGTTGCGTGAAAACATTTTGTCGAAAATGACGACAGAGGCGCTGTAAGCTTCAGAAAACCGGCGTTGCCGGATAAGAATTGACAAAAGCTCTTCAGTATTACTTTTGCGTTGCCTCAAGTTATTGAATACGAGTATTATTATGCTCAAGTTTGGAATATTATTTCAGGCCTCTAAGATAGTCTCCTACTTAATAATTATTTTTAGACTAGCTTTTACTCACGGCTTTGCCTGTGTTTACATCAAAAATTATTCCACAGAAGTACGTTTCTGTTCCGGGATAAAATCGTGTCCTATGTCCACATGGCCTTCTCACAGATATAATATACCTAAATGACCTATGTTTCTTAAGCATTTTATGCTTAACGTGGCTACAGTCGCAGCAAGCTAATTGGTTTAAAACAACATAAAAATGAATTCTAGACATTTAAAGAGCAAAAGCATTCTAATAAAAAGTCAATTTTGTATAGTGACTTGTTTGTATGGTAACTAAATAGTGGTTAGGACATCATAGTAGGTAGGCCTAGTAGGTAGGCCAAGTAAGTAGGCCTAGTAGGTAGGCCTAGTAGGTAGGCCAAGTAAGTAGGCCTAGTAGGTAGGCCTAGTAGGTAGGCCTAGTAGGTAGGCCTAGTAGGTAGGCCTAGTAGGTAGGCCTAGTAGGTAGGCCTAGTAGGTAGGCCTAGTAGGTAGGCCTAGTAGGTAGGCCTAGTAGGTAGGCCTAGTAGGTAGGCCTAGTAGGTAGGCCTAGTAGGTAGGCTTAGTAGGTAGGCGCGCTTGATTTGCATACGAATATCGATGCTTGCGTTATCTAGTTATATTTATATAGAACCTAGCCCTCTTCTTAACCTAGTGATGGTCCACCTGTGAGTCCAGTCCTTTTCCTCGAAATGTATTAGTTACTACGGCGTAAAAAGCTACCATCTTCCTGCCCTTATCCCATGTTATTTGGGGTCGGCGCAACACGTTTGTTTTTTAATTCTGCGAAAAGTCCGACAAACAGATAAACCAATTTCCTATCATCATCATCTGCCTAGCCTTTCCCCATTTCCCCAACTATGTTGGGGTCGGCTTCCAGTCTAACTGGATGCAGCTGCATACCAGTATTTTACATGGAGCGACTGCCTATCTCCACAACCCAGTAATACGATACCCTTTGGTAAGACTGGTTGTCAGACTTTCTGATCACTGACTACCTGTAACGACTGCCAAAGATCTATATATTTATGACAGCCGGGACCAATAGCTTAACGTGCAAACAAACTTCCTATCACATTAATTTCTCCATTTATTTCTAAGAAGATGTTCTTAAATTATCACTGAGGTATTAAGTTTGCCCCTGAGTGTAGGCTCTTTAGATTCGCAAGTAGCTACTTATCTTAAAGTAAATAAACGTCTACCAAGATAATTTATAAGGGAATAGTTCTGTTGAATATTTTTTCAGGAAATTAGTTTTTGGGGTCTAAAAATAGTTAAATTAAGGTTAGCAAACGTATTCTCTTTTATGCTTATTTATTATTTTTATGTCTTAACAGTAGAATATAAATGAAATAACCTTACTTAGTAGTCAGTCTAATAATGTAAAGTTATTTACACATAAAGGCGGTTCACGCACGCACACAAGTGCATTGATTCCAAATAGGCGGTCACCTGCGAAAAAATTGGAGACATTTTCAAATGAGGTTTGTTAACTAGATCGTAATTTTAAATTTTGGTTGGTCATTGAAAACTATTCCTGTATTGGTAAAGTAGTAGTATACACCATCCTCCTATTAATAACGTGTAGCAAGATGCTAAAATGTTTTACAAATGTTTGCCGGCAATAATTGCTGAAAAAATGGCCCGTAAGGAGAGGCGATAAGAAATAAGCCTGCTAACACAAACTGATAGGTCGCCAATAAATTTATATATCCGTCACTTATTGGCTTAGATTTAATGACCATTTTCTTGACCCCATATCAATTTATAACCGCACCAGGGCCAGTAACTGTCAGACCATTTAACATTTGACTTGGGTCAGTTTTATGTATCGTAAAAGTATTATCTTTTTATTGTTTTTTGTTCTAGATAGATGGGTCGAAGTATCGTTGAGGAAAAATGTGTTTTGTCATTAATTTTTTTAAGGCCTTGTTGTTAATGTTTATCTTAAATTAATTTAGCTGTTATGTTTTGAACTTTCCCAATAAACAATTATTTTCAGAAGGACCACAACGTTTGCCTACTGCGTGTGGGGACAATTAATTATATTGGGTATGCCACAGGCGGTATATTGGTCAGGTGTTGCCGTGCACACTTGCTTAGTGGAACTCAGTGGAGACCTCTTTACAATCTCCCCAGGGATGTGCAATAACAGGCGTTGCATAGAGGGGCTCTGGCTAGGTCTATTAAGAGGTAACGGCGCCTCCTCCCATGTGCGAATATAAACCACCGGATAATTTTAGTGAGGTAGTAATTCCATACTTCCCGGCCTTATCCCCAAAGACCGGTCGCCTTTTGAATGTTTCCCCACGAGAACAAAAGAAAAGGTATGTTGAAAATTCTTATCCTATTTTACAATTCCGAATTACTTTTGGTTAGATTTTCCTTTAGATAATTCACCAGTATCCCTATTGGATTGTATGTTATCGAGTTATGAAAGAAAAAGACACCATACTGCCAACATTAATTTCTATTCTAACAAATTTTACATTTAAAAACCTTCATAAGATTACAGTTAAAAAATTAGCTAACCTTAAAATATCATTGCAATTACAAACGTAACTATGCCAACATCCAACATGACCCATTCACGTTAATTACGAGTACGTGTTTCAATAAGATAAACATCTGTTATCCGAGCCCACTGAGCCATGTTCTCACCTCAAAGGGTCTTTGATGTGTATGTATCTGTCAAGCGAGATAGCGCACAGGTTGAGAATTGAGGCTGTGGAGCACATGACGTCACAAGCCACCCAGGTGTCACAGAACTGCTCGCCGAACACCCAGTATCTGGGGATAGAAAAGATTCATATAAAAACACATAATAATCCCCGAAATGTTAGGTAAAGGTGTAAATAGTACATCCTCATTTCGCCATTTAAGTTTCAAGTCCCATGCGAGCCTATTGCTATCAACCGGGAACATATCCAGCCTCAATGGCTGCTACTGACAAATTCCACACTTTGCCTGTCCCGGGGATCGAATATAGGACAAACAACATAGTTTTGAAGGTTCCCACTGTTGGGACAGAGGTCACCTCTCTCTGATAGGTATTAGGCCGTAAACCAATACCCGGGCGCAGTGCAAGGTGGTCACATGTCTTGGAATTATTCGTTCTAGGACATGCTGGTTTCGTCACAAAGTTTTTCTTCACCGTTTTGAGAGCAATGGTGATGAAATAAATTACAAAAAAGTAATGCGCTCGTCTGTGTTCGTTTGTGTTATAATATATTTGGATAATAAATAATTATAATATTAACATCTAACATAAGCACCTATAAAAATCTGAAATTAGATGCACGTTGGAGAGTGTAAAAACAGCTTGTGCACTACCTGTTTAAGGGACCGATGGATGGCGAGCGGTGTGATCATCCGGTAAATTTTAACGTATACAGATTATACAACCGTGTAGTGCACACGTGGCCTAAATATTTACAGCAAATTCATAACTTACCCAAGCAGGTCATTGACTCCAGCAAAGGTCATGACCGCTGCAGCCACTAGCATGTCAGCGATCGCCAACGAAGCGAGGAACAGGTTGCCGATGCGTCGCAGCCCTCGGTCCGTGTATATTGCGATGCAGACCAGTATGTTCCCGGCTACGCTGAGGAAGATCAGCAGTGACAGGAATATACCTGGTGACAATTATAAGGAAAGTTTGAGTATGTGAAGAAGTTGCTCAACAGTGGTGGGCATAGTTTAATACTTTTCAATACAATGAATAATTAGGGATCACAATGACTCAACCCGTTATCTCTACGTAATTAATCATCATCATCATCAGCCTATAATGTTCCCACTGCAGGGACTCAAGCCTCCTCTCTAGAAGAGGGATGGGCCTTAATCCACCGGGGCCAGTGCGGGTTGGCAGATGTCACCATGTCTTCGAATGTTTTGGTTTTAAGGTCCTCACGATGTTTTCCTTCACCGTTTTGAGAGCAGTTTTGATATCCACGTATGATGACCATTTTAAATAGGTACGATACGCTGTCGATATGTAATATTAGGTAGATTAATCCCTTGCATATTTCTTTCTGTGCCTGATACGTTTATAGCACGGCCATGGTATGGTATAATGTAGTGGGCAGACTCCTTCAACCTCATCAATAAATTGAAGGTGAATTTATTGTGACTTTTAAATACACAGGTGACTGTGGTTCTTCAGCAGCAGGAGGTAGCTTGAAGTCGACTTTTAGTATGGAAAAATCAAATCAAATCATTTATTCGCATAACATGGGTACATAGATGGTACATAAGTGCATTACATAATGATAAGACAACGATAAGGATCCTCATATTAACCATTTCTGGTATGTTATGTAATTATATACCTTTAAGAATTGTTTGGTTTACATTCAATGTATCTTCTAAATTATGTTTTTCCTACTCCTCCGGTATTCTTTTCTGATTAATTTCGTTGCGGGGTCCAAGACAGTTAAATCGTTTCTCTGAGACTTCGTCGAGCTTCATTGTCTCGGCGCTTTTCTGGTGGTCGCCGCTGTTGATTCTGTCTTTCAGGGGTTACAGAGGTTTGGAAATAGTCTGGCGGGCTTGCCCCAATAAAAAAATCTTTGTATCTTCCAATTTTCATTAGACTATGTCATTTATTTTAGTAAGGAGCTAACTATATTAGACTTATTATTTATACTGAAAACGGGATATTTACCATGTTTACTGTTTCTTTCGAGTTCCCGATATTCCCCGTGTTCCCGTTTTCAGTATAAATAATAGTGCTAGTGACCATGTCAGTTTAAAATCTTATATATTAGACTTATTGCAGCCTGTCAAAGGACTTAGTTAAAAGTTTTTCAAAGTTCATTATAAGAAGCTAGGTAACATCTGGGGGACGTATCTACTATTCACTGTTAAAGAATTTAATAAGACGGTGTTTTAGATTCTGTCTTAATGAAATATCCCGACAGATTCAACCCAAGTGAAATATTGATTAAAATGTATTTGAAGAACGATCCTTTATTTCAATTTATTGGAGTGACTCGGTATGTGGGTCGTGTATGTTATATAATAATAGTAAATAATAATAAATCTTTGTTCAAAAATGTGTCCTGGTCATAAATAAGAAGGTTTTGTTATCTTTTTTTTACTTTTTGAGACCAGCCGGCTTCCAATAGAGCTTACAGCAATAAGGTAATACATGTAGTTTTGGAGAATAACATGTTTTAGCTGTTTAATTTATAATGAGTGGCTTGTTGGCCTAGTGGTCACAAGATGACTGCTGAGCATGAGGTGGTGGGTTTGATTCCCGAAACGGGCAAATTGTTGTTAGTAATTTTTCAGCAGTAGCCACGGTGTCTGAATTTGTGCCCGGTTGATGGCAATTGACTCACCCCCTATTATATGTATGTAACTTAAATATGACAAGTGAAATGTGGGTGTACTATTCTTTTTCTTAGCGTGTCGATAGAAAATTTCTATTTGATCAAATCATATCGGCCCAAAATTCAGCTATGCGAACTCCACTCGCTGATGCAGTCATAAGGTCGTCAAGTGTGCAGGTGTCAGGGCATGCAGCGCAAGATGGAAGGTGGGACATTATCTGTGGAGATCCGCCGCATACACACTTGAGGTCTGAGCCGTCAATGAACCCCCATCTGAAGAGATTGTCTTTGCTACGGCCGACCTGGGTTCGGAGTCTATTTAGAGATTTCCAAGTCGGTCACGGCAAAGCATGTATATACTATTAGGTACACTTGTCTAGCGTGGATGTCGGAAATATCAAAAATGATGATTTTCCATACAAACTTTCATCCCTTATGGAGTTGAATGTTGAAAAATCCTTCCTTAATGGATGCCTACGTCATTAAAGGAATACGTGTGCGAAATTTTAATTTTGTAGCCCTTAGGGTTTGACCTGCCCCGTCGGGGCTGCGGGTTGTTCGAAAGAGAAACCGCGGTCTCAACACAAAGGGCTAGGAAGGAACATGGGTGGTTTTTAGTCAGTAGAAGTCTGACACTCCCTTTCGCTCTGCCCAGAGCGGGAGGGGTTATTTGGAAGGGTTTGGTCTGTGCGTTGATCCTCAGTCAGTCAGCTTTGCCTTTTATTTATATAAATTAATATAGATAGATTGAAGATATAATTATGACAAAGGTGACCAAAGGTGTCACTAGAATACGAATATCATTTCCCAAAAACACCGTCATTTTCGCACAAGAACCTACCCGATTTCCCTCAGCCACTTTTGAAAATGAAGGAAATTACATAAAATTTATATACACCTCTATCTGGTGGAGCGAGCAAATACTTCCAGTCTATTTCGCGCCTCGTTCGTCGCTAAGCGGTTCAATTTCCTGATGGTAACAAACTGGTGGATGTGCCGTGTTCGTATCGCGCTGATCTTTGTAAGTGTGGACGTGCTTATGATAGGTGTACCGTGCCAAGTAGAGGAAAAGAGGTGTTTTGCATGAAGTTTGGTTGGTTGATTTTGACTTTGTTAGCATTTTGCATGGAGATCTATTTTTACCCGACTACTGACGACAACTGTTTATGGCAGTTGAAGGAAGAAGAAGACTTTGTGCTTTTGCTAACTGATAATGTTAAGCCACCTTAACCGTTGTTAACCGACTATCAAAAAAGAAGAGGTTATTAGCTCGTCTAATATTTTTTTGTGTGTAGTTATGTAAATCGATATCTTCGCCAATTCTGACTCTATTTCGATGATTTCGAAAATATAGTTCTATAAAACAACTTCAAAAATAGAAAATTTGAAAAATAACTTTAGCTACTAGATTCTTGTGTTTGTTTGATTTTGTTTTATGGCCAAAAACTTCTGAAGAAAAATTTTAGGAGTACATTTGAGCTGCCCTTACTGTAAAAGCCACTCTCTGTATTATTACAACATTTATTATAAATACAGAATAAGCTTATTTACATCACTATATAACCTGCGGGTGTATAGTGTTACATGAAACATAATCGCATAGTAACATGTCAAAGAGAGATTCGGCTTTGTAATATCAGGAATACAAACAACAATAATACAATAATAATTAATATTGTACTGGGTTTCAAACTATTCCGTAAGTGAACTCTGGTTTATTGGTACTAACTGCCTTTTTATAAAAGTAGAGCTATGCTAAACGTAAACACTTTTTTTTTTTGGGCGGTGGGAAATCAACAAATAACCCCTCCCGCTCTTGGGCAGAGCGAAAAGGAGTGTCAGACTTCTACTATTCTTATACTATATACTTCTAATGGTCATACCTCTGCCTAGCCATTCGGAGATTACAGGCGTGATGTTGTATCTTAAGATAAAACGAAAATTTAAACAAATCTCAATCCAACAAGGAAACGGATTACGAAATAATTCCACGTTTCGACGTGTATAAAATAATCCTTCGCTATAGATCTCTAGAGAGCGATTTCCTCTGCTCCAACAATATCTTTGGAATGATAAACATCCTCCAAAATACGTTAAACCCTGGCTCAATGCGGAAATAAGATTTCTACGTGTTCCTGGCAATATCAGGCACCAAATCCTTCAATAGAGATCGGGAACCTCATTAGGTACGTGAGTATAGGGTACAAAGGGTATTACGATGGGCGTTTTACCCCGTAACTGGGCTTCATAGGTCAGATAGGCAGTCACCACATTTAAAATGGTGATTGGTTCCATCTGCTCAGAATGGAAACTGAATCCAACATAGTTTGGAATAAGCTAGACAGATAAGGGGTTAGGCATACTAAAAAAATGCATATTAAAATAAGTAAAATAAGTGTCTTTTGGCATTTTTTAGGATTACCTCACCCGAAAAGGATGCTAACTATACCTTTTTACTAAACATATACCACCTGCATGTATTCGTAACAGGAAGGTATTTATACAGTATGCTAGTTTAAACAAGGGACATATTGAAACCCGCAATAGGCCATGCTTACATGATAATAATTAAAATATAAACATTAAGAAACACTGATAAATAACATACAGAACCATACCAAATATTTTGGAAAATTTTTTGCACTTATCACAGAAAATGTGCGTGGGTCAACGACTTTTAGGCATTGATATAAAAACTAAAGATACGGTCGTCCGAACATTTGCTCGACGCGTTCGCCATACAGAGAACCGGTGTAGTCTGCTCGTTAATGTAACCTTGTATAAGCGGCGTGGTATTTTCGAGGTATAAAGAACATAAATAAAGCTTTTAATAAAATGTACGACTGCACCCGAAGAGAGCCGATCGTGGACTAGTTCACTTCGGCTTAGGAAAGACCATATTGGGACCACGTTCGAGGCGTCATTTTAACATGCCGTCCGCCCAGTCCTTACGCAGTAATATATAAGTCAATGCTTTTAGGTATAATCCATTTTCCCTTCATATTTTAAAACTGGTGTGGGACAATGGCAAAAAAAGAAACGTCTAATAAAGTGAGATCTGGAGAGCGGGGCCATGGCACAATTATGTCACAAATTAAGGTTATAGTTTTTTTTACATATTTGGGACGAGAATCGAATACTGTTAATACCCTCCTTCAATATGTCCCTCGTTTAACCTAACACACTGTAGATAAGTAGATAACTTTAAAAAAGTCAAACAACAAAACAAAGTTACAAAGTGTTATTGGCTTTTTCCATCAGGAATTTATCAGTAACAGCTACGGAGTCTGGATTTGTGCCCGGTTGATGGCAATAGGCTCGCCCCCTATTACATGGGACTTGAACATAACTGGCGAAATGTGGGTGTACTATTAGGTACACCTCTGCCTAACCCTCCGGGGATTACAGGCGTGATGTTATGTGTTTAAAAAAGTCACAACTACGAACATTGTTTTTTTAAACAAAATATTGCTGTCACTTTTCACTATTACGACTAATAATAAAAAGAAGGTAAAGCACTCTATTAAAATTGTATACAGAACGCTTCGTACCTACGGAAAACACACTCGCATGTGCCCGCTTTTTGGGAATCAATCAGTCATAGGTACGCCACACAGTATATTTGAAAGGTACCATAAAATGAAGTGTAATGAACATGTAAAATCGACGAGACATGCTGTTCAGTGATTTGGAACACGTTTCGCTGAGTGCTTACTCAAAGAAAAAAACATACGTTATATTATTATAATAATATTCTATGAATACAAGTCTATTACTTTTAAACTTTGTAAGGTTACGTCAACCATATATTATATACAAGTCATGTTAGCAGTTTGTAACTCCGTGAGCTAACACGTAATAGGGATGTTTCCTGACAAAAAAAAATATGTTTCTGTTTCGTCCATCTGTTAAATTATAGAAAAATGTTGGACACATGTTTTTTGTTTTATCGAATTAATAAAAAATGACGAAAATAAAACATGTCAAAGCTCATGAGTGGGGGCTTGTGTCGTCACTTTCTGGTAAAAAATGTACCAAACTGTTACGTCACACGACTTTTCGAAGCAATGTATCGTCTTAATTTTTTGTTTACGTGAAAAAGAGAAAATGTGTGTCCAATATTTTTTGGAAATCTTTCTGACGGAGTAATTAGTTTTTTTTGTATACTGTCCTATTTTATTCAGAACAGAGTTTTGTAGTTCAACATAACTGTTCATGTTCTCCTACACTCGTTCACGTCTGTGTGTTAGTCCGTTTGATTGAATTTTCAGGCAAAGTTGTGAAGTTATTTGAACACCTGCTTAGAATATCTTTACTTCGGAAGTCAGTGGCCAAAAAGCCAATGAAATAAAGTAAAGAAAACTAAAAAAAAACGAAACTGAACATCCGAAAGTA
This sequence comes from Diarsia brunnea, assembly GCA_949774965.1. NCBI lineage: Eukaryota > Metazoa > Arthropoda > Insecta > Lepidoptera > Noctuidae > Diarsia > Diarsia brunnea. The sequence goes on along the minus strand of OX459019.1, from coordinate 8,193,711 downwards.
AAGTTATGTATTTTTGACATTTTTAGTTTTTCTTTGCAACTGAAATCTCATCTGGCATATAACACAAATTTTAGTAAGGTGTCAATTTGCGTCGAAATTATTTTTCCCAACTAAAAGAGAAAAAGTCCATTTCACGAAAGAAGTCCCGCGGACAATTGTGGAACTAAATTTAACAGATCGGCCATGTTGTCGTTTGTCGATGTTATCAAGGTGCGTTTGTTGTGGTAGATATTTTGTGAGTTTATTATTGGATTAGTGCGTTAAAAGGTTTATTTACGATGCCAAAAGTTGTGAAACAACATTATGTCGCGCGACATACAGCGCTGCGTCTGCGGGACTTCTTTCGTGAAATGGACTTTACTACCTAATGATACGTCTGAAAGAATCTGGCGAGTATGACCAATCTTAAACTTTCAATGCCCATTCTTTCCGAGATTTATTACCTAGCACAGTTAACAATAGGTTGATTTTAGCATTCAGGCGACAAGTTTTGAACTAAGTCCTTTGAGGTCTGTATTAGGAACGAAACCGTATTTAAGGCTGTAATTTTGAAACCGACAAAAGAAAGAGGTCTTAATTCGTAAATATGGATAATTGGATATACATACTTTTGTAATGATACTAAAACACGTCCAAAACCATTCAAATAGCTGAAACTGTTTTTTTTGTAATGTTTATGTCTTGAGTCAGGTCCTATAACACCGATAAGTAAGTCCAATAAGAGTACAGAACTCTAAAATCGAAGATATTTAAAAAAATAAAAATTGACGTGCACACGCCAGCACCTTAAGTTTACTTCTATAGATTTTCAACTTTATCACTAGTCCAGAAGGTTCAAGCATGATTGGTAGTTTCATGTGCTGGTATCTGTACAACTATTAATTCTGTACTTACCGACAAGCAGTATGGACAGCAACGTGACAGCATCCGGATCATTTGTGTCGTCGTACAGCACCGTCGTCTCGTTGAACTGAAGCGCCACCTACCGACAACACGTGAATTATTTATATGACCGAGTACTAACCAAAGCGATGATTGCACGAACACGTGTCCGTCGTGGTAATTTTGTACGGCGAATCCCAAACTGCCCCCCAGTTTGAATTCGGCAAACAAAATTAACACAACTTGTAAAAAAAAAAACTAAGTGTTTCATACATTTTGACCATGTGCGATATTACACTTTTGTCACAGCAGATTTTTTTAATAACCAATAAAACATCTAAGTGGTTATGCATTTTTACTAAGTCCAATTAATACTTTTTTTTCTTACTTTCTAGTGTATTGAAATATCTGTCTATAAGTCCGGTGTCCGCAACCAAAACGGTAGATTTGGACCAAAACTCCAGTTTGAAATGGAGAATATAAATATCTTCACATACATTTTGACGTAATTGCTACCGAAAAACTAGTGAACGTATTTAAAGTCATTTAATTGTAGAAATGCCAAACACTTTAGAGTGATGGCTCTCGCGTCTTTGCTCCAACAAAAAACCCTCACTACCAGTCTTCTGAAAAAAAAAATTACCTAAAAACGCGACGTGCGATCAATCGCTGTGATTAGGACGCGGGGTTGTGGAGACATTCTTGGGAGATGGCAGAAAATAATTATTAAGCTGGCAACATTCTTGTGGGGTGGCGTGATGGCATGGATATAATTGACGGATGTTTGGATTATCTATGGATTTAACGGTGCCGTGTGTGTAAGAGAAAAGTAATGTTTTCTTTTGAAAAACATGGTTGATCTCGTAACGTGGTTTTCACTTAAGCGTATGGGTACGGTATGCTGCAATTAAGTGGTAGCAAAATCAGTATAACCCGTCAATACATTTTATTAAAACTCCGAAATACTCATGGTCACGTGTTACGTATGATGTTCTGGCACTGTACTACAATCTCCTGGAAATCGTTTGCCATTGCACGCTAAATTGTTTTGAATTATTTGTGTATGGGTGGGAAATCATCAAATAACCCTTCCCGCTCTTGGGCAGAGCGAAAGGGAGTGTCAGACTTCTACTGACTAAAAACCACCCATGTTCCTTCTTAGCCTTTCATGTCGAGGCCGCAGTATCTCTTGCGAACAACCCGCAGCCGGAATTTAGAGCAGCCGTGAGACGCACACTCTCTTTTGTCTGTTTAGTTTTTTAGTCTCTTTTTCATTTTGATTATTTGTTTGAAAGAAAGAAAAGAAAGAAAGAAAACATATTTATTTGGCACATACCACAAGTACACACAACAAAAAATATAAAAAACTAAATAAATGTTTTCTTTCAAAGTGTGGGTGGGTGTGTTACTAGGTTCACATCAGTCGTAACCTGCTGTGTGATGTAGAAATCTTATTTCCGTATTGAGCTAGTATTGTAATATTATGTTATTTATCAGCTGCCTATAATCCCGAAGATATTGTGAAAGCAGAGGAAATTGTTCTCCTGAGACCGATGTACTGGATTTGTGTTTTGCACGAGGAAGCATGGAATTATTTCCTAATGCTTGTATTTTTCCGTATTGAGCTAGCTAATATTATGTTGTTTATTGTTGTAACATTGTTGACGAACAACACTACCATCATCACTATCATCATCATCATCATCATATCAGCCCGGAATCACCCACTGCTGGGTATAGGACTCCCCTTTCTTCCGCCACATGTCTCGATCCTGTGCGTCTCTCATCCAGGTGTTTCCCGCGACTTTGACGATGTCGTCAACCCAACGAGCTTGAGGACGGCCCTGGTTCCTATGGCCTAACCTTGGCCACCACTCGGTCAAAGCCTTGCTCCATCGGCCATCTCCGCGTCTAGCCAGATGTCCTGCCCAGGTCCACTTGAGGCGCACCGCCCGCACACTATCATAGTTATGTTCAAACTCAAACTCAACATAACTTCACGCCTGTAATCCCCGAAGGGTTAGGCAGAGAGAGAGTTATGTTTAAGTACCATGTAATAGGGGGCGAGTCTATTGCCAACAAATCTGAACTCCGTGGCTGTGTCTGTTTCATTTCTGCTACACATTGTCTACTACAGTAGAATAGTTAACTAAAAAAATCTACTTAGTCCGTCAGTTAGATTTCCAAAAAATATTGGACACGTATTTTTTCTTTTTTCACGTAAACAAACAATGAAGACGATACAGTGCTTTGAAAACTCGTGTGACGTCATATTCTAAGACATTAGTATGACATTCTTTACCGATGAGTGACGTCACGACCCCCCACTCAAATCTGTGACGCGTTTTATCTTCGTCAATTTTTAATGATTTGATAAAACAATATTTTTCGATAATCTAACTGACGGACTAATTAGAATCATATTTTTTTAGTCGGGAAACATCCATATTGGTCTGATCGAGGAATCGAAGCCAGGACCTCGAAAGAAAAAATATATAGGCTTCGCCCGCGTAGATATCGGAAATATCAAAAATGACTATTTTCTAAACAAATTTTCATCCCCTGTTCCCCTTCCTGTTGTTGTTGTGTCCCTTGGCGGTAGAAATTTAAAAAAAATCCTTTCTTAGTGGATGCCTATGTCATAAGAGAAATACATGTGCGAAATTTGAACTTTCTAGCCCTAAGGAGGGCCTGTGTGTTGAACCTAAGTCAATCAGCAGCTAATAAAGCACTAGGAAGTGTCGAAGGGTGGGCGTTTAGGGGGACTGTCTAAATTTACTTTACTTTGTAAAAGAGTAAAGTAAATTTTGACGTTCAAAAAGTGCTGATTATTAGCCTAGTTTGACTAAAAGACTTTTGATTTTGATATTATATAGATAGAGAGACCTGTGACAGGCACTTTCGAATTATCAAAACTTATTGTAACTTGGTCCCTTTATCGACAGGCGTCATGTTATGTGGAATTCAATACATTTTCACTTCTCATCATCGTTTTTTTTTTTTGTTAAAAACGTTGTCCCACTCTAGAAATTTCTTCTGTATCGTGGTCGCGTTCAAAGACATTTAAACTCACATACACAAATACCCAGAACAATCCCGAAACAACTATCTGTAGGCCATACAAATATTTGTTCTGCGCGGGGATCGAACCCACGACAAGTAGCGCAGCAGTCAACTGCTTAAGCTGCGCCAACAGTGCCGTCAAATATTCAATACATTCTCCCTTCTCATCATCGTTATAACTGATACAATGTCACTAAATCCCCCAGGTAATCACATTTCAGTTAACGATTACGTCTTTTAATCACCGCGAACTTAACCGAAGATAGTTTCAAAACTTCTCGCGGTAAAGCAATTTAACCACATGCCGCGAAGGTAATACCCATCAAATGTTATTAAACTTAAATAAGTTAAGTTTAGTTCGATGATTTCAGTTAACTTGTAACTGGATTAGAGCAACGATGTGATACTGTACGAAATTTAATATTTATTGTGTGGTTTGTTTTGATGTGATTTTCTAAGAGATATGAGCATGGTTTTCTTAATTGAATACAGGATGTAAACGAACCTTTCACGCAGCTGTTAACATACATCAAACTAAATACATTTACGCAGAAATTGTAGCTGGGAAACTACTTTTTTTTTGGTCAAAAGTGACATTTAACGGTAAAACTTAATGTAACACTCGTAAAACATTGTGCTAGTGGATGCTTTGAATAGTAAACGGGTCATGGAGGTTATTTAAGTAAAGTTATAACCTGAAGAACTAATTAAAAAAAACAGCTTTGATAAATTTGGAAATTTGACCCCCAATATCTCCGTAACTAGTGGGTTCCCAGGTATGGTCTAGAACAAACAAAAAAAATATTGCAGTGTTGGGGAGAATACGTGCCCTTTGGCTTCGTGAAGGCTACTTGTAAACCCTTTTCAGCTTTGATATTGAGGGTGTTCCCTCGTTGGTCTTGCTTGCGTTGCTGTGTATCATCCGAAAATTTCCATAGCAGCCCCGGAGTTGAACTTGTGCTCGGTTGATGGCAATAGGCTCGCCCCCTATGTACTAATACACCTCTGATTAACCCTTCGAGGATTAGAGGCGTGTTGTTGTGTTGTTAATGTTGTTGGCGTGTTGTTGTTGTTGTGGCATGTGCCAAATAAATATGTTTTCTTTCTTTCTTTATGTTCACAATATGCTACAATTAAAAACAGTTTTCCAGTTACTGACTGTGGGTAAATTTAACCGCACCCAAAACTGGGAAAAGATGTAAGTGAGCATCACTTTGACGATTAACGAAGTGTAAACTTTGCAGTCCACTACGAGTATACTAGCTAACACATATTAGCTGCGGTCGGCGAAGCTAATGAGCATTTTGCAACGATTTAGCTACTACTAAGGCCGCTACGGCGTAGCACCGACGAAATCCGCTACGGCCGCGGCGTAGCAAATGTGTTGGTCGCTACGGGGTAGCGCATATGCTAAACTCACATTGGTAGGTAAAACAGAGGCGAACTCCATTTTATAGAAGTTGGTTCCAGCGATGTCTGTTCATCCTCAGGTCTTGGTGTCGACCTTCAGCAGGAAGCTGTCCAGCTGGCTGCGGAAATGTGCTGGTCGCTATGGGGTAGCGCATATGCTAAACTCACATTGGTAGGTAAAACAGAGGCGTACTCCATTTTATAGAAGTTGGTTCCAGCGATGTCTGTTCATCCTCAGGTCTTGGTGTCGACCTTCAGCAGGAAGCTGTCCAGCTGGCTGCGGACCCTCGGCGCCACGTGGGGAGATGCCATTGTGGTCTGTCTTCACATATCTGGAACAAGGAAAATGAAATTATTTTAATTGATAAAAAAATAAGAGTTTTATTTTTCTTAGAGTGTCAATGGGCTATCTCTATAATTTATTTTAAATAGCTGTGGCGTGTGAATTTTGTCCACGTGCAATCACTATAAATATTATTATAAAAAAATAATATTACCTTTTTTGTAAAAGACAATTTTCAAGGATATAATATGTATTATGGAATCCCGTACCAAGTTGTGTCAAAATCAAACTTTGTTTTTTATTGTCTACTTATCAATTAACTCGTACAAAAATTAGTTTTGGTGTTTTATTATAAAATCGACAATAACCTCGTAAGTAGGTATTGTAAGGAAACCTCCACGATGTGAAGTCAGTCGAACTGTCAAAATCAACCGACAGATCTAACAGAACGACTTTTGAACCGGTTTTGTGAATGCCCTATTCATAAGTCATATACCTGACGCATAATGTCGTAAAAAATATGAAAATAATTACGAAAAAAAAAAAAAAAAAAAATTGACGACTTTTGTACGACTTTTGATCATTCTCTTTTGTCTCTGTGATGCACACCTTAGTAAACGTTAAAATTACATGAGGAACTACCGCAAAACGCTCTTCACATGTAAATATTTGACTGAACCCAAGCCGTTTGAAATGAAATCGCAGCCGGTCCTACCTACTCATAAACCTATGAAAGCCTCATGTTTTCCCAGACATCAAAAATCCATATATTCTTGACGACAGGTGCGTGTCAAAGCCTTTCTACATCCCTATTGGTTCGGCGACTCCTTTGATTGAAATTTCATGTCATTACTAAGCTATCAGAAGTTCCATTTGTAGATGATGTCAGTACAGAATGTTTTTATATATACATAGTTATTATGATTGCTTTCGCTTACAGTTTTATTTTTGCTAGTGGAAGTTAAATCAAATCATACTAATATCTATAAATTGGTTTTACAAAACAATTTTATAAGTCACATCATGTTATGTTTTAAAACTAGATGGGACCGGTGCTTTGAACTTTAGTCAAGTTCAAAACACCGGTCCGGTCTCTGAGAAGAAACAGCCGAAACAAACTCAGAGGTCACTGTCTCTTTGAAAGTCCAGATATTGGTCAAGTTGACGACGTGGTTGGCGCAGTGGCTGAGCGATTGGACTGCTGTGCTGCGTGTCGCGGGTTCGATCTCCGCACGGAACAGATATTTGTATGACCTATAGATAATTGTTTCGGGTCTGGGTGTTTGGTTGTGTATGTGAGTTTAAATGTTTGTGAACGCACCCACGATACAGGAGAAATTCCTAGTAGCAACGTTTAAAAAAAAGTAATTATGAGGACCATACAGATTAGTGTCATTTCCAAACACTCTACTAATGCTGCCGTACCGTGTTTCCGCATCGGGTTATCTGTTGTGGTAATTATGACCTAACGAGTGTGAAATAATGTGTTTCTGTATTGTGGCGATCAAAAAACGGTGGTAATAAAATACATAACTTTATTGATGATAGATTTAAAGAAAACTGTTTTGATTCACAATAACGTTTGAGAACCGTACTAAGCTCAGTATTACGTTTCTTTTATTATAAGCTTTTATATTGATTTAAATTTTCTGTCGTTCTATACTAAAATCAAAGATGAGCTTCCGTTCAATCTATCCTGTCTTCTTCCATCATGCCAGGTTTATAAAACTTTTTTTTTTGCCAGAATTATAAAACTGAAAGTCTCTAGCATAAAATTCAGTTATGTCAGAACATAACATGACATAACATAACATTTCGCCAGTCCTTTGTAGTACATGGCGAGCCTTTTGTTAACAACCGGGTACAAATCCAAACTTCGTGGCTGCTATTGAGACATCCCTCATGAATAAAACTTTTTTGCAAAAAATAAAACCGACTTCAAAAACACAAAAAAGTGAAAAATAACTTTAGCTTCTGAAGTCGGTGACTTTTGTTGGTTTTATTCAGTTTTTTTGTCACCGACTTCAGAAGCTAAAGTTATTTTTCACTTTTTTGTGTGTTTGAAGTCGGTTTTATTTTTTGCAAAAAAGTTTTTTTATTTTTCCATTTTTAGTTGTCCTTTACAAATATTTGATATTCATTAATTTTACGTTGTTAACAATACATGTCACGGTAATAGGCTTATCCGCAATAAAATGGAACTTAACATTCCTAACTCTCGAAATCTGGGCGTCCTGTACACATCTGCGTACCCCGTCAGAGCATACAGGCGTGATGGTAAGTTAAGATGTTGCGTAAACAATAAACATCCAAGCGATTGCAGCAATCACGACAGATTTGCCGTCTATTTTTGAAGAGTTCTATTGTATATCTCCGAAGATCAGGATCAGACCTTCACCAAATTTAAATGGGACCACTTCAGGAGTATACTCTTTCAAATAAAAAAAGAATTTTGAGAATCGGTTCACAAATGGAGGAGAAATCAGGTAACATACATAAAAAAAAAAAAAAAAAAACATACACACGAACATATAACCTCCTCCTTTTTTGAAGTCGGTTAAAAACCAAATAACACTTTGCCCGACTTGTGAATCAAACCAAGGACCTTTGCACAGCAGTCGCGCATGCTACCGCTAGACCAACGCGTCAGAAGTTTGTTAGAAATAGAATCTCGATTGTTTTTTCTGAAGTTCCCGTCTATACAGGGTGTAAATCAACCCATCACAAAGCCGTAAACCAAGCATTCTGTAACAAACTAAGTACCCCTACGCAAAATTTTTTGTTGGGAAACGACTTTTTTGTTTGAGTCAAAAATCACATTTTACGGTAAAACTCAATGTGGCACTGTTAAAACATTGTGCTAGTAGATGCTTTGAATAGTAAACGGGTCATGGAGGTAATTTAAGTAAAATGATAACCTGAAAACCTAGTATTTATAAAAAACAACTGTGAATTTTTTTTAACTTTGACCCCCAATATCTCCGTAACTAGGAGGTTCCCTGGTATGGTCAAGACAAAAAAAATATCGCAGTGGTGGGGAGAACAAGAGCCCTTCGTTTGCATAAAGGGCACTTTTACACCCTGTATACTTACGTCATCATCTGCCTAAATAGCCTTTTCCCAACTATGTTCTGATCGGCTTCCAGTCTAACAAAATGCAGCTGAATACCAGTATTTTACATGACTGGCTTTCTGACTTCCACAACCCAGTTAATACTGGGTAATACGATACCCTTTTTTTTTTGGCGGGTGGATAATCATCAAATAACCCCTCCCACTTTTGGGCAGAGCGAAAGGGAATGTCAGACTGCTACTGACAAAAACCACCCGTGTTCCTTCTTAGCCCTTATGCCGAGGCCGCGGTATCTCTTGCGTACACCCCGTAGCTAATACGATACGACTGGTTGTAAGACTTTCAGGTCACTTAAGACTACCTGTAACGAATGCCAAAGATCTATAAATGGCAGCCGGGACCAACAGTTACAGTTTAACATGCTTTCCAAGGTACGGAGGAAACTCGGTACATAACGAGTGGTCACCCATCCACAGACCATCCTAAGCAAGCGCGACTTAACCTAAAAGATCGACCCGAGTGGCAGTTATTATTAATTTAGCCACGAGCTCCTCCTCCTATATATATACTTACGCGTTACGTAATGGTTGTTAAGTCACTTCCAAATTTTTTCAACTTTATTAATTTGTCAAACTTGTCTGCTTGAAGTACCAAATTATTTCGAGATAGAATTGATTTGTTCGTTAATTGTTTAGGAGTTTTTGCTGAAAATTCTTGTATTTTTTGCAAAAATAAGGTTGAATTTGCAAAGATTTTGGTCTGTTTCTGGCGTGTATTTATGTCGGATTGAATAATTATGGTCTATCTTTTGTAACCTGTAAGAATTTTCTTATCTTTAGTTTCAACTTAGTACCTAGAAACATTACATACCTAACATTTACAGAAACATTACATTACATAACATACCTACGTCTGAAATGGATATAGCTGGGTTTTATAAGTACTGGTCCAAAAGTTCAGTTACAGTAGAAGCGATATCTCGAAAATGGTGACTCTTAGGAAAAAATCGTAAAAACATTTTTGCAGAAAATTTTATGATCTTCAATTTTGCTCTATGCTAATTTTGAGATCACACTCACCGTTAACGAGAAAAATGCGGAAAATATGATATTTTTGACCTTTGACCTTAAATAACTTTTTTTCCACACACGGGATTGGTGGTGGTTGGTTAGGCCTCAACCAATTTTCAGCTCTATGCGAATTATTATTATTTCTAAATCTTTATTTTGACTGGACTAGAATTAGGTTATGACCAGATGTATAAATGTGGTCGATCGTAGCAGGGGGCGTTTTGTGGTTTCTGGGAAAAGGGTGTGAGTATATTCATGTATGTGTGTATAAATCGTTTACCGCAACCACTTTTAAGGCCCGAAAAAAAAAATTAAAAGCCTTAACACCGTAAGTAAATTTCTAACCTCAAAACACCTCATCAATACCCAAACCTCAATTCATTGTATTAATTAGAGGACATTTAGCGCGCTCACGTTTCCATTAACCGCACCAAAGAAATTCGGTTGTAACTGTTTGAGGAACGATTAGTTATGTTTACGGTGTTAATGTTAAATATGCGGTAGTAGCAATAATCATTAATAAGGTAGGCTGGTTACAGACGTAACGATTTTTCTTTTTTTTAATTCTTAGCGATTTTTCTTTTTCTCCTCCTACGCCTCTGCCTAACCCTTCGGGGATAAACTAAACTACAGAAGAAAACTTGCCAAGTGCGAGTCGGACTCCCGCATGAAGGGTTTCGTACCATCGTAGTAGGGAAGCCCCCTTTGATTTGTATTTTACCACTTTGGAAGTGTCTATCTTTCAAACGATGGACTTTGAGAAGAAATGATTATAGAAACCTCAATGCCATTTTTAAAGACCTATCTAAAGACACCTCGCACATATAGGTTTGAAGAAGTTTTTTTTACTGTCAGGCAACTGAGGCCATTTATAAAATAATTACAACTACTGCTGCAACACAAGAACTAGATGAGCAAGCAGTCAGTTGGGTCTTGCAAGCCGATAACGGACTTACTGGCGTTGTCACGTCTAACAAAAGTACCTACATTTAAAATGTCTTTGGTAGTATAACGCACAATCAATACTTTCCTACATTCACCGTCAGTTCCCGACAAAAACGCTAGAAACAAGAATGCTATAGGTTTGGAGACAGTGACGCACTTGCTATTTTCGGCTCGATGGTATGCAAAGAAAGAATTTATCGTCCAAACCAGCCATCAACTCGCTACGATAACTGTACGCAAACGCGATCGACCACACTTTTATTTATCTATATCTTCTATCTATACGTATATATATGTACGAGTATATAAAATTCTCGTGTCATTGTCTTCGTTGTCATACTCCTCAGAAAAGGCTTGACTGATTTTTTTGAAACTTTGTGTGTATATTCAGTAGGTATAAGAATAGATTGTAAAGTGCTTTTCACCCTCTTAACCCCACTCAAAGGTAGGGTAGGTGGAAAAAGGTGCAATGTAACGCATGCAGGGCACAGCTAGTACATAGGGTGCTAAAGTACCCTTAACGCAAACGAAGGGCATTTGTTCTCCCCACCACTGCGATCATTTTTTTGTTCTAGACCATACCTGGGAACTTCCTAGTTACGGAGATATTGGGGTCAAAGTTCCAAATTTTTCACAGCTGTTTTTGTAAATACTAGTATTTCAGGTTTTAACTTTACTTAAATTACCTCCATGACCCGTTTACTATTCAAAGCATCCACTAGCACAATGTTTTAAGAGTGCTACTTTGAGTTTTACCGTAAAATGTGATTTTGAACCCAAAAAAAAAATTCATTTCCCAGCAAAAAATTTTGCGTAGGGGTACTTAGTTTGATGTACAGAATGCTTGGTTGACGGATGCATGACGGGTTCGTTTACACCCTGTATAAAAATGTAAGTGGTATTTAGGTACGTAAAAACAAAATTAATTTTCGCTTCTGTCTGTTTGCCACTTAGTTTCTTTCTTAAAAGCATGGGTTTTCTTAACAATATTATGGTTATCATTTGAGAAAGCTTATAAAGGGTGTAAAAAACGGGTCACTACGGTATTTTTTTGTTCTGGCCCTTACGCCTACCATTAAAAGAAGTAAAAGTTCCAACTTAGTAACAAAAGTTATAATATTATAACTTTACTTTAATTACTCCCGTGACCCCTAACAACACAATATTGATACAATAAACAATAGTGATACAATGCAATTTCATCCGTCAACACAATATTTTGCGTTACATAGAGTCCGAATCACAAAACAACATAATCTGGCTAAATTGCACCAATAAATCGTTACGATATTTCGTGACGTGTGTAACTGTATACAGTGTGTACCGAGCATTAGTTACCGTACCAATTATTTTAGCAACGGTTACGGTTGTTGACTACTGATTTGTTTGTTAGTGTTTACTATGAAATGCCACACACTCGAAATTAACGTATGAATTTTCGAAATATTGCTGATGCAAAGTTTGTTATTGATGTTTGACAATTATTATAAATTATAGACTGATGGAATTTTGCTCGTGCAAATGTGTCTCAATTAATTTAATTTTCGATAGTTGGCTATGATAATACCTACCGGAGTGTGTTGTTTTCGATAGTTTGGTAGGTATTTATAGGAATGACAACAATGATTTACATTGCAGTGATAGTCTAGTGATGTGGACGTTCGGACTGCAAAGTCATACACTCTTTTTTGGTTTGGGGTGTGGAAAATCATCGAATAACCCCTCCCGCTCTTGGGCAGAGCGAAACGGAGTGTCAGACTTCTACTGACTAAAAACCACCCATGTTACTTCTTAGCCCTTTATGTCGAGGCCGCGGTATCTCTTACGAACAACCCGCAGCCCCGACGGAAAGTCATAGGGTTTCAAGTTTGAACCCAAGATACGCGCGATGTCTCGTATTTTCGGATTGTGTATATTGTATCACTTGCTTCGGTGAAGAAAACATCGTGAGCAAATTTTTCTCGACGGTATGTAATGCCAAGTTCGTAGCCCATGGACGGCATAAAAACTCTGTCACCAGATTAGGCACTCACCACACGATAAAGAAGAAAGAAGATCTATCTTGTCAAAAAAGTATCAACAAATACAGGATGGTGCCGACAATACGACAATAAATGAAACCACTGGTAGTTCTAGTTCATAGGAACATTAATAAACTATCAAAAAAATCTTAACACCAACATAAAAATAATGAAAAAAAAAACAATAAAACTAAGTAGCATAAAACTGTTAATGATGAAATACATCACAATTTACAAACAAATATTGGTTTACTAACCTTTTCTTTTTTTTTTTTTTTTTTTGGGGGTGGGAAATCATCAAATAACCCCTCCCGCTCTTGGGCAGAGCGAAAGGGAGTGTCAGACTTCTACTGACTAAAAACCACCCATGTTCCTTCTTAGCCCTTCATGTCGAGGCTGCGGTATCTCTTGCGAACACCCGCAGCTGGTTTACTAACCTTAGGAATAATTTGCACCGATTAACGTGTGGAAATAAAATGTAACAAACGAATTTGGCAAAGACATTTAGGTAGATTATTGTACACCACGACGGTGTTAGGGATTTGATAGTTTAAAAATGTTCCTATAAACTAGAACTAACAGTGGTTTCATTTATTGTCGTATCGTCGGCACCACCCTGTATAACGAACACGTCTTTAACCAATTATTTATCTTATTTCAGTCTGATTCAGTGCCATATTCACATTAAAACAGAGTGTTGGAACTATTATTAAATATATACTATTAAAAAATTGCACTTCCATTGATTTCGGTGCTAATAAATAAACATTGCTTTACAGATCTATTCCATTTCCACAGAATCCACTCCTATTTGTCTATGCTCCAAAGCCTTGGACCACATAGGAGTTTGATGCACAGAGTGTTGAATGCAATGACTGACTCTCAATATACCCGGCTGACTTACAGACACGAAACTCCAGACAGCATTACACAATCGGCCTATTTGGACTGGGAACCGGACTGCAATGGAGTCCACACTTCCACAGGCACGAAATAGGCCAAACGAGCTAACAAAAGGCGCTCTTTCACCTCGTCTTTTAATTTATTTCTGAACAAAATACCGCTTGAATTGATATACAGGGTGTAAACGAACCCTTCTCGAAGCTGTCAACCAAGCATTATGTACATCAAACTAAATACCCCTACGCAAAAAATATTGCTGGGAAATGACTTTTTTTTGGTGAAAAATCGCATTTTATGGTAAAACTCAATGTATCACTCTTAAAACATTTTGCTAATGGATGTTTTGAATAGTGAACGGGTCATTGTGGTAATTTAAGTAAAGTGAACCTAAACCTGAAAAACTAGTATTAAAAAAACAGCTGTGAACATTTTGGAAATTTGACCCCAATATCTCCGTTACTATTATTATAAAGGGTGTAAAAGTACCCTTAACGCAAACGAAGGGCACTTGTTCTCCCCACCACTGCGATAATTTTTTTGTTCTAGACCATACCTGGGAACCTCGTGTTCGTGTTCCACGCGCGCTAAGGCAAGGGCCGACGCCCGTCGGGGCTGCGGGTTGTTCGCAAAAGATACCGCGGCCTCGACATAAAGGGCTAAAAAGGAACATGGGTGGTTTTTAGTCAGTATAAGTCTGACACTCCCATTCGCTCTGCCCAAGAGCGGGAGGGGTTATTTGATGATTTCCCAAAACCCAAAAAAAAAAAAAAAAAAGGTTAGTAAACCAATATTTGTTTGTAAATTGTGATGTATTTCATCATTAACGAGTGTGAGAACTCTGGTATAATTGTATCACTAGTCATTTTGAAAAGTAGATTATATCACGTTGACCGTCAAACTAATGTTCAAACCTTTTTTTTTTTTTTTTTTGGGGGGTGGGAAATCATCAAATAACCCCTCCCGCTCTTGGGCATAGCGAGAGGGAGTGTCAGACTTCTACTGACTAAAAACCACCCATGTTCCTTCTTCGCCCTTCATGTCGAGGCCTCGGTATCCCTTGCGGACATCCCGCAGCCTCGACAGGCGTCGGCCCTTGTGGGCCCCTTCCATGTTGCTGACATCTCTTTGAGGCGCGCGTGGAACATGAACGCGCCGTCGACACGGCCTGTTGTCGTCATAAGACGGACGGACGGCGAGCTTACCCATCACTCATCGTCCACAGGCCCGTCATCGTCCACAGGCCCGAATGTTCAAACCTCACTTTGAAAACGATCTTTAAGAGAGAACACGGTGCGGTGCACGGTGGTGCGATACTCCATACAAAATTAAATGTATTATTAATAACATAATATAATTTTTTTTTCATAAACAGAAGTTCTACCGTCGACACGTCCTTGTCATTTCCTTTTTTTCAGCATCTAATTGAAAAGAAAATATGACTCCAAAAATAAAAAGAATTACCCATTATTACAGCTGTTTAACTAACTAGCAGCTAACAGAAAAATCGTAAAGTTTATAGTACAAACATTTGGAACATGTTATAATAATCTACCTGTATCACCGAACGTTTCCTGATAACTCCGTGGCTGTGCAACGTACGTTATGTCACTAATTTGTCTATAATTGTACATCTCTCTCTCTCATGTTTCGCAGAGCACGCAGATCCACTGACATTGATTCTCGTTACGAGACTGCATGCGTCGTCAATTTCTGCATCCGTTGTTGTTAAAATACTACAGATATGTATGTGCATAAATAAATATTGTAGGTATCTAAAAATTTATAACATACAATATACATATTATCTAGATCCCCGCAGGATTAGGCAGGGGTGTATCTAATCCCGTCGGGGCTGCGGGTTGTTCGCAAGAGATACCGCGGCCTCGACATGAAGTGCTAAGAAGGAACATGGGTGGATTTTAGTCAGTAGAAGTCTGACACTCCCTTTCGCTCTACCCAAGAGCGGGAGGGGTTATTTAATGATTTTCCACCCACCATAAAAAAGGGGTGTATCTCATCATCATTCTCTTGCCCTTATCCCAATTCATTTGGGGTCGGCGCAGCATGTCTTCCTCTTCCATACTTCTCTGTTTCTCGTCATCTCATGAGACACCTCCTTTTTTACCATATCATTTTTAACACAGTCCATCCATCGTTTCTTTGGTCTTCCTCTACTCGTATATCCTTCCACATTCATATTTAAAACCTTCCTCACAACATTTTCCTCATTCCTCCGCATCACATGCCCATACCACGACAACCGATTTCCACACAACTTTTCAGTCACCGGCGCCACTTTCAGACTTCCTCTTATGTACTCATTCCTTATTTTATCCATTCGCGTAACACCGCACATCCCCCTAAGCATTCTCATCTCAGCCACATGCAAATGCCTTTCATTCATCCCTTTTGTGGCCCAACATTCTGATCCATACAAGACAGCAGGTCTAACCATTGTTTTATAAATCTTCCCCTTTAGTTTAAGGGGAAAGCGGGAGTCGCAGATTGTTCCCGTGACCTGCCGCCATTTCATCCATCCCGTGTTAATTCTGTGCTTAACACTACGGTCTATTTCGCCGTCGCTTTGCACGAGTGAACCGAGATACCGAAAGTCGGAGCAGACCGGAAGAAACGCGCCATCTAGCGCTATGAGTTCAGGGCTGGAGAGACCGCCGAAATCGCAGAACATGTATTCGGTTTTAGTTCTACTGATTTTCAAGCCTACATTCTCCAGCCTCTGTTGCCACTTCTCCAATCTACTCTGGATCTCAGGTCCATCTTCACCGACAAGAACAATGTCGTCGGCAAAAAGCATGCACCAGGGTGCCTCTTCCTGCATGTCCGATGTCAAAGCATCCATAATCAACAGGAAGAGGTACGGACTCAAAGCCGACCCTTGGTGCAAGCCTACAGCCACATTGAACTCGTCGGTGTTGCCAACAGCTGACCGGACGTAGGTACAAGATTGTCTGTACATCGCACGAATTAACTCTACATACTTCCCAGGTATACCTTTCTCTTTCAAAGCCCACCACAACACATCCCGAGGTACCCTATCATACGCTTTCTCCAGATCAATAAACACCATGTGCAAGTTCTTGTGTGCACGTCTGTACTTCTCGCACAATTGGCGGAGTGCAAAAGTGGCGTCCATTGTTCCTCGACCTGGCATAAACCCAAACTGATTTTGAGTTATCTCACTTTCCTCTCGCATTCTTTTCTCTATTACTTTCTCCCATACTTTCATACTATGTGACATGAGCTTTATTCCCCGATAGTTGTTGCAGTCCTGCACATCCCCTTTATTCTTAAAGATGGGCACTAGCGAACTATTGCACCATTCTTGTGGGATCGCTTCTTCACACAACAACTTATTGAGAAATAAAGTCAGCCACATACATCCATCTCCTTTTAAACACTTCCATACTTCTACTGGTATTTCATCAGGGCCCAAGGCCTTTCCATTTTTCATACTTTGCACTGCCTTCCTCACTTCATCCATGCTAATTTCCCTTACCAAACCCATATTTACTTGTACCTCTTTAAGCACACCGCTCCATTCATTCTCTTCATTCATTAGCTTTTCAAAATAAACCTTCCATCTCCCTTTTATTTCATCATCTTTAGACAAAACCTTACCAGCGCCGTCTTTCACACACTTTATATGATTCATATCTCTCGTTCTCCTTTCTCTTGCTTTTGTAATGCGATAGAGCTCCTTCTGGCCTCTAGGACTGTCCAGTGAGTCATATAACTTCTCCTGCGCCTTAGCCCTGGACACTGCTACTGCCTTTTTTGCCTTTCTCTTGCATTCTTTATAAATCTTCTTCTTTTCTTCTTTCAAACTGTCGTTCCCGTTTGCTACACCCTGCCAAACTTTAAACGCAACCTTCTTCTCTCTCAGACTTTTTTGCACCTCTTCATTCCACCACCATGTATCCCTATCTATTATACCTTTCCCTTTTGATTCTCCAAACACCTCTTTTGCTACTCTTCTAATACAATCCGCCATCTCTTTCCAACACTCATTAACAGATTTTCCTTCCATATCCTTCATTTCAACCATCTTGCCTACTACCTGGCTCTTAAACATACTTGCACATTCCTCGTTATCTAACATACGCCATCTGGTTTTAGGTGGGGGCCGTTCTTTGTTTCCCCTAGAAAGGACACTAACTTTTACCTCCATTATCACCAATCTGTGTTGGGAGACTAAGTCTTCGCCTGGCAGCACTTTAGAGTTGGTAACGCATTTGAGATGGTTCCGTTTGACCAGAAAATAGTCAATTTGCGTCCCGTGGTGGCCACTCTTGTAGTTTATGAGGTGCTCGTCTCTTTTCTTGAACCACGTATTTGTAATTGCCAGGTCAAAGGCAGAAGCAGCTTGTAGTAGTGCCTCCCCATCAGTGTTACGGTCTCCGTACCCCCAACCCCCATGCACTCTCTCATATCCATCCTTCACTCTTCCAACATGCCCGTTAAAATCACCCCCAACATATAGTTCCTCACTCTCTTGCACATCCAACATCACTCGGTCAAAGTCTTCCCAGAACTTTTCTTTCACGCTATCTTCACTTCCTGTCTGGGGTGCATACACACTAACTATATTCATTACTAAACTATCAAATATCACTTTTACAGCTATCACTCTATCGCTCACTCTTTTGACATCCACCACGCATTCTTTCAATTCGCTATCCAGAACTATTCCCACACCATTTCGCTTGCCATCGCTGCCACAATAATAAAACTTATATCCTTCTCCTATTTCTCTTGCCTTTTCACCCTTCCACTTAGTCTCTTGCAGACACGCTATTTTTATCCTTCGCCTTTTTAGAACATCTGCTAGCTCTCTTGCTCTTCCAGTCATCGTACCTACATTCCAGCTCGCACACCTCATTCTTACTTCCCTTACTCTCCGAGTTTGCGTCTTACGTCGCACCCACCCGTTCTGGTGCGACAACCCTTGTCCACTTCCCGCAGTGGCCGGGTGCTGCCCCTGCGCGTCGCCTGAGGGGTACGCCCTAGCCCTAACATTACTTCCATTTATTAAAGTCATACTGCTTTGGGTTTTGGCTAGAGTTTTATGACCGGCCGCCTGCCTGACGTCAACCCTCCTTGGGAATGCTATTGTGCATATCCTTGACTGTAAATATGCTAAGTATTCCATTTGTCGCCTTTTACGACACCCACTGGATGAGATGGGGTGGTGGTATTCTTTGAGTCCGCCACCACACGAACTGTATCTAATAGCTCAAATTGCTTGCAGAACGAATGGCCGATGAGTGGCGACCGCGAACCGGAAGACGTTGCGTTGAAAGGCCTCCCACTAGGTGGACCGATGACCTGGAAAAAAATCCTGGTCATCCAGGAATCGAACCCAGGACCAAGAGGTCCTGGGTTGGGGAGCAAGAGCTCGGCAGATGCGGTTGCAACCACAAGAGTCTAGTGGTCTACTAGACCAACGAGATAGTCAAGAATTACATTAAGTAATTACGATTTTTTGTGGCAATATTTATGACGTTTTACAACGAGGCTTTATTAGGTTTTGGGGCCAATAAAGCCATGTTTAAAAATAACTAAGATATATAATGAAGACCTTTCTTCTTTGGAAACCAGAATGAGGAAAAGAAGGAAATCTATTTCGTCCTATGTTTATCAACACACATCACAAATCTACACACGCCTACACACACCCACACACGCACACACACACCCACACACGCCACACTTGAATTAAACACACGCAATACATGAAAATTACCCTCAATCATAAAGATATTGAAATAAAATCCAAATTCCGGAAGCATCTCGGCTTCAACGCCAGATTTCGGAAGTTCTTTACATTTCCCGTTGAAGAGGCAAAGCAATTTGATTCAAGTGGGTGTGATAATGCTTTCGAGTGGTATTATAGGACGATCACAATTTGCATGAGCCTTCAAGAATTCCGACTTAATATTTTATTAACGGATTTTTTGATACGCGTTTTTTACGGCTTTTTAGAGGTGTGGTTTTGCTATTTTTATCACGTTTAATAGAAACATAACATTTTTGTCGAACTATGATTCAAAAATCAAAATCGTAAAAAGTAAGCCAGTTACAGGCACTTTTGAATAGTCGAACAAATACTAAATAAACTAATTGATTTTGTTTTGTTTAAGCGGTACTCACCGCAAACATTCGTTGGTCGAGTTTATGTTACGTGACGAATATTCACTTGCGAAGAAAACATAATTCTTACAGTGGGCGTGGGTATGTATTGAAATATCTAAAATGAAGAGAACTAACGTAAAATAACCTACGTTCAAAATCCCTAAAATCTTACCGTTCTGAATAGAACCCTAATTCGAGTTATGAATACTCAAGTGAATGTCCAGTGCCCGGGTAGAAAATCTGTCATAATTTTGAAATGTGTCCATTCTTCTTCTTCGTGTTGCTGGCACCACAATGTCTATATTTTGTTAGCCCAGAACTTCGGCGTCCACCGCGTCATCGGTGGTAGCGCAAAGATCACTTCGGCTGAATGTTTTGGGTCTCAGAGGGCTGGATAAGGCCCGGTATCCACCAAAGCGAAGACGAACAGAGCGGAGAGGAGATGTGCCAAATTCGAAAGAAAGACCAAGTAAATTTGAACTAAAGTGATTGGCCGATTTCCGCACATCTCCTCTCGTCTCCGCTCTTCTCCGCTTTGGTGGAAACCGGGTCTAAGAGGTGTAGCTTAGTTTATGACACTTCTTAACCATACTCCGAAGTGTCAATTAATAACATAAGTTCGTCCAAACTGCGTGATACATCTGTATCTGTGAAATGGAGAATTGTGAAGCCTTATTTTTTTTTTAATATATATATTCTCACTCTTGAATGTAACTTTCATGAAACTTTTTATATAATACTACTTAATACAAGACTCTGGAGAGACAGTAAAAAAAATATTCACCGTGTCAACTGTTTATGCTTTGGGGAAAAGTAAGAAGCCAAATTTCCATATTATGAGCACCAGAGGGAGTAAATCATGCATAAATAAAACCTTTATCGATAACAGCAGGTCCTTCCCAGATATTTATTTCCCATAGGAATTTATTTAAATTCATTTAAAGGTCATTCGAAAAGGGATACTTAGATTTCCGGGCGTCTGATGTCATCTCTTGGGATATCAAAGGTTAATCATAATTTATTACAGATTAACTTTTTTGAAAAAGGTAAAACGTAAAATATTTTTTTGGGAATATTCCCTCGGCTGATTTTGATTAATGTCTGGAATGGAGATAAAGTACTTATTAATGCTAACTATGTCTTGCTCTGTATGATTGATTGTCACGTTATCACTATCACTACATAAAATATTATAAAACAAAGTCTTCCGCCTGTCTGTTCGCGATAAACTCAAAAAAAATTGCACCGGTTTTCAAGCGGTTTTCACCAATGGATAGAATGATTCTCGAGGAAGGTTTTAGTATATAATATGACGTGGGCGAAGTCGCGGGCATCAGCTAGTTGCATATAATATAACATCACGCCTGTAATCCCCGCAAGGTTAGGAAGATGTGTACCCATTAGTACACCCACATTTTGTCAGTATGTAATAGAGGCCGATTCATTTCTCTATTGTTTTAACAAATAATCTATCAATTTGACAGACTGTCAGTACAGGCTGAGAATCTGACAGTTCCATAAAAAAAGTAGGTGGGACGACTATTATGAGTGAGAATACTTTTTAACAATTTATTCCCTAAAGACGTTAGGAGCTAAAAGTTTGTATGAAAAGTCGACTTTTTTGCCAATAGGAAATCCCATCGGTTGAAACATCAATAAAAAGAAACATGACTGGAATACTCACTGCTTTATTATGAACAGAACACTAAATTCAAACTCAAAGTATTTATTTCAATTAAAACACTACATTCACTTTAGAATATCAGAAACAGTCACAATGCATAACAACTTCTAAAAGTACTGTAGTTCCCAACTGAGAGATCTAGATTTTGGCATTCCAAAGCGTAGATCTCTATGGAGAAACACGGGCAACAAACTCCATGGACACTCTTTTAAATCAAAATATGATTACAACATCATTCATGATGAGATCAGAACGATGTGGTAAGACGGGCAAGTTGAAAATAAACAATATAAGGTACTTTCAGTGGCAGTAATAGGTAAGTTAATTTTCACCCCCGTTAAAAACTCGCTCTCTCTAATAAGTGCGTAAAACCCTAAAACAACCTTCCAAATACTAAATCTCTTATCTTCACAGTAACCCTTAACTAAAACAATGCACTTAAGATTTATTTCAAGCTCTTTTAAGTTTTATTTCAAACACTTTTAGGGCTTCACTTAATTGAAACGATTACAGAGTAATATCACATTTTATTGTTCCTCGAGTCGTTTATAGGTTGTTAAATTTAACATTTTGAAATAACGGTAATGGTGATATCACAGAGTTGGTAATTGCTGTTGGAAGATAACGGTCTGCGATGAGTATGGGTACTGAATACGAAATGAGTTTGGAATTACTCTGTAGGTAGATACTTGTACTCTGTAGGTATATATTTGTACTCTGTTGGTAGATACTTGTACTCTGTAGGTAGATACTTGTACTCTGTAGGTAGATACTTGTACTCTGTAGGTAGATACTAGGTCATTTCCATTCTGCGGAATTTGTTCGAAAGAGTTACCGCGGCCCTGGAAAGGAAAGGGCATAGGAAGGTAACTGTCAAATGGTTATGGTTTGGTATACTAAACTAACCATTTGACAGTTAATTGATGTACACTATGATAGCCACTGACATTTAAAAAGATACGCAATAGCCCTGCTGGTCTGCCCAGAGCAGGAGTAGTCATTTGATGACTTCCGATAGTTACAAAAAAAGAAAACAAATGTTTCAATCGATAATATTTCTCTGTTAATATATTTATTTTAATTGTCTTTACTATGGACACTTTTGACATGAATGATGTAACAAAGATTTTGTTTTAAATGTCTGATTTAAAAGAGTGTCCATGAAGTTTCTTGCCCGTATTTCACCATAGAGATCTACGCTGTAAAATGAACCACAACAGTTTTTCACAGTTTTTATGCTTCGCTACATTTTGTCTTTATTTTTGATGATTCAAAAGTGCCTGTAACCACGCACAATGGTCCACTTTAAGGACCAAGTGCGGAAACCCAAACCCCCAATAATAGAGGTAAAATAATAGTGGAAGTGCTTGTAACTAACCTACTCGATATAAATGCTTTGAATTTATTCTTTATTGATTAACTTCAAGGTATTATACCTTTGCTAGAAGCTAAGCGTTGACATACAACTTGGCAACGCCGCCAGTCTTTCAGGCACATTATCAGCTGACAGTGTTGAGGAGTTTTTTTGATGCCTTTTAACATATTGTTATAATGTATACTTTATAACAGTGTTAATTTAATTCAATTCAGTTGTTTTTTAAGTTTTCGTCAAACATCAACTTTGTTTTAGTAGTTTTTCTAAAAATACATATTTACTTGTGACTTGTATGAGGGTGAGCGTTAATATAATATGCAGTTTTAGCCACGAGTTATATAAGACAGAATCCAGAACGAAGAGAGAATTCAAACGCCCGTCGCGCCGTTTTAGTAAGAGTGACCTAAATTAGATAGAGGTTTTATTTATTATTTACATCTCTAGAGTCTGAAAACAAAACGTTATTATGTTCTTAGGAGCAATTTAGTGGTTAATATAAGTGAATATATATATAAAAAGAGTAGTACTCGCAACAGGTGTGCGTGTAGATGCCCGTCGGGGCTGTGGGTTGTTCGAAACAGATACCGCGGCCTCGGCGCAAGGGCTAAGAAGGAACATGGGTGGTTTTTAGTCAGTAGAAGTCTGACACTCCCTTCCGCTCTGCCCAAGAGCGGGAGAGGTTATTTGATGATTTTCCACCCGCCAAAAAAAAAAAGGTGTGCGTGTAGATATATGAATGTAGAATGTAGATGAAGCAATAGAAGTGGTCAAGGAATGGTAACAGATGGTGTTCTGTAGAAAACGGGCTACACCAATGTCTTCACTAACATGTGACTAAAATTCATAAAATTTGCTTAGATAGTTAGATCATGTAGAGAACTGGTCATGAGCTAGACTCCTTCTCAAAGGATTGGTCTATAATCGCACTAGATCGCGAAAAGTAGAAGGAGGGAACGGAAGCTTTTGCCCTGCAGTGGGACAATATAGGCTTATATAGGGTGTAGAAGTACCCTTAACGCAAACGAAAAGCACTTGTACTTCCCACCACTGCGATAATTTTTTTGTTAAAAAAAAATCGTTTCGCAGCAAAAATTTTTGCTTGGTTGACGGCTGTGTGATGGTTTGATTTACACCCTGTATACGGTAAGATATGTTTGATTATGTAGAGAGCATGAGTAACAAAAGGCAGATGTGAATGGTAACGCTGGGATGGGGACAATTTAGGCACTATTCATATTGGCGAAGTTCTACAAACGCCAACTGCGTCCTTGAATTTAGCTGCCTTTGATTGAATAGGCCTTAATTATAGAGGCTATACGTGAATAGAATAAATGCACAATTCCATCAACTTATTTGTGCTTATGTAAACACAAATTACTTACATTTTGCTAACAATACTCATTTCTGTAGATAGATTTGTGATCGCTGTTTATCTTTATCGCTTAAGAAAGTTGGAGGGAGGCGCTGCTGCATATTGCTTCACCCCTTTGACATAATCCTTTTGTTGTCTTGAAGACACCTGCCCCTCCCCATCAGGCTTTGACCTCCGTCTTCAAGACGACGTAATAATGTTATTTCACAGGGGTTTACGATTTTCCATCGCCGTAAATATTTACATTTACAAATATTGTTATACAAGTCCGTGATTAGACCTGTCGTACTTTATGGATCGAAATGCTGGGTTGTGAAGAAGATGGATGAAGAAAGATGTGAATGTTGAAGTGGATGTGAGGCGTGACAAGAATGGATAAAGTAAGGAATGATTATATTAGAGGATGTTTGAAAGTTGCGCCACTTACATGTTGAATGGGAATCGACAGTCGTGGTAAAGGCATTTAATTACGAGAATTTAGAAATCCATTTAAACTAATTATCTCATATTTATCTGTAACCATAGCGAAAAGAAGATTTATAGACACCAATTACTAACTAATGAATAATTAATAGTTTTCAAACACGCGGTTTTAGAATAATCGTGTGAGAAACTAAATTATAAACTCAATTTAATTCATATTGTACTAAATGAATGGAGTTTATTTATGAAGCTGGGGTGTTGAAATTATAGACTGTTATTAGAGTTAATAGTAGCAATGAGTAAGTTTTGAATTATGTTGGCACTTGAGAACTGTTGACTTCATAAATTAATCGGTTTGGAGAATTGCTGGTATTAAAGTAAGTATTAGGTTGTAGAGTCTGATTAATAGTTTAATTTTGTTTTGCGCTCGAAAACCTGCCTTGTATTGATGTTGTGATAGCTACAACACCGCCATAAAGCCATAAAGCACCTTGTTCTACGTCATTGCGTTTTTTTTCGTTCTTGTCCATATTTGGAAACCTTCTAGTAACGGAGATATTTTAGGTCAAGTTTTAACTTTTTCAGAAGCCCGTTTATTATTCGGTTCATCCATCACAACAATGTTTTGTGTGTGTATAATTAGTATTTACACATTATCACACATACAAACCTTCAATATTTGCCGTGCCTTTTGAGAGTGGTCTACGACCGATTAGTTCTCTCTCACATCATCATCATTATCATTTCAGCCTTAAGACGTCCACTGCTGGACATAGGCCTCAGAAGGGGGGGATTTGCCATAATCGCCACGCTTGGCAGGCGGGTTGGCGATCGCAGTATGGTTGTTACAAAGGCACAGAGAACGCTGCTGCCCATTCTCTGGTAAGTCCCTTAGTCACCTCTTATACGACACCCACGGGAAGATATGGGATGGTGCTATTCTTTACGTCCGATACTATACGAACGTAAAGAATAGCAAAAACAAAACAAAACCCTATGCAACCAAAAAAACGACAAATTTTCAATTTCCCGTTTGCATAAAACGAGTTGATACAAAACACAATTCCATTTAAAGTGACACAACTTTTGTCATTTCGCGAGGCAGAAGGTTTGTTATTCATTAAAAAGGTACTTTTACAGTCAACTCTCACAAATAAAGCTAGGCTTAATTAAAACTAAAGAAAAAGGCAACAACTTGATACGAAAACTTTCCTCGTTGTGTTTATACATGTATTTGTATTTATGACCAACTCTTTTAAGAGTTTTGTTTAATTGCCACTTCAAAGTTTTGCGTCTGTGGGGTACTATGTTTTTTTCCGTTGTGTGTTAACTTTGTTTGACCTTGTAACGTTTAAATACATTTATTATTACATCTTTGTGTTTTTATAACATAATATGTAAACATCATGTATGAAATGGCGACAGGTCACTGGAACAACTTGGGACCCACGGATGCCCCTTAAGTTAAAGGGGAAAATAAACAAGTCCGTGATTAGACCTGTCGTACTGTATGGATCAGAGTGCTGGGCTTTGAAAATGATGGATGAAAAACGATTGCATGTAGCGGAGATGAGAATGTTGAGATGGATGTGCGGAGTGACAAGAATGGATAAAGTAAGGAATGAGTATATTAGAGGAAGTTTGAAAGTGGCACCTGTTACAGAAAAATTGAAAGGAAGTCGTTTATCTTGGTATGGTCATGTAATGAGGAGGGATGAAACGCATGTGACTAAAAAAGTGATGGGTATAAATATTGATGGATGGAGAGGGATGGATTGTGTAAGGAATGATATGAATGAGAAAGGAATAAATGCCACCTTGACGTGTAACAGGGAAGAATGGAAGAAGAAAACGTGTTGCACCGACCACAAATAGAATGGGATAAGGGCAGGAAGATGATGAAGTAAACATCATGCGAAGGTTCGCGATATAAGTTTTTAAACTGACATGGCCACTAACACTATTACTAATACTGAAAGTTAAATTTCAGAGTTGATCCGTGATCATGGTACTTATAACAGCGCCGAAATATTGTTGTCAGTATTAATAATCATGCGAAGTGTTAGGTAGTAATAGGTAGGTATACCTAACAAGTATACCCACAGTTCGCAAGTTATGTTTAAGAAGGTAGATGGCGGGAAAGGGGAAGGTTGTTATAAAGTACGAATAAAAGTTTTCAACAACATAATACCCTTCTACATTTTATTTTTTCAGCCGAGAGTGTACTGTACTCTGCGTTGGTAAAATAAAAAATTGTTTGCTTATTTTCCGCAGAACAGTGACGAATAACTTTCACTCTAAGAAAAGAACGCAGTAATTGCTGAAAACCTTTTTAGTAAAAAAAAACAAGAATTTGACACGACTACTTTTGTTTCTATTTACTTATAGGAACTAACTGTCGCACTCAGAGAGCTTTAATGATCACTTAGGTTATCACTTAGTAAAGGTTTTGACAGTTTTGTCATACGAAAGTATGTCAAACCTTTACTGAGTGACTGCTTAAGTAATCATTAAATATCTCTGAGTACCGCAGTAAGTAGAAAAGAACCGCAAAAAGTGGAAAGATTTGGAACCTAATGTTGAGTATAGGTTTATACTCAACATTAGGTGGTTAAAGGTTGAAGAAGAGAGAGAGATTGACATAGAAAAAAATCCAGTGCTCTGTAGTTATGTAGATAAAGGTTCATAAAAAAGAAACGCAAAACTTTTTGCATCGTCCCATCAGAAGATTTCTTTAATCTAGCCGGTCTTAGTAATTGCTTTGAGCTAGACTCGAGGGGACCCAAGGGGCGCTAATTTCACAAAGTCTTTAAGAAATGGTGTGAAAAAAGATTTTTCGTACAACTTGCTCAAAAAATAGTATATTATGCAACTAGTGAATAAAGGACGGATTTAAAGCGAGGGCCGTAGATGAGTCACGAGCAAGTGAAGGATTCTAATGATTGAATCACGAACGCAGCGAGTGATTCAACTGTTAGAATCCTGAACGACGCGAGTGATTCATGGCCCTCGATATAAATTCGTACTTTATTCAGGAGTTGCATACTATACTTTATATCATGACTACGAGAAAAGACATAATTTAAGCGAAAATAGAAATTTAATCAAGAAATAAGAATTGTTACATTAATTGAAATGGACATTAAAATTAGAGCCGTGACTGAAATTAAGCGTAATTTTCTTATTATTATCATTAGGGTGGTCAACTTGTGAAACAATATTTATTAATCTAATGCCAAACTCCTTGTCGCAAATATCGACCAATCAAATCTCGAGAATTTATTTGCACCAAAGAGTTTTGAATTTCGAATCTTAGCGCAAGGAGTTTGTGTAAGCATTGAAATAGAGACCGGATATATTTTTGTGTTCCAAATTCAAACACCAAAATAGTGAATAAAAACAAAACAGTGAATAAAAGGCCTTTTTATTCACTGTTTTGCGTGAATAAAATAAGCTTTTTAGAGTAGGTATGGTATAAGTGACATTTTATGCCACAAAAAGCGAACATGACAATAGTCATTTTTAATCTGTTAAAAACAGGGAAAGAAAATTGTACTGAATTTCATTCATCCTCTAGGGGGAGAATGTGATTTAAATTTGGAATACTTACCGAAATTTATACTGAACTACATCTGTGTTTACACCATTGAGTTTGTATATAAAGCATTATACATCTTTTTGAAAATGGAATACACATTTATTATGCAGTTATGATTATTAAATAAAATTACGATAACCGACGAGGCCGTATGAGCTTGATACCTTTGCTTTTCCGACAAAAAAATATTAGTCTAGGAATTTGCCGCGTTTTTTGTTTTCTTCAAATACATAATCGTTAAGTTTATCTGATTATTTTTTTTTTTTTTATAAATAATTTAATGTTCTAAAAATACGTTACGATGTTAAATCAAAGCGAAAGTGACAGTGAATTGTCGGATTCCATCAGTGCAAATGCTGCCGCAATTATAAATAATTTGCTTCCAATAAAATCCAAGGAAAATTATTTAAAAACTTATGAAGAATTTTCAACGTGGAGAAGTGCGAAAGGCCTATCAATTTCAGTATCAGTACTTCTTGTCTATTTTGATTATTTATCCAAGACAAAGAATCCGAAAGAACAGAGAAATACTCAAATCAACTCATCAACAATAAATGTACCAAACAAACATGTAACTCTCTCTATCAATAATTGGACCAGTGTTTCGAATGCTAACTTTTACTTTTAATTGTCATTATTTTTAATAAATGCTTATCTCATATTATTATTTTGTTATTTTTTTCGCAAATGGTACGAAAAGTAGAGTATTTTCCTCGGTGATAAAGCTGTCTTAGTCTTGGGTGAACTTAAATCCCTCGCTACACTCAGGACTCGTCTTAAATCCCTCGCTCGCTCGTGATTTAAGTTTTTAACACCCTCGCTACGCTCGGGAGTAAACCTCGGGTCCTTCGTTACGCTCGCGATTTAAATCGTCACCCGCGACAGAAGACACTGCTTTATCCCCTTGGTTAATAATCTACTATT
The DNA here is from genome assembly GCA_949774965.1 of Diarsia brunnea. Taxonomy (NCBI): domain Eukaryota; kingdom Metazoa; phylum Arthropoda; class Insecta; order Lepidoptera; family Noctuidae; genus Diarsia; species Diarsia brunnea. The sequence goes on along the minus strand of OX459019.1, from coordinate 8,164,532 downwards.
TGTAGAGCAGCGTTTATTCTTTGTTTCTTAGGGTGATTGAGTTATAATTTGCCAAGCTTTATACCGAATATGTTTTTGTTGGCTTCAAAGATGCAACCGAATACGAGTACTATATATCAAGCAACTGCCTATCTGACCTGCTACAACATAGTTTTGTGCTGGATAAGAGTATATATTTTGAAATTAAATATTTTATATATTAAAAAAAAAAACGTCCCACACTAGGAATCTATCCTGTATCGTGGGTGCGTTCACAAACATATAAAGTTACATACACAAATACCCAGACCCGAAACAACTATCTGCAGGCCATACAAATATTTGTTCAGTGCGGGGATCGAACCCACGACACGCGGCGCAGCAGTCCAATCGCTTAGCCACTGCGCCAACCATGCCGTCAAAATAATAATACTTGATACCAATTACGTAGCTGGATTGGTAGGTTGTATGAAGGTATATACAAATATATTGAGGTATTTGTTTATCATTTCAGAATAACTGCATTTTACAAAATGCATCTGAAAGTATATACTTTCTTTAAAATGCTGTACCAACAACATTATTTTAGAATGTTTGGTGATCTGTCTGTTTGTTCCGGCTAATCTTCGTTGCCTGAACCGATTCTGACGGGACTTTTACGGGCCCATAGCAATAGAATTAAGACTGCTTTGATTTTTAAATTAGATAAAGGATTAAAACCCTTGAAGTTGTTAATAAAATTCAAAAATATCCGGAAATATAGGGCAGATAACGATAACGATAACGATATCACTCTAGAGACTCCACGTGGACTCTTAAGCTCCAAAAACGAAGTTGCTCAAGAATTTGTAGATTTCTTCACTAGTATCCCACTTAAAACTACTGAAACCTTAAATTCGTCACCCTTGCTTTCTATTGAGTTATTAAAGGCGAACGTTTCAGCCTGTCCGGTTGAGTTTCAATTTAAACATATAAACCCCATAGCAGTCATTAAAGCTTTTAAGGAAATTAAAGTCAAATTAACCGAAGATCTATGGGGACTGTCGATTAAAGTTTGTCAAGCTATTATTGAGACTGTAGCTCCGTACTTAGCCTTAATATTTAATTTGTGTGTGGACCAGGGAGTCTTCCCGGACCTTATGAAATACAGCAAGGTAATTCCACTTTTCAAATCCGGTGACAGTAAAGACACCAATAACTATAGACCCGTATCCGTTTTGCCAGTTTTCAGCAAGGTGTTTGAAAAGGTAATGCTTAATCAAATGCTCATCCACTTTAACACCAATAAAATCTTACATGAGAAACAGTATGGTTTCACGAAAGGACGTTGTACGACTGACGCCGGTGTCACCTTATTAAAACATATATTTACTGCGTGGGAAGAGTCACAAGATGCCATAGGGATCTTCTGTGACCTCTCGAAAGCATTTGATTGCGTCAACCACGAAACACTACTCATAAAGCTTGAACATTACGGTTTAGGGAAACTTGCGCTCAGTTTAATGAAATCGTATTTAAACGATAGACATCAGCAAGTACAAATAAATGGTGTCAATTCAATGGGCTTAAAAGTAAGTATGGGTGTGCCACAAGGTTCGATATTAGGTCCTTTTCTCTTTTTAGTATATATTAATGATCTACCCCATTTATTTAAAAACCAACCTGAAATGGTATTGTTTGCCGACGATACTTCTTTAATATTTAAGGTAAACAGACGTGCCACAAATCTTGATGACGTAAATAACGCCTTAGTGCAGGTTCATAATTGGTTCACCGTTAACAATTTAGTATTAAATGGGAAAAAAACGAAGTGCATAAGATTTGCTCTACCAAATGTCAAAAGTACTGATTGTGACATAGTATTGAATCAAGAGAAACTAGAATTTGTTGATGAAACTGTTTTCTTGGGGATAACGATTGACTCAAGGCTACAGTGGGGTCCGCATTTAACATCTCTTGCAGGACGGCTGAGTTCAGCAGCATATGCTGTTAGAAAAATCCGTCAATTTACTGACGTAGATACCGCGAGACTAGTCTATTTTAGCTATTTTCATAGTGTTATGTCATACGGTATTTTACTGTGGGGACGGGCTGCAGACATCGAGTCTATATTTATTCTGCAGAAAAGAGCCATTAGAGCCATATATGGTCTACGAAGGCGCGATTCTCTGAGAGAGCTGTTTAAGGAAATTAACATCATGACAGTACCTTGTCAATACATCTATGAAAACATCATGTACGTTAGGAAAAATCTGCATTTATTTAGCAAAAGAGGGGATAGACACCACTATAATACGAGAAATAGGGACCAACTAGTTCAGCCAGGTTTCAGGCTGGCTAAAGTAGACTCATCTTTCATGGGGTACTGTTTAAAATGTTACAATAAAATACCCCCTCACATTCTTCAACTGAATGAGACGAAATTTAAATCTTGTATAAAACGCACACTATGTAGGCAAGCATACTATAAGTTGGGGGATTACATTGATGATAAACATGCTTGGCTCAATGCTGGTCCTGCTCCACAACCATAGGGCAAATAAATCGATAATCATGTGAAGTTATTGTAGTCGCTGCAGTAGATTGTAAAAATAGCACATGTGTGAGTACTATGTACCATAAAGCCACTTTTTACATTTCGTTATATATTTATATATTTTTTTTTTTTTTTAGTGACTGACTAGTGGCTGAGAGAATGTCATGCTCACTCAAAAGTCTCGCTGATGGTGGCGCGTGTGTCGGATCATTAAGCTCCCTTCAAAATGGTTGAGCTAAATGGTGCTGATCCATGCGTCATGTTCGTGAACGGGCGCTGTCAGTAGAGACTGGACATCTCTTAGTTGCCATGTTATATATTTTTTATTGGTTTATTGTATCGTTTATTCTGGACACTCTTAACTTGCACGTATTTTTGCATCGTTCTCACATATTTGTAAGATCTCAACATTCAGGCTAGCTAAAGTAGACTCATCTTTCATGGGGTACTCTTTAAAATGTTACAATAAAATACCCCCTCACATTCTTCAACTGAATGAGACGCACTTTAAATCCTGTAGAAAACGCACACTGTAGGCCAGCATATTATAAGTTGGGGGATTACTTTGATGATATAAATGCTTGGCTCACTATGCTGGGTCTGCTCCACAACGACCACAACCATAGGGGTAGATTAATTGATTATCATGTGAAGTTATTGTAGAGGCTGCAGAAGATTGTAAAAATATCTTTGCATTGTATAGATTCAATATTAATATTATATAATTGCATGGCACATGTGTGAGTACTATGTACTATAAAGCCACTTTTTACATTTTCACATTTGGTTACATTTTACTGACGTTGCCCTGGTGGCTGAGAGAATGTCATGCTCACTCAAATGTCTCGCTGATGGTGGCGCGTGTGTCGGATCATTTAGTTCCCTTCAAAATGGTTGAGTTGAATGGTGCTGATCCATGCGTCATGTTCGTGAACGGGCGCTGTCAGTGGAGACTGGTCATCTCTTAGTTGCCATGGTATATTTTTTTTTATTTGTTTATTGTACCCTTTTTACTCCGGACGCTCTTAACTTGCACGTCTTGCTACATAGTTCTCACATAATATACCATCCCAACATGAATGATGTAATGTACCAAGATTTTGTAACAATATTCTGATTTAAAAGAGTGTCCATGGAGTTTCTTGCCCGTTCTTCTCCATAGAGATCTACGCTAGGGAATGGGCAACTACAGTACTTTCACAAGTTATTATGCCTTGTGACTGTGACTGTAGCTTAGGAGTGCAATACGTCATCCTGGGGGTTGCTGCGTCGGGTTGCGCGTCGCCGGATGTCTGCGGCGGCGAGTGCTGTGGGTGCGGGGGTGCGCGGCGGCGCGTGCCGTGGCGGTGGGTGCGCGGGGCTCCGGGTCGCGGGCGGCGGTTGCGCGTTGCGACGTGCATTCGTTGTTTCGTGATTTGGAGTCTCGTGCATTCGTTGTTGCGGTGTGCGTCGCTGCGTGCTTTCGTGCTCGCGGAGTTCGTTGTTGCGGGCATTCGGCGGCGTGTGGCTCGGCGTGGTGGCTTTCGGGATGACGTATTGCACTCGTAGTTTAGTTTTGTTTTATGAATTGTTCTTCTGACATTCAAAAGTGCCTGTAATGGTTTAATTGAAATAAATGCTTTGAGTTTGAGTTTGAGTTTGAGCAGTCAAAACAAACAGTTAACATGCTAAAAATTCCGTTTTCAATGTTAATGATAATCTTAGTGACCAGCAGGGCTATTGCGTATCTTTTTAAATGTCAGTGGCTTTCATAGTGTCCATCGACTAGCTGTCAAATGGTTCCAATTAGTACCAAACCATAACTAGTTGACAGTTAATTGATGGACACTATGATAGCCACTGACATTTAAAAGATTCGCAATAGTCCTGCTGGTCAGTTTAAAAACTTACTATTGGTTATGTATGACCCAAGTAAGGTAAGTTACATCAAAAATGACAAACGACACCCGCCACGCGAGGTGTACACTACAGTGCAAATAAAAAGAGCCACCATTGTCCATTTACTAACAGTGCGGTCGACTGACCCCTTCCCTACACGCCTGAAAAAAGTACAGTTGAATATGTAGGCCGCACAAATAGAACTAAACATTTTAGGATCAACTATGTATATGGGACTGACAATAATACATGTTCAAGGGGACAAATTGTCCCGTCGGGGCTGCGGGTTGTTCACAAAAGATACCGGGGCCTCGTCATGAAGGGCAAAGAAAGAACATGGGTGGTTTTTAGTCAGTAGAAGTCTGAAACTCCCTTTCGATCTGCCCAAGAGCGGGAGGGGTTATTTGATGATTTTCCAACCCCGCCAAAAAAAAAAAAGGGTACAAATTGTGGAGGGATAGAGAAGATACAGTACATACCTATATTTTGATGATATCAAGGAAATAGCCAGAAACTTATGGCCCAGACTGGCGAAAGACAGGGTCAGCTGGAACAGGCTTTCACCGCAAAAGGCGGTCCTTACACCTAACAACACTAATCTTATTTTAAGTACCTACAAACACTAACATTACTAACTAATAAATAAATCAGTATACAACACATTAAGTACAAAACTGGAAAAAACTGTAAAGTAAATGTAAGGGATAAAATAAAGCTATATTATTATATTATTATTATTATAAAAGTGTAACCGACCAATGAGGCAAACCAATAATCTAAGCCTAATAATTTAAAACAAGGTCGTATCCATTTCCCGTCGGGGCTGCGGGTTGTTCGCAAGAAGTACCGCGGCCTCGACATAAAAGGCTAAGAAGGAACATGGGTGGTTGTCAGTAGAAGTCTGACACTCCCTTTTGCTCTGTCCAAGAGCTGGAGGGGTTATTCGATGATTTTCCACCAGCCAAAAAAAAAAAGGATTTGTGTTTGAACGATTTTTCCCGTATGAGTTCCATGTTAACTAAGATAAGTTTTAGGTATGAATTAAATTAGGAAAAAAATCATTTCGTTTAAATTTATCATCGGTCGGCTCCCAGTCTTACCGGATGCAGCTGAATATCAGTATTTTACATGGAGCGACTGCCTATCTGACTTCCACAACCCAGTTAATACAGGGTAATACAATACCCTTTGGTAAGACTGGTTGTCAGAGTTTCAGAGGTCACTGAATACCCGTAACGACTGCCAAAAATCTATATGTGGCAGCCGGGACCAACAGCTTTGCGTGCTCTCCGAGGCACGAAGGAAACTCGGTATGTAATGGGTGGTCACACATCCATTTTATCCATTTATTCCATTCGTCTATTTGATTCATCTATTTCGTTTAAATTATAATTGTAAAGCTTCGTTTACACCAGGAAAGTTCGGCAGGACCGTTGCGGCCTAAGGAAAGTTCTTAGTGAGGTTATAAAGAAGTTACTTTGATTGACCTTTAAACTAAGCGCGGCAAGTTAGCAAGTCTATGTTTAACTTCCATGTCTTGATTAACCCGGAAATTAACTTCTAAAGAACTTAAAACGTTAGGGTTCCGGCTGTAGGAAATTGTGAATTAAAGAGATAACATCTAAAAGGTTGCTATAATTATGTACTGTCAATAGAGAAGCTATGTTTTGTCAGCCGGGACCAATAGCTTAACGTGCTTTGCTTTGTTTTCTAGGTTAAAAAAATACCTCCTTTATCGTGATTTACGAATATTTAAACTCACATACACAAACAGCCAGACTCGGAACATACAAAAATTGGTGAATTGTGAAGCAGCTATTAGTCATCGATTCGAGACGAATAAACACGACTAATTGAAAACTATCCACCCACAAGATATTTAAAAAAAAAATTAAGTCAATTTATTTGCACCAAGTATTGGTACAATTTAGGATCTTAACATAAATAAACCACATCCATAATACTTAGTCGTAAAAATGTGACATGCAAAGATTTGGGTGTATAATTACAATTAAAGTGAAAATACATTGATATAACAACTAAAGATACGGTCGTCCGAACATTTGCTCGACGCGTTCGCCATACAGATAATTGGTGTAGTCTGCTCGTTAACGTAACCTTGTATAAGCGGCGAGGCATTTTCGAGGTTTATAGAACATATATAAAGCTTTTAATAAAATTTACGACCGCACCCGAAGAGAGCCGATCGTGGACTAGTTCACTTCGGCTTAGGAAAGACCTTAGTGGGACCACGTTTGTGGCGTCCTTTAAACATGCCGTCCGCCCAGTCCTTACGCAGTAATATATAAGTCAATGTCAAAATAATTCATTTTTTTATATTCATTCATAATATTAAAATTGTATTGATTAAAACAATACATGCTTAAACTAAGGCTTTGCGAATGATTAAGCACGTCTCAACAACAGTCTACACTGATAAATCAGTCCCAAAAATCCAGTAAAATGTTAACATTTTCGTGATTACTCTTCCTGACCCAACCTTGTCCGATCTAATTCCGTTATTTCTAACAGGATCTTCCGTTGTCAGTTGTCATTTTTCGCGCCCAATCTCCGCCATTTTGTCTGACTTTATGAACCTCCGATAATAGGATTACTCCTCTCACCGTGTTCATGTCACCGGTGCTAACTTCGTTCCCTTCATTATTTATGCTCAAAATTGAGCTGCATCGGAGGTGAGCTGATTTTATGCAATTTACGTGAAGTGAAATTTGATGGCTACTGAATTTTGAAAATTGAATAGACTATAGAAAACTTATTGCTGATCGTAGCTCCTTGGGCACATGTCTAAAATTGCTAGCTAAGGCCGCTAAGTTTCCCGTCGGGGCTGCGGGTTGTTCGCAAGATATACCGCGGCCTCGACATGAAGGGCTAAGAAGGAACATGGGTGGCTTTAAGTCAGCAGAAGTCTGACACCCCCTTCTGCCCAAGAGCGGGAGGGGTTATTTGATGATTTTCCACCCGCCAAAAAAAATAAAAAAGGGCCATTACAACTAAGCCTCTACTACTCTGCGCAATAAGTAAAATAGGATGGCTACTAAATGTTAAAGATTGAAGAGACAGAAATAAACTTACACTGGTGCCGCACGATGAATTCTTAATGTTCTAGAATTTCAACTTGTCTATGGATGGCGTTCTAGTTTTGCGGAGCAGACGTGGGTAGAAACTGCAAAAGATAAGTTTAAAAGAAGTATGGATAGGTTGCCTATAGTTTAAACCTCATGAGAAACCTTGTCATATCATCATTCTATCAATAATTCTGTATCTCGGCTGATAATTATGTTTATAGCGAGTATGAAGCTTTTTTTTACGTAAGTAGTAGTAGGTAAGGAATATTTATTAGAGTAAACTAATTATGTACATTAATTTGAAACTAATAAAAAAACAAAACTAACAAGAAACTATTAAATGGCGTCAAAAAACTGCTCGTCAACGGTGTCAGCCGGTAATGTGCCCAAACGACTGGCGGCATTGCCACGTTGTATGAAAACACTTAGCCTCTGGCCAAGGTAAAAGCCAGCCCTTGGGTCACGAGAAGCGTCAATTAAACGTTTTGAGATTAGGTATAGTAGGAAAGAAGTAGTTTTTTCTTCTGTTCAGAATGATGTACTAAATAGTAAGACGTAACACGTGTGAAATGTAAAATATAAATATTTGGACATAAGTCACCATAGATGCTGTAACCATACACATAAATACATGTGAGGTGCTCGTGGCTTAATAAGAACTGCCACTCGAGTCAATCTTTAGGAAAAGGTGTGCTTGCCTAGGTCGGTCTGTGAATGGGTGACCGCCCGACATACCAAGTTTCCTCCGTGCCTCGGAAAGCACGTTAAGCTGTTAGTTCCGGCTGCCATATATAGATCTTTGGCAGTCGTTACAGGTAGTCAGTGACCTGAAATTCTGACATCTAGTCTTACCAAAGAGTATCGTATTACCTAGTATTAACTGGGTTGTGGAGGTCAGAATAGGCAGTCGCTCCATGTAAAATACTGGTATTCAGCTGCATCCTGTTAGACTGGAAGCCGACCCCAACATGGTTGGGAAAAGGCTAGGCAGATGATGAGATGCTGTAACCATACACCACCCTGGTACTATTATGGCTTGGTGATAGTCGAAACTGATAACCGATCTGGTTTTTCAAAACAGTTCTCTACGTTTCCACAAAACACTCCTTTTGTAACAAAAAAAACCATACCTACATTGATGGCTATAAAAGTAAACCAAGACAAAAGTAACAATGGGTGGACAGTGTAAAGGACGGTATGGCAAGAAAAGAGGTTTCTAATTAGATGACGAGTAACAGAGAGTATGGTGGCGGAGACGGTATGGAAGAAGAAGACACCTGACCCCAAATAAATTGGGATTCATCATCAGCTTATAATGTTCCCACTGCAGGGACTCAGGCCTCCTCTCTAGGAGAGGGATGGGCTACAATCCACCACGCGGGCCCAGTGCCGGTTGGCAGAGGTCACATGTCTTCGATTTTCTTGGTTCTAAGACATGAGACAAAAAAATGAGAAAACATTGTTTCCTCACAATGTTTTCTCATTTTTTTGTCTCATATTGGGATTAGGGCTCCTGCCCTAATCCTAATCCTGTCATTCTCCTGAATGATGACGATGTGTACCATAGAGTGTACCAATAGAACAGGATGGTTCGAATATCTAACTACCCATTTTAGCTTTATTAGTTTACTAGCTGTTCCCGGCATGCGTTGCAATGCCCTTTTTCCTACCTACTACCTGCCTGTATACCAACTACCTACCTACCTACTACCTCCTACTCTACCTACCTACTACCCTACCTACCTACTACCCTACCTACCTACTACCCTACCTACCTACTACCCTACCTACCTACTACCCTACCTACCTACCTACTACCCTACCTACCTACTACCCTACCTACCTACTACCCTACCTACCTACTACCCTACCTACCTACTACCCTACCTACCTACTACCCTACCTACCTACCTACTACCCTACCTACCTAGTACCCTACCTACCTACTACCCGACCTACCTACTACCCGACCTACCTACTACCCGACCTACCTACTACCCTACCTACTTACTACCCTACCTACTACTCTACCGACTACCCTACCTACTCTACTATCCTACTTACTACCCTACCTACTACCCTGCCAACCTACCTACCACTTTCTCACCTTTTAAACCTTCCCTGGACTTCCACGAATAATTCAACACTATAATTAGCCAAATCGGTCTACAACTACCTACCACCTACCTATTACCTACCTACCTACATACTACTAATTTCTCACCTTCTCTGGACTGCCACAAATGTTTCAAAACCAAAATTAGACAAATCGGTCTAGCCGTTCTCTAGTTTTAGCGCGACTAACTAACAGCAATTAATTTTTATATACGCAAACACCATTTGAAAAATCGTTTTTCTATTGGGAAAGAAACGGTAATTATTTGTGATTATTGTGATAATGTCGTATGGTCTGTTTGAAGTTGTCATTCGTTGACTGAACAACTGAACGTCACTCAATTGTTTTGCCTTCCCGGAACCTCTCCACTAACACTTGAACTTTATGGGTACGGTATTAAAGCTCAAATTGATTTTACGTTTTAGTTAGAGAACGTTTGTATGGGAAAAAGAAAAGGGCTGTTTTTAGGGCTTTTCCGGCCATTATTCGAATTTTTCTCGCCGTAAAAACCATCCTTGAACTTCAACGAACATTTAAAAAAAAAAATCAGCCAAATCGGTCAAGCCGTTTTCATGCCAAGTCGTGACAACGGAAAACGGGTTTCATTTTTATATATATAGACAATCGATGTTTCCTACAGTTTACACAAAAGCAATTACATCGGAAATTGTACTAGCATTTTCATTGGGAACGCAAGCTGGTTATGCCTGTTTTGCTGCCAGTCCCTGCTAGAGAGACAACATGATAACTTATGTATTTTGCTCGTTACAGAAAAGCTTTGTTCTACTACGGAAATAGAAATATTGTCTGATACCGGTCAGAACATGGCTTTCGAAACACAAAGGTAATATTTTTTTTTATGTAGTAATCTTGTTAGTTTTATATCCTTTTAAGTAAGGAACCTCCTTTTAGGTAGGTTAGTAAGTTCTCAGTTACGGATTTTACATAAGACTGCGCCAATGCGATGTCGATTAGAATGGCCTGTTTAACGTTGGCCCATGCGGCCAAGTCAATTAATTAATTTAAAACTTAATTTAAACGTAAAAGATTTAGATTAAGGTCCCTTTTAAGTAGGGACTGAATAAATTAACCGACTTGGTATTACATGGATCTCACAACTTTTTACGGTAGAAGAACTGAGTTGCGAGACTTGAATTTCTTTACAAGTAATGTTTTCAATGAATTGATTATTAATATTTCCACTCTTATTCATCAAAATATCCACGCGAACGAAATCGCGGGCATAACAGATAGTTTAAAATATTTACGTTATAGAATATCGTACATTATTGCAAGTTGTTTGAAGTTGACTTATGCAAATGTTTAACTTGTAAGCAGATCTTACAATATTGCATTTTTTTATCATGTTTTCATAGCGTGACTGTTGAGTATGAGGTCCTGGATTCGATTTCCGGGTCGGCAAAGTGTTATTGGATTTTTCCATTCGTAATTTCTCAGTAGTCTAGATTTTTGTGTGCTGGCAATAGGCGCGCCCCCTGTTACATGGGACTAAAACATAACTGGCGAAATATGGGTGTACCCACAGGCCTGCAGTAATGTTATATTATATATAGGAACCTGCCATGACTGCTCCATATAAACGTTTTAAAATTCTGCCATAGAGAAGAAGTACCTGGTACACACCAAGAAGTACTTGGTTACATAGCAAATTACTTTCCCTTAAAGCGCAATTTTTCCTCTCATACTTGAGTTAACACCAATTTTCTCCCCCTTTACTTATCACGTTTGATCACCCAAAGTCTTTTATCATTGAAGGCCACGACATTATTATTGTCAGGGAAACTCCATCCTTTTTTCTTTGGGTGTAATTCTGTGTAAAAATAAGTAATTTAGGAACATTGATTGAAGAAATATGGCGGATGGTGGATGTCTAGTGACTGCCTCGTTGGTTGAGTCCTCGCGGGAACACACAAACACTCCGAAATATTTTATTCCAAATTTCACTATTCCGATGTTCAAAAGTCCGAAAGTCATAATACCTAAAAAATATAATTTCTAATATTAAAAATCACGAAGTTTATTTTACCGAAAGTCGTAAAGGCGATTGGTTGGTTTTCCGATTTTCATATGTTCGAAGAATCAATTGCCTGATGAGATGTCTATCCGATAAACGAAATTACGATTTCCAGTACTCCGAACAAACTGCTAAAATTATTATTCTGGATATAGGATAGATATAGGATATTAGTGACAGAAACGAATCGCTCCGCAAGGACGACTCCACGTAGTCTTGTCTGCCCTACCTACCCCGAGAGTGTAATTTAATTCGTCGAGGCACGAAAATCAACTAAGTGCCACAGGTGGTCATATCGCTATTCACGATACTGTTATCTAAGACTTCTTCGTGATCTCAAGCTAGGAACAGAAACTTCTTTCAGTATTCAACATAGCATAATATAACGACTGTAATCCCCAAAGGAACAGGCAAAGACAACGCTCAAGATACATCTACATTTTAAATGCAAGAGTTCGTTTGTTTGTTTTTTTCGTTCACATAACAACAGAGTTAATTGACATGATTTATTTTTGCTTGTGTGTGTGAACCTAACTATGAGCTAAACCGAAAAAAAACTAGTTTTAGTTATCTTTAAAACTAGTTTTTTTTCGGTTAGGTAATATAAGTGAAATATTTTCAATGTCTCAGGTAACAACATAGTCTGGGAGCCAGAGGACCTATCTGTGAAAAAGCAATGTTTCTTTTAAATTGTGCATTAATGTGCGCTATGCTCATTTTAGTCATTTAGATGCGACATAACACAACCTAGACTTTCTTTAAGGGCGGCAAGGCTTGAGAAGTAATCGTTTTACTCTCGAGTGTCTTGAAAATAGGCTTTCTAAAATGAGTTTGTAAGCCAAATAGATCCTGTTGCCAGGGTTTCCTGTCTATGTCTACCGGATTCGATGACTTTATATATTATATGTGATGTTTTGTACGTGTTTCAAGCAAGTCTTTTCTTTGCAAAGTGAGGAAGTTTGCTTATTCATATTCATATGTTTATTTATTCTATTGTGTTCAACGGTTATCTTATAGGAAATGTTTTATGGCATAGTAAACTGTATATTTAAAATGTTTTTAGCCTCATATTTTTCTTCTACGAAAATAAGGATAAGGGTAAGAGAAAAAAAAACTATTACACGTATTGGGATTTTGCTGCTACTTCGTTAGTCTGGAGTTCACAAGCGCCACTACTGAATCTGTGTTTATTTTTTTTAAATTCATTAAATAACCCCTCCCGTTCTTAGGCAGAGCGGAAGGGAGTGAAAGACTTCTACTGACTAAAAACCACCCATGTACCTTCTTAACCCTTGCGCCGAGGCCGCAGTATCTCTTTCAAACAACCCGCAGTCCTGACGGGTGGTCCTGAGTGAATCTGTGGACCTGAGTTCGATTTTAGGGTACGGCAAGGAGTAAATTTTGGTTTTCCCATCAGTAATGTATCAATAGCACTCCAAGGTCTGGATTTGAGCCCGGTTGATATCAATAGGCACAAACAACTCCCGTGTGCCCGGAGCGAGGTTGAGAGGGTCAGCTTTATGCTGGAATATGATGTGGATATGCGGGAAATGGGCATGTGTAATTGGATTCTGGCCCGTCCTCTATCAGATGAGGCAAAATGTATTTATAAATTAGTTAAATTATCCATTAAGCGTAGATAAGTAGTTTTCTTTTTGTGAGGCCTATGAGGGTGGCATGATCATGTCTGATCAAACCCTACATAAAATAAATGAAGACTAAAAAAAAAAAAACAACTCCCCTAAAGTTTCGAAGGGTTATTTTTGGTCCCGTCGGGGCTCCGGGTTGTTCGCAAGAGATACCGCGGCCTCGACATAAAGGGCTAAGAAGGAAAATGGGTGGTTTTTAGTCAGTAGAAGTCTAACACTCCCTTTCGCTCTGCCCAAGAGCGGGAGGGGTTATTCGATAATTTTCCACCCGCCAAAAAAAAGGGTTATTTTTGGTAGATTTCTTTTTTTGATATTTTTAAAATCTGTAGGTATGAAATCAATACTGTTGACGACAAAGTAAATCAAAATATCCAAAATGCAGTTCATTTGTATTTAACCCTTGTCAAAAGTCAAGTTAAACTTAATTAATTATCGGTAAACTATAATTTATCTCACCCAGGTTTATTGAACAGGACCGATAAATCTAACTGTGGTCTAATAGATCCAAAACTGACAAGTTCTATTGACAAATTTGCTTTTAAGTTTATTTACTAGACATTGTAATACAATAGAAGATTAATTGTTGGTTATTTGAACTTAGAAGTTACTTTGTAAACCGAATAAGCATATGCTTACTTGAATATGATAATAATCCATTTAAGTAATAACACTTCTATTAATTTTGACGGCAAGGTTGACGCAGAGGCTGAGCGATTGGACTGCTGCACTACGTGTCGCGGGTGCGATACCCGCACGGAACAAATATTTGTATGGCCTACAGATAGTTGTTTCGGGTCTGAGCGTGTTTGTGTATGTGAGTTTAAGTGTTTGTAAACGCACCCACGATACAGGAGAAACTCCTAGTGTGGGGATCAATTTCATTTATTTTAAAAACATTTCGAATTAGTCTGGTAGTTCCCTACTTACGGGCGTAAAAATAAATGGGGCGTTTTTTTTAATTTTTGGTGGTTCATATTATTATTCTCTATTTGATTAGTTGCTGAAAAAAGGGAAATGACAGGGACGTGTCTACAGTAGACGATAAATTAAGTTAAAAAATTGCTGTAGAGAAAATCTTAACCTGGGGAAAAACTTCAAAGAAGTATAACAGCATAATCAGCCCATACGGGTCTCCTCTTCGTGACCGAATGAGCCCGCACTGCCTACAAACAAATCCTAATACATCTGAATGACAGTTTCTTTCTTAACCTTTCATATGCCGTGTAATTAGACACAATTAAAAAGCCATTGTGTCTCGCGTATATATATAGCCTCGGTATGTTATACTCACGCCCTCAACTAAAACATAGATTAAGAGATCGAAACACCCCGTCGGGGCTGCGGATCCCGTCGGGGTTGCGGGATGTTCAAAATAGATACCGCTGCCTCGACACAAAGGGCTAAGATGGGTGGTTTTTAGTCAGTAGAAGTCTGATACTTCCTTTCGCTATGCCCAGAGCGGGAGGGGTTATTTAATGATTTCCCACCACCCAAAAAGAAACAAAAAGAGGTCGAAACACAAGTATGACGCCACATTGAAAGCTTAGTCTAAGAGATAGCCACTAATGATTACATTCTCCACTAATGCTCGTAATTAAGCCGAAATGTTTTCGAAACGTATTTTCTACAAGCAATTTGGAATCTGAAAATCACCTTTTTAACCTTTAATTGCCTACTTCAAACGTTAATTAAGGTTAAGACGTTGTTCGTTAGTAAATGTTTTTCATGCTTAGGCTTAATGTTGCTTAAGATTTCTTTGTTGTTGTGCTTTTAATGTATTTCTGACGGTTGATGTGATCATTAATTATTCGTCGTAAAACGGCCTAATGCCGATTACATGAGTTTTTCACAGAGTCGACACGAGAGAATGAAAACACAATTAGTTCTTTAACTTATTGTGTGTTCAGCCTCTGTCGGTTTTATGTTACATTTGTCTTTATAAATAAAATATCAAGTATACGACTGCACAATAGTCATAAGTGAAAAGACTGCCTAGCCTGAGCGCGCGATGGAAAGGCAACGTGAAAACGTCAATTTAAAATATAATAGATTAAGGTAGTTGACTGAGTAATAAAAATTTGATTCTGTTTAGTCCGTCAGTTAGAGATGTGATGCATACAAATAAACGTAGCAAGCGGTTCGACGGTAACGTCGTAGAACAGTCCTGAACTAGCCCTTGAGACAGGCAGACGGTCCCTTCGAGTTGCACACTACTTACTGATATATTGAGAGGTTTTAATCTAAACCCCAAAAGCCCACAAGAATTCTAGTGAACATTACGTTTATCGAAAAATGTTGAAAAAAAAAATACGAAAATAAAATGTGTCAAAGACCATGAGTTGGCGGCTTGGGCAAGGGGGCTTGTGACGTCACCTTCTGGTAAAAAATGTACCAAACTGTGACGTCACACGACTTTTCGAAGCACTGTATTGTACAAAAAATTAAGACACATTTTTTGTTTACGTGAAAAACGAAAAAAATACATGTTCAATATTTTTTTGGAAATTTATCTGACGGACTAATTAGATTATTTTTGTTAACTACCCTATTGTCTCAAGAAATTCTAATTATATTGTTTCACGATCAGTATCGTCCATAGATATGAATATTTTTAAAAAATATGAACAACAATATTATAAATTATTATGTGAAACGAGTATTTTTAATACAGTATTAAAATCGACGTATTTACATATAGGTATCACCACGCACCAATATATTTATGTATAAAACGCTTTTCTAAATTTAAAAGCAATTTAGGCGGGAAATAACGATTGCGAGTTGATTGAACTTGGATCTTTTTCATAATAAAAATATGAGTTTAAAATACTATGTTCGTAACAACGTGTAACTTAAATCAATACAGTAGGAGAAAGTGTATACTGGTGCTCGTGGCTATACCTACTGACAAAATGTTCCACTGTTCGGTGATCATCAAAGTATTTAGTTAGGTACTTAAATTTTTCAAAGCAAGAATTTACCTACAGTCTCAACAACACCATCACAACACAACAACATCTCGGTTACCTACCTATCAAATAACAGCCTTTTCAAACATAAATTAATTGTTGTATAATGTAAATAATTATTGGTTGTGTTTCGCTCTAACATAACCACAAATTGGCATCACCGAAAGTACTCGTGTGTGAACACACTGTAAAAATATCATTATTTATTGGGTAGAAGAAAAGAAAACAAATGAATCGACAACATTTGACAGAAAACAGATATGTTTCACATTGCAATGCGAACTGCAATAACTTTGTTAAGCCAGACACGAACGCTGGCGGAGATAACCGATTGCGCACGAACGCAATTATTGCTCTGAAAAGCAGCTCGCATTCTTTCGGTACCAGATATGCCTGGAATCCGGCGGATATATTCGAGTATGTACAGTTTGATCGTCAGCTATCGAAATACGGAATGTACTTAGTCTGATTTTATTTATCGCTTTCATCATCATCATTTTCCTGCCCTTGTTCATTCTAATTGGGGTTGGAGCAACACGATTTCTTCTTCGGTACCTACGTCACGGCATCATTTACTCCATTCATATAATTCCTCACATTTTGTGAAAATGTATAGCTTAATGTGTCACCGTGTGTACCTATAGTGCAGCGTTATACTCGTAGGTATATATAATATTGCCCGGTAACTGGCTTGTGGAATTTTATGCAGTTAAGTCTAAACCCAAACACAGTGGGGAAAAGTTTAGGCATATATAGGATGGTAGTCTTCTAGAACTTTCCAACAGTCAAAATATCTGTTGTTTTTCAGTAAGTAACGGAATGGACATAAATATGATTTCCCCAAGCGCAAGAATTCTCGCAGTCTCCGCGCCAATCGAGGCGGACTAATCCACAAAATATTTTTATGCTTTTTAAAAAGCTGGTGTTTTACCTCTTTAGGGAATCAAGCTACTGTTGAATGTTCCTGGCTTAAATTCTGCAAAAACTATTTGGTGGTAAAAATTGTGACAGAAATTTCACGTTAATTAAAAATATTTTATTTTTATATTGTGGTCATGACGTGTTAAACATTGGAGAAATTAAGTAGACCATTACACTAAATGTCACTATTTTCTGAATTCGTTCAAAAATTGAACAGAATTTGTATGAAATCTGCCAAGTAAGTTAACGGGAACTTATTTGTAGGTGGTGAAACAGGTCCTAAGTTTATTAAAGTATAAGTATAAAGTGTATTAAAGAATGTGCTCTTCACTTCTAAATGTTCATGTGCTCTTCGCTTCGGAGCAAACAATGCCCCACCTGCTGGAGTGTCCCAGGTGTCCTTTAACCTGTACCCTTCAGGACCTGAATAGTGCATCTGCCGCTGCAATAAACGTGGCCATCTATTGGGCCAAACCATGTAATATGGGAGTAACATCGATACGAAAAGAAAAAGACTTTCAAATGTCAGAATGTTGTATTTAATGCATTCGACTTTTAACACACAATATTTTTTTTTTACCTTAAATTGACTTGCGTTTGCCCGTAATTCACCTGATGTAAAGCGATGATGTTGCTTAGGGTAGAGCACGCTTACCTAGAAATAAAACAAAATAATTTTAGCCCAAAACCGGTCACAACTCAAAAATAAAAATACTTTCGGTATAATAAATATTCAGAGCATCCATGCGAATTTTTCACTTTACGGGCGCGTTCAGTTGTAATACGATAAGTTTTGCGAACTATCGCTGATAACAGAAAGAATAGCACCCGTTTTCTGAGAAAGCGTTATTATAATTTTAGTGTTTTAGTTTCAAATCACGAAACTGTTTCATGTAAGATTTGAAGTAAGTCGCGAAAAACGTTTAGGTTTTATTGTGACCGAGCCAGCGATTCTTGTGAAAAATGACATCTGGGCAAGTTATTACTTGGGCACCTGCTTTTATTAAGCAGCATTGTACTGTTTTAGGAGTCTTTACTGGCTGGTGCTTAGAATAGAATATAATTTATTTATTGTTACTACAAATTGTCATATTTAAAGTTGGTCAAAATGCAAACTATCTCTGGGCGTAACCCTAGTAGTCATGTCAAAATATGCATAAGAAAGGTAGTAAAATAACAATTATTCGCATAGCGTTGAAAATTGGTAGGAGTATTAAGTATTCCATTATAAATGAAAGAGAGGAGAGTGAGATCACCCAAAATCAGTTTGGTTTATGCCAGGTCGAGGAACAACGGACGCCACTTTTGCACTCCGCCAATTGTGCGAGAAGTACAGACGTGCACACAAGAACTTGCACATGGTGTTCATTGATCTAGAGAAAGCGTATGATAGGGTACCTCGGGATGTGTTGTGGTGGGCCTTGAAAGAGAAAGGTATACCAGGGAAGTATGTAGAGTTAATTCGAGCTATGTACAGTAAATCTCGTACCTACGTTCGGTCAGCTGCTGGCAACACCGATGAGTTCAGTGTGGCTGTAGGCTTGCACCAAGGGTCGGCTTTAAGCCCTTACCTCTTATTGTTGATTATGGATGCTCTGACGTCGGACATACAAGAAGAGGCACCCTGGTGCATGCTGTTTGCCGACGACATTGTTCTTGTCGGTGAAGATGGACCTGAGATCCAGAGCAGATTGGAGAAATGGCAACAGAAGCTGGAGAATGTTGGCCTGAAAATCAGCAGAAGTAAAACCGAATACATGTTTTGCGATTTCGGCGGTCTCTCCAGTTCTGGAGCCATAGCGCTAGAAATAGCATAGTGCATAGGGCATAGTGCTTCTTCCAGTTTGCTCCGACTTTCGGTGTCTCGGTTCTCTCGTGCAAAGCGATGGCGAAATAGATCGTAGTGTAAAGCATAGAATTAACACTGGATGGATGAAATGGCGGCAGGTCACGGGAACAATTTGCGACTCCCGCATTTTCCTTAAACTCAAGGGGAAGATTTATAAAACCATGGTTAGACCTGCTGTCGTGTATGGATCAGAATGTTGGGCCACAAAAGAGATAAATGAAAGGCAATTGCATGTGGCTGAGATGAGAATGCTAAGGGGGATGTGTGGTGTGACGCGAATGGATAAAATAAGGAATGAGTACATAAGAGGAAGTCTGAAAGTGGCGCGTAAATGAAAAGTTGTGTGGTAATCGATTGTCGTGGTATGGACATGTGATGCGAAGGAATGAAGAAAATGTTGTGAGAAAAATGTTGAGTATGAATGTAGATGGCTATAAGAGTAGAGGAAGACCAAAGAAACGATGGATGGACTGTGTGAAGGATGATATGGCTAGAAAGGAGGTGACTGCTGACATGACGAGAAATAGAGAAGTATGGAAGAAGAAGACATGTTGCGCCGACCCCAAATAAATTGGGATAAGGGCAGGAGAATGATGATATAAATGAAACGTCAAAAGTTCCGTGTGTGTTAAAAAGTTATTCCAGGGCAAAGATCAAAAATCAGTTTTAAGCATTTTTCTCGTTAGCGGTGAGCGTTATTTTTAAACTAGTTCATTCCAAAATTGTAGATTACAAAAATTTCATTAATTTTTTATTCCTACGAGTAAATATTATTGAGATATAAAGATAGATATATAGCTTCTACTATAACTGAACTTTTTGGAGTAGTCATTATATGGAGCTTGTTACAACCGCAGATCAAGCCGGAGGCATAAACTAGTTAAGGTTTAACCAACAAAGAATATAGTCTTAACTTTCCTCAAACTCAACTTACTAATATGTTACTCGGGCTCCAAATCTCTCGAAAATGTTCTTCTAAAGATAGAACGGTCGAGAAAATACAGCCCGAAGCGACATTTTATAGGTAATACACGTGGCACCTAAACGCTTGACCGATTTGAGTATATTGCTGGATAAAAATACTGACTGAAAATATATCGAAGTCCTGTCGTTCTTTGGTAGTGATATCGTTTTTAATTTATTATACATAATTATGACCGTAATATTTCTGAATTTAACCGAGCCAATCAAACTAAATTGTTCCGTATGGTGTCGGACGTAAAGAATAGCACCATCCCATATCTTCCCGTGGGTGTCGTAAGAGGCGACTAAAGGACTTACCAGAGAATGGGCAGCAGCATTCTCTGTGCCTTCATAACAACCATACTGCGATTGCCAACCCGCCTGCCAAGCGTGGCGATTATGGCAAATACCCCCCTTCTGGGAGAGGCCTATGTCCAGCAGTGGACGTCTTATGGCTGTGAAATGATGATGATGATGAATCAAACTAAAATAGCGCTTACTATTTTGGTTTCCAACGTCAAATATTTTTATAACTTTTGCAATTAGTAAAGCACGTCAAATCGTGGGTCTCGCCTGTCATTAGAAGATCTTTGACAGCCGTTACAGTCAGTGGTCCGAAAGTTTGACAACCAGTCTTACCAAGAGGAATCATATTACCCGGTACTAACTGGGTTGTGGGCCGTGGTGGCCCAGTGGTAGCGGCTCCGACTTACGAACAGTAAGTCGTGAGTTCGAACACAGGCAGGCGCATTACTTTGTGTAATTTATTTCATCACCACTGCTCTCAAAACGGTGAAGGAAAACATCGTGAGGAAACCGGCATGTCTTAGAACCAAAAAATTCGAAGATATGTGATGTGACATCTACCAACCCGCACTGAGCCCGCGTGGTGGATTATAGCCCATCCCTCTCCTAGAGAGGAGGCCTGAGTCCCTGCAGTGGGAACATTATAGGCTGATGATGAACTGGGTTGTGGAGGTCAGTTAGGCAGACGTTCTATGCCAAATATTGGTATTCAGATACATGGAAGCCGACCCCAACATAGTTAGGAAAAGGCAGACTGAGAACAACATTACACCTAAATACATCGTCATCAGATCCTATTGAAGTTATTAAAAGTATAGAAAGAAAAAACATATTTTTAGAACCAATAAGGGACCAGCCTTATCGTTTCTAATAATAAATACAATATTATTCGAATAAAAACCATTTGGCGTATCGGAAAAGTTAGTAGACTAAGTATCCGTAGTTATAACGAGTTTGGCAAATTGTTTCTAGAGGGAATAGATGAGGAAAAATATATTTCTTGCTATAACATTATTGTTCCTTAAAAAACTTAAGGAGAACTTAAAGAAAACTTTCTTAAATAATGCAATGAATTTTTTTTTTCATTTAATGACAATTGTATAATCAAGTGCAACTATAATTTTACTGAGCAACTTTTAAAATGTTTATAAATATTTGCTTATTTAACATTTCAAGCATAGAATACAGAGGAGATCTAATTCCCCTTTTTTATTCCTGGATGTCTCTAGAGCCATCGTCTATTTTTCAAAAAATCAAGGAAGACACGTCCCGATTATTTCCTTTTTGACAGTTACTAATAAGTAAAGAAAATAATTATTACCCCGTAAATATGAATGAATGGATCCTAGCCATATCGCTTTTCACACAGTCCATCCATCGTTTCTGTGGTCTTCCTCTACTCTGACTACTGTTACACCCATCATCATCTTCCTGCCCTTATTCCATTCTATTTGTGGTCGGCGCAACACGTTTTCTTCTTCCATTCTTCCCTGTTACACGTCAAGGTGGCATTTATTCCTTTCTCATTCATATCATTCCTCACACAATCCATCCATCTTTTCTTTGGCCATCACTTTTTTAGTCACATGCGTTTCATCCCTCCTCATTACATGACTACTGTTACACCCATGAACATTTATACTCAAAACTTACATCATCACGATGTGTATCGTGATGATGTAAGTTTTGAGGCTTTACGTTATTTTATGTTCTATAAAGTTCCTTGGCTGAACTCTAACTGCGGTACTCAGAGATATTTAATGATTACTTAAGCCGTCACTTAGTAAAGGTTTGACAATTTTGACATAATTTTGTATGACAAAACTGTCAAAACTTTTACTAAGTGATGGCATAAGTAATGATTAAAGCTCTCTGAATGCGGCAGTAAGGGAACTTAAGACAATAGGGTAGTTTACAAAACAAAAGTAATTAGTCCGTCAGATACATTTCCAAAAAATATTAGACACATGTTTTTTGTTATTTTCACGTAAACAAAAAATGATGACGATACAGTGGCCCGAAAAGTCATGTGACGTCACAGCTTGGTACATTTTTTACCATGCAGTGACGTCACAAGCCCCCACTCATGATCTTTGACACGTTTTATTTTTGTCAATTTTTATTAATTCGATAGAACAAAAAACACGTATTCGATATTTTTCGATAATCTAATAGACGGACTATACACAATCAAATTTTTTTTTGTCAGGAAACAGCCCTATGCAATGAACCAGACATAGTTCTAACACAGCACCTATAACTTTGGCCTGAGGCAGTATCGACCTCAAGATGAAGCCAGTGATATTCGAGGCCAGTCCGTTTGCCAAACACAATTTCTAAGCCTATTGGCGAATTATCGTTTGGCGCTACTATGGAATCTCGATAGTTTATCGAAATTGAGTTTTGATTTTGTGTTCAACGTAAAAAATTAAATTGGTTAAGCTTTGTAATATCGTGGGCATTCATAAATTGTAACACTGTGATTTAAAAAAAAACAATCTTTTAGCGTTCAAATTTGGTTAAAAATTAATTTTAAAGAGTTTTTAATTAATATACTACTGTTAACCTTACAGTCTTACTGCCGCACTCAGAGAGCTTTAATGATTACTTAGGCCATCACTTAGTAAAGGTTTTGACAGTTTTGTCATACAAAAGTATGTCAAATCTTTACTAAGTGACGGCTTAAGTTATCATTAAATATATCTGAGTACCGCAGTTAGAGGCCGCTCTTCTCTTACCTTGCTACGCAATGGGTGCATAGATTCTTGCAGAAACCGTAATAATAGATACGTCAAATATCATCCCTTAACACCTTAGTCGTTGTTCAATCTCTATTAAAAATAATTATTTTCTATTCTATGTATTTACGAAAATTCAATTCTGGAATTACCATTATAATAGGGATGTTTACTGACTAAAAAAAATATGATTCTAATAAGTCCGTCTGTTAGATTATCGAAAAATATTGGATGCGTATTTTTTGTTCTATCCATTTAAGTAATAACACTTCTATTAATTTTGACGACACGTTTGGCGCAGTGGCTGAGTAATTGAATTGCTGTGCTGCGTGTCGCGGGTTCGATCCCCGCACGGAACAAATATTTGTATGATCTACAGATAATTGTTTCGGGTCTGGGTGTTTGGTTGTGTATGTGAGTTTAAATGTTTGTGAACGCACCCACGATACAGGAGAAATTCCTAGTGTGGGGCAACGTTTTTTAAAAAAAAAAAAAAAACCACCCATGTTTTTCTTAGCCCTTTGTGTCCGAGGCCGCGGTATCTGTTTCGAACAACCCGCAGCATATCTGTCTATCAGGCTTCTTCTTCTCAGTCAGTTTCTATCAGTGATCATTAAACAACAACGTCCAACAGTGTCCTGAGGGCATTCGAAGAGAGTTTTAGCTTATGATGCATTTACTGACCAATCGTCGTATTTAGTGTTAGGTTAAGTAGTTGTGTTATTTTATGTAAAAAAATATAACCTTTTTCGATTAAAAATTAAATTATTACATAATATATATACTTACAACTCACCTCATTATAAATTTTGTTTCGATATGCCTCGATGGCCTAGTAATTCCAAGAGTGACTGCGAAGCGTAGGGTTCTAGGTTCCTGTCAATCAGGCAGTGTATTTGTCTGCCACTTTTCGTCCTTATGTCCTAAGAAATAAGGTTTAAAAGTGGTCGACCGTCAGTGAGTTCGATAGTACATAAGAATCGGTCTTTCAAACCCACCACTTGTTTTTGATCAGCTATCTACTGCGATCCTATCAGCAACAGGAGAATCCAATTAAGCTAAGCCCCCAGTGTACGGAGTGAGACTTAGCTGCCTTGCACCCGCTATCAGCTACAGATCTAAATAAGTAATGTTAAAAGTTCCCTAGACTCACATATTTTTGCTCACCAACGTGGCTGCAACGGTACAATAAATTATTAAAGATCTTCTCTCAAGTTGTGAAAGAAGATGGCAACTTTAAAAAGGTAAAGTTTGGTTAATAGTTTAGTAAAGTAATATTTTGTGGGCTGCAATTCACGGGTTTCCTCTACCAAAAAACTTAAAAAAACTACTCACATAATTTCTGTGTAATCAACTAATCAGTGTAGATATCCTAACTAATATTACAAATGCACAAGTAACTGTGTTTGTATCTTTTCACGCCGAAACCACTAAACCGATTATCGTAAAACTTTGAGTAAACGTTGTTAGGTGCTCAGAAACGAACATAGAGTACTTTTCATCCCGAAAAAAGGTATTGTTCCTGAAGAAGACTTTCGTATGATAATAGATGGCGCTACGTGTCTTTTTAATCATGATTCATTTAATTTTATACTATTATAGAAACCTTACTATTATTTTTATAATAATTTCGAAATACGCGGTGCTCAACTAGTCTCGTAACTGTACACAGTGTACACAAACAGACATGTTTAAAATTTTAATAAATATTTAACATAATTAAAAACAAAAAAAAAAATATTTGAAAAACCAGACAGAGATCGTCAACCTTTTCTCGAAGTCACCTAAAAAGTATTACAGATTTTTCAGCGACGAACGGCCGTTCACATTTACCCTCAACCTATAAATAAAAAAATAAATGTTCCTATAACTTCGGCCTGTGTTATGAATGAGAACCCCTGGTATCTTCTCGGGCTCCCTCCATCCACTCTTGTGGAAACTGTTTCCATTCCACTGGATTTTCTCGCCCAAGCATACGGGTCTCGCTTTGAACTTATTTTCCACTTTAAGCATTTGTTTTCTTTCTCTGTAAACCGTTTTTCGTTCATATGCAAATGTGTGGATCGTCAGTTTTTAAAGTGGTTTGAAAATTTTGTGTATTAAAATGCAGTGGTTTTATAAACGTATACGTTTATTATGTGTACATGTAGAGATCACATATTTCATGCCCCCTTCTGCCATCGTACAGGACCAATTTAGTCTCTCACGCCGTTTTCCCATGGGAGTAGGCAGAAATCACAGAACGCCACCAGTTACGATCCTTACATACTCCGTTTGCCTCGTCCACGTTCATACATCTGGTCATAAATACACGCCGATTGCGACTACTACGCACCAGACCAGGGCCTGCAGTCTCTACAAAGATAGCGATCGCTTTACGACAAAATTCGGTCGATAAGTGATTTAAGGTGCGGATTTAAGGTGGACGTGAGCCGGACGCGATCCGCCGGTATTAGCTACCAACTTAAATCCGCATCGTTATAGCTTTGCGACCGAATTTTGTCGTAAAGCGATCGCTATCTTTGTAGAGACTGCAGGCCCTGTTCTTATTGTATGTCTGTTTTAAGGTTTTTTTTTTATTTATGTTTTTTTGTTCTCTTTTTATTTAACTTTGTTTTGTAGTAAGCGATTCTAATCATCTATACTTTTCTTTTTTACCCGACTGCGGCAAAGCCCAAAGGGAGGATTACTATATTACGTACAACATACTCGTACATTCCGAGAATTTGATTAAGTTTTTAAGCCATTTTAGATAGACCAAAATGAAGTAAGCAAGTTGTTCATATTCAGGTAATTTATGTTTAAATTGCCATCCTTTGTTTGTGAACGAACATAAAATAATAAAATATTCGTCTGCATAGTTCTAGGCTTTTTATAGAATCGTTTTATTTAGACAATCTTCTAGGAATTTAATTGGTCCTCCTTTTACCTCTTCTAATTAAGAGGCTTGTATAAAAGTGAAGCCCGTAACTTTTACTTGTACCTTCATAATTACCGGGGGGCTCGCAACAATACCTTATAAGTTAGTAATTGGGTCTCATTAGTCTACACTAATGAGACATAATTAATTTTTTTTTTCATGATACAGTTTTAATAAGAATATTACAAGTGCATCATAACACAACAGGAAAGGTTGAGCAGAGGAGTGGTAACATAGCATACTCACAATAACCCAGCTGACAAAAAAATCTAATTAGTCCGCTAGACATGACGGCACGGTTGGCGCAGTGGCTGAGCGATTGGACTGCTGCGCTGAGTGTCGCGGGTTCGATTCCCACACGGAACAAATATTTGTATGGCCTACAAATAGTTGCTTCGGGTCTGGGTGTGTTTGTGTATGTGAGTTTAAATGTTTGTAAACGCACCCAAGATACAGGAGAAATTCCTAGTGTGGGGTAACTTTTTTTTTTAATTTTTCTTTTTTCAACAAATTAAGATGATACAGTACTTCGAAAACTCGTGTGATGTCACATTCTGGGAAGTTTTATACCAGAAAGTGATCTTTGACACGTTTTATTTTTGTATTTTTTTACGTAACCTTTATTTATGTATTCAGTAGAATAATCAAAAAAACACGTATCCAATATTTTTGGATAATCTAACTAACGGACTGAACAGAATCATATTTTGTTTTGTCAGGAAACATCCCTATTTCGGCCGGTTATGTTTAATGGGCAAATAACCACCAGGATAGCCCACGTAATTTAACGTATCTTACAGTTTTTGCAATATGCAGGTTTCGGAGATTACCCTGCATACAAACTTACAAACAGTTTTTACGTCTGTATTTTGTTATAATATTTAAGCTAGAATTTCGACCGTAGGTTGTGGGTACCTGAATGAAACTGGCACGTTTATTGGAAGCTTTGAACGTTTGGCTGCCCAAAATTTAATAATATCTTAGTAATGTCTCGTTGGTCTAGTGGTTGCATGGGCGACTGCTGAGTACGAGGTCCGGGGTTTGATTCCCAGGTCGGGTAAAAGTGAAAGCCTGGATATGTGTACAGATGAGGGCTATAGGTTCAACTTTTCATGTATAATGGTATTTTAATTATGACTTTTTTCGTTTCAGAAATAATTAATATGTTTCGAAAAATAATATACTTTTGTCTTGAAACCATATTACCGTGATCAGTGGGTAAAACCTTTAATTTTATATTTTGATGGAATCGGACCGTGTTATCATGGATACAACTCGCCGTGATCCATGGTTAATACATTCTGATACCGCGATTGGTGCAAACAAACCCGAATAATGTATGTAGTATCATTTACAACACACTAAAACAAACAATCGTACTTTTAATTACACGTTTTTTCCATATCGGGCACAAAAAACCGGAATAAAATAAAATACCAGAGCCGATTGTATTCCAGCTTAAACATGTACATGATTTGTTTACAAACCCCAAATACTAGTGCGAGGCACGAGTGTGTTACACCAAAAAACAATTCAAGCGAAACTCCGTCTACAGTATGGAATATATTAACGCTGTATTCAGCGACTCAGCGAGTTGGTGAGATTAAAATCTGTTTTCCCAACTCAGTGTTTTCCAGTTTGTTGAGTATTTTGTTACCATGAATGCTGTAAAGCGCTATCTTTGCTGATTCTGCTGTATGATTTAATTTTGTTTTCATGACAGGAGCAACGTGTTTTGAAATTGGAAGAATAAAGAGGTCTGAGAGATGCCTTTGTTTTTAATATGTGGTTGTTTTTATAAAAGAGGTATTGTCTAGAAGAAAAAAAATATGATATGAACTACGTATATTTTTTTTGTGAGAACTTGTTCATATCAAGATTTATTTAAAAAAAAATCTGTGATGGCGTATTTGTTCACGTAATGAACTTACATAATACATACATCAAAAATTGAGCTTATTGCCCTCATCTGAACACAAATATACAGACTTTCACTTTTGCCCGACCTGGCATTCAAACCCCGACCTCGTGGTCAACAGTCGCGCTTGCAACCGCAAGACCAACGAGATTTTACTTAGATATTACTAAATTTTTGGCACCCAAACGTTCAAAACTTCCACCCAACCCACCAGTTTCATTCACGAATGCAGTTACCCACAACCTACGGTCGAATTTCTAGCATTCATGTGCGAATATTTTCCTCACCAGTAAGCTGAATGCGAATTACGTTGGCATCGTTAGATTCCACACGTTTACCTACCAACGTACCGTTAATATTTCGGATTCTAGGATTTGTATAACATAGTGCAAGACTGTGAAATACTACTAATGTAGTTTAGAGAACTTTTGCACGAAATGTTGGAGTATATTCTGTCAAATGAAAAAATAATTTTGATTCATAAATTACAGATTTATGACTCATCTACCCCATATATATTATTTCCGAGAAAATAAGTAATGTCTGGGGGCTCTGGGCTCTTGGACCATTTTTACTAGTTGTTTTATTTCATTGTTTTTTCATAATGTGCGAGTATTTTTTTTTGACGTTTGTTAACATGAAAATACCGAAAGTTCAATTTAACTAATACCTTACGGACCTCGTAAATAACAACACCTATCATCACTGTATATCCGACAACCATATCCGAATGATTTCCACCATTGCAAGCCCAATTAACTCGTAGAGGGTTCGCCTAACAGGATTTGGGTAAGATTTCAAAAGCCTCGGTCCAAGGCCTTGCCTCTCTAATCAGATAAGCTTATCACACTTGCCCGTATTTTGCCGTGTATGATGCTACCACTAATTTAATTTGATTCATCCATTTGAGAGCTTACGTTCGTTAGAATTTTCAGTTGGATTGAGGGTCTATTTATGTCGTTTTAGGTACGAGGGTCGGGTAATTTTGAGTGCCCCGTTGGTCTCGTGGTCGCAAGCGCGACTGCGTAGTGTGAAGTCCTGGGTTCAATTTTTGAAGCGGGAAAAAGTGCTCTTGGGTTTTACCATTAGAAATTTCTCAGTAGTAGCCCGGAGTCGAAGTCGACGTCGACGTCAAAGTTGGCTGCCGTGACAGAAAACGGTTAGGAGGCCTAACATATTTCCCGTCGGGGCTGCGGGTTGTTCGCAAGAGATACCGCGGCCTCGACATGAAGATCTAAGAAGGAACATGGGTGGTTTTTAGTCAGTAGAAGTCTGACACTCGCTTTCGCTCTGCCCAAGAGCGGGAGGGGTTATTTGATGATTTCCCCACAAAAAAAGGACTAATATATTTTATATTTTTTACTAATTAGTAGTCGTCAAAGAAAAAAAAATTATGTACCTACATCAATTTGTATTCGCACATGAAATAATAAAATCACTTTTTCGTAAATGGGAAATGCATATGGGCACGATGAAAACTGGTTTCCAATGCTTTTGAAGTTACCTGCAAACATGTATATATCTCTTTGGGTTGTTTATATTCTACTTTGTATGATGTTTGGTTCCGTATGGTGTCGGACGTAAAGAATAGCACCATCCCATATCTTCCCGTGGGTGTCGTAAGAGGCGACCAAGGGACTTACCAGAGAATGGGGAGCAGCCATTGATATAAAAACTAAAGATACGGTCGTCCGATCATTTGCTCGACGCGTTCGCCATACAGAGAATTGGTGTAGTCTGCTCGTTAACGTAACCTTGTATAAGCGGCGTGGCATTTTCGAGGTATAAAGAACATAAATAAAGCTTTTAATAAAATTTACGACTGCACCCGAAGAGAGCCGATCGTGGACTAGTTCACTTCGGCTTAGGAAAGACCATTTTGGGACCAAGTTTGAGGCGTCATTTTAACATGCGGTCCGCCCAGTCCTTACGCAGTAATATATAAGTCAATGGCAGCAGCGTTCTCTGTGCCTTTGTAACAACCATACTGCGATCGCCAACCCGCCTGCCAAGCGTGGCGATTATGGCAAATCCCCCTCCTTCTGGGGGAGGCCTATGTCCAGCAGTGGACGTCTTTTGGCTGAGATGATGATGATGTTTGATATGAGATGGAACTGCTTATTTTACATAAACGCAAATGGATCGCGATACTTATAGGGAGTAAAAAAGACCAGGAAGTTCACGAAGCCGGAAGGCACTTATATTCTCCGCGATTTTTTTTAAAACCAATATTAAAAACTTATACTTAAACTGCACAAACAAACAAGCAATTACAAATTATATTATAACCTTACTAGCGACGATGAAAGTCGAATAATATTAAAAAGATTTTCATCTCATAATAAATGCTGTGACCATAAACGACTTCGCCGTCGGGGTTTTAATTTTCCAGTTCCCCTGATGGCACTAATTAGAATTTTAATAAGACCTCGTAATGACGTGATTAGCGCTTCCGTATCACTTGCCGAGATGCCTGATCTGGTAATTAGAGACTAATTAGTGGACGTTCGGACAATGATATACGGTTTACTGGTTCAGATACTTGGTAATCCGGTACTCCGGTACTGACCATATAGTTCGGTAGCTTATTTTGGTATGTTAAACAAAATAGGCTTGAATAGGCCAAATAGACCAGCATAAGTGGTATTAGTAGTAGGTATAGTCGAAATAGGCCTAGAGTTAATTGCATGAATTTCAAAGAAGGAAGTAACAAGTGAATAATAATTCTTATGAGAATAAATGATCTTAAACCTGGAATAATACTTACCTCTAATTTAACACCTTTCTTTGGAATATAAAAATCACATAACATAACATCACGCCTGTAATCCCCGAAGGGTTAGGCAGAGGTGTACCTAATAGTACACCCACATTTCGCCAGTTATGTTTAAGTCTCATGAATAGGGGGCGAGCCTATTGCCATCAACCGGGCACAAATCCAGACTTCGTAGCTGTTACTGATAAATTCCTGATGGAAAAAGCCAATAACACTTTGCCCGACTCGGGAATCGAACCCAGGACCTCATGCTCAGCAGTCGCGCTTGCGACCACTAGACCAACGAGGCAGTCAAAAAAAAAAAACAAAATAAAAATCAATCCGAAATTTTAAAGGAAGGTTTTATCCACACCTATAGACGCCAGAACATCAAGTTACCCGAAATTGTAAAATTTCCCAATCAAACTTTTAGCAATAAAGTTGAAAATCTATTCATTAAATTTTATAGATTGAAGTTGAGCAAGGTTTTGAATATGAATGTGGATGGGTATAAGAGTAGAGGAAGACCAAAGAAACGATGGATGGACTGTGTTAATAATGAGGGAAGAAAGGAGGTGTCTCTTGAGATGACGAGAAACAGAGAAGTAGGGAAGAAGACATGCTTCGCCGGCTCCAAATGAATTGGGCAAGAGAATGATGATGATTGGAGTTGCTTGATACGCTGGAGTCTCTTATGTCAGATAAAGTCTGTCTATTCTAAGCGCGGTTTATCTGTAACCATTTCTAGACTTAAAAAGTGTTAGATGAAAAACTGGGCATTTGCTACTCTTGTGTTTTTTTCATAAAACATTTAACTTTTCTATATTTTCTATGAAAAAGTCTTACCTTATGACAGGACTGGACAAAGTCTGGCCGAAGGCAACAAGTCATACAAATGTCCGGACTAATTTCGATGAAAGAGAATTTCAAGAAAATAAGGATTTTCCAGAAAGTACAGAACGCTAAGCAGTGCGCAAAGGTTCTTTTGTGCAGTTTTCATAATTATTACGAGGTTTTTTTTTCCGTCATATTAAGGGTCCTCTCTCGAAAAAGCTTAAAAACAGCGTGCAGATGAAGCGGTTTTTCACCGGCACTTACAGAGAAATTACATCTGAGAATTTTTTTTAATAATCTACATAATATGACACGTAATTTGGTTTAGCCACAATTTTTGTATCGGTATCACATAATAAGAAAAAAAATCCACAAAATCACCTCCAAATCGTTGAATGGAACCATTTTACTCCTTCATTTTTTAACAAAATAATATAAAAAAAATATCTACTGCTTTGAAATACATAGGAAATAATTTGGTTTTGTTACTTTTTAAAAATATGTATTATTTTAATTATAATAAATGAAAAACGCGTCCGTTTAGAGTCCGTATCTACGACCGAGAGAGGTAGTTTGTATGCACAAGGTCATTGGCGTGAATACAAGCCTTAATAATAAAATTACAATAAAGTTTTTACTACTACATAAATTTCGATGTTGTGCCATATCGCCACAATTATACCACATATATTATACAACGTGTTTTTTCGATATTACACAATCATAGTTGGATCTATAAGTAAAAATAATACAAAAAGTAAAAAAATGCATAGTTCGAAGGTATCATAGTTTCGAAGGTATCTAAAAATTATAATAATAATAATTTATTAAATTCAGATTACTGTACAAAAATAAAACATGGTCAAATCATTTTCATAAAAAACCAATTAATTATTCATATTTAAAGCTAGGAAAATGCGACGTTGTCATATTTCACGTAATATATTTATCAATTACTAGCTGGCGTCCGCGGCTTCGCACGCGTCAAATTATATACTTGGAAGGTTTAAGTATACAATAAGAGAATCAATCTATCCATTGGTGAAAACAACATGAAAATCAGTGACCCTTTTTCTTTTTTTTTGTGGGGTGGGAAATCATCAAATAACTTCCGATCTGTGCAGAGCGAAAGGGAGTGTCAGACACTGACTAATAACCACCCATGTTCCTTCTTAGCCCTTTGTGTCGAGGCAGCGGTATCTCCTTCGAACTACCTGCAGCCCCGACGGGATGTTAAACACCCTTACATTAATAATCATGAATTTGTCGAATAATTTTGAGAATAAAAAATGATAATTTAAAAATAATTCATATACTGCCAGTTGATTCTATGGTATGGTCTTATTCATAATGTAAAGTTTTGGGATAGCAAAAAAACATCTTGTATAAATCGAGTCGAGTCTCTATAGTTACTTCTACCTCAGGTAAGTAAGGCTGTTTTCTTCTAATTTGTTCCTTCAACAAGGTAATAATTACTGGGCGTACGTGATAACAGGCGGTATTTCTTTACTCTGATGAATGTTCCTGTTACTATGATTTAGTACGTGTGCCGGGGTGATAACAAACACACTGTTATGCATTGTTTTGTTATAATCTCTTAGGATATAATTATATGCCTCGTTTGTCTAGAGTTCATAATTGCGACTGGTGAGCGTGAGGTCCTGTGTTTGATTTCCGGGTTAAGCAAATAGGGTAGTTATCTGATTTAAAAAAAATATGATTCTGTTTAGTCCGTCTGTTAGATTATCGAAAAATATTGGATACATGTTTTTTGTTATAGCAAATTAATAAAAATTGACGAAAATAAAACGCACTTTCTGGTTAAATGTAAATGTACGAAACTGTGACGTCACGCGACTTTTCGAAGCACTGTATCGTCTTCATTTATTGTTTACGTGTGAAAAGAAAAACAACGTGTCCAATATTTTTTGGAAATCTATCTGACGGACTAATTAGATTTTTTTTGTCAACTACCCTAATGTTCTTTTTCTTTCTTTTTCTTTTTTTAACGTTGCCCCCACACTAGGAATTTCTCCTGTATCGTGGGTGCGTATACAAACATTTAAACACACATACGCCAACACACCCAGACCCGAAACAACTATCTGTAGGCCATACAAATATTTGTTCCGTGCGGGGATCGAACCCGCGACACGCAGCGCAGCAGTCCAATCGCTCAGCCACTGCGCCAACCGTGCCGAATTGGAAATTTATTTAATTGTTCGATAACCTCGGTGTTTTCTCTTGCAAAGAGATCTATTTACGTCTTAAGGTCTACAGATATATATTCAACAGATATTATAGCAGTACCTACATTGAACATATTATTAATATTCAGCTGCTTAAAAAACCAATATGGCGGTCATTCGCGAAGTGTGGTGGGGTAAGTAATATAAAGTATCAGTAACCGTTACTCAAAAACACGGTATAATTATGTACCTTTTAGAGAAGTTGAAAGGGTTAAAGTTTATACAATACAATACTTAAATCATATTCTATGTTATGATAAAGCACCTTTTAATATTATAACCTTGAATACTGTAAGCCGCCTTACGTTGTACCTTAGAATGTACAATCAAAACTGGATGTTAATTTTAAGACTGATATGACGTTAATACCGTTTTGCTTTCAAGAAAAAACGTTGAATTTACGAACAATAAGCTTAAATAATACTGTTCTTTCAAATCACGTCAAATGAACATTGATAATTATCTATACAATAAATAAAGTTGAAGTGTCTGTTTGTAATTATATAAACGGCACTTATAACAATAAAAACACATTTTTTTCTACGTTTGTCTGTCTGTTTGTTCATTTTTATCTCCGAAACGGTTGAACTGATTTTGACCGGACTTTTAATGACAGATAGCTGATATTATTAACTTTTATTTTACAAATACAAAATTAAAACTTTTGTAGTTTGTAACTAAATTCGATTAAAAAAGGTAGTACCGAATATTTGAATTGTAGAGCTAGTAATAATTAACGTAGTTTTAACTCGCTAACGACTACTTCGTATGCAAATAAGCCTATGTACTTTGCTTTGGGAAATAAATTATAGGCTTATAATTAATTACTAAACTTACGTATAAAAGTACTAGCAACTATTAGGTATAAAACAACTACATGTACAAACACAAGTAACACCACACGGCGCAAAGTGGCCATTAGCAGCGCGATGAGCTATAAAACTGCGTGCGATAAAACGTGTTATAGCTTGCTGTGAAGTAATTGCTTTACACTATCGTACAGGCTCTTGTTTATGGACTCTTGAGTATCTTAGTGGTCAAGATGGGGTTTTAGTAGTAAAACTAGTACTTTATGGTGTTATTTTAAGACCCTCTACGCATCTTCTATCACGGGGGACAATAACTGTGTTTTTATCCGACTTCTAAAAGAGGAGGTTCTGAATTCGGCTTTTTTTTTGTTGCCTCATAACTCCGTGATCACTGATCGGATTTACGTGTTTGGATGAGAATACAGGGTTAGCTATGTGACGTCAATCTAAATTCAATATTGTGGACCCCCAAAGATGGTGAACCAATTAGTTTTGAACCTGGATGACGTTGCTATCAATGCTGCTGTATGCTGAGAAAATGCGTAAAAAAAATCGTCACACTTATATTATTATATATTTTTTAAAACGTTGCCCCACACTAGAAACTTCTCCTGTATTGTGGGTGCATTCACAGACATTAAAACTCACATACACAAATACCCAGACCCGAAACAATTATCTGTAGGCCATACAAATATTTGTTCTGTGCGGGGATCGAACCCGCGATCCGTAGCGCAGCAGAGCGACTGGGCCAACTATTCCGTCACATTTAAAACCTTGCCTATAAAATGTTTTATTTTCTGAAAACTTGCACTACCTACACAATTTATTAAAAAGAAAAAGTTTTATATATTCGTTGGGTCATCTAAGTCATACAATATTTCACCAAATAAATCTAATTGGTGCGTGTGTAAGATTATCGAAAACTATTGGTTACGTTTTTTTGTTTTATCAAATTAACAAAAAAAATACGAAAATAAAACATGTCCAAGATCATGAGTACTAAAGTCTCTTCGACACAACTTTTCGAAGCACTGAATCGTCTTCATCTTTTGTTTACGTGAAAAAAGAAAAAATATATGTCCATAATTTTTTGAAAATCTATCTGACGGATTAAAAAGATTTTTTTGGTGAAATACCCTATTGTAGCAGTCTTTCCATTTCATTATGGAATAAAAAAGTACTTTTGAATTTTACTCAACAATGTGCCGCCTTTCAAAACGTCAGACACCACGATCAAGACTGTCAGTCATAGCCGCCATGTTGAGAAGATAAGTGACGGTACGACACGAAGCGATCTATCATCGTTCAAAATATGTGGATTTAGGAGGAGAGTACATAATTTTTTGTTCTGCGGTTTTACTCTTTTTCGAATTCTGTATGCTTTTTATTTAGGAACGTCAATAAAATACATCTACATAAATCATCATCATCATCTGCTTAGCCCTTTCCCAACCATGTTGGGGTCGGCTTCCAGTTTTATACCGTACTAATATATACGATACTTTCACGCGTTCCTGAGAAAAAGAGCCTTGACAGACGGACAACAAAGTGATACTACTATACGTTCCGTTTTTGCCGACTCTGGGGCGAGTCTCTAAAATATAAACATTATAGACTTTTATCTATTACTAGCTGATGGCCGCGACTTCGTTCCCGGTAACTTTGATGGGTGACTAAAAGAATGTTTGGTGTGGACAACCCTTAATACTTAGGGGTATGAAAAATAGATAATAGCCGATTCTCAGACCTACTGAATATGCATATAAAATTTCATAAAATCGGTCAAGCCGTTTCGGAGGAGTACGGTAACTAACATTGTGACACGAGAATTTTATATATAAAGAGAAGAAGAAGATTATATTATAGACTATAATCTGAGCCTCTACTCGATTAGTTAGGATTATCTTTCAGTATTTCTAGTGAAAGTGTCGGTATATAAATATTCCGTCCTGTATATTTCAGATAATTGCAGTATCGAAATTCTAGTCGGTGTTTCTCGTACGCAACAACTCACGTGAATGCAGAGGACATAATATATGTAGTTATGGAGTAGTGGCCTATATTCCTATATTCATTCGTTCCTGCTGACCTGAGTTGGCTCATTAACAATAACATCACGCCTTGAATCCCCGATGGGTCAGGTAGACGTGTGCCTATATTATGGACTCCCGCATTTTGCCTGATGTGTTTAAGTCCCATTGCACGTAATAAGCGGCGAGCTTATTTTAGCCATCAATTAGACAGAAATACAGCCTTGATAAAGGATGCTTCAGAAAAATAGCTATAGGGAAAACTGATCTGAATCGAGCCCAAGACATCAAATTTTTTTGGAGGGTGAGAAATCATTAAATGACTCCTTCCGAGCGGTTGGGAGTGTCAGACTTCTACTGACTAAAACTGTTCCTTCTTAGCCCTTTGAGTGCGAGGCCGCGGTGTCTCTTTCGAACAACCCGTAGTGTTGAACGAATTAATGTTTTTTATTTTATTTTAGGGTCAGTAGTTTCAGAGATAACCCTAAAATAAAAAAATATACAGTACTGACCCTAAAATAAAAAAAATATACAGTAATTAGTTTGATCAGGCTTATGCCTGATCGGACAGACCGGCAGACAGACACACGAGTGGTCCTAGTTCCGTTTTTTTGTTTTGAGGTACGGAACTCTAAAAATCATATAAAAAGAAACTCAATCATAAACATGGAACGTGTCATAATGTGTCGTTAATAATATATGTCGGTGGCGAAATAAATACGACGCGACGAATTGCACGAGTGTTTCCTATGAGGCCTTTGATGTATCACAGTCAGAATTGTGGCTTGCAGAAGGAATATTTTTCATATTATTTTAATTTGAATATTAAAACCAATGTTTCTCTCCAGTTAAAGATATATTCCGGAGACATAAGATACAAGCGATTCTAAACATTTGTATTCCTCAGGAAACATTTCCTGCTGAGAAATCTGTAATATAAGATTTTGTGATGTCTGTAATTCTGAATATGTTAAGTTAGATGTGTTTTTATGATTCTGTGTTTTACAATTATTAATAAATCTTTGTACATAGGCTATGATTCTGACTATTGATGTGAATGATGATTTTTTAAGTATTAAATTAGAAATTAAATTACTGTGACATGATTTATTTTGATCAGCAACTGTATGTAACGATATTTCAGGTAATGAATGAATTTGTGTGTTGGGTGAAGTGGGAAATTGTATTTCTTTCTGATTTAGGAAATCGGGACCCGACCACCAAAGACTGGACGAGCTGATGCAATCAGCCTTCACCC
Organism: Diarsia brunnea; assembly: GCA_949774965.1. Classification (NCBI taxonomy): domain Eukaryota; kingdom Metazoa; phylum Arthropoda; class Insecta; order Lepidoptera; family Noctuidae; genus Diarsia; species Diarsia brunnea. The sequence goes on along the minus strand of OX459019.1, from coordinate 8,126,731 downwards.
CCCGAGATGCAAGGTCAGCGGGGTTCCTCTTTGAAGGCACATAGTTCCATGTCTGTCCAGTCGACTCGATCAATTTGTCCGCAACAGAGTGAGTGAGATACAAGAAGCTACGGCCGGCCAGACACGGAACTATGTGCCTTCAAAGAGGAACCCCGCTGACCTTGCATCTCGGGGGGTGAAGGCTGATTGCATCAGCTCGTCCAGTCTTTGGTGGTCGGGTCCCGATTTCCTAAATCAGAAAGAAATACAATTTCCCACTTCACCCAACACACAAATTCATTCATTACCTGAAATATCGTTACATACAGTTGCTGATCAAAATAAATCATGTCACAGTAATTTAATTTCTAATTTAATACTTAAAAAATCATCATTCACATCAATAGTCAGAATCATAGCCTATGTACAAAGATTTATTAATAATTGTAAAACACAGAATCATAAAAACTCATCTAACTTAACATATTCAGAATTACAGACATCACAAAATCTTATATTACAGATTTCTCAGCAGGAAATGTTTCCTGAGGAATACAAATGTTTAAAAACTAATCAGACCTTACATAAAAAGAATCGATTGATTAGTCTTTCTCCCTTCATCGGTTCAGACAACTTAATACGCGTTGGTGGGCGTCTTAATAACTCTAATTACAGCTACGATATAAAACACCCTATTTTATTATGTAGTAAACATGTCTTAACAAAACTCATATTCGAAAAAGAACACAAAACACTTCTTCATGCAGGACCTCAACTACTTCTAGCACACATTAGACTCACCTATTGGCCATTAGCTGGCAGAAACTTAGCTAAGCAGATAGTGCGTAACTGTGTTCGTTGTACTCGATTTAAAGCCCAACCTGTTCAGGTCGTCATGGGCAACCTACCAAGTGATAGGACGCATCTCTAGTACCCTTTTTTGAATACAGGGCTTGACTACGCCGGGCCAGTGCTGATAGCCAATCGTAGTGGTAGAGGATGTAAGCTTTCAAAATCTTATATTTGTGTTTTTGTCTGCTTTGCAGTCAGAGCTGTGCATCTGGAGCTGGTCACCGACCTCACCAAGGAAGCATTCCTTGCGGCCTTCAGCCGATTTATTAGTCGTCGGGGCCAGCCTCAGCGCGTGTACTCCGACAACGGCACTACATTCGTGGGAGCTTTCAATGAGCTTTCACGCTTCTTAAAAGCTTCATCCAATAACATTGAGTCGGAAATTGCAAACAAAGGCATTGAATTTAAATTCATTCCTGCCTACTCCCCACACTTTGGTGGTATCTGGGAGGCAGCAGTTAAATCCACGAAACATTTGTTACGTCGAGTCATGAGCCTAACTCACTTGACATATGAAGAGCTCTCAACATGTCTTATTCAGATTGAGGCCATTTTAAACTCCAGACCCTTAACTCCTCTATCCACTGATCCATCTGATCTCTCATACCTTTCCCCGTCACATTTCCTGATTGGACGACCACTCACGTCAGTTCCTTGTCCTCCAATGACTGACTGCAACATCCAGCGGCTTCATCGCTTCCAGCGCATTGAGAAACTACGGCAACATTTCTGGCAGCGGTTTACTAGCGAATATATATCGCTTCTACAACAAAAAACCAAATGGCAGACCGGGCATGACCTAAAGGCAGGCACCATGGTCTTAGTGAGAGACGCCAATCTCCCTCCTCTTCTGTGGCTGCTGGGCCGAATCATCGCTGTGAAGCCAGGATCCGATGGGCAGAACAGAGTCGCCGACATCCTGACGAAGAAGGGCACGATCACACGTGCATACAACAACATTTGCCCTCTTCCCGTCTCATCAGCATCATCTTGAAGCCTTCCTACTTCAACCCGGGGAATATGTTCCGGAACATCACATCGCGCCGGCCAGTGGGATCGCGACACGCGATCCTACGTCACCGCAGCGCCCCACCTACCGCGAGGCCCTTGACCATACCGGGGACCACTCGCTCGCCGTCACTTACCGTGCTCATACATCGGCCATTTCTATTTTTGTAACCCACTAAAATTATATACAGTCTATATCGAAAGCAGTTTTATTTAGTCGAGACCACCAGCACCCAAAACTGGAGCTTGACACTCAAACAGTGGGTCACCTAATATGTAAGGCATAACTGTCTTATTTCTATTGCCTAATAAACTTATTACTGCTGCTACGTAGTTAGTAGAAATTCACATTGCGCGAGTAAATAAAAAAAAAAAAAAAAGTTGCCCCACAATAGGAATTTCTCCGGTATCGTGGGTGCGTTCACAAACATATAAAGTCACATACACAAATACCCAGACCCGAAATAACTATCTGCAGGCCATACAAATATTTGTTCCGTGCGGGGATCGAACCCGCGACACGCAGCGCAGCAGTCGAATCGCTCAGCCACTGCGCCAACCGTGCCGTCAAAATTACTCTGGTATTCAGGTGTATCCGATTAGACTGGAAGCCAATTCTAACTTAATTGGAAAAAGGCTAGGAAGATAGTGATGTTTTAAATAAAATTAGATTGTGTACAGCAATAACAACAAATCACTTCATCATCATATTATAAAACAAAGACCTCCGCCGCGTCTGTCTGTCTGTTCGCGATAAACTCAAAAACTACTGCACCGATTTTTATGCTATTTTCACCAATGGCCAGAGTGGTTTTCGAGGAAGGTTTTAGTATATAATTTCCACGCGGGCAAAGCCGTGGGCAACAGTAAGTAAGCTATAAAATTTAATACCCAGATAAGTGCAAAATGAAACAAAAAAGAACGAACCAGTCGCCGCGGTCTCTTATACAGCGATTGACATTACCGCTGATTTAATTTTATGTGGTCTCATAAGTCAGGCTCCGAATGCATTTTAGCACATTGCAGTACCTACTATTTTGGGCCTTTACCAATTTATTAGATAAATCGATGAAGCAAACAGGCCAATGCTATTCTAATATTTCCCACAAACAAACAAAGCCCGTCCTATTTAGTTCAATTCAATTACACTAGGAATCATTATCTGCGATGTTGGTGGAAATCAACAGACTGATATAAATCTAATTTTTACGAGACTCCCAATAAAATTCTTTACATAGCTTTGGTACCAGACAATGTTTCGTATAGTGGATTAAAGTTCCATTGTATGGCGTCTCCGAGGAATAAGTAACATTGAGTGAGCCATAAAAGAGGGGCTCGTGGCTTAATAATAAAAGCCACATGGATCGATCTTCAAGGTTAATCAACGCTTACCGAGGTTAGGTTCGGGATGGGTCTCTATACCTAACATACCGTGGCCCTTTCACGGCGTCAAAAAACAATCTAATGGAGGATTGGAAATAATGTTTTTCTTACTCCTCCGTTATTCTTTTTTCTGATTTATTTCGTTGCGGGATCCCGATCGTGAGGGTCTGGGTTCCACGGTCGGGGAAAATGTCATGTCATTGAGTTTTTCCATCAGGAATTTCTCAGTAGCAGCCTCGAAGACTGCCCTATTATAAGGAACATTTACATAAACGGTTAAATGTGGGAGAACCTACTATTAGGTGCCCCTGCCTAACTCTTCGAGGGCTACAAATCGTGTCACAGCCAGTGTGTTATCACTAAATCAGAGAGCGATATGAAACCAGAGCACAAAAGTGTGTTCACAAACAAAATCGTAAAAATAATAACGTGTTGTTCCATTTTCCGAACGAGAAAGAAAAATAAATGCTCGTTTGATAAACATCTTTTTTAATTAACAAAAATAAATGTAAAATAATACCTTGATTGTTAGGCTAGATTGGAAACTGTAGATTAATAAAGCCTCCAGTGTTATTGAATATCGAATTCACCGTGTTTTGTTTTGCTATGTTTATTAAATATTCGTTCTGTAGTTTCGTAGTCAGCATTTCGATGCCTGTGCGTTCGGTACGGTCGGTACGGGCAGTAATTACAAGGATTTGGAGCTGTATTTCGAACTGGATTTTCGTTTGAGAGTTTATTCAGGCTTGTTTACTTACTGGGTATAGAATAGAGAAAGCGGCTTTCAGTTATTCAATGAAAGAGAATACACGGCCTAAACCGAACGGGGAGTTGAAGCATTATAATCATCATCTGCTTTTCCTTTTCCCAACTATGTTTTTGTCAGCTTTTAGTCGAAACGGATGCAACAGAACACTAGTATTATTTATTTATTTACGACTGGCTGTGATACTTTTGGTAAACAAAAACATACATCTAAAGGGTGTAAAAGTACCCTCAACTCAACCCTCGTTATTGCGATCACTTTTTTGTTCTGGACCATACCTGGGAAACTTCTAGGTACTTTATCCTTTGACTTTTTACAAGATTTTTTTAACTTCATTTTTATGGTAATCATTTTACTTTAATTGTTTTCATGCCCCGTTTGCTATTCAAAGCATCCAATAGCACAATGTTTTGAATGTGTTACATTGTGTTTTATCATGAAACGCAAAAAAAAAATTGTTACATAGCAATAATTTTTGTATAAGGTTACTTAGTTTAATGTAAAGAATGTTTAGATGACCGCTGCATTAAGGCTTGTATTCACGCCAATGACCTTGTGCATACAAACTACCTCTCTCGGTCGTAGATACGGACTCTAAACGGACGCGTTTTTCATTTATTATAATTAAAATAATACATGTTTTTAAAAAGTAACAAAACCAAATTATTTTCCTTTGTATTTCAAAGCAGTAGATATTTTTTTTATATTATTTTGTTAAAAAATGAAGGAGTAAAATGGTTCCATTCAACGATTTGGAGGTGATTTTGTGGATTTTTTTTCTTATTATGTGATACCGATACAAAAATTGTGGCTAAACCAAATTACGTGTCATATCATGTAGATTACTAAAAAAAATTCTCAGATGTAATTTCTCTGTAAGTGCCGGTGAAAAACCGCTTCATCTGCACGCTGTTTTTAAGCTTTTTCGAGAGAGGACCCTTAAGGGTACGTTTACGTCCTGTATTAGTTTATGGAAATTAATATTTTTCGCTTGTCGGAAAAATTCCATCGGATTCATTGCTTGACATCAATGTTGGCACAATTTTATTGTTTCCTACGGTACTCTAAATTTTAATCTAAGGTTTTATATGCTCCCGTCAGGGCTGCGGGTTGTTCGCAAGAGATACCGCGGCCTCGACATGAAGGGCGAAGAAGGAACATGGGTGGTTTTTAGTCAGTAAAAGTCTGACACTTCCACGATTTTCCACCCGCCAAAAAAAAAAGCTCTTTTAAAGTGCATAAAACTTACCGTGGTCTAATAATCTGCTTTATTCTACCATTCGGCCGGGTACTTAGCAAATCGTAAAGCTGCCATTAAAGGGAAGCTTCTTCCCATAAATTGCAATAGTTGTGCTTGGAAAAGTTTACGGTTTTAAACGAGAAGGATTTACTGGTCGTAATTACCAGTACACATAGATTTCGCGTTTGATTACAATTTATGATGGCTTTTAACATTACAAATAGTGTGGACGCACGGAAACTGTAGTACTTTTTTACGGGCGCGTTGCTTTCTTTTGTTTTATAACTTGTAACTTTAATGGGTTTTAAATTTTAAATAGGACTTGGTTTTTATACTCTGCTTGGTGAGGTTCTATAGAAAGGACAGGTGATTAGTACTCGGAACTGGTGGGCGTGTATGATCAGATGTATGAACGTGGACGAGGCAAAAGGAGTATACAACGTTGCTGTAGAATGAAAACCACGTATCTCAAAAACGAACTTTTCTCTTCTTTTTTTGTGAAAATCGAATGAAAGCCACATATTTTATAACACGGTGAAACCGTGAAACCAATAAATGACTTCTAATGCCAAAAAAAAATATATATACTACAAAAACATTGAGGAAATGATAATTTTTTTTTGTTTCCTGTAAAGTTTGGATTCTGGACATACGAGGTTATCATTCTACAGTGACGATAAGTGATTTCTGTCTTCTCCCATGGGAAAAGGGCACAAGTTTATGTAATATATGTATGGTTTTTATTGACTGCCTGTGTGTGTGTGTTGTTTGTGCCTGTGTGTTGTGTGTGTGTGTATTTTAGGGATTTTTGAAAGTGCATTCTCACGGACTGGACGAAACGTTATGTTGAGCAAATTTTGAAACTTGTGATTCTTTGAACTTGCAAACTTTGATGCAAATGAAGTAATTTCATGCTGGAATAGATTTATGGGGCGTATTTTGAAAAGCAAACAAAGAGATTCGTCATGGTTTTTATCATAAAAACTGAATAATAAATATGGTTCAATATCAGTCATGTATGATAACATCAGAATTGAGAGTAACACTGTTGAAAGTTAAAAACAACATGCTACTAAATTAGTTTTATAAATTATTCAACAGTTATTTTTATAGCTTTCTAACTTTTTCAGTCACGAGTAACTTTTATCAAACTTTGAGATTATTCAGTCGAATATCTATTTCGGTATTTAAATTAGTGGAATCTACCAATGATATTGCCACTTTGGGAATATTAATTTGTCACAATTATTATGTTTCGTCTTTGTGGGTGGAAGTGGGTCGTTAGTCTCCATGGAGTTTCTTGCCCATTCTTCTCCATAGAGATCTACGCTTTGGAATAGTCAACTATAGTATTTTCACAAGTTAATTTGCTTTTTGACTTCGCTTTCTTTGTTTTTCTGACAAAAGTTTGTAATAGTCTAATAAAAGTACTGGTAATACGATACCCCTTGGTGAGACTGGTTGTCAGAGTTTCGGGGCACTGACACCTTGTTACGACTGTCAAAGATCTTCAAATGACAGCCAGAACCAAGGTTAGGGAAAGGGTTAAGGAAACCGAGGCCGCGGTATCTCTTGCGAACAACCCGCAGCCCCGACGGGCAGAACCAAAGGCCTGACGTGCTTTCCAAGGTACGGAGGAAACTCGGTATGTAATAGTAGTGTCACATAATTTCTCATAGTCAGGTGTTGTGAAATCAAGAGTTTACACAAACATAAACTCACACTTCTTCCCACTTCTTCAGTGGTTAAACGCCACCTGCTAAGATTCTTATATACTCCTTATGCCACGTTCGTACATTTGATCATACACGCAAGCCAGCAGGGCTATTGCGTATTTTTTTAAATGTCAGTGGCTATCATAGTGTCCATCAATTAACTGTCAAATGATTATAACCATTTGACAGTTAATCGATGGACACTATGATAGCCACTGACATTAAAAAAGATAAGCTAAGCCCTGCTGTTGCGAGTATAGTCACGACCATTAATATGCATTCACTTCGCAAAATTCACAAGCGTTTTTCTTGTCAAATAACGGTGTCTACTTTTAAAACCTATTTCGTAATACGCTTCTAAAATGCCATGTTCGTGAAAACGTAAACATTAATCCATATTATACTAGGTTACAATCGCCATGTGTAATGGTAACATTATTTGGATCACTTATTCAAGACGAATAGTTTTTCCTTGTCTTTGATTCCATCAATCTACAGTATGGGTATATCCATTAAAATATAAGCCATCCTTAATAGTCTTTACGCAGTACAACGTAGACAACCCACTTACACACTTTTAGCATGATTGATGTCGACCGGTACCACAAAATTCTTATGTAAATATTTTCTTACATAAGTACCTACTTAGCCTACGTACTTGGCATGACAAGCCTAATATTATAATATTTTATATTCATACTTCTTAAGAACTTGGTTACTGAATAGCACAGCAATGTCAGAAGGGCTAAAATAGGTTTAAACAAGTTAATTCACGGAATATGACTTCCCTTATAAAAAATCCTGCCGTGTTTTCAATTCCCAAAGGGTGTGATTTTTGAGAAATCCTTTTATGAGGTGTTTCTATGTCCTGTCGAGGCTGCGGGTTGTTCGCAAGGGATACCGCGGCCTCGACATGAAGGGCTAAGAAGGAACATGGGTGGTTTTTAGTCAGTAGAAGTCTGACACTCCCTTTCGCTCTGCCCAAGAGCTGGAGGGGTTATTTGATGATTTCCCACCCCCCAAAAAAAAAAAAAAAGGTGTTTCTATGTCTGCATTTTTTTAAATTGATATCAAACGTGGTTCTCGAGTGAGCGTCTTTACTTGTTTCATTCCAGTTTTCCATGAAATAGGCACAATAGGGATGTTTACTGACTAAAAAAATATGATTGTAATTAGTCCGTCTGTTAGATTATCCAAAAATATTGGATACGTATTTTTTGTTTTAGCAAATCAATAAAAATTGACGAAGATAAAACGCGTCAAAGATTTCAGTAGGGGGTCGTGACGTCACTCACCATCACCGTCACACGAGTTTTCAAAGCACTGTATCGTCTTCATTGTTTGTTTACGTGAAAAAAGAAAAAACGTGTCCAATATTTTTGGAAATCTACGACGGACTAATTGGATTTTTTTAGTTAACTACCCTATTACATCTATTTATAGAGAGTAATTAAGGTAATTAGTAGTGCAATAGACTGCTTTGTTAGTATAATGGTCCCAAGCGTGAATGCTGTGCATGAAGTCCTGGGTTCGATACCCAGGTCAGGCAAAGTGTTATTGGGGTTTTCTAGCAGGAACTCGGTAGCAGCAACGTAGTATGACTACGTGTCCAGTTGATGGCAATATGGTATAAGATCCCCCCATAGAACGACCTTCACTTAGCTGGTTAATGGATGAAAGGTATTTTATATTCAATTAAATATTATGTCAAAAAATATGTACAAATGAGTTGTCTAAAAAATTTCAGTCCAGAATGAATTTTGTAAATTAAATTAAATTAATAATAATTTAATTTAATTTAGAAGATCAGTTTGTAACGAAATAATCTTGATTTTAATTTAACTTTTATTCATTAACCAGGCCGGTAAAAGTTACTAGTATCGACTTACCTGCCTACCCATGAGTTGTGACGGAAAAATAATAGTCAACCTAACGTTTGCATATTCTATGGGCTTCATACTTTCGATTGGTATGGAATTTGTCCAATAACCAAACCAGTGAAATGTTAAAATTGTTAATTAATCATAATTATTCTGGACTGAAATTATTTAGTCAACCCATTTGCAATATATTTATTGACATATTTAATTGCATATAAAATACTTTTCAGCCATTAACCAGCTCGGTGAAGGTCGTTTTACAGAGGGATCTTTGGCTAATAGGCTCGCTCCCTATTACACTGACGAAATGTGAGTGTACTAATGGGTAGACCTATGCCTAACCCTTCGGGGATTACACGCGTGATGTTATGTATGTAAATAATTAATTAATTTCTTGTTACATTGAGATTCGGATATCGGACTGTGTCGTTGACCCAGTGACACAGTCCGACACAGTCAGAACCAACAACCCTGTTTCGAAATCCAATACTATCTCGGCCACAAAGCTTGTCCGTTGTCTTCAATTACATACGATACCTTGTTCCAGCTAACTTCAGCTTTGGCTTCTCTCCTGTCACTAAGACTAAGTAAGCCTATGTTCGGTATGTCACAAGGTATTCCAGTGCCAAATATCACAAAGATCCCTTGAGGATTTGAGACGTGGGACGTAGCCAGATAACGGAAACTTGTGTTGTCTCGTTGAAATCTTAAGCCGATAATACCTATTAGAAAGAAAGAAAAAAACCCGACTAGGAATAAAATCGCAGACTAATAAAACCGTGGTCTTAATAATATAATAATAATAATAAGTTTTTATTTCATAATCAACAGGTTTCAACAAATACATTGTAGAGGCCTCCTTTTAGGTATGAAAAATACCTGTAACAGAAGACCTCCCTCTTCTATAGTTATGTGCAAACATTTTACATAGCTTGTTAATAAATGACTGAAATATGTAAAAACATTTTAAAAAAACAAAAATAACAGGATACAAAGGAAACTTAGAGTAGAATATAATATATAAAAAAATAATAATAATAAAAAAAAAAAAAACATAAACATGGGAAATTTATGAGTTCGTGAATGTGTATGTTGTGCGTGTGTGTATATGTGCGTGTGTATGTGTGTATGTGTGTGTGAGTGTATGTGTGTGTTGTGTGTGTGTGTGTGTGTGGAAGGAAGGTGAATCCAAAAGCATACATTTGATAGGTGGTATTTGATAGGTGTTTTATTATGTATCCGGATGTAGAAGAGCCTCTGTTTCTTCATATGTAAGGGTCTTTAGCCAAATAGTCAAGGTTTTCTTACATTCGTGATGTGATTTTTGGTAGATAGCAAGTTTTTTGTTTATGGCGTTGTAAACAGAAACAGTTTGAGCAACATATTGTCGCCTTGCGAATGCAGTACGGAATCTAACCACAGGTATACAACTGTGTCTCCTTCTTCTCCTAAGAATATTTGGAACAAATATTGTTGTTTTGTGCATTTTCAGGGTAGAAATAAGAATATACAACTTTCTTACAGTTAAGAGGTCAGATAATTTGTAGATCTCGTGTGTAGAATAACGATACGGTTTAAAGTATATAGTTTTGAGAAGGGCACGTTGTGATCTTTCCACATCTAGGAATTTTGTTTTAGAGGCTTGTCTTATAATTATATTTACATAATACGAGTAAATAACACAGACTATATAGACCGCGGGAACTGTTTGACTGTAATGTTGATTAAAACTATAATGTATTATACATATTTGTAATGTGCTCGCCAAGTTTCATTTGATACCAAACATGTTATGTTTATCTCAATTTTTTTTTTGAGGTTACAATTTGACACTTAAATTCCATTATAAAAGAAAATGATAAAATGTATATATCCTATGTTACCCGGGCTTTTCTTACCAATCTATTGACACCTCATTTATTAAAATTCGTTAAGTTTAGGCGCTGTGGTGGAACATACATACATAATAGACTGCCAAAATCATTACCCTTCCTTTTTGCTTTGCCGTAGTCGGGTAAAAATATAAAACACTTCACGTTTTGTTTATTTTTACCTTTCATTCGAAATGAAATGTTTGATAACAAAATTAATCAGAAGTGAATAATGAATAGGTACATTAGCGAACCGATCCAGCGATGATGATGTTTAATTTCGACATTCGGCGCCATTAGCATAATTTCAATGAACACAATCATCACAAAACATTATGCTTGTATACAAGTCCCTCGTGAGTTCGTGATAGGGGAGAGCCTTTTGTCATCATCCAGGCACATATCCAGACTCCATGGCTGCTTCTGAGTTCCTGATGAAAAAACTCAATAACACTCTGCCTTACCTGGGACTCGAACCTAGGACCTTAATGTGATCACTTGACGTACTTGAGTCCACTAGACCAACGAGGCAGTCCTTAAACAAATTAATAATTTTATTATTTACCGCGACCTCTAATATTCAAAAAGATCAATCCAATTTGAACACTTTCAACCCAAAAATTACCAATTATGAAATACCATTGGTCACATGAAACCTTTTTGCCCCTCAAAATGACTTGCATACTTACCCTAATGGATTTTATTTAGAGACTATTATACTGGGACAAAAGCTGTGTTGCTAAATGGTCTGTCATTTGCTTATAAAAGTATTTTTTCGCTATTTTTAACTTTTCGCTAACAAAGGCATCACAGATGACTTGAGTTTTTACAAATGTTTCTTTTGAACTTTGGTGTTCATAATAATATGATGGTCGTAAAAATTGTTAGTTTAGATATAGTTATAGCTACAGCTAAGTCTAACAATCATTATTTCCAAGGTGTATCATATTACCCCGTTCTAATTGCCTTGTGGATATCAAATAGCAAGTCATCATCATCATCTTCCTCCGGAGTCGGCGCAAATAATATAGAATGGGATGTCAGGTAGGGAGTCGCTCCATGTTAAATACTGGTATGCAGGTGCATCTGATTAAGACTGGAAGCTGACCTGAACGTAGTTGGGAAAAGGCTAGGTGAGTTACAGTGCTATACAAGAGCAAAAAACGTCTTATGCAAAGGAGGAACGAGCATTGATCAACATGCTTTCTTATTGAACGTTGTTGTTGACTTGACCTACTGCGGACAAATCCGAAAGGAGGGTTATTAGTTCTTAGGTAATATCTTTATAATGATGATTTCATAAATATACCACTCACTAAAACTACATAAGTAATATCAATTATTATTATAAAAAAAACATTGTTTTAATTTTTTGAGACTCGTTGTTTAAATTTAACCTATTATATGTATTAAGGGGTTTTCCCATCCATCTTTGGATGAAGGTTTCTTCCATCTGTTTCGATCTATATTTATCTTTGCATTTCTGGTTCTCTCTATTCACTCAATTCCCCACAAAACTTGAAAGTAGGTAAATAATACGTACCACGGCATGTCTATTTATGTATATAATTTACAGTATCTATAAACTGACCTGTCATTTTACGGAGAGCTTATACAATACAAGGTCAGCCGAAACTGAAAATGATGGCTTTAAATTGTGTCACCGATCAACCTTCATACTGAAAATAAAATCAGAGTTAAGAAAAGCCTGTTTCGCATTAGTTTATCATCTTCTTTTCAGCGAAATTCATCTAAAGTCAATCGGCCAAGAATTTGGCCACAAAGTGCTTGTTTCTTCTACTTTGTATACCATGTGTGGTTAGATTTCCGGGTGAGATGACATACAAAGGGTATTGTCCAGTTTTCAAAAATTATATGTAGTAATTGCAAAACCATTTCGAGGAATAAGTTTTCTAATAATTAATTTCTTGATAAAATGTAAAAAAAAACTGTGTATCGTTATCTCAAGAATCAAAATCGTGAATTACGTTTAAGCTTGGGTTCAGATATGCATGTGGCAATCGCGCAGAGCCCGCGTGCCTGAACCCTTAGCTTCATGTGAATGTCATTAAATAACAACCCAAACCGTTGAATGAGCAAAGGAAGATAATGATGTTTCTTATAAACACTATTATAAAAAATAAATATTGGAAATTTGTTCATGGGCGTTTGAACACATGGGACCAATTTTACACTTTAGAAAAATTAAACAGGTGTCCCAGTCGAGTACGCACACTATACCTAAGCACAAAGGCTGTAAGTAGTTATTTTTACAAATGATTTCGTTGATTTTTTAAAATCAAACTAAATACCTATACATATATTACACCAAGCACAATTACTGGCTTAGAGCGTTGGCACCGACCCAAATTAAGGCAATAATAGACTCGGAGTAAAGATCACGACCGTTCATAGGTTGTGACAGGTAGGAGATTTATTGACTTCGGGCACAATGACCACCCCGCCCGGCTTTGTTGGTACTTCCTACCGTAGAGGAGTTTATTCCAATCGTGTCATTATTTATTTCTTATTGTTGCTGTTTCTAATATTTGTAATATATATCTATAACGATTATGTTTGTAATAATACTTGTATGAGTAAATATGGACGAATACTCAGATAACTAACTCCATGAACGGAAAAATTATATAACTACGTAAACATTGAAATTATATTATTATTGGTGCTATAACCTGCAGAAGTTGTAAATTTCTGCCAAAATCTCACGCGAATTGAGCCTAGATTATTAGAGCAAGCTAGGCTATAAATGCTAATTCTGTCGTTACAAGTTTATGGCAAAAAAACCTCGCAATCGGGAAGAAAGGCACAGGAGATCGTTCAATTCAGAGAGAAAACGCTATTTTAAATTCGTTTACCGTTAAATACATAATAATATTATATTTACGGATTAGTGGTGCCAGTTGGCCTTAATTCGAAATATTTTGCAATATTAATGCAATTTAAATAATATCCGTCGTATCGTCACCAATAACCACATTCACATAATTTGACAATTTCAAACCACACAGATTTTGTCGCTTTAAAATGGTACTTACCCAGTTTTATAATAATTTATTCATGTTATCGGCTTATGACGAACTTTCAGTTATATAATTTATTCTTTTGTCGAATTTCACTGATTGTTCACTGTTTTCAAAATGGAAGCAAACATCATGAGGGACTCCCTTATAAATTTTCTCGAACCAAGAACTCCAGGATATTCGAAATCAAGCTACTCTTTCTCACAGAGAGTGTGTCCCAGCAGTGGGAAGGTTTTAAAATGATTCATCATCATCATCATCGCGATCCACCACTTCTTTCAAACTTCTCTAATACTACAGGCTGATTAAGATTTTCTCAATTGGTTGTAAATTTTCCATCGTAGAAAAAAATAAAAATCTCTAAAAAGGATTTAAATACATTAAAAATGTCCTCCAGTTTCGGAAATCGCCAATGACCTCGTGTGATTTATTTTTGTAAAAATGAAGCGTGAAAACACTTAAAAAGTCATTCGCTTTTGAATTTAAAAGCCTTTTCTTTGTTTTGGAGTCCGTTGATAGTAGTTTTACAATAGTAAATGCCCTGTATGTCTGTCTCTGCATAAAGATGTGCGCGGAAAGGGGATAGAAGATTTTTGTAGGAAGGTTGGATTATCTTACGCCATAATTATTTTATTCTTAAAGTAGTGTGAGTGGCCGACTCATAAAACATATATGAAACGATAGCAGAGCTGGCATCACTACAAACAACTTTCGTGTAAAACAAACAGTTCTAAATGATCACATTTCTGAGATATGAGCTATCAAACTTAAAGTCTTTTTACTGAGTTGAGATATAGAGAGAGTTGTATTGAAGAAAGGCCATATCTAAAAACGTGACAGTTTGTCTCAAACAAAACTTGTTTTCTTTTAAATAATTTCACAAAACTTTTTAAAATGTGTTTGTACTATTGTAGGTAACTTGGTGGTTAAATTGTTATTAATATATTAACAAAACGTTGGTTTTAAATAAAGAGAAAACATCCTGTAAATACGTTTTCCTCAAAATTGTTTCAATTTCAACACTTCTCTGAATTATTCAGAGTATATTTTCTAGGTATTTGTCAGATCAAATAACGGTTAAAATTTCACTCATTTCCATAGCACTTTTTATTTACCTGCCTGCCGTGGAACCTAATGGAGGGTTGTGTTTTTAACTTTATTATTTAATTTTTCTTACCTGAACTTTTTATTCATCTAGGGACTTTATACACAGTAACAACGATATAACTCCAGTAGCATAAAGGAGCTTATGAATATGAAACTTTTTCCTATTGAAACCATTCAGAAAATGAGAAAACTCAACATACTGTAAAAACAAGTGCCTGTTCAGCCAAAATATAATATGGAACAGTTGACTTTTTTCCAATTCTTGGTAACCTAAAAAGTTGTTCATATTCATGAATGCTTTTAGGCATTTTAGGCCGAGTATTATTTTTATACTTTTTGTTAGGTACGTGCGTACGAAGTAACAAAGAAGCAGAAATTAATATTTTTCAGCTACATATTTGGTAAAGTTATTATATCTTGTGAGCCCATTTATTTGAAATAAAACTGTTTGCAGACTGAGACATAAATGTCTTTGACGTTCATTGTGTTCAGAGAGCGATACTCTGTCTATCACTCTTTGAAAACAATGATGTTCCGAACATTTGCAATTGAAACAAAACACAAACTTATTTTGTCACCACACAATGTTTTGTTTCTAGTCTGAACAGTATTAATACACGTTTTATGTTTATTAGCTGAGTTTTCTCTGAGACTCACTGGCGAGTGGTTTACGGAAATACAACCGCGGCCTCGGCACAAGAGCTAAGAAGGAACATGAGTGGTTTTTAATCAGTAGAAGTTAGACACTCCTACCGCTCTGCCCAGAGCGGGAGGAGTCATTTGATGATTTCCCACCCCAAAGAAAAAGGGGTGACATGCTCAATTCGGCAGTACTGGTTGATCATCTAAGCTAACCAGAAGAAAACCCACTTACTAAATAAACATTCGCAAATGAATTGTGCAAAAAAAAGACAGAGACAGTATTTATTTGACTTGCGCAGGACAAAACATTATTAAATCAAAAGTAAAACACACTTTAACTAAACTATCTCAGCATGGTGCTTTAAGATTTAAAACAAATGTCACAGCGCTGATATTCTGATACCAAGTCATGCCATGGTCAGATAATTATTATTATAACAAATTAAATAAAAGGAAGGTGTAAGAATCAGCTCCTCACAACCCGAGCTTAGTCGAGTGGTTTCTTTCGGTACAAATCCTACTTAATATTATAAATGCGAAAGTTTGTAAGCATGAATGATGGATGTTTGTTACTCTTTCACGCAAAAACTAATGAACGGATGTGTATGAAATTTAGAACACAGATAGTTAATAACCTGCACTAACACATAGGATACTTCTTGATACCGTGGGACAATTATCGAACTGCACGCGGGCGAATCCGCTGGCACAAGTTAGTATCTCCAAATATCCGATCGGTTGTGCCGAATCATGCCGACATGATTGTATGAGCACTCCCAAATCATACAAAGCTTTTCAATGCTCATTTGTTTCGCTGGCTCCTCATTTACTGCCTCGCCGCTCAGACTCGCTGCAATTTTACGGTAATATCCCGTGTGTAGCTTCGCTGATGAGGTCCATATAGATTTACATTAATTTATTTAATTAAGTAATGCTTTAGGATTTTTGGGCTGTATTTTGATTAGATTTTGGTTCGGTAATGGTGGCATGATAGAATAATTTTGTGTTCTATCTTTTTCCATAAAGGTATTTTTCTTCTGGTCGCTGGCTAGACAGTATTTATTTTTGTTAGCCCAGAAACTCACTAGTGCTACGGAGTCGTCGGTATTGATATTTTTGAAGTATAAGGATCAAGGTGGACCATGTCTTAACCTCCATAGAAAAGGTAGGATCTTCCGACCTATTGCAAATGTGTATTTGAGGCGCAGATAACTCCGCTCGCACGATGCAGGATTTTAAGTGGCGTCAGGACATTTTTAAATATATCTTAATAAAAAACATAAAATAAATCTACACTGGTGTCTGGAACTGGGCCCAAGCTACGGGTGGTTAGGGCTCCAGAGACAGGAACCTACTCACAACACAAAAAAATTGTAAGAAAATTAATAAAAGACAATTACATTATCATATTAATTCTGATAGTAATTGCTGTTGTGTATTTTGTCACAACATCTAAATGTTTAAACATTTCATAGAAATTAGAATACTTCCGTCAAAGAAACAAAGTTCAAACCCAACCAAGTTTCATAACATCCACAATAATTGGGCAAATAAAGCCAACCACATTAAAGCAGCAAAAATGCTCAACTGAAAAATAAAAATATTGCTAATTCCCTGAACATGCACCTGCATTTCCGTTGAACGTTCAAACGCAGTATGAAGGCTGTCAAACTCATACAAGAACTTGTAAACTTTAATTGCAATTTAACAAGCATTGCTCTACAAAATCCAGCTGAGGTTTAGTAGGAATCTATTACTCGGTTGCCATGGTAACCCGCAGGTAATCCGGGTTTAATTGGCTGGTACAGGCGGTTCTGAGTCACGTAGGGCTGAGTTTAACGCGGTTTGTAGGGCTGTCAGTAAGACTGAGTGATGATGGATCGATGTGAATGTTTGCAATTGCTTGCTGTTTTGATACGGGATAAGCAAATAAGAACTTCAACTTAACGCATTAAATAATTATTTTAATCAACCTTATAAGTTTTTCGTGCCACATCATGTCTATTGTCCAATCAGACGGTGCAGTGAGTGAATGGTGTTCTTGCGCTTGCAAAAAAACCTTTTTTTTTTGGAGGGTAGGAAATCATCAAATGACTCTTTCCGCTCTGGGCAGAGCGGTAGGGAGTCATCATCATCATCATTTCAGCCATAAGACATCCACTGCTGGACATAGGCCTCCCCCAGAATTGGGGGATTTGCCGTAACCGCCACGCTTGGCAGGCGGGTTGGCGATGTTGGCAGAGCGGTAGGGAGTCATCATCATCATCATTTCAGCCATAAGACATCCACTGCTGGACATAGGCCTCTCCCAGAAAGGGGGGATTTGCCGTAACCGCCACGCTTGGCAGGCGGGTTGGCGATTACAGTATGGTTGTTACGAAGGCACAGAGAACGCTGCTGCCCATTTTCTGGGAAGTCCCTTAATCGCCTCTTACGACACCCACGGGAAGATATGGGATGGTGCTATTCTTTACGTCCGACACCAACGGAACCGGAGAGAGGTAGGGAGTGACAGACTTCTACTGACTAAAACCCATCCATGTTCCTTCTTAGCTCTTTGTGTCGAGCCCGCGGAATCTCATTCGAACAACCCGCAGGCGATGACGGGTTGCGAAAAAACCTTGTAACCCAAAATACATAGTAGGAGTTTCAACTTCACAAAGATCTTTTGACTTTCAATATTTCTATGACCAGCAACTTCATAAGTTTATAGTTTAATTAATGAAAGAAGTTCTTTTAAGTATGTAGTATGTAAACAGTATTGTATTTTTAATGGCATTTTTTGTAGTGAACAATGGTCAGTAACTTTAAAAAATTCTTTAAATAATATTGTGCTCATCGTAAAAGAGTCCAAAATAAGAAAAAGTGAAAATTACTTCTTTTTATCAATATTCAAGTAAGCAAGTATTTTTAGCAGCCCTAAAACTGAGTACTTTTCGCACCGTTTCAGAGCTAAATAATATGAATAAATTATAACTGCAGAATTCTTTTTGAGCTTAAGTTGTTAAAAGTTTTATACAGATTTGAATTTGAAAGAATGAAAATATGATTATATTTTCCTGGTGCTATTTGTTTTGTCCTATAGTTATTCCTGACTTCCTGGTAGAAATGAATTTTAACTTAGTAATAGCACTGAAATTGCTACAGTATTATTTTATTTTAATTAATTAAAATCTAATTAGTAATAAAATATCATACCCACCAAAAAATATTGAGCTTGATAATATTTTGTGATACAACATTAATTAAAAACAGTGTTTATCATAAGCGTCTAACAATTTTTAGTAAATTACCTTGAAATATAAAATATTTCAGAATTAAACACAAGCAGTCGTAAAGTGATTCCCTACCATCATCGGGTAGTCCACCCGGACCGGTCATTTAGGGTGTATTTATTATTATTGATATTTTATGTATAAACATATAGTCTTATTAAACTTGGAAATCTTTTTATTATTAATTAATTAATTATTACTAACACTAGTTTGTAAGCTTGCAATTCTACTAACAAATATGGATGTAATCTTAGGATGAATCTGAAATAAATGATTATTTTTATTATTGTGTGAATGGTTAACAGAAAATGGTTTCTACAGTATAATAGAATTTATGGAACATACAATTTCATTTGAAGGTATATGTGTTGTTTTTTATTTTCTTTTAAACTTTGTCCCACACTATTATTTCTCCTGTACCGTGGGTGCGTTCACAAACATTTAAACTCACGTACACAAATACCCAGACCTGGAACAACTATCTGTACGCCATACAAATATTTGTTCCGTGCGGGGATCGAACAAGAATGTGTGTTAAGGTATTAAGCTTAAAATTAGGTTATATAATGATGTACAATTACATTTACACGCCTTAAAAAAGGGGTAAGTTCCAACAACCCCAGTATTTTACGGAAATATAATAATTCTTTTTCCTGGCTGATCGCCCATTCCTTCTCACAGAGAAATAGCCACTGTGGCAACAGTTATAAACTGTTTAAACAATGCTGAAGCTGCTGATAATCCTCTATATCTACAAGCCCCAATAAAGCCAGAAAATGAGAACACTTTATTTTATTTATTAGAAACCTTTTTCCTGAATTAGGATTTGTTCAGAACCACAAATGTTTACAGGTCACAAACAGACTTGAAACAACTGTTTCCACGCGAGCCGCAAATATTTGTTCGGATGCCATATATCAGCAAAAAAAGAGGTCTTAGAAATCACTAGGTTCCTTTTTTTTCTAGGTAGAAAGTAAATAGGTACAGCATTTGAGGTAAACATTCCACAATTACTATTTGTGTACACATAAACAGCTTATCAAAATCAAAAGTCTATTGTTCAAATTAGGCTGATAATCAGCGAACGCCGGACGTCAAAATGTATATACAAGAGACAGTCCCCCAGAACGCCCACTCTTTACCCTTGTAATATTCCCACTGCTGGGACATAGGTCTTTTCTTTATGGGCCTCTACTCTATGTAAAAGGGATAGTTTGTAATGAACCATGCGGGTTCGGTACGGTTAGTAAATCTCACGGTCATGTACTTCAACTTTTGTTTCTAGGATATGCACTTCCTACCGGGATTGTGGGCCAGTTTGAAAGAGACACCGCGGCCCCAGAACACAAAGGGTTAAGAAGGAACATGGGTGGGTTATAGTCAGCAGAAGTCTGACACTCCCTTCCGCGCCGCCCAGAGCAGCAAGGGTCATATTATAATGATATCTTTGTTACTGAGTACTCTTTGGGTTTAACAAAGCATCGTCACGTTTAGAGATGTCGTGACCATTGATCACTCTACTTGCTTAACATGGATTAGCAATTTTAGACTTTACAGGTGACCAGTTTAGGCTACACCAAAGGCCAAGTTCCCGCACAGTATTTTCCACATCGTATCTCCTTGATGTTTGAGATTAACTTATCTAGAGTAAAATCTTCACAATAAAACAATGTTTCACAAAGATGGATTGTTTCAAATAACGTGGTAGCTACAGTTACAAAACAGATAGTAACAGAAGTTCGACTCCTTACAACAAGCGAAAAATGTCGCGCGAAAAATTTAAGTTTGGCCGGGGAAAACTGACTATAGCGAAAATTGCCGTGATACGAACGCCTAAGCATCTACCGACTAAAAATAACATAACATCACATCTGTAATATTACACCCAAATTTCGCCAGTTATGTTTAAGTCCCATGTAATAGAGAGCGAGTCTATTACCATCAACCGGGCTCAAATCCAGATACCATGACTGCTACTGAGAAATTCCAGATGGAAAAACTCATTAGCACTTTGCCCGACCCGGAAATCGAACACACTACCTCATGCTCAGAAGTCGCGCTTGCAACCACTAGACCAACAAGGCAGTCCGCAAGGGATACCGAGGCCTCGACATGAAGGGCGAAGAAGGAACATGGGTGGTTTTTAGTCAGTAGAAGTCTGACACTCCCTTTCGCTCTGCCCAAGAGCGGGAGGGGTTATTTGATGATTTCCCACCCCCAAAAAAAAAAAAAAAAAAGACCAACGAGGCAGTCTTCGCTTCAGTCTTTGTATTCAGTTCAGAAATGATGGATGGACTGTATTAAGAATGATATGGTAAGAAATAAGGTGTCTTATGAGATGACGAGAAACAGAGAGGTATGGAAGAGGAAGACATGCTGCGCCGACCCCAAATGTATTAGGATAAGGGCAAGATAATGATGACTTAACATAACATTACATCACGCCTGTAATTCCCATAGGGATAACCAGAGATGTGCCAACAGGTACACCTCTGGGTAACTAGCAAAATGTGAGTGTACACATTTCGCCAGTTCAAAAACTGTACTTCTGTACAAAATTTTGTACTACAGGTATGAACACGTTAAGCCGTCACTTTTGTTTAATGTCACGTGGCTCGGGTTACGCGTCACGCCATGTTGAGAGCCAGATCTGATTTAATAGCACATGGGAACACGGCTTTAGATGATTATTGTTTGATATTTGCTGTTTGTAAGTGCGGGGTTACGAGAATTAAGGGAGCAAAGAGCTTTTGTGTTATGATTGAAATTCTGTTGGAATATTGTGGGCTGGAGTTTCAAACAATAGAAGAGAACAAAATCAAAATCGGTTCCTGCGTTCGGGAGCTACAATGACACAGCCAGAGACGTCAAACTCATAATACCCACACACTTTTGCGTCGGGAGTTTAAAAGGGGACAATTACAGACGAACGAAAGCGGTCAATTTCTGGTTATAAGTATATCAATTCACCTTGAATTTTTTCGATTCTTTTCTACTGTCACTCAGCTTCTATGACTACAAACATTGTTGCACCTCGGCTGAAAGTTGCCATTTTTTTTTTTGTTATCAAATGACTTCTCCCGCTCTGGGCAGAGGGGTAAGGCGTGTCAGACTTCTACTGACTAAAACCCACCCATGTTCCTTCTTAGCCCTTTGTGTCGAGGCCGCGGTATCTCTTTCAAACAACCCGCAGCCCCGACGAGCTGACACTAACCCTCACAAAAGATTGCCGAGTCGTGACCTACCATATTTGATGCAATAAATGAATTGAATTGAATTGAATACAGATGTCGATTTCCCTAATGATCTTTAATTTTACGGCTAATATGATCAGTTCCTGTAGGCAAATTATCTAACTTATTCAACATGATAAGTTTCTTTGTATGGTTTATGTACAGACATGTGTTATATTTTTTTGGGATCGGCTTCCAGTCTAACCGTATGCAGCTGAAGATGGGTATTTTACATGGGGCTAATGCATACCTCATCTCCAAAAGTCCAGATAGTGGTAATCGACGGTACGACTCCCCTTGGTAAGACTGGTTCTCAGATTTCAGGACAGAGAGATTACAATAGGGGATCGGACAAAAAAAACGAATTAGTCTGTCAGATAGATTTCTAAAAAATATTGAACACATATGTTTTTTTTTTCACATAGACGATACAGTGCTTCGAAAACTCGTGAACTCCTCGAAAACGTCACACGTCAGTACATTTTTTACCTACAAATGACGTCACAACCCCCCCCCACTCATAATCTTTGACGCGATTTATCTTCGTCAATTTTTATTAATTTGATAAAACAAAAAACACGTATCCAATATTTTTCGACAATCTAACTGATGGATTAATTAGAATCATATTTTTTGATTCAGTCCGATCCCCTATTATCTTCACAAAGAAAAGCCTTAAACAAATAACAAACCACATTATAACAAAATATTGCATAACCTTCCTAGATGTGGGCTTTCAAATGCCAATCTCTGGACAGAGTTTCGGCCTAATCTATTTTAGAGAAAATCAATAATGACCCTGCGGCTGAAGCTTATAGCTTAAATACATTTCAAGGTTAGATCTGAGCACTGGAAATATACCAAACTGTTAACTTTTCAGCAGACTTAAATTTTTAGTTACTATACCTAAATTGTTTAAAAAATCCGGAGATTTATTAAACTATTCAATTCGTTTGAAACGGATTTAAAATAATTTAAAATAACAGTGTTCGTGTTAAAAGCGTAAGCTTTTAACGCTTAAAAAGCTTAAAAACAGAATTATAATATAAAACGTTTTTCAACTTTACTTGATCAAATAGTACTGGCGGCACATGGCTGTTGAAACAATGACGTGATTTGGTTTTAGAACAACTAGCGATACACTGGCAGCGGTTTCACTTGGCTTGATAAAATTTTGATTTTCTCTATTGTGTTAGTTAAATGTTGATAATTATAAACAGACCCTTCACATAGGCGTCAACCAATTATTATACACACAAAATCATGTAACTGTAAGCAAAAATTGTTAAATTAATGATTGCTGGGATCGACATTTTGGAGTAAAAAGTCGCGGTTTACAGTAGGCCTCAATGTGCACTCAACATTTTGTGCTGATGTATAATATGTTTTTACAGGAGTCATGGAGGTATTTAATGTAAAGTTATAACATTAAACAAAAAAACATCGCATAGGAGAGTCCTTTTACAATCGTTGTGATTTACATAAACGTTCCTGTTTAGATAATTTTAATAATAGTGTTAACTGCAAGCAACAGAGGCATATACTGACACAAAAACCCGAGTTTAATTTATAAACCGCGTTGAAAAGGTCTCACCGACAATTTTACTATTATATTAACATGAACTTACTCTGGGCAGGTAAATGGTTAAAGTTTAAACTCAAGATAGCCATGACGTCTTACTCGCCAGTTTGCCCCAGCATAAGTTTATTAAGTTTTAGTAGTAAAACCCATAGTAGTTACTTACTCGTAATACCTGAGGGAGGCCAATACCCCCTAAAGACTCGAAGGGTTATTTTTGGTCCCGTCGGGGCTGCGGGTTGTTCGCAAGAGATACCGCGGCCTCGACATGAAGGGCTAAGAAGGAACATGGGTGGTTTTTAGTCAGTAGAAGTCTGACACTCCCTTTCGCTCTGCCCAAGGGCGGGAGGTTATTTGATGATTTTCCACCCGCCCAAAAAAAAAAAAAAGGGAGGCAAATACGTCATCTGCCTAGCCTTTTCTCAACTATGTTTGGGGCGGCTTCCAGTCTAACTGGATGCAGACAAAGACATCATCTTCATAATCATCATCCTCTTGCTCTTATCAAAAAATCATATAATGTTGACAAATATAATCGCTCGGTGTTTTTTTTATTTTCTTATGTGTAGCGGTAAACAGCGGTGGCCCAGTTGTATCGGCCCCGACTTACAAACAGGAAGTTGTGGTTAAAACCCAGGCAGGTGCATTATTTTGTGTAATTTATTTCATCACCACTGCACACAAAACGGTGAAGGAAAACATTGCTAGGAAACCGGTGTGTCTTAGAATAAAAAAATCTTAGATATGTCACATCCACCAATCCGCACTGGGCCCGCGTCGTGGATTATAGCCCATCCCTCTCTTAGAGAGGAGGCATGAGTCCCTGCAGTGGGAACATTATAGGCTGGTGATGATGATGATTTTGTTATACAGGATATAACAGAACAGGAACACTTTCTTTCAGGTGGTGATTCAGAGCTTCCAACTAAAAACTTAGCTAACTCTGATATTTTTAGTGTACACTATGTAATTCATGCGTAATGAGCAGTCATTATTGTGAACCCGATTATCATTTCAGACTTGAAACGCTTAAAACAAAACCTCTACAAAGTAGTACCAACATTACGAATAAAAGCAGATTGCCCTCTTAGAAGTAAGCAAACAATAGGAAAAACCGAATTAACACGGATAATGTAGGCGCCACTTAAGCCACTGACTGCTAACGTAAAAGTAATAGAATTAGGCAACTTAGAAGAATTAGGAATTAGGATACTTCGGTAGTAGAAACTATTGTGTTTCTTATTTCTTTCTTATTAGTGACTGTTTTCCTTAATTTGTAAACAAGCGTGTGTGAGTAAGCTATTAATTATCGCCTCTTATTTGTAGGAGATCGGTGATTAATGTTTATGTATCATTATGGAATGTAGGTACACGAAATCGCAAAAAATTACTGCTGTTTCACACATTTGACCGTGTTGCACTTTTGTTCCTTTTTAGAGTTCCGTACCAAAAGGGTAAAAACGGGACCCTATTACTAAGACTTCGCTGTCTGTTCGTCCGTCTGTCTATCACCAGGCTGTATCTCAAGAAATCGCGGCTAGACAGTTGAAAGTTTCTCAAATTGTGATATTTCTGTTGACGCTATAACAAAAAATATTAAAAACGGAATAAAATAAATATTTAAGGGGGGCTCCCATACAACAAAAGCGATTTTTATAGATAATGGTACGACACCTTTTGTGCGCGAGTTCAACTTACACTTGGCCGGCTTTTTATTAATTCACGAATAATTTGAGCATCGGTGGGTTTAGCAAGAATCATAGACTGAATGTTAAAAGCAATTTTATTATTTGCGTGTCAATAAACCCTACACCTTGTACAAAGTGAATAAAAATCGTATAATACACAAAAACGTGCAAACAAAAGAAGAATTCAACTTTATAATAATTCTTTTGTTCATTATTTTCAATAGGTCAGTTAGGCACGGTACCTTTTCTTTGAAAATAAAACCTGCTACCTACAGTATGTATGTATATAGCCTCTTTATTTCCATAATGAATGACTGACTTTTGAAACATATCATAGGATGACTATTACACAATTGACATGTGCATGCATAAAATAACAAAATACAACAACTTAAATCTTGATTTTCAGGTTACAACCGGATAATTAATTACTTAATTTCTTTCCTATGTAATAATTCCTGAATAATGAATAATATAGATTTCTAAATATGTCACTATCACTACATAATTATTATATAATAAAGTGTTCCGCCGCGTTTGTCTGGTAAGGTTTCCGTTTTTTTTTTCGAAATTTAGCCACTAAGGGAGTTAAATAGGGTATGAAAGTTTCTTGGGATATTTTTAGCCATCAACACGGGCAAAGCAACAAAAGCTAGTAGGTATTAAATTATTTCGATTTTCAAAACAATTTACAATGTATTTTATTTGATTCAATATAGACCCCTCAACGGGTAAAGGCCTTCTCATCTGCACAGTAACCATCTTATATTTTCATAAGATTAAGCTCTTCGTATATTGTATTCTAAAATTTCAATTTTCTTTTAAAAGCTTCGAAGAAGAATAAGACATAGTCAAAGTTAAACCTTAACTACACTTACGTGACCAACGGAACTTACAGCTAATACAACAGAAAAATAAAGGTCACGAGAAAAATCCTTACCAGAGATACATCGACAACTTTTAAAGTCAGCCGTGGATTTCCACTGAAATATAATAGACAGTGGTTAAAAATAGACAGATACTTTGACTTGAAATTAATGTCGTGAGAATTGTCGATGCAATCTTGCGCCAATGACAAAAAGAAGTATATGGACCCAGAATTTTCTGTAATTTACATCATGTTGTGGATTTTAACGAAAAAAACTTCAAAGCAAAAATGAAACGTATTAAAAAAAAAAAAACAATTTTTTTTTAAATATTTTTTTTCCGAATATCGGTGGCAAAAATGTCAATGCAACAAAGAAAACCACCGACTTAAAAGTAAAATTATTATCATTTTTTAGTGTGTTTTGGAAGTCTAAAAAAGATTTCTTTTTTGCACAAAAGTCAGTTAAAGTCTTGCCTGAATAAGCGCGCATCTACTAAAGACTGACAATAATTGTCAAAGCGAAACACTAAGCTTTTATTGAGTTAAGAGTGCTGTTTGGTGACAAGGCGAGCTCAGATCAAATATTTAATATTCGTATTCCTTAACGAACGCTTTGGATTATTAAATCAACTTGTTTATATTAACCGGCTATATAAATAGAGATATTTTGATCGGAGAGTTAAGAATTGAATTATGAAGGAAGCCGGGTTGGCGGGTAGGGAAATATGATTTTATTAATGAACAGTTAGTTTCTAAATTCGTTTGTTAATTGAAAGGTTCCAAAGGTTGTTGATTTCTGAAGATGTTTTACACGTTACATAATTCATGACACACTTTGACAGACGCCTAAGCTGTCGCAATTTTTTTTTCTTATTATTTATTTCTTTTTTTTTACAACGTGCCAGAGTAAATTCTAAAATGACGACAATGGCTGAGGTCTCTACAGTACTTGAAATGGAGATAGTAACGATGGTGAATAAGACATTGATATTTTTGATAGGTGGACTGTCTAGGCGTCAAAGAACTAGTATAAGATATTAATGGGTAGTCTGGTGTCGAAATGGGCAGAC
Organism: Diarsia brunnea; assembly: GCA_949774965.1. Lineage (NCBI taxonomy): Eukaryota > Metazoa > Arthropoda > Insecta > Lepidoptera > Noctuidae > Diarsia > Diarsia brunnea. Next base: position 8,099,534 of record OX459019.1, on the reverse strand, counting down.
GACATAGTTGCCATCGGGGGAAAAACATGGATGAGACTGCCACAGACTGTGGAAATTGGCACAAAAGAGAGAGCTATACCCAGTAGTGAGTGAATTCAGGCTGTGGATGGTGATGATGATGATGTACCATTAAACCTGATTTAATTGAAGAGTTAGGCAGAGGTGTACCTATTCGAAATCCCACAACTCATAAATTGGTGTTTAGATGTTCAAATGTAAGCTTTATTTGAAATCAACTAATCATAACAAACTTACTAACAAATTTCAGCAATGCAGGTACTAATTGAAGCAACTAGTTAACTACAGTTGCCACTTTACTAGTAAGCGAGTTAGCATTTGGCTACATGTTATCAATTATTCACAGCCGTACCGTTTAAACTAACATCAGTGCGTGGTTCTGAACTATAATCCCAATGTTTATGTTACGCTACTTGAAACTTATGCTTCATAGAATTTCTAGTAGCGTAGTTTATTTGTTAAGTAAATATTTTTTCAGTTTAATAAGACGGTTTCGTTGGTCTAATGTTCTCCTATTTTTTTTTTGGAGTGTGGAAGTTCATCAAATGACTCCTCCCGCTCTGAGCAGTCTACTTTTCATTACCTACCCTGAAGCCTAGATGGCATCATCTAGGCTTCAGACACAAAGGGTTAAGAGGGAACATGGGTGGTTTTTAGTCAGTAGAAGTCTGACACTCCCTGCCGCTCTGCCCAGAGCGGGAGGAGTCAGGTGAGCTAAAATGGTTATGTAGCAGATAAAATAGAGTTGCAAACATCATAATTATCAACTTCTATTCCCAGGTAGGAAAGTATCGGTGGGATTTTTCATTAGCAGTCACGTAGTCTGTATTTGTACCCAGTTGATGACAACATGCTTACTCCCGATAACATGGAACTTAAAAAAAACTTTTTTGCAAAAAAAAAACCGACTTCAAAAACACAAAAAAGTGAAAAATAAACTTCACAAGGAAAAGCAGCTTCTGAAGTCGGTGACATTTTGTCTGTTTGATTTCGTTTTTTTGTACCACCGACTTCAGAAGCTGCTTTTGCGTTTTTTTTTTTGGCATTTAAAAATAACTGGCCTAATGATGGTGTACTAATGGATACACTCCTAGCCCTTCGGGGTCGTTTTATGTATTCTACTTCTTATCGTGTGGGCAGTAAGGTCTAACGACCCCACACACCCTAGTGTCAGAGTTACTAAACCGCCTCAAGGGCCTCTGACATGGTTTGACGACCGCCATTTGGCGGCCGGGACCACCGTCTTATACGTGCCTTCCGAAGCACAGAATCATCTTTTTATCAGGCAACGATGATCCAGGCTTGAATCACCTGGATTCAAGCTTGCAATGTCCTGACCAAACTGGAAATACTTTACAAAGTTTCCTTCCCGTGGGAATCGTCATGGGTTCGATTCCCACGGGAAGGAAACTTTGTAATACATATATGCATATTATATGTATTATGTTGTCGACTTCTAAATGAAGATAATTCACGCAACTAACTATTTCTACTTATTTTCGCTGCGGTTACACGCCCTTATTTAACTTTCATATACTTTCACGAAAAGCAATAAGTTTCCACCTTAGTTCATAACAATAAACAACACGGCCATTTGCACACAGCTCAAACTTTCACCATTTCATGACGTCATAACGGAAAAGTTCCACCCATGCAGCTGTTGTACCTAACATGTCCAACACATCTCGTTGTGTTCAAACATTAGCCATTTAGCCACGTAGACATGTAGCCACGAGCCACGTAACCGCATTTTAGAATTTATTAATCAGACATGTTCTGTAGCGTTCTCCCTTGATGAAAACGTGGCGTTCCTTCAATATTTAAGGCGCAGTCCATAGTTTGTTGGGACGTGTTAATGTAATGGAAGTTGGCATTTAAATTAAAAAAAAAATAGGTTCAGTCCATGTAAAATACTGGTATTCAGCTGCATCCGGAAATTATGTTTTCCTACTCCTACTCTTCTGATTAATTTCGTTGCGAAAACCAAGATAGTAAAATCGTTTTTCTAGGACATCGTCGAGCTTCATTGTCTCGGCGCTTTTCTAGTGGTCGCCACTGTTGATTCTGGCTTTCAGGAGTTACAGTTGTTTGGGAATAGTATGGCGGACTTGCATTCGGTAAGACTGGAAGCCGACCCCAACATTGTTGGGAAAAGGCTAGGCAGATAATGAGAGCTCCTGTCTACTAAGTATGTTTTATTGTGATAATTTGTATAACTTGAAACAACTCGATCAGAAACAGTATCTTCCTGACTTTATGACAAACCTTCTGTGGCTGGGGGCATAGTGTATTATTTTCTACGATAATAATAGGATTATACACACATACATACATAAACTCACGCCCTTTTCCCATGGGGGTAGGCAGAAACCACAGAACGCCACTCGCACTCGCGCTCGCTCTCTCGATAATAGGATTATATTTACATATATTAATAATAATATCATTGCTAGTACACATGCTCTGCACAGAAGACTGACAGTAATTTAAAGAGTGTAAAAATCTTTATTCAGCGAGCAGTATCCAGTTTTGGTCCCCGTCATTCTCGACTCATTAAGCCACCATCGATATTCATACTCAACACTACTCACTACTATACATTTGCGGTAAGATTTTAATTACTCATCCCTGATTTCCCGATTCGATAAAATCTAGAACAATACGTCGAACCAATATGACAGCGCGTCAGGTAATTAAGTTGGCTATTGTTAAATGCGCGTTCAATATTGGCCCAAGCACTTGACGTATTGTTGTTGAACTGATTAATCAGGAATTGGGCTAGTTAGACTATAAATCAGGAGGCAAAGTAACAGTCGATCTTGAAGTAAAAGCCCTTTCTAGACCCGTGTTTGAGCACGATTCCTAAGAATTAATCTACATTTAAATAAAATTTAAAGGGATATACCGTTAGCAGTATGCCGAGATTCATAAAGATCTTTGCCGCCAAAAACGAGAAGATCCGACGATGATGTAATGTGAATAGGGGTATAAAGTACAGGCTGTAAATTTCTTTTTTCCCCAGTGAGAATAGGGGTTCCTTCGATCAGACGAATTTTGTCGGGTTTCTCTAAAGGGTCTGAAGTCGCGGATAACTTTAACAGCGCGCTTTAAACTTTTGATGTTAGTTATGTCTTATGACATAGATGGCGCTGTTGTTCTTTTCATTTGTACTATATAGTTGGAGTGGCGCTTTACACGCAAAAGTATGCCATCATAATATAGACTCATATTGCTTGAGAATTGTTTTAGAGTGTAGACTTAATTAACCACTAAGACGACATTCTGACCAAGGGTCTTCCTAAGGGTCCTAAGGGTCGACCCGTTCTATCGCAGTATTTTCAAGCTTTGATCTCTATTTAAAAACAGTTTGTTAAATATCTATTAAAATTATGAGTATTAAAGTACCAAACTCGTCGCCAAATGGGCTGACTCAATTTAAATTGTCATTAACACGCTAAGAAGAACAATATAAAGTTTGCATTTTCATATCAAATCAAAAATCCTTAAATGTACTAAAAGAACATAATTATACGCCAAAAGAAAACAAACAAGCATTAAAATGCCTCTTCACGTCACCCATAACAGGATACCTACAAACTTATTTGTTTATCATTATTTATCACGGAATTCTTCCAAACACTCTACATTCTACTCGAACTTGTTATATTTATTATTATATTGGGACCTGGTTGTATGCTGTGAATGAAGTCATTTGGCGGGTGGAAAATCATCAAATAACCCCTCCCGCCCTTGGGAAGAGCGAAAGGGAGTGTCAGACTTCTACTGACTAAAAAACACCCATGTTCCTTCTTAGCCCTTCATGTCAAGGCCGCGGTATATCGGTTGTTTGGAAAACAAACAATTGTACAATATATGTTATAGGAAATATTACAACATAATAATATTAAGAGTAGGCTAATATATAATTCACGACGTTTCCACATATTACTAAGAAAAAAGAGATACAGTGTAGACACAATATTTTAAATAAAATAACGTAAGAAAACAAAAAAAATAAAGACTTATATTATACTAGTTAAAGACAAGAAGATCAAATGTTCATAACTTAACTTATCTATATCATAACGGCTAATGGTACATGCTTTATAGAATAACTATAAACTAATGATAATTATTAAAAATAAATAATATTAAGAAAGGGCAACACACACAGTACCAATTATATTATTGCAAACTATTGACTAACATTCTTTCATTTAATTTTTTATTATTAATAATAATAATAATAAATTCGTTTATTCAGGTAATTTACACCCGTTACCATTAGTCTCAATACAAACAAACATTATACATGAATAAACATTACAATTTAGATCAAATTCATTGCAAAATTAACAGAATTAGGTACGTTAAAATAATAAAAGCAATACACACAAACATACAATTCAAAAAAAAAAACAAATTACATTAAATTAAATTCTTGAACATTATCATTATACATAAATTGGTCCTACAATTAAATAAAAATAAACACAATAATTAAATTAAATTACAAATTCCAAATAATAAAATCTATTCAGAGGAATTTCCATCATCATGTCCATCCATTAATTATCAAAGACAGCAAACAATAAAATTTTGTTGATAATCTCCGTTAATCTTGTTCCTCATTTACTAGGAACTGTTTTAGCACTCGCTTTAGTCTATTACTCTGTCCGAGCTCTAACGTCTTCACAAGTTTATCCAAGAACATAAAATTGAGAAATCTGTTGTTCACGACACGTTGAGATTGAAATCTGTTTGAGAAAGAAAGAATAAATCTTGTGGCTTTGTTATTTTAAAGCTAAAAGAAGGAACAAGAAAAGGACACCATTTTTTTTTTGGTGGGTGGGATATCATCAAATAACCCCTCTCGGTCCTGGGCAGAGCGGAAGGGAGTGTCAGACTTCTACTGACTAAAAACCACGCATGTTCCTTCTTAGCCCTTGTGACGAGGACGCGGTATCTCTTTTGAACAACCCGCAGCCCCGACGAGAAATACCAGTACTTCAAGTAATATTTCTAGGTAACACATAACTCTGTTACTCAAATAAGAACAATGTATCTGCGACTTCATCACTGAGTTCTGCTCTAAGAGCTACCTCGCGTGTGTCTCGACAGATATGTAATAAAAATTGCGCATGTTTTATGTTGCTACGTAATGTGTTATGGTCTTATATGAAAGTCAGTTGTTTTATGACTTATGGGTTACAGTTTCTGGTTTCATTGACAGATTTAAATAAAATATTATGGAATATTATTTCAATACGGCCTCTCTCGAACATGACGAAACTAACTTGTCTTAGAACAAAACGTTTGGAGACAATATGATAAACCGTATCTATCTAATAAAGCAGACGTGTAGTCCTTGAGTCCCAGTTTGACTAACATTTCGGAAAAAAACCTTCCATTCGGAGAAACGTTGTGCCATTCTCAGAATTTCCGTTGGAATATCAGGTCCCTTCGTTAATTCTGTTACTGAGAATCCAGTTAGTCTCGAGGACTGTACTAAAATTGAGCCGTTTTCGTCTGGAATATTAGATAGCCGACGAGGTCGACCGCTGCGAAGGTGGCGATCTGATTCTGTTCGTGGCCCACGTGGAAAGACCACGTGGGCCCGTGACACCCTCTGTCCACGGTGGTCAGTGGCCAGAGGTTTGGAGGGAGAAAGGGGAGACCTTTACCCAGCAGTGGGTCGTAATATAGGCTATGAAAAAAATAGTTTTAGAATAAACTATTCCAGAGAAATACGGCTGGCATTGAAAAGGGGATCCTAAAACATCGTTGGTATTTTTTTCTTTTCTTACAAAACCTATTTTTGGAGGAAAACTTTATCGTTCGTATTCATTTCGCATAAAAGGGTTGCCCCTTTTTCTTGAATCGGTCGTCTTGAACTCTAGAATTACCTGTCAATTCAAAGGTCAACAAAAAACTATTCAATCATAAATTTTAAAAATTATCTCGGTGAATTGAGCAAATAATCTTCTATACTTATAAAATTCCGAAACGATCTCATCCGAGTCATTGATTCGAGAAGAAGAATGCATGAAACTGACTACATACTTACATCAGACTCCTTTAAACTCCACCTTAGCACAGAATACATAAAGTTTATATTCATAGCCGCTATACTTACCCAGAAGACGACTAAGGCACATTACTGTAATATCTAAACTTTATCCTTCCTCGCATTAAACTTATTAAGACGTAACATGAACTTCTTGGTTTAGCCGAAGTCGGCGACGACAAACAGAAATACTTTGAAACAACGTGAGACTTAGCTGAGTTAATTCTGGGTCTAAAATATGTTAGCTCTGTCGTGGTTTTAATATTATAAGTACAACCTTATCATATTACCGCAAAGCTTCTGCGAAACCACAAAATGGAGTTCTGCTAACTGATTGCGTGTTTGTCGTTAAGCGAATGGATAAGGTTTGCAACAAACTATTGTGTAAGATGCGACCGTTCCTACTGCGGTTGCTTTTTACCCGACTGCAAGGAAAGAAAATGTAATTGACAGACAAGACACACTAAGAGACGTCTTTGAATATTATCATCTCATAATCTATCTAGCATTTTTCCGACTATGTGGGCTCGGCTTCCAGTCTAACCGGATGCCGCTGAATACCAGTACTATACATGGAGTGATTGGCTGTTTGACATCCACAACCCAGATACTACTGGGTAATAATTATGCTACCCCTTTGTATTTGTCAGACTTTTATTTTCCATAACCTTCTTAAATGTGGGTTTCCAAATGCATATCTATCATAATACTCAGTACAAGTAATACACTAGCTCTTAGTAAGACTGGCTATCAGACTTTCGGGCCACTTACAACCTGCAACGACTGTCAAAGAGTCTCCATAATTTTATACCTCTGTGGTCGGCTATACTGGTTTCAAAGAAAGCACTGTCGGTCACGCTGTTCCGTAGAATTCACATAATATGGGATTGGAGCAAATGTGGAATAGCCTTCGTAGAACTATTTTACTTGAATTGAATTCATCGAACTGGTAGTCGAACTAATCTATAATAAACCTATGTGTCCACCTTTGCTCTAAGATTTTTATTTGAACTAATGACATACATACAACAAATGACTTTACTGAGTTATTTAAAAAAAAAGTGAAACGAATATGTTTATTATGTACAAAATACAAAATAGTAATTAAAAATTAAAACTGAAAGTTAATACTTACTAAGAATGCTGTCTTCTGGGCACGTTCCCAGTTGACAGTGATGCGGAGGAGTACTTGTGACAACTTCCGTTGCTCTTAAATAGTATCCGTGTTTATATGAAGTGTGATTCATATTCTAAATACACAACGTCACGCCTGCAATCCTTGAACGGTTAGACAGAGGTATTCCTAATTGCATATCCATATTTCGCCAGTTATGTTTAAGTACTAATACCCTTATTACAATGGTACTTTCTTAGTGGTGAGTCTATTGCCATCAACCAAGCACAAAACCAGATTCCGTGTCTGCAAAGGGAAATTTCTCATAGAAAAACCCAATAACACTTTGCCCAACCTGGGTATCAAACCCAGGACCTCATGGTTGGCAGTCAAGCTGGCAACCATTAGAAAAACGAGGCGAGGCACACTGAATACAACTAATAACTAAATTATAATGTGGTTTTCACTTACAGTTAGTCAATTAATTCCAGTTGTACATATTAAAATGATTTAACAGTTGACTAATATTTTATCTTATGTGGCGAAGAATTACTTTTCTTGTATATCTTAACTTATCACCATTTTCCTCTAAATTCGAAGGCATACGTGCCATCTACCCTCACTAGGGCAGCGTGTTGAATTTCAGCCCTCTTATAGAGAGGAAGTCCGAGTCACTATGGACCAATAATATAGGGTGTAAAAGTACCCTTAACGCAAACGAAAGGCATTTGTTCTCCCCAACACTGCGATCATTTTTTTGTTCTAGACCATACCTGGGAACCTCTTAGTTACGGAGATATTGGGGGTCAATGTTCCAAATTTTTCACAGCTGTTTTTGTAAATACTAGTATTTCAGGTTTAAACTTTACTTAAATTACCTCCATGACCCGTTTACTATTCAAAGCATTCACTAGCACAATATTTTAAGAGTGCTACTTTGAGTTTTACCGTAAAATGTGATTTTTGACCCCAAAAAAAAAAGTCATTTCCCAGCAAAAATTTTTGCGTAGGGGTACTTAGTTTGATGTACAGAATGTTGGTTGATGGTTCACGGATGCGTGAAGGGTTCGTTTGCACCCTTAGGATTATTAAACGCTGCTCATGGTTATGTCTACTCAGTTATTGTATTTTTGATATTTTGAATTGCCTGTAGATTAAAAAAAAACAAACAAAAGACAGACATTGCAATTCGAAATTGGAATACAAAACAATTTTCACGTCATTCAGCGATGACAGTTTGAAATGGTCGGTCGACCGCGCTCGAAACAGCCCGCTCAAAACACAAAGCTCGGCCGAATGATCGAGAAAGACCGAATGTAATGTTATTGTCAGTCGTTCTATACCACAGATGTTATTACAGGAATGATGTATTGGAAGTATTTGGGACACTTACTTACGTCTCTTCATGGAAATGTAGGTATGGTTCAATAATATAATGTGTGTGAGTCATCTATCATTCTTTAGAAGTCCACAGCTACTTCGGGTATTGAAAAAATTTAGGAAGCAATCGATGGCGTTGTAATGATATTCTTTTCTCGTACCACAAAAAAAAATAAGACGAAGCAATAAAAATACCAACCTAATCCAAAGTAGATGTAACAAGTCTAAGCATGAAGCAAATGGCTTTAGCAAAATTTTCGTAAAATGCCTCTTGATCTGGACTGACCCTAATTTCCAATTGTGCGAGACAGGCTTCCTCTCTCTGGGGGAAAGTGGGCTGTAATCCACTTTGTAAGCTCAGTGTGTTTAAGTGGAAGTCGAATATCTTCGAATTTTTGTTCTAAAACATACCGATTTCCTTACAATGTGATTTTTCTAAGTGTTACGTAAACCCACGTCCTTTCCCATGGGGAGTAGGCAGAAACCACAGAGCGCCACCTGCTACCATCCTTACACACATACTCCTGACACCTCCTATACACGTTCATACATATATTATGGTCATACACGCACGCCGCTCACTAATAAGGTCAGTTAAGTGTTGTACCCTATTATTTAAAGACATCCCTCTTGATCGATCGTTTAAATGTTTCTAGAAACCTCTAAGTAGGTACAGCAAAGGGTTTACGAGTTTAATAAACACGCGAAGAGTGAAATTCCATTAAGTATTGCCATTTACTGTGAAGTACAAATGAGGTCATGTGAACTAAGTAATTGATTCCGTATTAATCGAATACAGAATTACTTTACAAACGTTTGAAGTGAGGAATTAACTGTTTGCTTGTAACATGCGATTTCTTCGAGTTCGATTTGGGTTTGGCTTATTTTTGTATGGGTACCTACTCACCGCAAGCATTTTGCTACAAGATTTTTTGGAACGTAGTTCCTTATCACACGTTGTTGTCCTGATTTGTTTGCGGGCTGAAGGGCTAAACGGAAAGATGTGTCACAATGAAATATTACACCAAAAATGTCATCTTTTTGCTGTTTTTTCAATCGAGTCAGCTTGCCGTCGATTTTAATGACGTGCAACAATATTATGTGATTTCAACGTAATTAATAATTTAAATGCCCTTTTCAGAAAATCGCGCAAATGTGATTATATTTATGCGTAAGCATAAATATATTCACTTTTGCGCGATTTTCGGCACAAAGCGCTGTTCCGGAACATCACATCGCGCCGGCCAGTGGGATCGCGACACGCGATCCTACGTCACCGCAGCGCCCCACCTACCGCTAGGCCCTTGACCATACCGGGGACCACTCGCTCGCCGTCACTTACCGCGCTCATACATCGGCCTTTCATTTTTTGTAACCCACTAAAATTATATACAGTCTATATCGAAAGCAGTTTTATTTAGTCGAGACCACCAGCACCCAAAACTGGAGCTTGACACTCAAACAGTGGTCCTTCGAAGCCAAGCTACGTGGTTCTACAAAGAAGAAATTCGTCGTCTTTTGTCGTGTCACGCCACCCGTGGACTTTGGACTGCCCACCTCGTGCAATCGCCTACACGTCGTAGAAGACACGTTGAAGAAAGTCTACCCCGGGAGGAACATCATTCTGAGTCGCCCGTGGACTTTGGACTGCCCATCTCGTGCAATCGCCTACACGTCGTAGAGGAAACGTCGAAGACAGTCTACCCAGGGAGGAACATAATTCTGAGTGAGTCCGTTCCAATCTCCTTAATTCCTGCCTTCTTACTTTCCCGTCTTCCAGGAATTTAAAATAGTGCCATAGTATGGATCAGACATAATTGATCTCTTCATATTCTATAGCTTATTCATACTCCTTTGCAATCATTCATCAAGTAAACGTTACATAATACGCTTATTTCTCATACTGAGCTTCATTGCTCGCTTATCGCATCGATGAATGATACTTACTACCATTGAACACGTTTTAACGTAAACAACCTCATTAGTGATTTTACTTTTTTTGCTAGTCAAACCGGTTTGCACACCTGGCTCGTTAGCGTCATAACAGCTGATTTACCGTTAGTTGTCGTAACAAATTCAATCCTTTTAAATACTTTGCTTTATTTTTTTTATTTTTTTTTTTTTTGCGAGGGCAATCCTCGCCCCCGCGCGCCCCTCCTCGCCTGCGCTCGTGTCTGCTATTTCTACTGATGATCTCGTGCGGCACGGCTCTGGCTGCAAGCATGACTTCGTTCGGCTGCCCAAGATAGACTTGCCTCACTTCAACGGGGACTATCAGCACTGGCTTGAATTCCGAGATACGTATCTTTCCCTTATTCACAATAACAATAGTATACAGGACATAAATAAGTTTCATTATCTTCGCGCAGCCTTAATCGAAAGCGCATCTTTAGTGATAAAAAGTATAGATTTTAAAGCTGATAATTACACTATTGCTTGGCAAATTTTAACCGAAAGGTACGACAATGAGAACCTTCTCGTAAATAATCATTTGCAAGCATTATTTAATCTTGAATCCATTCAACAGGAATCATCTAGTGCATTACGCAATATGATTGACGTCACAAATAAAAACTTACGAGCGCTTGAAACACTTGGCCATCAAACTAAACATTGTGACTTATTTGTTATTTACATTATGTCAAAGAAATTAGATTCTGTCACTAATCGAGAATGGGAAGAATTCAAAAACAATTTAAACACATTTCCACTTTTAAAAGATTTCTTAAAATTTATATCTAACAGATCAGACTTACTTGAATCATTAAATAATAACAACAACACAATACTTACAAACAATACATCTACTACAAACACTAATGAAAATAATAAATCTAAAACCTACCTTACAACTACTAAATCTAAACCTAATTACAAATCTGAGAACACTAAGTGTCCTATGTGCTCCCAGAATCACTTCTTATATAGTTGTCAACCTTTCAGAGACCTTAACATTGAAGCTCGTATTAAAAAAGCATCAGAAAGCAATGTTTGTATGAACTGCCTTCGACCTGGTCATACAGCAAAGCGTTGCAAGCTATCTCATTGCAAATATTGCAAAAATAAACATAACACCCTCTTACATAGGGAGTCATCAACAGAAAATAAGTCAGGGGACAATGTAGCTTTGTCAGCTGATGTCGTGCTACCCTGTTCAGAAACAAATTATCAAAAACAAATTTTACTTTCCACAGCCTTGGCTAAGGTGGCAGACGTCAATGGAGAACTTCATACTGCCAGGCTCCTCTTGGATAATGGTAGCACCTCCAACTTTGTCACTCGAGAGCTCTGCGGGAAGCTTGGTCTGGTGACTCACAGCACTAGGTCCACCGTCACAGGTATTAACGGACAAGTTTCTAGTACCTCAGAAAGTTGTCGTCTTCATTTACAATCATGTTATGGTGGCTATAAGGCGACGATAAACTGTTTCGTTTTACCAAATATCACACAGTCGATGCCTGGCTCTTATGTGGATAAAAAATACATAACTATTCCGCCAGGTATTCAATTAGCAGATCCTTCATTCAATGTACCTTCGGCTATTAATATTCTTGTAGGCGCTGAAGTATTTTGGGACGTCTTAGGTTCCGATACAATCAAGTTAGGTAAACATCAACCTATATTACATTCATCAAAATTAGGTTGGCTTATTTCGGGCTGTGTTACACAGTCTCCGCGTCGAACACAACCTTCTTATTGTCATTTTCTTACACATGAAGAGTCTGATCAGCTGACTCGCTTCTGGGAACTCGATACTGTATCGTCTGGTAACTGTTTTTCTACAGATGAACAGGTTTGTGAAAAACTTTTTAAACAAACCACACGTCGTGACATAAATGGACAGTTCGTGGTCACCATACCATTGAAGGACTCGCCCGAGTGCTTAGGTGATTCTTATGGGCTGGCCAAGCGTCGATTTCTCTCCCTCGAGCGTAGGTTTGAACGGGACTCCACTTACAAAACAAGATATTTACAATTCATGCAAGAATACATTGAACTTAATCACATGACAGAACATTCAAAAACAAACAATAATTCAGATACAAACTATTTTTTACCTCACCATGGTGTTGTCCGCGAGTCGAGTACGACTACGAAACTTCGCGTAGTTTACGATGCTTCGGCCGCCAGCACCTCGGGAAAGTCCTTCAATGACATCCAGCAATGCGATTCACTAACAGACTCATCACAGATGTTAACAACGACGAGTTCACTGATGTTTCATCGTAAAGATCGCTTTTAAAAACAACGTTGATAAAAACCGTATTCGCTAAGCTACCTAAGCTCGTCGACGATCTGCCGAACAACGATGATGAGTACGATGTTTACAGTGTTGCTGTTTAATCTCGAGTTATAATCGAGAAAATCTCGACTAACCTATTTTTAAGTTATTTCGTCATTTTAAATTAATACAAATGCACAAAATGTATGCTTAAAACTTGTTATATTTATTATGCAACAAATATTTAATTAATTATATCATTTTCGACTTGGAAAATATTTATTTTGGATTATAGCAATAAAACAATTCCAAATCTTTGACATTTGTAATTGTAGGTTATGTGTTTCAAAACAAACAACTTCATCTTATCTTGATTAGTTTTTTTATCAAACTACGAAATTCCAAAGTTCCAAGTGGTTTTAAGTGGCTAAGTGGACTTAAAAAAATCTGCACCCCAACCCAATGGCGTTCTACTTGTTCTGTGTTTTAGTTTGGTTCCAAATCTATCGAAAGTAAGTACACATTAACATTTCTATTTAAATATACAGCTCAGTTTCTGAAACTACTATCTATGTAACCAAAATATTTATCTTTTAGTGTCTCGCAACGCAGCTCCTTCGTTAAATCAGCTGGAAAAGCTAGTAAGCTTTTTGGAAAGCAAACCATGGTTGGCTACGGGCCATGCTCGTACTGCGAATGCTCGCATTCGCAGTCGTCAGGCATGGTCCGAAATAACAACAGCCCTGAACAGTGATGGTAGTGGGTGTACGAAAACATCGGATCAGTGGTGTAAGGTTGGTAATTATATGTATTGTGTTTAACTGTTGCATTGAGTAGGTCTTCTACGGTATATTACCATTTTACATTGACAGCCCCTGTGTATGTTCTTTATTACTAAATTAGTATTAACTACAGGCATATACTGTAACTTTAGGCTAGGCTTCTAATTTCAAATAGAAGAACATTTAAAATTACAACAGAAAGTTAAACCAAACAGAGCTAATACGTGTTCTATTTATTTAATACCTACATCAAATCATATAACTCTTACTTGTGTTGCAGTACTGGAAGGACAAAAAAGGAGCAGTTAAGAGGAAGTCCAGCTTAATTGCAGCTGCGAGGCGGCGCACTGGTGGTGGCGTAGAGGATTTGCCAGAACTAAGTGAAGTAGAAATAAAAATCCAAACCATCATGGGAGGAGAAAGTTTTGGTTGCGGAGATCGGATCTTACAAATAAATCCTTTTGAGGTTTGTAATTTTCAAGGCTATAGACCTTTACAAATTTATTGATTTGATTTAAATTAATACAATACTTTTACATTTTTAGGAAGCACCATTGGATAGAACTGTGGAAAGTGAAGAGTCTCCCAGCATTTTACTTGTAAGTTTTTTTTTGTCAGTTAATGAGTTAACGTAATTTATGAATATAATATTATGTAATCATTCTATTTTCATTTTAGAATATTGTCCCTTCAAATGAGCAGCAGGCTGACCAAAGTGAGGTTCTTTTAGATGAGCCAGGCCATGAAATGCAATGGGTAGGTATAAGATTTGTTTATTCTTTTATTTTCCACTAAGCATTAGGTACCACCTATGCTTTATACCTCTCATGATAAGTATCCTCTATATTAAGGTGCATAACACCCATGTTATGGCTGTTATGTTTGATTAATACAAGTATATATATAATAAATAAAATAGGATCAAACCTATATTGCTAAATACTGGACATGGTATTGCTGTGAGTGTAATTTTAAATGTTATCTCGAATAATTAAAAGAACCTAACAAAACATTCTATTCCAGTCTAATCTTGCTACTTTTGATGGGGATAGTGTGCAAGACAATGTGGCACAGATACCTACAATATCAGTATCACGGCAAGTTTTGGAACCAGCACCAGATGCTCATAGTCCAGAAGCTGAAGAAAACAGGGTATGGTTTTGGAAAATTATGATTTAAACTATTCTATAGAAACAAAAAAATAATTCAACAACTATCATATATTTTCAGGTTTCGTTTACTGACCCAACAAGACCTGCGTCACAGCCAAATGATGTTTTGGAAAGGGGCAATCAAAGTAAGTTGCATTCTCTAACCAAATTTTATAACTATAATATAGGATAGAGACAAATGAAAAGAGGGAAGGGAGGCCTTTGCCCTGCAGTGGGACACCATGGGGTATGCGCTAATATAATAAGATAAGAATAACTTAAGCACAAAATGTTAATTGCAGCTCCTACTCAGCGTGTGCATAGAGAGACATTACGAGGTCGCCGACGCATTCACCAGCTATCTCCGCGTCAATGCAGATTGAGCGCGCCGGCGACTATTGAGAAGGTCACCTCCGTCACAACGCCGCTCTGAAATGGTTAGCATCACAGAGCGTTTCATAGCCATCGAAGAACGCCGAGCACATGCAGAACTTTTGATTGCCCAAGCAATTAGTCAACAAGTAGAGGGCCATCAGGCTATGGCTCAGGCTCTAGATAGAATAAGTAGTGCAATACGAGATTTAATAAATAAATAAAAATAAAATGTATGCTAAAAGATTGTTTTATTTATTAACTATTATGGTACATACTATTTTGTTAGACTATATTAATTTTATCTATAAGTAAAACATTATATTAACAACATTTAAAAAACATCCACTTATCTATATTTTATGATGAACAATATACATTACTATATAACATACACTATAATTTTTATTAAACAAACTGTCTTACAACCTGAATTAGTAATATCTTAAGTCTATTGTTAGTATTTACTTCTATTATAAACTATTTTGTCCACGCCACAGTCTATTCATTAGACGACCTCTAGCAAGACGTCCACTATCCAAATCACTGATAGAGTTCTGGCTTCCTTGTAGTGACTGGATCACCCTCGCTTCTTGTCTCCGTAAATGAGCTGGTAGTTCTACTGGAGAAACTCCGGCTTGATTACAAATGTTATGTAACACACAACAAGCTTTAATAATTTTTCCCACCATCTCTTGATCATAGTGAAGAACACGATGAACCAAAAGGCACCTAAAACGGCCTTTAAGGATGCCAATGGTTCGTTCTGCAGTATTTCTTGCAGTGGCATGCAGATCATTATAATATTCTTCCTTTGATCCAGGCCCAGGGTTGTTACAAGGAACCATCATGTATGGCCTAAGAGCGAAGCCGGAGTCCCCTGAAATAAATGAAATAGGAATTTAATTTGATTTCAAAATAATAAAAATAACTGAATTATTTTATTATTAATATTTAAATACCCGCGAAAACAGGTACAATTTCTGATGGTAAAAGTAAAGAAACATTTTTAAATACATACCAAGCAGATACACTGTTTCTCCTGTATTATTTAGCTGCTCCAAATGAGTTTTTATAACAGAATTATTAAATATAAAGCTGTCATGTGTTGCACCTCCAAAAGTTACATCCACATGCATTATATTTAAGTCTGGATCATTTATCTTAAAAGGCAAAAATAAAAGATTAAAATATGGTTTGAAACAGATAGGTTCCTATTCCTACAATAAGTTTAATGAAATAATAATAAAACTTACAATAACAGCATTTCGAGCATGATACCCTTTTCTACAATAATACCTTTCTTCATGTTCTTTGGGCCGAACCATTGATACTAAGGTACCATCAACACAACCAATGGTTCCAGGCATTTTGAACTTTTCATAAAATCTAAATAAAAGATAGACAATTTAGAACATGTAACATAAAATAAATAGCCATATAGTTTGATTCATAAAAGTATCTACTTAGTAAAAAATAAAACTTAAGTGAAATACTTACTTTTCTTTGAGAATTTGCCTTTCGTTTGTATTTTGAGGAAATCTTATGTACTTATTAATAATAACTGGGTGGTTGATGGCATCTACTACGGTTCTTATAGCCCTCGAGGCAGATGCTTGCGAGATATAGGTTCTTGCATTCTCACCTAATATTTTTTGGTAACTCCCACTAGCTAAAAATGCGAGAGTGCATAAAACCTGGAATGAGAGTAAGTTTTAGACATTTTTGCACATATGATGATTTATATTATATTGATTTAATAGTAATACCTTGGTTCGGTTGCTAATTCCTCCTCGACGTTTCGCCTTTGGTAAGAATGGGGAAATATCTTCTTCCAATTTTATTGTTTAATTAGCTCTTCAGTCAACCTGAATACCTTAATGTAGTTTATGTCAGTCGTAAGAAGATCCATATTACGTATCACATGTGCCTGACGTCTTTTTTCAAAATTATCTTGACGCTTAGCTTCTTCCAACAAAAAAATCATACAGGAAAGACGAACTGCCATCTAAAAAATTAAAAACAGGCATAAAGGTTTCAGGAATTAAAGTACGATAAATAAAACAATACTAAGCATTTTAATGTAAAAAAATACTTTTATTACTTACATTTTAATTGTCTACAACCAAGGAAACATCCACAATTTACAAGCTTAACGGTTTGACAGTTAAAATCGAAGGCGAAGGGGCCGTTGTCGTCGAAGGCGAGGATGATTTGTGTCTCTGAATACCGTTTTTCATACATTCGGAACCATATTTTAGTTCAATATCGCGCCGTCGACATCGTTGAGGCGCTACGATCGCGCAGTTTTAACTAAAGAATGCCGAAATGTTTTCATCGGATGTTTCAACGATGATTTCTTGGTTGTAAAGATGTTTTGCCTTAGTGAATCGCACTCCTGATAGTAGGTCAAACCGTACAGGAAGATTTACTATCCATACTTTTACGGTTCAGGCAACATAAATTTGTTGTAACAGGTGACATCGAAAAAATGTACAGAGCAATCTTAGTCGAGCCATCTCAACGTCCCTTACAACAAATTCTTTTCAGATTTAATTCTTCAGACCCTTTAAAAAAGTATACCTTAAATACAGTGACATACGGCACGTCTTCAGCTCCATATCTAGCCACCAAGTGCTTGGTGTCTCTTGCAGATCAATGTTCAGACCCAGAAGTTAGTCAGTCTATCAGACGTGACTTTTATGTAGACGACTATTTGAGTGGTGGTGACTCGATTGAGTCAGTCGTTAAACTCTGCCAAGGTGTAGTAAACACTCTTCAGTCAGCCAAGTTTCACCTTCGTAAGTGGCAGTCAAATTGTCCAAACATATTAAATTCAGTCACAAACCTTAATGCAGACAATCAAAACAAAACTTTAAATTTAAACGACACTCCTAGTAAAACACTTGGGTTATACTGGGATTGTAAATCAGACGTACTTTTCTTTTCAATGATATTAAAACCGGTTTCTAAAATAACAAAGCGTAACATCTTATCTTTAGTAAGCCAGGTATTTGATCCTCTCGGCCTCGTTGGGCCATGCATAGTTCAGGCCAAACTCATTTTACAGCAATTGTGGTTATTAAAATCCAATTGGGATGATGAAGTACCGACAGAAATAAAAACACAGTTTCTTGAGTTCATTCAATCACTTTCAGCTCTCAACTCACTTCAAATTCCACGTTGGGTATCTTATAAACATCCTACTTGTGTTGAACTACACACCTTCACAGACGCTTCGGAACGCGCTTATGGCGCGTGTACGTATGTGAGGACGGTCGCACACGACGGAACAGTTAGCGTTCGCCTTTTAGCTTCCAAAAACAAGGTTGCTCCCATAAAGCCCACAACCATCCCACGTTTGGAGTTGTGTGGTGCGCTACTGGGAACACGACTTTTTCTGAAGGTACGTAAATCACTCACTCTAGAGTTTAATCACTGTTTCTTTTGGTGTGACTCAACGATCGTGTTAGGTTGGCTGTCTACATTGCCCAGTCGACTCGATCAATTTGTCCGCAACAGAGTGAGTGAGATACAAGAAGCTACGGCCGGCCAGACATGGAACTATGTGCCTTCAAAGAGGAACCCCGCTGACCTTGCATCTCGGGGGGTGAAGGCTGATTGCATCAGCTCGTCCAGTCTTTGGTGGTCGGGTCCCGATTTCCTAAATCAGAAAGAAATACAATTTCCTACTTCACCTAACACACAAATTCATTCATTACCTGAAATATCGTTACATACAGTTGCTGACCAAAATAAATCATGTCACAGTAATTTAATTTCTAATTTAATACTTAAAAAATCATCATTCACATCAATAATCAGAATCATAGCCTATGTACAAAGATTTATTAATAATTGTAAAACACAGAATCATAACAACACATCTAACTTAACATATTCAGAATTACAGACATCACAAAATCTTATATTACAGATTTCTCAGCAGGAAATGTTTCCTGAGGAATACAAATGTTTAAAAACTAATCAGACCTTACATAAAAAGAATCGATTGATTAGTCTTTCTCCCTTCATCGGTTCAGACAACTTAATACGCGTTGGTGGGCGTCTTAATAACTCTAATTACAGCTACGATATAAAACACCCTATTTTATTATGTAGTAAACATGTCTTAACAAAACTCATATTCGAAAAAGAACACAAAACACTTCTTCATGCAGGACCTCAACTACTTCTAGCACACATTAGACTCACCTATTGGCCATTAGCTGGCAGAAACTTAGCTAAGCAGATAGTGCGTAACTGTGTTCGTTGTACTCGATTTAAAGCCCAACCTGTTCAGGTCGTCATGGGCAACCTACCAAGTGATAGGACGCATCTCGAGTACCCTTTTCTGAATACAGGGCTTGACTACGCCGGGCCAGTGCTGATAGCCAATCGTAGTGGTAGAGGATGTAAGCTTTCAAAATCTTATATTTGTGTTTTTGTCTGCTTTGCAGTCAGAGCTGTGCATCTGGAGCTGGTCACCGACCTCACCAAGGAAGCTTTCCTTGCGGCCTTCAGCCGATTTATTAGTCGTCGGGGCCAGCCTCAGCGCGTGTACTCCGACAACGGCACTACATTCGTGGGAGCTTTCAATGAGCTTTCACGCTTCTTAAAAGCTTCATCCAATAACATCGAGTCAGAAATTGCAAACAAAGGCATTGAATTTAAATTCATTCCTGCCTACTCCCCACACTTTGGTGGTATCTGGGAGGCAGCAGTTAAATCCACGAAACATTTGTTACGTCGAGTCATGAGCCTAACTCACTTGACATATGAAGAGCTCTCAACATGTCTGATTCAGATTGAGGCCATTTTAAACTCCAGACCCTTAACTCCTCTATCCACTGATCCATCTGATCTCTCATACCTTTCCCCGTCACATTTCCTGATTGGACGACCACTCACGTCAGTTCCTTGTCCTCCAATGACTGACTGCAACATCCAGCGGCTTCATCGCTTCCAGCGCATTGAAAAACTACGGCAACACTTCTGGCAGCGGTTTACTAATGAATATATATCTCTTCTTCAGCAAAAAACCAAATGGCAGACCGGGCATGACCTAAAGGCAGGCACCATGGTCTTAGTGAGAGACGCCAATCTCCCTCCTCTTCTGTGGCTGCTGGGCCGAATCATCGCTGTGAAGCCAGGATCCGATGGGCAGAACAGAGTCGCCGACATCCTGACGAAGAAGGGCACGATCACACGTGCATACAACAACATTTGCCCTCTTCCCGTCTCATCAGCATCATCTTGAAGCCTTCCTACTTCAACCCGGGGAATATGTTCCGGAACATCACATCGCGCCGGCCAGTGGGATCGCGACACGCGATCCTACGTCACCGCAGCGCCCCACCTACCGCTAGGCCCTTGACCATACCGGGGACCACTCGCTCGCCGTCACTTACCGCGCTCATACATCGGCCTTTCATTTTTTGTAACCCACTAAAATTATATACAGTCTATATCGAAAGCAGTTTTATTTAGTCGAGACCACCAGCACCCAAAACTGGAGCTTGACACTCAAACAGCGCTAAGAAGGAACATGAGTGGTTTTTAGTCAGTAGAAGTCTGACACTCTCCGTATTCTCTCTCTCTCTCTCTATTTCTCTCTCTCTCTGTTTGTGCAGTGTGGGTGTCTGTGAATGTGTGCGATGATATGGTGTATGTCTATTTGTGACTAACTGCCTAACTGACACTAGCAGGGGGTTGGAGAACACGCGTTTGCTCCAGGATTGTAATTATCTCTTTTTTAAGACGGTTCCGTGTGGTATTGAAGGAGTCGAGTGAAGGGAATTTGTCATTGTATAGGGTGTAAAAGTACCCTTAACGCAAACGAAGGGCATTTGTTCTCCCCACCACTGCGATCATTTTTTTGTTCTAGACCATACCTAGGAACCTCCTAGTTACGGAGATATTGGGGGTCAAAGTTTCAAATTTTTCACAGCTGTTTTTGTAAATACTAGTATTTCAGGTTTTAACTTTACTTAAATTATCTCCATGACCCTTTTACTATTCAAAGCATTAACTAACACAATGTTTTATGAGTGCTACTTTGAGTTTTACCGTAAAATGTGATTTTTGACCCCAAAAAAAAAAGTCATTTTCCAGCAAAAATTTTTGCGTAGGGGTACTTGGTTTGATGTACAGAATGCATGGTTGTCGTATGCGTGAAGGGTTCGTTTACACCCTGTATAATGCGGGTAGACGCAAAAAGGGTGACATCTTCAAATAATCGGTGGAGGCCGAAGGGACTGCCAACAGGGAGGTACCTATGTCTGGTACGCCTGAGTGGGAAAATGAAATGCTATAAAAAAACTAGGCCTTCATAATCTTTCTTTATACTGCCTACCGATAACACTGTTTTCTGAACGAGCTTCTTTTGCTGCTGTGATGATCATTATTTCAAAATTATTGTAAGTACGTAAGTTTTTTTTTGCGGCATGGGAAAGCATCAATCTGTTGATATTTAGTCGATTTTATTATACAAAAATTAATCTTTGGTTTTCTTTATACTGGCAACACTGTCACTAAACGTCTGTTATAAAAAAGACGGTTGCCTTTAGTCGCTCTCTCACTTCTATCGAAACTGTGCTAGGAGGCAGTTACTATAACCTTTCTTGTGGGTAATTTTATATTTAAATAATAAACGAGTCAATGTTCATCGTATTTAAATTCAAATAGCTGCTGTTTTCTTGACACCCATTTGCTATACAATCATCATCGAGGGGTAGGCAGTGTCAGACTTCTACTGACTAAAAACCTCCCATGTTCCTTCTTAGCCCTTCATGTCGAGGCCGCGGTATCTCTTTCGAACAACCCGCAACCCCGACGGAAACCGTACAACCTTGTTTTCGTTATGTCTAAAAAATGAAAATATAATAAATAAAGTATAAAAGGACTGTCTACATTTTGTTTTATTGTGTGGTCACACTGCTCTGTTTACTTTCATAGAATTAAAGAAATAATATTATCTCAGCTAAGAGGTAAGAAGTGCACAATTTTAGATACCTATTATTTAGAAGAAACTTTCTACTAAAAGTTAAGTACACTAGACTTTCTGATATTCCTATAGCCCAGCAGCTAGCACATGCACATATGTCAGTGGAGTGGAGGATTGAGGGACCAGTAATAATCATCGCTATCTTCAAAATGCTTCGATATTTAGGCTTCATTTTTTTTTACGATATGTTTTAAGACTTCTACTAAAACTTTATGTAGAAAAAGAACGGTTTTATTAGTTTAATTCAGTAATATTAACTAAAATATTTATCTTTGTTGTGTGGACTGAGGGACCACAGTTCAGTCGTTATATTTTTTTTATCTTTAATGCTTTGTGGTCTGTTATTTTGTGAATATCTTTCCAAATTCTTTACTAAATGTCTGTATTCACAAAACCTTCTTTTTTAAGATACTTTCCGAGATCTGGCTAACCGTCTGTGAGAACTGAGGGACCACACTTTATGGGTCGTAGTTTTTAATATATTTGATTACAAATTCCCTGGATTTGTTCTACATTTGTTTTAAGTCTTCTACTAAATCTTAGGATTTTCATTTCGCGTATTCCTTTTTGGTCCCTCAGTTCACACGCACATGTTTTTCATGTTATAATTTGATGACCCGTTTACTATTCCAAGCATACATTAGCACAATGTTTTAAGAATGCTACATTAACTTTTACCGTAAAATCTGATTTTTAACCCAATAAAAAAGTCGTTTCCAAGTAATAATTTTTGCCTAGGGGTACTTAGTTTGATGTACATATGTACATAAGAGTTCATTTATTACACTCTGTTTACAAAAAAAATATATGAAGCGAATGTTCGCGGCGAGTAATCACCTTTCTTTGCGTTGCTAACCACCATAACAGTTACTTATACTAAAGAGCATAAAAGTGTAGGAAACCTATTTTCGACCCACGTAGGGGCCCGAAAGTATCGTAAATATGGTAAATGCGTTAATATATTGCGATAACACGTAACGTGTTTGTTTGTGACCACGAACTCGAGGTGTATTAGATTTCTATTCAAAGGTTTGGCAGAATAGTAGTAAAAAACTTTACTCTATTGGTTTTGTTGAAAAACGGTGTCGAGGTGTCGTCGTGTTTATACTGTAAATTGTCCACCAATGGGTATTGTCCAAAAAAGTGTAACCAGTTCCTTTTTTTTTTGTTAAATGTATTATTTTAAGAAATTCATTCAACGGTTTAATACGCTTATAGTGACGTTTTGTGTGAACGTGGATGATTTAAGTAGAGAGGAAGACCAATTAAAAAAAAAGTAGTTAAAAAACTAAAAACCCCGTTCATTTGTGTTTGTTCTTTCGTTGGTTGTGTAAAATTCTTCGCAGGTGATTTAACTTTTTTATAGGATTTGTCACTTTGAATTTCTTATAAACCTATATTTTTGAAATCTCTTTTCAAAACCCTTCATTTTGATACCCTACTCGATGGTAATGGAAAAAAAAATTTTTTTGAACTTTACGATATGGCCCCCAAAAACCGCAAATTTCCTTTGTTTTTTTTATTTTAATGTAGTCAGTGGCACTAACGTTATCAAGACGAATCTAACGACGTATATTTTATTCAAATCCGTTCATCCGTTTAGCAGTTATGAGGGAACAAAGAAACGGACATACATACATACAGGTCAAACACATAACCCTCCTTTTGGGCTTTGCCGCAGTCGGGTAATAAGGAATCATGGCCTGTGTGAAGGATGTTATGGCAGGAAAAGAAGTGTCCAATGAGATGACGCGTAATAGAGAAGAATGGAAGAAGAAGACATAGCATAAGGGCAGGAGAATGATTTATCTATATTTTATTCCATTTCACTATCATGCCACTAACTTCTTAACTGACCATAGAGATAACGTCGAGTACCTAAACGAAAAAAAATCGTGTGAAGGGAAATTACGCCACCTAACGTAAACTAGTTATCGATTATAAACATTCACAGGAAAATAGACACTAAAGTATCCATGCAATTTTGCAGGTGACTGTACATTCCTAATGAGGCATAAATGGGGTCTCACGGACACCAAACTTACCCTTCAAACTTCAATGGTGATTGAGACACAG
Source organism: Diarsia brunnea (assembly GCA_949774965.1). NCBI lineage: Eukaryota > Metazoa > Arthropoda > Insecta > Lepidoptera > Noctuidae > Diarsia > Diarsia brunnea. The sequence continues at coordinate 8,075,346 of OX459019.1, read as the reverse complement.
GTTAATTGTGTGTCGTAATCATGAATGTTGAAGTAGGCACCTGCTTCAGTCCAACCCTTTGGACAAGATGACAAGTTTTGTCCATGGCTGCCACAAATTCTTATAAATTATAATGAACTAGAATTTTGAAGTAATACGTATAGTATCTTTATAAACAGTTCTAACTAGAGAACGGATATTCGTTTCAGTGATGACTAGTATGCAAGTGCGAATTCGAGTATTATAAAGGTACTAATTTAATCCCGCTCTTTTTAAAATATTCGAATGTGGCCATTAGGTAGCTGTGACTTAACATTATCACGCTATACACACAAGCTGCTACTTGCGGTTTCCGAAAACATTTATTGTTAACTAGCTGATGCCCGCGGCTTCGCCCGCAAACAAATTATACACTAAAACCTTTCTCGCGAACCACTCTATCCATTAGTGGAAACAGCATGAAAATCGGTTCAGTAGTTTTGAAGTTTATCGCGAATAGACAGACAGACGCGCCGGAGGACTTTGTTTTATAATATTATGTGGTGATAGTGACTATAAATTGACAGTAGAATAAGCATTACTGTAAAAAACGTTGTGTTTCAATATTGGTGTACAATAAAGTAATTATTCTATTTTAATTCGAAAATGTGTTTGCTACTTTGCTGCGTTTGGCGAAATGTGAAAGTACTATTAGGTGCACCTCTGCCTAACCATTCGGGGATTAGAGGTGTGATGTTAATATAATGATTAAACAGTTATTGAACTACGAAGTGCTACAGATTACTATTTATCCACAGAAATGCATAATTCCTATGGGATAAACCAAGACAAAGTCACAGGTAAAAGATAGTATACCATAACGCGGTATAACTACACATATTCTACGTATATTTATTTATAGGTCTGAAAAGAGGGTATTGTGGCCATCTATTTATATAAGCCGAGAAACGATCGATGGATAGACCCCAAGATGGGATGACATCGTGAATAAATTAGCCCTCTATGAAAATGAACTGGACAATAGACAAAGCTTGCGTTTGTATTTAGATTTGATTAATTGTAGTGGTTTGTAACTGGACGGCGAGTTAATTGAGTCGTAACCACTAAATACAGCGTTTAAAAGCATTGAAATTACAAATTGAGTTGTTCTATTCAATTCGCTAGAGTTTCGAGAAAAGCTTACTACATAGTTTATTATAGTTTTATCGACGATTGATCTATTACCAACATTGGAAATGAAACGTCAAATGAGTGAAATATGTTTCGAAATATAATGGCCGATAAACAGAAAGATAAATTTTCTTTTTAACAGAAAATGTTTGAAGAAACTTATGAAATTGGCGTTGTACTTAGCTACAAGTATCTTTTTGTCAGATAGACACGTAAAATATTGGTATATGGCTGTATTCGGTTCGACTGAAAAGGCTAGGCGAATGATGATAATATTTACTTATTTCACACTAGCACTAAGGCATTTTGCGCTTTGTAAACCAGACTTAATGCCTTAAGTATTGATAGTCATATCAAAACGTGAACCTATCGTGTAAGTGTGTTATTTTTAAAATATCTACTTGCTGAGGCCCGCGGCTTCGCCCCCGTGGATGTTCGGTCAAAGTATATTCTTAAACCTTTCTCAAGAACCACTTGATCGATTGTTGAAAATAGCATGAGAATTGATGCAGTAGTTTTTGAGTTTTTCGCGAACAAACAGACAGAGAGACGGACGCGGTGGAGAACTTTGTTTTATAATATTTTATATGTAGTGATTACTTCACCCGGGACTTCGTCTGCAAAAATTGTGATGAGTTGGCATATTTGGACAATATAAACATAGTTTAAAGCCACAAATAATGTATCTCATTATCAGTGAAAAAATTAGAACTTTTTTTTTTATTGGATAATTAGATCTGGAAATTACACCCACAAAGTTACAACTTTTACCTCTCTTTATAATTTTGGTATAAATTATATTTAAAAAGGCTTAGATTACAAATTAGAAACTTATCTAGTTTTTAGTTTAATATCATTTTTCTTTATATGTTTATCTTTATTATATTTATGTTTATTAGGAATGGAAGGAGGCCTTTGCCCTGCAGTGGGACAATATAGGCTAGCTATAATAAAATAATTATGTTTATCTACATAGGAGACATGCAAACCAAAAAATTATAAATGTTGTGTCTAGCGTCGATCCGGAAACCAAGGCAGAGTGGCTGCCATAATCTTCTTACATCTTCCAAAATTCTTAAAGTAAAGGATCCCCTTACCTCTTGACGTTAGAAAAATGCACATATATTTGAAGTAAATAAGATTTATCTTGCTGTCGAAGAATTATTTAAGAATGTTCGCAACATATTTTCACCTTTATGTCTTACAAACTGAGGGATCAATGTTGTACCTTCCTGAATAAATTGACCTGTTCTTCTATCTGGTATCGAGGTAAACTTGAGAACTTGAAAATGTTGTGGCGAAAAAAATATTGCTTGCAACTTTCAGTTGGCAGGTTTCATAAAAAAAATAACTAATAATATCTATGATTGTGCTTTCGAGCAAAATAATAATTGCTCTTAAAAAAGCAAACTCTTCACAACAAAGAAAAAAGTATACGTATACAAGTAGTATAAGTATACATAAATTAAAATTATTTTCTGGAAAAACCATAAAACATTGAAATACATAATTATAGTAATTAACGAACTGGAATTCTATTTTTTTAGTAGGATTTTAATAACGCGAAACACATCTTCTTCAAACTTTTTCTTTTAATTTTAATGTAAACACAGTTTCTCCTAGAATTTCGTATTTTACCTAACACGACATATTCCAGAAACTTTCCGAGTTGCGGTATTAGATTAGTTAATAAGGTGCTCCTCCTCTTTACTAACCGTGAGGGGGAGTGAGGCGTAATACACTACGAGGGCTTTATAAGGGTTGGACTAAGTATACTGTCTTCGTCTTTTTCGTGTCACTGGCACGACATTTTTATATATTTAGTTAGAACTTCGCCACTTTTACTGCGTCGACAGCAGCGCAAAGATCACTACGGCTGTAGTTTTTTGGGCTTAGAGGGCAGGATGATGAGGTGGAAGGTGGAACATGGTTTGCGACACAGCTTCACAACCACACCCCGCTGTTGTCACTGTGGCCTCCGGCCTTAAGTGGGAGGATGTAACTCCAACAAAATCAAGAGGGTAGTTTAGTACTTGCCCGTCGGGGCTGCGGGTTGTTCGCAAGAGATACCGCGGCCTCGACATGAAGGGCTAAGAAGGAACATAGGTGGTTTTTAGTCAGTAGAAGTCTAACACTCCCTTTCGCTCTGCCCAAGAGCGGGAGGGGTTATTTGGTGTACTGTGTAAAATAGGGTTTTTTTCCTAAATATTAGCACAAGGTTCTCCAAGTGAGTGGCAACGCCGGAGGAGACGTTTTAGAAGTAAAAACATATACTGAACTTATTGGTAATGTTATTCTGAAAGTTCAGGTGCGTAGTAGCGCAATCGACGGCTTAGACGTGTATGATTAGATGTATTTATGAACTTGGAGAAAGCGAAAGGAATATGAAGGGATAGGAGCAGGTAGCACTGTAATTTGAATCTACCACAATGGGAAATGGGTGTGAATTTTAAATGTATGTATGTATTTCAGCGTAATTCAATTCCTTTGGGACCAGCATCAGCAAAAAAAAAAATCATTTAATTCGAGTATCACTGACTCATATCATAATCGACATACTCAAAGGTCATCAAACTACCGTTCAACGCGACTAAATATATCAAATTGATGTAGAAATAGTTCGCCATTGTGTTTTATCGGTTCTAAGAAAGGTTTCGACTGGCAATAAGGGTTTTTGTTGACTGTAAGCGAGTGTTTTCATTGTTTTGTGACGTCTTAAAGTCGTATGTCAATTCCCCTTGAGCGTCCGCGAACATTGCCTAAAAATCTCTAAAATGTCGAAGCATTTTGTAGGTATTTAATTATTTTGGGTAGACCTTCAGAAAAATGAAGATTTCGTCATTATACAGATATTAACACAATATAAATTATACCTTCGTGGATTCGTTATGAGTTTACCTGTTCATTGGTATATATATCTAATAAATTAAAACTAACCTGACTTCACAGCGACGTGATATGTTTTCATTTTGATATTTTTCGTTCACATAACCTTGAAACTTGATCACAATACACCGAATTCACACACATATTCACCTAAATAACACTATATTACGACAACACATATGTTCAGGCATTCATATTACACCATATTTCACTTCCAAACATAATATTTGCAGAAAAAAGGTAATAATTCCGAACAGAGACAACACACGCACGACGTTGACCCGGCGAAATTAGCAAACACTGACCGTTAGCGCAAAAATGTCTGCGGAAATATCTGCGGACTTATACTCTTTGAAAAACGATTACGATGTAAATACGCAACCATATTATGATCTAGAGGCCTAAATATGTTCATAGATAAATAAGCTAGCAACTTATGTGTATTTAAAACTATAAAAAAGAAAATTTATTATAAAATATTACGAAAACCGGCAGCCATTGTGCACGAAATGAGTACGTTCCAAAAGTTTCGATCTTTTTTCACTGATATATTTAATATATTTCGAAAAACTATAACTCAATACGGAACCTACACTTATTTCTCAGTAATTCTACATAATTTGTTTTATCAATACTCACCGTTTCCTTCGTGATTCATCTTCTTTTCTTGTTGAGAGAGGCACCAATTTTCAACAAAAACAGTGTTTACGTCACAAAATGTCAGATGATTGTTTTATTTTATTTATGGTACCGAATAAGGTTGAGATCAAATAAATGTTACTAAAATCGGTTAACAAGGACTCGATTACTTTAAATATAGCCATATTGTGTTGCTACATGCTAATAATCGTCAAAAAATTACATCCAATGGCAACCGATTCCTTATGATCCACCGGGTGATCATACGACATTTGGAGCATTTTTTCTTATGATCCACCGGTGGATCATAAGGACGCTTGAGGGGAAAGTGATTCAGGAGCTAAATAGTGTTTCACGCCTTTTCTCCTTTTCTATTTCCCGAAGTTTTGGGCAGAGGTGTACCTTATAGTAGGTACATACACAATTGGTTGGTTTAATAATGCTATTCTGCTTAAACAAATGTTATTATTTTATTATAAATAGTAGGTAAATGAATGAATGAATCAAAAAATCACCAGTTTTGTTTTAGTACCATGTAATAGGGGGCAAACCTTTTTGAATTGTCATCAACCGGGTACAAATTCCGGGTACAATTCGGTTGATGTGGCGACACCTGGAGGAGGCCTATGTCCAGTAGTGGACGTCTTTTGGCTGAAATGATGGACAAATGAAGACTCTGTGGCTGTTACTGAGATGTTTCTAACCGGAAATATTAAACAAAATTTTTTCTGAACTAGGAATCGAAGTTTAATGCCTACAAGGCGCTTTGGACCACAAGACTTTCTAAAATGTTGTGATAAGTAAACAAACATGCGCCAGAAATCATTTACTTGAGGAAAAGCAAGTAATTATTGGGTTTACTAGTTTCAATTTCAGTAGAATCCCAGAGTAGCTCGGTTGATGGCAATTGTATTCTCCTAATTAAATGGAACTTAATTTGACCCAATCCTTTGTCAAATAAAAGTGTTTATGCACTAAAGTGTCGCCTCTAGACACAACCCAATGTGACCTGACACCAATGCTATAAAAAAATAATAGAAACCCGTGGAAACAGTGCCAGTTACATAGAAAAGGACGATTTATTTATCCTGAATGGTCTCGTAAGTGAGGTCCGATACTGTTTCTTATGTTTCCTATAATATCATTGCTTATTATTTATTTTTCAAGGAAAAAATATCTGTTGTTTTTGTTCAGAACGAGTTCAGGTCATTGACTTGCCAACTGTAGGATACTCAATAATAGTATCGGGTATCTTATCTTATCTTTAGTCAATATGGCTTGGATTAATTAACTTTATCGTTGGGGTCGCAGGACTTTAGTTTTTTATTATTTTTGGGAGTTTCATCTACGTACAGGATAACTTTAATTATTTTTATAGTATAGGTGTTAGCTTTATAACCGAGATGTAGCCGACCCCAAATAAATTAGGATAAGGAAATGATGATATCCCGTCGGGGCTGCGGGTTGTTCGCAAGAAATACCGCGGCCTCGACATGAAGGACTAAGAAGGAACATGGGTGGTTTTTAGTCAGTAAAAGTCTGACACTCCCTTTCGTTTTGCCCAAGAGTGGGAGGGGTTATTTGATGATTTTCCACCCGCCCAAAAAAAAAGGTGTAGGTTGACATCATCATCAACTTTTCTTGTGCCAAACTTCACGTTGCTGTGCCACCCTCATCCAGTTTTTCCCCCGATGGCAACCATGTCGTCTCGTCTGCCCATCTCACCGCCGCACGAGCGATTAAAAATTCTAATTAAATTAATAATTGTAGGTTGACAAAATTATTTCATTACAATTTTTATTGACACAGCTCAGGTTTAGGATACCCAAAAGTCAAACACCCAGTCTTACGAAGGTAGAAGCTTACATAGAAGTTAGGTCGTAGAGGTCAGAGATCAGGTAGGCAGCTAGGTCATCATCATCTGCCTAGCCTTTTCCCAACTATGTTGGGGTCGACTTCCAGTCTAACCGGATGCAACTGAATACCAGTATTTTACATGGAGCGACTGCCTATTTGACCTCCACAACCCAGTTAATACTAGGTAATACGATACTCTTTGGTAAGACTGGATGTCAGAATTTTAGATCACTGACTACCTGTAACGACTGCCAAAGATCTATATATGGCAGTCGGGACCAACAGCTTAACGTGCTTTCCGAGGTACGAAGGAAACTCGGGTATGTCGGGCGGTCACCCATCCACAGACCGATCTAGGCAAGCACAACTTTACCTAAAGATCGACCCGAGTGGCAGTTCTTATTAAGCCACGAGCTCCTAGGCAGCTAGGTGCATGTAAGATATTGGACTGCGAATGCGATTGATTTTATTTTAGTTGCGATGCACGCACATAATTTATATCGTGTTATACTGATTATAAGTATGTATTATGATATTTTTTGTCCGTAGTACGATCCCGTGAGAGATTTACCGAACACAACCCGAGTGAAGTCGAAGGTATAAGATATAAAATATATTTTACACAGATGCTAAGGCTTGACAGATTTAGTCTGGATGCTACCGAACTCTATGGTAACTCACGGGCCGTGCATTGAATAAATTAAATCTCATCAAGAACAACTCGACTCAGGGATGCGTCGACAAATTGTCGCAAGTGTTGATTTATGCACATCGCAATTACATGAAGTTTCGTGAAATGTGTGAATAATTGTATTAATAGGGATGTTTACTGACTAAAAAAAATATGATTCTAATTAGGCCGTCTGTTAGATTATCGCAAAATATTGGATACGTATTTTTTGTTTTATCAAATCAATAAAAAATCACGAAGATAAAACGCGTCAAAGATTTGAGTGGGGGGTTGTGACGTCACTCACCGATAATAAGTGTCATACTAATGTCTTAGAATATGACGTCACACAATTTTTCATAGCACTGTATCGTCTTCATTGTTAGTTTTCGTGAAAAAAGAAAAAAAATACGAGTTCAATATTTTTTGGATATCTAACAGACGGAATTAGATTTTTTTGTTAATTACCCTATTGCTACAATTTTATCAATCAATTATGTTTTATGTATTTGTGTATAATAATCAAAATGTCTCATTCTACTAAAATAATAATAATTGTCATTGTTTGTTTAAATTTAGATATACATAGTTTGCTCTTTCTGAAAGGAGTAAAATATCATGTCGTGACGTCTAACAGGGAAGAATGGAAGAAAAAAACGTGAAGCGTAGATCCCAAATAAAACAAGGGCAGGAGGGTGATGATATTATATTATTATTGTAAGAAATAGCCAAAGGAACGACAAACACTGGGTCTAAAGAAACTGCTCAAGTGCGAATTGGGCTTCCAATTCGTTTAAATTATTTTTCATTGTTTTGTTATTTACATAAAATAATCCACACATACGGTTTATTCTAGTTATTCTGTGAAAAATTCGCTAGCTGTTGCGGTTTCACACAGTTCTGTGATAGACAGACGGATTGACGTTGGATTAGTTACAGTGCCAATTGAAACGTCAATCTGCTGGTTCGTTGGAGTCGAAAATATCGCTTAAATAAATAGCCCGGCCCTTCTGTCACCTTGAAATGTCAAAAACCTGTAATTTGCGTGGTGTACAAAATAAAAATTATTATGTCTTAGGGTTTCGTTTGCGTGTGAAATAGTGCTGTATTTTTTGTGCTACTCTTCCAATGATGTCTCAGTATCATCATCATCTTTCTACCCTTTTTATTTTGGCTGGTGTAAAACCATCAAATAACCCCCCTCCCGCTCTTGGGCAGAGCGAAAGGGAGTGTCAGACTTCTACTGACTAAAAACCACACATATTCCTTCTTAGCCCTTCATGTCGAGGCCCCGGTATCTCTTGCGAACAACCCGCAGCCCCGTAACAACTTGCAGCCCCAGAACAACCCGCAGCCCCGGAACAACCCGCAGCCCCGATCCTCCTATCCTTATCTCATGCTTTTTGGGGTCGGCGCAACACGTTTTTTTCTTCCATTCTGCCCTGAAATAGTGCTGTGTTTTTTGTGCTTTACTTCCAATGATGTCTTAGTATGACGTCAGTATAAGATTTTAAACTGACATGGTCACTAGCACTATTACAAAACATGGTAAATATCCCGTTTTCAGTATATATGACGTCAGTATTATATTTTGCTACTATGCTCGGGTCTTTAGGTTAAGCCGTGCTTCCCGACGTTTGGTCCGTGGATGGGGGACTATCATTGTATACCAAGTTTTCTTTATGCGTCGGAAAGCACGTTAAGCCGTATGTCGCGGCTATCATTTTCAGGTCAGTCTGTGACAGTCGTTACAGGTAGTCAGTGACCAGATAGTCTGAAAACCAGTCTTACCAAACGGTTTCATATTACCTATACCGTGGACGTCAGATAAGCAGTCACTTCATGTAAACTACTGGTACTCAACTAAACACGGTTAGACACGGTGATGACTTCTAATTATGTCTATGCTTCATTTGGTTTTGAATCAAAATAAATATAGACGTACATAACAGGGATGCGTCTAGTTGTCACAACATGGTATTGATTTATGAACCCCAGTAACATGGCGGCCTGAAATGTCAGGATATATGTGAATAATTATTCACATATAATATATCCGCTTATACGCATATCTAAGATACTGTAAACTCGATCAATTTATTTATTTATGTGGACACAAATACTTAAGAGAATCTCTAGTAGTACCTAAGATAGAAAGAAATAAAAACAGCACATACCTAGAAAATAAACGTACCAAGTTGAAGACATTAGACAATGCAAGGTTATTTTTAGTAACTTTATTTTAATTGTCCTACTAATCCTACTAAGGATTGATAGACGTTTGGATGTCTGAATGTTTGTTACTCTTTCACACCAAAACTACTGACCGGTTTGCTATGGCTACAAAGATCTATAATAAGATTCCGAATTACTTAAAGGAATGTAGCAATATTCATGTCTTTAAAAACAAATTGTTCAAATTTCTTATGGAAAAATCTTATTACTCTGTTGCTGAATTTTTATGGACTAAGAAGTTTTAATTGTTTCATGTCCGCTTGACGGTATCTTGTGTTTGTTTTTTGTATTGTCTGTCTGAAATTATTGATATGCAATTTATGTCAATTCTTTATAATTTTGAATCACAACTTATTGGATTATTTAATCATTTGTATGCCCAAGTGGCTGATCATGGTATGAACATTGGAAGTTTAAATGAATGTAATGAACACCTGCATGTAACCCATGCATCACAAATAAACGATTTGATTTAATTTTAAATTTAAATAAAATTTGGCACACATATAGTTTATAACCTGGATTAACATATGATACTTTTTATCCTGGTAACTTCGTGGGACAGTTATCATACTAAGCTCGTTGTCCATTACATATTTTGACAAAAATATATAGCTCTGTTGGGGACAAACAGACAGACAGCCAAACCAGAACTTCCATAAATAACTCAAGTTCTCAAAACAAGGTGTTGATTTATGAACCTCAGTAACATGCCGTCGCGATATGTGTGAATAATTACTGCTAAGATAGTGTAAACTTGATCTAATTGGTACGATCAAGTGGGACGTGTATTTATACCACTCCAGTGACCAGTGGGAGTTATTATCTTTAACCCTTGACCCTTGTTAGTGGTGTGATGCGAGTATAGCTGAGTACAACTTAAGCGTCTTTTTATAAATTACTACATATTATAAAACAAAGACCTCCGCCGCGTCTGTCTGTCTGTTCGCGATAAACTCAAAAATTACTGCACCGATTTTCATGTTGATTTTACCAATGGAAAGAATGATTCTCGAGGACGGTTTTAGTATATAATTTGATACGGGCGACGCAGCGGGCATCATCTAGTACAACATTACGTAAAAGTTTTAAAAACAATCAGTACATATTTCACAAGATCTGCAATCTGAATTCTTACGTCTAATAAAATTTTACCAACGAATCTGAATCCGATCACAATGTGTTTTATAAACACATTATGTGAAAAACTGACACTGATTTTCAGTATCAATATTACACCGCACTATTGAACTTCTCTTTGATGAGTAGAAACATGTTACGATAAATTATCATAGTTCTTCATTTCGCACCCGGACAATTGGATTTAACATTTATTTAGTAAGTAACAGATATTATATCGTGATAAATGTTACAAAAGTTTAGGCGGTACAATAGTACCGGTCACACGGATCCTATAGCGTATGTAATCGACACTAGCTGTAAGAAAATATGATAAAATTTTAAAGACCAAATGGCGGTATTTTTTAAAACAATTTCCTCACACAGTTTCATGAACGACTAGCACTTCGTCTGCAAAAACTGTGATAGCTTGGTTAATAGGCTTGATACAAACAAAATGTATAGCACCTATGAATAATTTAACTTTCTGCCAATAAAGAAAATTTTAGATTTAATTCTAAAATTTTTATTATTAGTTCCAGAGATTACTACCGCGCCGTAAATAAAAACCACAAGTTCTTTCTAATCCATTCTGCAAACCATTAAATAAAATACGGAACAAAAACAAGAAAAAAACTTTAGGTAATCAGTGTCGATTGTGAGAAACTTTAAAGCAGACTTTTGTCGACAGAATACTGAACAATTGTCGCGCGACAAAGCCACAGCAAAGAGATTAAAAAACTTCTGTCACTCTGAACCCGTTCGTCATTGTTATCGTTTTGTTTTTATTTTTCAGGAAAATCGATGCTTTTGTTGTTGTTAATTGAACAAAGGGCCTAAACAACATGTACGTATTGTTTCGAATATAAATTGTCATCCGCATATCATACTCGTTTATAACGGGTTTAGAACAATCACAAACATTTTTTATTTAGCTTTGCCCCACACTTGCCCGCTTCTAATATCGTGGATGCTTTAACAAACATAATTATAAACTCGTATGCAAAAACAACCATACAGCAACAAAACGTGGTTCAAGTTTCGGTAGGTTGGTACAGTCACACACTTTGCAATCATCATCATCAGCCTAGAATGTTCCCACTGCAGGGTCTCAGGCCTCCTCTCTAGGAGAGGGACGGGCTATAATCCACCACGCGGGCCTAGTGTGGTTGGTAGTTGTCCCATGTCTTCGATTTTTTTTGGTTCTAAGACATGCCGATTTCCTCACAATGTTTTCCTCCACCGTTTTGAGAGCAGTGGTGATGAAATAAATTACACAAAGTAATGCGTGGTTCGAATTCACGACTTACTGTTCGTAAGTCAGGGCCACAACACACACACACAGCTGACACCCGTCGGGGCTGCGGGTTGTTCGCAAGAGATACCGCGGCCTCGACATGAATGGCTAAGAAGGAACATGGGTGGTTATTAGTCAGTAGAAGTCTGACACTCCCTTTCGCTCTGCCCTGGAGCGGGAGGGGTTATTTTAATGATTTTCCACCCGCCAAAAAAAAAACAAATTCCACAACCACTGGGCCACCACTGCTTATTTTGCCTGATACGTTCATGGTATGGTATGGTACCGTGTATTGGGCAAAATTCTTCAATCCTGCGGGAAATCTATATAAAGTACGGCCATTTTATACTGGAAATATACTGTTCGATGTGTCGCCGTGTATACGATATAATATAATGAAATTGCATCCGCAAAATTGCAACAACAACGACATTTTATTCCACGTTTGAATTTTTGTTAACAAAATATTTTTCTCGTCCAAAACCGCACTTTTATATCCGAAATGAAATCTGAAACCCGATTTAGTTTGACTTAAAGTTGGCTCTAAAAGTCGGGTTTATATTAGAAATAATTCTTTTTCTAAAGCTTTATAGTAAATAATGCTTTTACGCCTTGTTTCGTTGTGTAAAAGTAACTCACACGCGTGCCGCAAACGATGAAAAGCTTGTCTGTACTGCATTACAGGCCAAACCTAGATTTAGTTTTTATGTAAACGTGCGCTTAAAATAAAAAAACACATTTTTTTTCCCAAAAAAGAATGGTCTTCCAAAAAAAAAACCTTTACTTTCGGAGTCATCATCATCAGCCTATAATATATGTTCCCTGTCTGCCTATTATGTTGTTTCGGAATTCGGTGGCAAAGAAAGTCGATGAAACAAAATATATTTTATTTGTCGCTTTTTTGAGCTTTTTAGCGAAGTCGGTAATTTTATAAAATAATTAAATACTTAATGTTCCATAGAGTGTGTCGGTAACAAAGGAATCGAATGCCCATTTTCACTTACAGTATGGTATATACCGCTAATTTAGGCAATTCCTAGGGAACCTCTGCTCCTGTCGAGGCTGCGGGCTGTCCGCAAGGGAAACCGCGGCCTCGACATGAAGGGCGAAGAAGGAACATGGGTGGTTTTTAGTCAGTAGAAGTCTGACACTCCCTTTCGCTCTGCCCAAGAGCGGGAGGGGTTATTTGATGATTTCCCACCCCCAAAAAAAAAAAAAAAAAAGGGAACCTCTGCTGCTGTCAGTAAACAATTCGAAAGTTTCGAAACCACTCAAATATTTTTGACACTGCGTTTTAAGGCAAGTCTGACAATATTGGGAAAAATCTGTTGCTTGCTCATCCGTAAGAGTTGCCTCGGCAATACGCATCGGCGAATCGGTGTCGAAAAAAATTCGTTTCATCGCCTTCTGGCTGCAAAAATGTTTTTAGCGGTGGTGTGAGATGACCCATATTTCTTTCTGAATTATCACTCCAGAACACCCTTTTTAAAAAAAATAAAATCAATTTATACTGTAAACACGTCATTCATGGGTGTCCATTTTATCAGCTACTAATAAGTAAAGAAAATATCTTATTTTCTTAAAATGCCAAAAATTGCCCCATTGTTACGGCCGTGGCTAAAAGACTATTAAATTTGAAAAGTTTTAAGTTTTTAAATTGATAAAAACCTAGACAAACTCTTTCTTGGTGAATAAAAATATCCGAAATAGCCGAAATATCGGGAACTCGAAACAATCAGTAAACATGGTAAATATCCCGTTTTCAGTATAAATAATAGTCTTTCTTGAAAGTTTAATGTCCAAAATAATTGAATTGGTCCAGGTTTTGGGGAGAAAAAAGGGCAACACGAAACGGCGATCTTGTCAAATATGTGTGTTATAATCGGTCTTAAAAAAAAGAAAAGCCGCAGGGATTTATCGCGCTCTACGATTGTTCTCTGCAATAGTTTCTTCAAATACGTATTTTTTGACACTATTCCTTTTTAACTGCTTGATAATTTCACGTTACATTTCGGGTGTCGATTATTGCAAACGCCCCGACTTACTTTCGGTGTGTGTATACCCCTTTTTTTTTTTTGGGGCGTTGGGAAATCATCAAATAACCCCTCCCGCTCTTGGGCAGAGCGAAAGGGAGTGTCAGACTTCTACTGACTAAAAACCATCCATGTTCCTTCTTAGCCCTTCATGACGACGCCGCGGAATCTCTTGCGACCAACCCGCATTCCCCACCCCTATCACAGTTTCATGTTAATCGCGTGATACACTTCGGAACCGTTTGAGAAAGTTCGGTAATCTTGTTGCATGCTGCGGTAAAAGTCTGGTTCGCTTATAACGGGTTACTGGCAATGCTGAAATAACGTCGGTTGTTTCACGAAAAATGTTTGCTGTTCCATGAAATGGACGACTGCAATATTTTAAGTGTAATTGTTTTGTGAGCTGAATTCTTTTAGTAATACGTTCGTTTTGAAATGTTTTGTAATACGCTTTTAGTGCCATTTTAAGGCATAATCTGGTCAAACATAAGCTGGAATGTTCTCAGGCTAGGTGCAGCGATGACCTTCGCAGGCTGCCTAGTAGCAACTGGATGAAAAAGTTAATCCAGATGAATGGCTTGTGATTGGAGTATTGGAAAGGCGGTGGAGCAGTTGGCTGATGTTAAGAGAACTAAACAGGGTCGTTCCGTACATTTTTCAAAGTTAGCGGTGAAAAATATATTTTGGGTCAGATTGATGACAACACCGCGGTACAAACGGATTATATTTACACATATATTTACACATACGGTAAGGCCAGAATCTCTAGTATTTCTTCTATAACTAAATTGAAAGTTGGTAGATAGTGGTCGCTCAGTTAGAACTGTTACTGTTATAGTTTTACCGAAAGCATATTTCCTACTGACAGTTTCGTAGAACACGAATTTCAATTTTAAAGGAAGTTTCGTAGAACCTTCGTTAGTTGTGGTTAAACAAATAATAATTTATACTTTTACTAATTCATCAAGTTTATCTTCCATCCCCATTACTATGGTAATAGTTTCGTTCAGCAAATAAAGACTATTGTATAAAATTAATTCGGTACGTGGTTACACTGTATAACGTGTTTCTAAGCGTTTGTTTGTCTCTGGTATATGTTATTGTATCATTTAGTTAAGTGGATTCTAATTGTAGTTCTAGGACACGTGTTTGTATCGTTTTAATGTAATTTAGTTAGTTATGTGAGTTGAGGTCTTATATATTTGAACTGTGAATGGCTGAGATGTGGAAATAAGTATAGAATGTGTATGAGTGCTGCCACGAATTTTGTGGTAATGGCCACGAATTAAGCGTAACAAACGCCAATTTGGTTTTGGTTTTGAGATGATTCTCAAAGGGAAAGAGAAACTAAGGAAACCAACTTTTCTTAGATCCAAAAAGCATTTGTAAAAGACATTTGTGACTTTCATCGTCGTGTATTTTAGTCTACACTTCTCTCGCCGATGGAGAGGCCTGTGTACCAGCAGTGGGAATACAAAACAGAAGAAGAATAACTATAAAAATTGTAAGGAATTATTTTTTATGTGTATGTACAAAAAAAACATACGAATTGATAAGCTCCTCATTTTGGAAGTCGAGTAAAAATTAAACGTATCCAAAAAGCAATAAAACAGAAAATAATTTTGTTCTTTAACATTAAAACAGAATTAACACTAACTCTTGTTTATCAGCTTTGTTTAGTTAATAAATAACACTCGAATTACAGTGAAATTCGTTAATTTAAACTTCAATTAAATTCTGGGACTTTGCAATGCCACCAAAAGTTTTCTTATGATTATCGCTTGCTTATTGTTTCAGTAACTAGTAAGGGCTTAAAGTTGGAGTATTAATCTTTATTGAGTAGGTACAGCTGTCACTATTATAAACTAATTGAAATACAATATTGTTATTTTTTATTTATTTCAGCACTTGCGACCAACCTCTGCTTCAAAAAAAGTTTACTAATTGGCAAAGGATTGAGATTTCTTAATTGTCTAATTGTAAATGTGTTGGGGCAAATGTGAATGTGTTGTGTAATGTGTGTGTGTGAAATATTATTGTTGTGTTTATTTTAATTTAATAAACAAGTAAAGCTTTCGAAAGTAATTATATAGTCGTCTAGTAAGTAGCGAAATGGAACGAACCGTCTATAATTTTCTTTCCTATTTTTTAATTTGACGGCTACTCTAACAAGTAACTAGATGTTAAATCACTAGGCTCCAGGTGCTAAACGAGACATCCATCAGTTGCATACGTAGTCTTTAAAACAGTGAAAACCGCATCAAACTGTTTTGAAGAACGAAGCGTACAAACTACGCAAGCTCACAGAGAGACACGAAAAGCTACTTTAATTTGATGATTAAGTGTAAATGGAAAACACAATCTGAATTTATTTCAGCATTATTAGCTGGTAAAGTGAAAGTAATTATTGAATCAGTCAATTAAATAAATGGTAGTTAATTTTGCAACCCAAAGCTGAAATGATTCACCGATTAATTATATTTACAATTTAAACAACAATCCTTTCTGAGTTTTTAAATGTATCGCAGTCAGCCATTTGCAGTTTATAATTTATTATAGCCCGAATATTCTGATCATTTAATAAAATGGGTTTATATATCCGATACTATCCTACTATTTTCACAACCAACAAAACGAGAATACAAGTGCCCATCAACTAGTTTCGAGTAAAAGCCGATAAAAAATTGGTTTGGGATCACTTTGGCATTCGATTCGTTTTGGTTTGGAAAAATAAAACTGTACATATATAAAAGGTGTTTGGAAAAGTCATATTGATTCCTCCGAACACTCCTTTCGTTTCACCCATGTTCTTTTCTCACATTTGGTATACACGCATACACGCACGCTGGTTGTGAGTACTACGCCCCTGACCTTTGTGAACACTTCACCAATAAAGGTTAGGTAATATCCTTCTAGGGCGTCTCCTCCCGGAGTTGCCAGTTACATTTAGCCTTTTAAAATCAGCAGAACCAATATGAATAGGTACACTTAGCAACGTTTAGAAGTAATTTTCGCGTACTGAATTCATTTCATTCTAATTTTATACATAACGAAATTCATATTTTGGAACCCATATTTTCATAAAGTAGGTCATATCTCAACGTTGTAATCGATATTTCACGACAAATTCCTGTTTGAACTTTACCAAATATATAATTATTCTGGCTCATGACTGTTCATACCTTTCTTAGTTGGCTTTTACCCATCTTCTCCACATGACCGCACATTTAAAATTATATTTTAAATTTTTGTTACTCCATTTTCTTTTAAATCGCAAAGTTGTTTTCTCACAACTTTCTGTCTGACATTATTACAATGATATCTTGAAAACTGTTATGAAAACCAGAACAATAGTTAAGATACTGTAAATATCAGCGTATACCTTCACAGTTATACCGAACAGACATCAATATGAATCGCTTTGTAACATAATCTGACTCTCAGACTTCCAAGAACTTAGTCAGGTGTCAAAGCAGACAAACCCCGTATTAATATCCGATACC
The DNA here is from genome assembly GCA_949774965.1 of Diarsia brunnea. NCBI lineage: Eukaryota > Metazoa > Arthropoda > Insecta > Lepidoptera > Noctuidae > Diarsia > Diarsia brunnea. Next base: position 8,057,958 of record OX459019.1, on the reverse strand, counting down.
AAGTTTAAATCTGAGGAGCTCGTAGCTTAATAAGAACTGCCACTCGGGTCGATCTTTAGGTAAAGCTGTGCTTGCCTAGGTCGGTCTGTGGATGGGTGACCGCCCGACATACCGAGTTTCCTCCGTGCCTCGAAAAGCACGTTAAGCTGTTGGTCCCGGCTGCCATATATAGATCTTTGGCAGTCGTTACAGGTAGTCAGTGACCTGAAATTCTGACATCCAATCTTACCAAAGAGTATCGTATTACCTAGTATTAACTGGGTTGTGGAGGTCAGATAGGCAGTCGCTCCATGTAAAATACTGGTACTCAGCTGCATCCGGTTAGACTGGAAGCCGACCCCAGCATAGTTGGGAAAAAGCTGGGTTGATGATCAAATTCATATTATCTTGTTTCATTTTAGTACAATCTTTGACTAGTTCATGTGAATCATCTCGTAGCTAGATTAGTACTGCAATTTAGATTGTTTGAAATTAACATTTGGTGCTGAATTTTGAGTCGCTAAATAGATAATGTATAATAGAACCTAATTTGGTGTGTTTGTGATTGTAATTTACATAGTTTCACAATATAGTTGTATATACAATGGCATGAGTAACTATGTTAATTTAGCTCTTTGATTCAGTCAGGAATGCGTAGTTCGTGATGTGAATAATTTACATGAATTTAGTTAAGACATTAGAGGTGAATTCCACCAATGAAATGGATGAAGCGGTGTATTGATCGCGATCAGCACATCATGAATAGCGCATCTATTATACTGATTGATGATCTACAAACTGCGTTCAAAAGGTGTCAAAGCCATCATTGTTGGGAAAAACATTTACACTGTTTTGTTTTTACACATTCAAGCTGTTAGTATACTTGATAGCAATAAGTTTTATGAAAATCAAACTTATTCAATTATCATTGTTATTGAATAAATCTACACTAGTATTATAAAGAGAAAAGATTTGTTTGTTTGTAACGAATAGGCTCCGAAACTACTGGACCGATTTCAAAAATTATTTCACCGTTGGGAAGCTAAACTATCCCCGGGTGACATAGGCTATCTTTTATCCCTGTATTCCCACGGGAACGGGAACTACGCGGGTGAAACCGCGTGACGTCCGAGGTTAACAATAAAACAATAGGTTCTCGTACTTAAGGAGTATCGAATAATCCAGGAGAAAAATACAAAAAAAACAATAAATGACGTCGTATTGGACTGTTCTTGTGTGTCTCACAATCAAAGCCGGTCAATGCGTCGACCCTTTTTTTGCTGGAGGTTGGGAAATCATCAAATGACTTCCCTCGCTCTGGGCAGAGCGGTAGGGAGTGTCAGACTTCTATTGACTAAAAACCACCCATGTTCCTTCTTTGCCCATTGTGTCCTAGGCCGCGGTATATCTTTCGAACAACTCGCAGCCCCGACAGGCGTCGGCCCTTGCGGGAGGTTTATGTCCAGCAGTGAAAGTCTTTTGGTCGAAATGAAATGAATTTTTTTATTATTGATTTCTTGTCCTGTGTGAGACCAATAAATACTTTTTCTTTCTTTCAATTGATGATAATGCCGACGAACTGTTTATTTATTAATATTTGTCTCCCGGATTATTAAATACTCGTTAAGTACGCGTACCTGTTTTTATGTCAATTTATTTAATAACAGAATCCCGTATCTTAAAAGTATTTCCAAGATAAACAAACAACACCCAAATTAAATCATTACCTGCCCTTAGTCCACCTTCAAGTCCAACCCAAAATAAACGGAAAACAAAAGACACAAGTTCAATAAGAACACTTCTCCACTATATCACTAGGTTTATAAACGTGGACATTATTAACAGTGACCAGTGACAGAACGAAACGAATGGCCCACATTAATCCGAGGCAAGGGAACGAGAAAAGGTATTGAAACAAATTCGTGGGTGATATGTTATACCTAGTATTAGGACGGACTTTATTGTCTGAGTAAGACTTGGAATTTTTGAATGTGTGTTTGAATATGAGATCGGGTGGAAAAGGAACAACCTGTATGTGTATAACCTGTATGTTTTTTTTATTAAACGTTGCCCCACACTAGGAATTTCTCCTGTATCGTGAGTGCGTTCACAGACATATAAACTCACATACACAAATACCCAGACCCGAAACAACTATCTGTAGGCCATACAAATATTTGTTCCGTGCGGGGATCGAACCCGCGACACGTAGCGCAGCAGTCAACTGCTTGAGCCACTGCGCCAACCGTGCCGTCGAAATGTTTTGACCGAGGACAGAATATTTTGACTGCTTCGTTATTCTCGTTGATCTAGTGGTCGCAAGTGCGACTTCTGATCCACGAGGTTCTGGGTTTGATTACTAGGTCAGGCCAAGTTACTAGATTTTTTCATCAGGAATTTCTTATCAGTAGCCATGGCAGTGGACTCGCTTCGATTACATGAGACTTAAACGTAAAGAACTGGTGAAATGTGGGAGTACTTATATGCATGCGTCTACTGAATCCTTCGGGGATTACAGGCGTGATGTTATGTTATATAATTTCTCTTTTGAATTAGAGGTAGTGTAAAAAGTGGAATTGTTTTAATCATTCACACGCCAACAAACTCATACTTAAAAAGAATCATTCAAATTAATCTACAATCAAATAAATCACATTAAAATAAATCTTCATTCATAATACTTACACGTTTTTTTAATTTTTAAAATAAATTTATATACAATAAATTTCACTGAAGCGGAAAGAAGCTTACATGGAAACATTAAAATATCAATTATCGCCGTAATGGGATATGGTAGCTTAGTGGTGACGGGTTCAACCTTTCAGTGGTTTTTGAATATCGAACAAAAACATACACAATGACCAACGAACATTTCAACAAAATTAAAAGTGATTTTTTAAAATTAATGAATTAAATATGTCTGTCTGTCTGTTTCTTTGTTCTGGCTAATCTCCGTAACAGCTCGACCGATTTTACTGAAAAATCGCTGGTTTTATAAGGAAAAACTTAGGCTAATTTTGTTTATGGAAAAAAAATTGATTTCCGTGAAAAAAAACCCTTGAAATAATAATATTAATAAAATAATATCATGCGAACGAAATCGCAGGGCCCAGCCTGTTTAAAATAAAAGTGTAAGTTACAGTGCAAGTTCTTTTATATTAGCTGGGTGACGTGGAATAGTCTCGTAAAGTAAGTTCTTCATTATAGTACGGTAAGGCGTTGGCAACCTGGTGTCAAGGAGCTTTACGCTACGAGCGTAGGAGGGTAATAAAGTACAAACTAAAGGACATGATAAAGTCTATATTGTGTGTTTTATAAATATTACATGAAAATATTGTGTTAGAAACCTGTCTTATCATCAGCGTATAATGTTCCCACTGCAGGGACTCAGGCCTCCTCTCTAGGAGCGGTATGGAAACCTACCTACCTCTATTTAATTACTTCAATTATCTTTACTATTTATTTTAATGTCTTACCTGAAAATGAAATTAGTACTTTAAAATACCAATTTATAGGAATTGTAAACAATTAAAAGAGAAATCAAAGAACAAAATACTTTAAAAGACTCTATTAAATTAAAAAGTTAAATTAGATCGCACAAATATTTTAAAAGATTCTAAATTCGTATACTACAATTGAATTTGATTATTCTTTCAATGTATTTGATTCATTGTATTTTCTTTTTTAATTGTCACAATTAAAATGTATGTTTTAAATAAATTATTCCTATTCTTATTATCTATCTTGTAAATAACGGTAGCTGAATTACTTCGAAAATACAGCAAAAAAATTACGTCTTTACGCCCCAAATATATTTGTAAATCCTACCCGCCAAACAATATTCCACAAAAAGAACTCACACCTAAACTGATACATTTCAAAACAATTTTCCTAAACAACCTATCTCCAACATGAAAACGCGGTCTCTGTCCGGGCAACAGTCACACCACAGCCACACGCGACCGCAACACAACCGCAGTCATTTGCAGCAAACATTTCGCCATGTGGGTCGCATCCGGAAAACTTTGCCAATAATGTTATTGAACACGTTCGAAAGTTGTCAGGTATTATGTTCTGGCTCTATTCAGCTGAAGTGGCGTTTTGGCTGGAGAACAGCTGTTTCTTGTGTCTTCGAGATGGTACATAACTTGGTCTTAGAAGTTGAAGGTGATTATCTATTTGTTCTGTATTTCTTGGCAGTTATGTCGGTGCAAGATGCATGTTTATGGTCATCATCAGCTGTTAAATATTTTTCTTAACTATTTTGGAATTGAAATTAATTTTCAATTTGTTATTTCTTGGAAATAGTGTTAGTACAAGCCGTATGTTTTCCTAAACTAATGGGGTTGGCTTTCGATGATGCGATCGCCTATTTAATCACCGAAACCCAGTAACTGGGTAACAGGATAACTCATTTTTGTTATAAAAGAGTCATCTTGTTACCAAGTATCTGGGTTTCAATATACATATATTATATGTATCAGACTTTTGAGTTGCTTTCATACAACAAATTCTGACAAAAATATACAAATGCTAGACGACAGAACAAAAATATAGTTGAGTAAAAATTAAATAGCTAAGAACTTCGACATAACCTACCATCGAGAATAAAAACGATGAAAACCTCGTTCAAAAAAACCTAAGTTTAAAAATAAACCATGTAACACACAATTAACAAGACTTTAATTAAATAATGCCATGTTTCCTTTGCTTACAATACCAGGTCAAATACCTTAGTTCTTTACTTACGTATCGAAAACATCGCAATTTCTTTGAACTCTAATAAAAATAAAACAAGTACAACTTCTTCAGAGTATTTTTGTACGCTAAGATAAATTAATCGCAAATATTTCGTATATTTTCAGGTTTCACGTATATTGAAATACTTGTGCTAAAAGAAACATTATATCTCGTGAAAGTTCGGCGCATGAAGTGAAAATAAACACATATTTGTGGGTAAAAGTGTAAGGCACAAGTCATGGTACATAATATGTTTTGTGGCATGTGTTGTAAGGCCATTGTAGGGTACACGTTTTTGTACTATATTGTTGCCGACTTCATATTTTTATTCCTCGAAGAATATTGATGTTTATTTCAACCACCATGTTTAGATAGAGATTAAAATAAAATAATAGTGAACAGAAAATAGCTACGATATTCTAATCTATACTAATATTATAAAGCTGAAGAGTTTGTTTGTTTGTTTGTTTGTTTGTTTGAACAGGGTAAACTCTGGAACTACTGGTTGGAATTGAAAAATTCTTTTAGTGATGGATAGTCCATTTATCGAGGAAGGCTTTAGGCTATATAACATTACGCTACGATCAATAGGAGCGGAGCATAAATGAAAAATGTTGCAAAAACGGGAAAAGATATTCCTTTTTGAGAGCTTCCGTTGCGTGCGCTGCGAAAACAGTTTAAGTTACGTAAATATCATGTATCAAGGAATTGTTCCTCTTTAAAAGTTCTAAAAAAAAGTCCGCAATAGCATATGTTTATCTTTTAAGATTGACTCACTGTAACCATTTTTTAATAATTAAATGTTAGGTTAAAAATAATGGTATTTTGCGAAGCTTATTTAACCCATATGGTATTAATCTATATCTATATAAATGTGTTTGTTAGCACGGACATTTAATATAGAATATTTGTGCCTTTTACTCTATACAGTTTAAACAAATATCTTAGAAGATATCGCAATGTAAAAATATACGGGCGACAAAATAATTAGCGAGTGGCAGTCATTCGGTCCGGTGCGGTAGGTGCGTGGGGATTCTGGCCTCTGGGGGCTCTGGAGAAATTCAAAATATTTACTGCACCATAATGTTTACAAGTACAAGGTGTTACTGTATATTAAACAGTAAGAGATATCTATAGTAAATGTCACTTTAATAATATAATCGAAGCCAATCTAAACTAATAGGTATTATAAAGAGGAAAGGTAAAATTTTTTGTTTGTTACGAGTACGATTTAACTCAATTTAATATGTTGGATAGTTGAATTATCGAGAAAGGTTATAAGCAATATTATGTGATGCAGACGAAGTTGTGTGGGTCAGCTAGTAATTAATAAATGGTGCTTATAATTTGGACTTATAAACCTATTAGTGTACCTACTTAAGTACGGGTAGTAGAAACACTGTTTGAGAAAAAAACACACCAAAAATAAAATACATAACATTACGCGTAATCCCCAAAGGTATTGGCAGAGTTGTACCAAATATTATATTTTCACCAGTTTTGTTCCCATGTAATAATGGATGAGCTTATTCTCATCAATCGGGCAAAAATCCAGATTCCGTGGCTGCTACTGAGAAACTTTTATGTTTAAGCAAATTTTTGTATATTTATTTTACTATTTATGTACATACAGTAGATAGCACAGGAAAATATTATACCGAAAATAAAAATAAAACATTTAAAAATATTTATTAAATATAACATAACATCACGCCTGTAATTACCGAAGGGTTAGGCAGAGGTGTACATAATAGTACACCCACATTTCGCCAGTTATGTTTAAGTCCCATGTAATAGGGGGCGAGCCTATTACCATCAACCGGGCACAAATCCAGACTCCGTAGCTGTTACTGATAAATTCCTGATGGAAAAAGCCAATAACACTTTGCCGGACCCGGGAATCGAACCCAGGACCTCATGCTTAGCAGTCGCGCTTGTGACCACTAGACCAACGAGGCAGTAAAATTATCCAAATAAACTTCACAACTAGAAGGAATATTATTTATTTCAGTTATTATCTGAAATCCCACAAAATGATCCCTCCGAGTATTATAAACCTCAAACGAAACAAATTACATCAATTTGTGACATTATTCAATAAAGTATTAGACATCTGTATTCTGAGATAGAATTATTGCTCTCTGTACTTTATAGATTTACAATCGTTTTATAAGTTAATATATGAATTGTTTGAGTTACTGATTAGAGTAGTTCAATGTGTTATGTTAAAGCGGTGTCATGACGACTTAGTGGTAAAACCCCTTAAAATTAATGAAAGTTAAAAACATACAATAATAATTTATTATTTAATAGTTTTTGCCAAGTTTGTATGGTGGCCGGTGGATGCAAACGGCAGGTTGCTGTTCGTTATGGCGTTCTATGGGGGAGGCCTTTGTCCAGCAGTGGACGTCTTATGGCTGATAATGATGATGATTGCCAAGTTTTGTTAAGACTGGGGTCAGTAAAATTAAGGTCATTAAGGTCATTATAAAAGTAAAGTCATTTATTTGTTTGAATTTGAATTCTAACCCGCTTGCACTTAGGACCTCTTCTTACATTAAGTGATTACAAACTATAATAAACAAAAATATAGAAGCTATTTCGATATTAACACCAGCAGACAATATACCGATAATATAATAAATACTGTATTTATTTTCTCTATTAATAATACATGAAAGACATAATGTCTAATCGGTATTTTCATATCCTCGTTAGATTTTACGCCAATAAAGCGCTCAGGGACATAATGAAGAAATACCTCCATCTTTAATATATAAAATAGCAGATTTTCCTCGACTTACACCATCAAGAGGATTCTGGCGGCTTTTTATCAAATTCGGAAGCTGGTATGTACCTACATATCCGAATACAGTAAATTGAAAATCAATGGTTTTCGCCACGGTTCGTAGTCAGTCGTACCACAGAAAAGTACAGAAGTTCTGTTCCATACGTATGTACGTACTTGATATTAACTCACGCTTTTTTCTCATGCGAGGCAGAATAAATTTAATAAAAAAAAGAAGAAGATTGAAATTATATTTATCTATTAAAATATAACACGTTAACAACGTTTCGTGCCCGTGTTATATTAATTGTATTAACTGTTGAGGAGTTTTCGCGTAAGGCATCAGGAAGTGAGTGTGCGTCATAATTACTAACAAAGGTGTATGCAATATTTCAGCTCAATTCAGATCAGAGATTCAAACAAGTTGTCAAAAAACGGAATCGCGTTGAACGACTTTTTCATGAAATAGTAGTAAATAATGATGATTTTAATGACTATTATTCTGTCCCATATTATAACCTGAAAATTGGAAAATACGTATTGAATTTTGCGGGCCACCCTGGCGCTTCCCCCCTAAGGTTCTGCTAAACAGGTACAGACAAAATTGCAGACCGGCTGGCGGCAACTAGTTTAGCATCTATTCATGCAAGTGCGGTAAACAGAGTTGATTATGCAATTGCTTCGTTTCGATTTAACCGAACCTTTATTCGAATGTTCATCACGAAATGTTTTTTTATTTTTATTTGAGATGGGCTTCCTCTTGATCTCAATCTAGTGATAAGGGCAGACATGAGGTCGGCAATTGAACGAGCTTACCCATAAGAAGCCTATTTACTCGCGACTTAAATAGATTAGTGTTATATGAACTCGGGAAAACCGACACAAGCAGGCAGTTCCACTCAGTGGAATCAGCTCGTAGAGCTCTTCCGCACACTCTCCAAAGTACGGTCTGTAGAAAACCGACAGACATGCAACTTTGCGGTGGTGGGCCAGGCTATGTAGCTTGGCCACTAAAGTGTATCTATGTGTGCGTGCGTTTTCATTCTTTGTGTGAAGTTGACCTTCTGGAATTTTCTAGTTCGTGGCCTTACGAACGTATTGGCACTTTACGCCTTTGTTGCTATGACCATTGTGATGTTCAGGATTTGTAGGATAACAGATCGCAGCTCGTATTTTATATGCATGTGAGCCAAAAAGGGTTTTCATTCGTACTGGTCAGGGATTTTGTTTACTGAAATTTAGGATACCAAGCTTACTTGATCCATGGATGTAAAGTAAGTTGAAAGTATGTGTTTACTTAAAAACGATTACTGAAAATAAAGATTTGTTTCAATTACTGAAAATCCATAGAATAATTTTTACCTCTTAACACTTACACAGAACAGTAACAAACACCTTTCTTTCACCATAAAAATGTCACTAAAAACCCTTTTTATTTTTTTGGGGGTGGCAAAACATCAAATGACTCCTCCCGCTCTGGGCAGAGCGGTAGGGAGTGTCAGACTTCTACTGACTAAAAACCACCTATGTTCCTTCTTAGCCCTTTGTGTCGAGGCCGCGGTATCTCTTTCAAAAAACCCGCAGGCCCGTCACTAAAAACCCTTGGGTTTAATAAAGAAACTGTAACAAATGCCTGTCTTTACACCCGACAGTCCCAAAGGATTGAAGCGTCTGACTGTTACCCCTAAATGATATCGATACGTGTTCCAGATAGGTATCCAAGTAAATTGGGCCACTTGCTATTTTTGTACTGATTTATTTTTATATTTGAGCCATGTACGGTTCGAAGATCGTTTTCAATAATGATACATTCATGGAAATCTAAAATATGAGTAACGTGCGATATGAAATTAGGTGTACGTGAGTTTGTTAATTATTGCTTATTAAATACTCTATAGTTTACATAACATCACACCTGTAATGTCCGAAGTGTTAGGTAGATGTGTACCTATTGGAACACCCACATTTGGCCAATTATGTTCAAGTTCCATGGAATGAGGGGTGAGCCTATTGGCATTAACTGGGCACAAATCAAGACTCAATGGTTGCTACTGCGATTTTTCGGAAAAAAAAACAATGTCACTTTGCTAGACCCAGAAATCGAACCCAGGAGAAGTCGCTTCCCGTTGGGGCTGCGGGTTGTTCGCAACAGATACCGCGGCCTCGACATGAAGGGCTAAGAAGGAACATGGGCGGTTTTTAGTCAGTAGAAGTCTGACACTCCCTTTCGCTCTGCCCAAGAGCGGGAGGGATTATTTGATAATATTCCACCCGCCCAAAAAAAACCCACTAGACCAACGAAGCAGTCACTGAATAATTTGTCTTTTAAAAATCGAAAAGATGTCCCTGGACCGGTAAACAGAGTTTGAAGTCACTCGGGTATCATCCGCGTGCCGTGCTCGCGTGATAGATTACTGCCCACAGGTCTCACAGTGGGGTGGGTAAATTCCCAGCAGCGGGGACATTATGGGATGCTAAAGTTTGTGCTTTAAATCTTAATGTTAATCACAATAAAAAGTGTAGCTTAAATCATCGTTATAACTCTTGAAACCTAAAAACAAAAAAGCCAAATATTTCCTTTTTATGCTCCTACAAAATTCTTACGACAGTTTTATTTACAAACTTTTGAAATTAAACAACCTACCCACTAATAAAAAAGCAACGACGGGGCTTTCAAAAGTTTGATAAAATTATTTGACGCTGCTCTAAGGTGATTACGTAGATTAAACTAGCTCCACGGGTAACTTGCGTTATTGTTTATGCGGGCACAACCCTGATAAATGAAAAGGGTGGAATCGCCCATTCGTGACCACAATTGAAACGAAGAGGAAAGGCAGGGGAAATAAAGCAATCAAATTGAAACTTGCCTTTGAATTTTAAATTAGGTACAGTATAGTTTCACACAAAAATTAAACAATTTATTCTTGAAAGGCAAGTTGAGAGATTTCAAATAAAAATAAAAAAGCAAGTTACTTCGGAAAATGGAGGAATGCCTTGAGATAACGTCTACGTGTTTCCATCCTATTCTGCTTTCAACCATAAAATTGAGTAAAAATTCTTCCTTTTCATGAAAAATTTCTAAAGCCAGTTTAACAAAGCTTTTGTAAGGTAATCTGACTATCATTTAGTTCAGAAACGAATAAGAGCTGTCTAGCGAGCTATATCTCTGGGTGATATTATTAAAATTAGCTTTTATTTTACTGTTTTTTTTCCAGTCTAACAAACCGATAGCCAATCTGACACCCAAACCCCAGTTAGTACTGGGTTTTGCGCGTCCCTCTGGTAAGACTGGTTGTCAGAGTTTCGGACTACGCACTACCTTACCTACTTTGACAGTCGTATTAACGACTGTCAAAGTTCTACACATGACAGCCGGGACCCAGCCGTCGATAAATATCTCTCAAGGCGATTGGTTTGCTTTTTATACGATTTTTCCCTTCAATATGGGACTTATAACGTAATTACATGTAGTGAGAAACCGGCGGCCCTAGATTCAAAAATATGGGTGACACCAAAATGCACATATTCATAAATGTATATTCTGACATTTTAATCTTTAGTTGTTTAGTAGCATGATTTTTTAATTGTATGTACTCTTTATTTTAATTTCTATTATATTATATAGGTACTTAGAGCATGTGTTCTCGATAATTTGTAAGCTGTGGTTACCTGTAATTGAGTGTACGTTACAGGATCATTTGTATTATGTGGTAGTATGACATTTGAATGAGATTGAATTGTAATGTAACTCGTTGGTAATCCAAATAAATAAATGCACTGAGTCGACGATGTAGTTTTAAGCCCACTCCTCTTTTCAGAGAGGAGGCTGATTGCCAAGAAGCAGGAACATGATATTATACTGATTATGCTTTCACGTAATTGGAAAAATATGAGCGTAATAAACCCCTCTATTTCTCCTTCAGGGAATAAAAGCAAGAGAATAATTATATTATCTTTTCGTTGACAATCTTTAATTCACCCAGTTCTTATAATAATATTATTATAACTATAATTAAGTCTTTGAGCACTAATTACTTGCGTCAGTTCAGTAGGCGATAGAAATGAAATGCTCAGAGGAATACCAGCGAGTCTGTACCTAGTCTTATCATTAAGTGTTGGATCTTGAGGACAGTAATAACTAGTTATTAAAAAAAGGTCTAGCCTTAATTAACTATACTAGCCATTATAGTATGGATTAGGTGTGTACTGTAGTCTTTTTATGGTCTATCCGGAGTCTTGTAAAAATGTGGGTGTTTTTTTAGATTCCTGGCTGGAAGATATGATATTCCGGCTTGTAATTTTGGTGGTTCAAACACAATAGGTGAGTATATGTCACTTGTCAATGTCAAAACTATATTTTGTAGAGATGAAGTAATCATGAAACTTAATAAATTAACACTGTTTATATTAGGGTCACTAATGTGACCAATGCTAAAATTATTTCAAATACTGTTTAGCTCATGTATACCCGGTATTAGGTAAGCTTTGGGAGAGCACGAAGTCCAAAATTCCAGAAATTAAATTATTATCAAATTGCAGGCATAGAATAACGGTAAATGAAACGGTTTACCGGACAAACCTCAACCGTCTGCAGTAAAGTCGTTATTCCTTAAATTAGGTATTTGTATTTTGTTGCAACTAGTTTTATTTGATTAAACTTTCATGAAGGTCTAAATATTTTAAACACCATTCTATGAAACGATTAATTAACTTTAATAAACTTTACGAAGATTTTCTGTTTGTGTTTTCATTTTTGTTTACATGAAATTGAAATTTCTCAAAGTTGACAGAAAATTGAACTTGTGTAATACAGGTAGTAAGGTTAAAGACATTCGGTGACATTGGTAAGGTTAATCACGACATTTATTTGATTTGAGAGTCATAGTAATTATTATTAAATTTCTCGTTTTTACTTTGATATTTTTTTAAATGTTTGCTAGTTTATTTTATTTGTACCTATTAGTCTCAATATTATTATAAGAAGTTATACTTTTTTGATAGGTAAAGAATGCCTTGTGGCATTGAGCAAGCCTATGTACCACTATTTTACTCAAAGTTCAAACAAATTTATATTTTAAGTTTATTAAAAGTCTAGAGAAAAAGTTGCAGAATATTACTGATCGTGATCAACAGAATCTAAACTGCGTTCATGAAATATCAATGTCTATATTTCATGGACTGTCAATTTTGAAGCTGACAGCTCAATGAGTTTAGTTTTACTGGTGACATTTAATTTAAACTTTAAACAAAAAAAAAAACCGTTACGGTTTGTTATGTATTGCCAAAAGCATAAAAAAGACATTCATTTCACCAAAGCTTAATTTTGAACATTTTTAGGACCAGTTTCGTCACCCACAATTAAGTTCCCGTTAACTTACTTGGCAGGTAACTTTATACAAATTCTGTTGTATTTTTGGTTTTATTCGGTTAGTAGTGGTTTTTCGGAAAACGTGAAACATGCCCTTAATTGTTGCCGCACAGCATTTCTTGAGGTAGTTTAAAAAAACCTGCCTCCAAACGTATAAAAAACCTACATTTTTCCTTCTATCATTTAATGTTATATCTAGTATCTAAGCGGTGGTAATCCCCAAGTTAAGTGTGAGCTTCCACGACTTACGTGGCGACGTAAAAGACCTTTGACAGATAGACAAAAACATCAAGTGACCTTGGCATTTAAGGTTTTCCACTATTCTCGCAATAAATCGGGTTTAGCATGATCCGTGAATCAAACTCTTGATGATCTCACATTCCTGCACTCTAAATCAAATCCACATGACCAATATCACTATGCGAAAAACAAATTTTACATTCTTCTACTAAACGACCCCACACACCCTATAATAATGTCAGAGTTTCTAAACCACCTCAAGGGCCTAAGCTCTGACATGGTTTGACGACCACCATTTGGCGACCGGGACCACCGGCTTATACGTGCCTTCCGAAACACGGAATCATCTTTTTATCAGACAATCAGGTGATTCAAGCCTGCAATGTCCTAGCTAAACTGAAAAAAACTTTTTACAAATTATATTTCCCGTGGGAATCGAACCCACGACCACCGGGTCACAAGGCAAACGCCTAAACCACTCGACCACGGAGGCAGTTATATTAACATAATAATCCTCCAAGGGTTAGGCTGAGCTGTACTTAGATACAATTTTTGCCAGTTATGTTTCAATTCCATTTAACCGGCGGTGAACCGATTGCAATCAACCTTGCACAAATTCAGACTACATGACTGCTACCTGAAAATTCCTGGTGGAAAAACCCAATAACACTTCACTCGGCCTGGGAATAAAAGCCAGGACCTAATGCTCAGTAGTTGCTAGACTACCCAGGCAGTTAAGAAGGTCGAATAGATTAAATAAATGTAAATTTATTTCTGAAATTCAACCGCACACAAAATATAGTTCAGAATTAACGTGTTGCGACCTGTGTCAACAACAGACTGGAAATAGTTTTGTTTCGATCCAAACATGAAATGTTTTAGTAAAATTTCACTCAAATGTTTCCAGCAACAAAAAAGAGAAAAAAACAATTTTTTTTATAAAGTTTACTATGTGCTCCTAAAAAAGTGTTCCTAAAACTATTGTGTAAAAAAATCCACCGTATTTTTTAAACCCGTTATGTAGAGGCTTTTGTTATGAAAACATTAAAAGAAAGTAATTTTTCCATACAAGTTAAAAGAGCCATAATAGTACAGAACTATAATTGGGTTAACTGAATCACTTTAGTTCTGCTATAGGTAACGATTATTTTAGGTAACCGAAGACTCTAGGCAAGTGGATATCACCTTCATAGTCATAGTTATTGGCATTTCTATAACTAAGCTAAATACAAACTAACTACAAAAAAGGCGTCGAAAAACTCCTCCTCAACGCTGTCAGCAGGTAAAGCGCCCAAGAGACTGGCAGCGTTGCCACGTTGTATGGCAACGCTTAGCCTTTTTGTAGTTAGTTTGTATTTAATTTAGTTTATATAATACTAGCTTGTGTCAGCGGCTTCGCCCGCTACAACTCGAAAATATCCCACGGGAAGATAAAATCGGGATAAAAACTATCCTATGTGTTAATCCAGGTTATAAACTATCTGTGTACCTGTTATCCAAATCCGTTCAGTAGTTTTTGCGTGAAAGAGTAACAAACATCCACACATCCATTCTCACAAACTTTCACATTTATAATATTAGTAGGATAGGATATTTTGTTGTTATGTATACTCATATTCAGAAATGATTTTTTTTTTCTATAAATCCTTCTTCCATGATCATCATCCGCGTAGCCTTTTGTAGGTGACTGCCTATCTGACCCACATATCCCCAATGAGTACTGGGTAGCAATATAGCCTATATAGCTAGATAGCCCTTTTTTATGGTGGGTGGAAATTCATCAAATGACCCCTCCCGCTCTTGGGCAGAGCGGAAGGTAGTGTCAGACTTCCACTGACTAAAAACCACCCATGTTCCTTCTTAGCCCTTCATATCGAGGCCACGGTATCTGCGAATAACCCGCAGCCCAGCTAGATAACCCTTGCTTAGGCTGGTTGTCAGAATGTATGGCCACTGACTGCGAGAGATATAAGATATACAAATGACAACTGGGGCTAATGGCTTAAATTATTTTTTTACAACTCTGTAAGTTTACTTATCATTCCAAAACATATTTTTTCAGCATCGTAATCGTTCGTAGCACGATTCACAAGAGTCGCACAGGTCGACCATACGTCATAATTTCTAAAATGGCACGAGCTTCAACTGTTTCCGTCCGCCAGTCATTAATTTTTTACATCCACAGTCATAAGCTCATAGCCAAGTGGTTAGACCTTTTAACATTGTTGCATCCAAAATCCAACACATTAAATATGATGACAGGCACCATACCCGACACATGTCAATTTATAACGGTTGAGCCATGACTACGCCGGTGAGTCAGCATGAACTTTAAATTGAAACCAAAAATAGAACACAACCTCAACCAGCCCTTTGTGCAATCATTTCTTTGTATTAATGTATTCTATTGTTAATACCACAATAGAGACACGGCCATGAACTTTTTTTAGCTAAAGAAAAAATATTTAGATTTCAGAATTATTATTTATCTTTTAAATACTTAAGGATTTTCAAAGTCAATGACTTTTGAAAATAAAATATATTCACTCAAGACTATCTTCAATAAGATTATAACTGTTCTTTGAAAACAATGACGCGTATAACAAAGCGAGTACATTCATAAAAAACAGACTTACAGTCATATTGATATTCAATGAAAATATTCGGCTACGACTGCGTAGCTGGCACGGCGTAGCTCTATGCTTAACAGCTACGGCGTAGCACTTTGCGTAGCAGCTACGCCGTAACTGAATCTATATCGACCATGAATGGTGTGCTTATACTACATACATGCAGGTAGGCGTTTAGAAACGAAGGTATACTTAAATCCCGTCGGGGCTGGAGGTTGTTCGCAAGAGATACCGCGGCCTCGACATGAAGGGCGAAGAAGGAACATGGGAGGCTTTTAGTCAGTAGTCTGACACTCCCTTTCGCTCTGCTCAAGAGCGGGAGGGGTTAATTGATGATTTTCCAACCGCCAAAAAAAAAAGCTATACTTAAATCTTGTGATGTTTCCGCGCTATGTACGTCAAGTTCATAATAATATGACCCCAATTTATTAATTTAATTTAAAAGGCTACTTTTGGGTTAACTCATTCTATCGTCGACTTCACTATTCTTAGGACAAGATTGAGGCCAAGAGCAGGCCTATTTAACATAAAAAAGAATCATTTGTTTAATCATCTACGAACCATGGTTCGTTTACCGTGACCTGGAGTGACGATATAAAAAAATCATGCGCTTTCTACCTGCCATACTGCACGGGAAAAAACTCGTAATAAAAAAACTGTGTGGGCTCTGCCTATCCAAAATTCAGAATGGGATTTAAAAGTTATTAAGTTTTCCTGAATTTATAAAGAGTGAGATTTTTTTAATGGAGTTTCAATTTGATTGAATATAAGTGATACCATGATGCAATGTCGCATGAAAATGTATTCCAAACCACAGGAAAAATTAAAAAAAATACGCAGTACTATTTTTTTAAGTTTTGCTTTTTCACGACGTTCGAATAAAATCAATATGGATGGCGTATTATTTTATTCTGTTTCAAAATTGTATTTTTAATAAGCTGGAATGTTAATCCTATTCGAACACTAAATAAAAATTGCTTACTGATAATGTTTCTAAGATATTTTCACCATCTGGCTAAGCACTCATTTTCTTCTATTTTTATCGAAACTGGAGTTATTTTGCAAACGTAATTTAACATCCTTCATGCCGCAATTTTTCGTCACAAAAAATCCATTCTTTGTGATTGACCCAATTTTTGACACAGATGGTACCAGTGTTCCAAAGTAGAAAACAGAGGGAAAAGAAAATTATTTTAACGATTCACGTGGACTTTCAAGTGGTATTGAAGGATATGAAGTAATGGAGAGTACCTCCCTTGTGTAGTGGTGTATTCTTAAATGACATTCATCTATCTCTTTTTATGTCCTAACTTTTATATGGGTTTGCTTTACTAAATACAGCCAAAAAGCTTTTGAAGGATGTTATACAAGAAAATCGTTTTAAGAAAAATATTTTAGCAAAATGAAACGACTTCCAAAATAACACAAACCACTGAAAAATAACGGGACTATTAGCGCGAGTTTTCTCTACCAAATGAACAATTAAAATCGG
Organism: Diarsia brunnea; assembly: GCA_949774965.1. Taxonomy (NCBI): domain Eukaryota; kingdom Metazoa; phylum Arthropoda; class Insecta; order Lepidoptera; family Noctuidae; genus Diarsia; species Diarsia brunnea. The sequence goes on along the minus strand of OX459019.1, from coordinate 8,040,721 downwards.
ACTCGTAATAAACAGAGGAATCAGTTTACATACATGAAAAAGAAATGCAGGTGGACTACATAACCACATCCTTTTTTTGAAGTTGTTTCAAAATATGCAGTAGATAATACATTATTTTCGCAGTGACATATTTTTTCACCACAGTCATTTTAAACTTATACAATTATAATATTGATTTAATGTTTACAATAAAGTATACAGAAATAATTGAATGGAAGTGGCAATAGTATAAAATGATGTAAATCCAAGTTTGCAATGTCCTATCAAGTCGCAAATCCCATCTCGACTCATGTTTATACAGGGTGTAAATTAACCCATTACACAGTCGTCAAACAAGCATTATGTACATCAAACTAAGTACCCCTACGCAAAATTTTTTGCTGGGAAACGACTTTTTTTTTTGGGGTAATCACATTTTACGGTAAAACTCAATGTAGCACTCTTAAAACATTGTGTTAGTGGCTTTGAATAGTAAACGGGTCATGGAGCTAATTTAAGTGAAGTTATAACCTGAAAAACTAGTATTTACAAAAACAGCTGTGAAAAATTTGGAACTTTGACCCCAATATCTTCGTAACTATGGGGTTCCCAGGTATAGTCTAGAACAAAAAAAATATCGCAGTGGTGGGGAAAACAAGTGCCCTTCGTTTGCGCTAAGGGTACTTTTACACCCTTTATATTTAAACTTCATGTATAATTATTACTATTGGTACATAGGTTGACTTAATGCCACAAGGCATGCTCTAGCCACACAACCTATGGGTTAAATAGGACGACATTGTGATAGGGTACATAACATAATAATATTTAAAAAATAACTTCATGATTTAGAAAACTGAAGAAAGCTCAAGATTTTTCTGGAGATTTTCATAATACCCGTAAAGGCTTCTCAGTAGCACATGAGACTACGTCTCTAAAGACTTTCATAATAATTTTCTCAGTACCAATATAAAAAATTCAAAGCATTCCCGTCTGAACATATTTATAAAAGAATAAGATCGTTTATAGTACAGCTGAGCCTCTTATCGTAGCACTAGTGTTGCATCGGGAAACGTAGAGAAATAGGTTAGTGTGTTGTACTGAAGTTGCTGAACTTATTACGTATGCATTGCTACTGTAGACTCGATAGGCAGGTACTCTTGTTTAGTATCGACATGGGACTTAATAGTTGTACGTACCTTACTGTTTTAAAACCACTTTTGCAATATAAATCAGCTTTTTACGATTATGATCGAGGGAGAGTTTCTTACATAACATCACGCCTGTAATCCCCGAACGGTAGTCTCCAAAGGTGTACCTATTAGTCTATGTAACCGGGAGCTAGCCTTTAGCGATCAACCAAGCACAAATCCAGACGCCATGGCTGCTACATTGAAATTCCTGATGAAAAACCTGTTAACACTTTATTGGGTAGGAAATCGAACTCGACGTACCTCATGCATGCCATCATGACTGTGTAAACTAATTACAGACATATAGAAATGTTTTCGGATAACAACGCATTTAACGATGTTTTGGATAATGTAGATGGCCAAAAATTGCATCTCAGCCGAACTGTTGAGTCGCCTTAAATAATTACCATCTAATAACGGAAAAAAGGCTTCACAAAACTTCTATACTTATGTTGAAAAGCAGAGGATAACATAACCCAGACCTCTATTATTAGAAACGCAAATATAATATTACAATTCATCGATTCCTTGAAGACAGTCATTGGCTGACACTAATATTCGTATTCTTTCTTTCTTCGCAATATCAAAGAGTAGGTACTTAGTCTTCTTTTAAAGCTTTTTATCCTTCAAAAGCGTTCTGAGGTGCGAATTGCTTTCACACAGTCTTATAAAGACCACCTAATATTATAAGGTTTAATATATTATGTGTCTATATTCCAAGATCAAGTCTTCAAAAAATATGAATATTGTTTTTTGGACAAACAAGCGAATCTGAAAAAGATTGCCTCATTCAGTATTTATAAATACAAAACGTGAGGAAAAGATCACATAATCAAAATAGCGTATTTATTTCTTCTTTTGATGAATTATTTATGTTGGCCATTATGATAGGTGACCGAAATAACAACGACCAATCATAATGTTTATTGAGATAACATTGTGTCATTTTATGTTGGTAAAGATTTATATAATATATAATATGTTTGTGGTGAAGAAACATATTTGAGAGAATTATATGTATATTATCTGATGCCGATATAAAACGATGTAGACGATGGAGTAATAAGGATCGTAGTTGGCGTTCTATGGCTTCTGTCTACCACCATGAGAAAAGGTGTGACTTTATGTCATCATTGTACGTTTAAAAAAAAGATGAGGATAAACGAGATGAGGTTGGGCATTGAATTTGAAAGAACTAACTGTTGCCTGCGACTTTCGTCTGCGTTATTATTAAATATTACTTGCCTATTTAAATCGGAATTTGTTAACAATAAAATCACTTAATCCCTATTTATTTTCTAAAAAAAGGTTCTTTGTTATATGTACCACATGCTTTCAGTAAAAGCTGTTATTTTAAAATTACAAACAGACATTTCAATTTAGCCGCTCTCATCACTCAGGCTCTCATTTTGGCTTTCAGAATTACAGTGAACAGAAAATTTAATACATTGTCAGGAATCGGGAGTTAGTTACGCAGGCAGACTGTGGAAATACTTCTTCTTAGCGTGTCGATGACAATTTAAATAGAATCGGTCCAAAATTTGGCGACAAGTTTGGTACTTTCAGTAGGCTGGAATACTTGAAAAACATTATGAAAATATATTTTCAATGTTTGTGAATTAATAATTCTCAATTACTAACACATTATATAAAATTCATAAACACACCACACTCATTAATATTGGTCTAATTTGAAAACGATAATAAATCGGTTTCACTAAAACACATTAAAATTACCGCAGTTTAAACTTTTTAATTGATTAAAAACAAATTAATTGACTAGTGATTAGTGAAATAACCCAAAGCATGTTAGTGAAACAATTCAGAATAAACTCCAATGCGACGCCATTTTCTACGAACTCTAGGCACTGTATTATTATTCATGCCGTACTGTGGTAATGGTAAATGCTTTCCCGTATTTTTTTTTAATATTCCTCAATAAAATGGTTATTAATTCAAGAACCATTAAGTATTATCTCTACTTTATATACGTTCAGGAAGATTTGCTTCAACAAATTGAGAGTCGATTGTAAAAAGGTTGTATAAAATTGAATGTATTGTTTTTCACGTCCGATTTCTCGTGAAAGAAATCCACTTTTGATTTCCTTTAGTCAAGTGACCGCATACAATTCACAGAAGGTTGTTATTTGTTTTTGAAGAAAAACGTAGCGATTTCGACGTCATCGTCTGAATTTCAATGTGATGTTCGGCATGAACAAGGGAGTCTTTTCCGGACGAAGTCATTTGTTTTTAAAGTAAATCATCGAGAATTCGATTATTGTTCGAAATTAACCTACACTCAAGGAGAACACAGTAACACGCTCTAACAACATTCTCAGATTTGTTGTAAAGTAAATCATCACGGATTCGACTTCATTCTAATTTTAAAGTGAGGTTTTGAAATTGGAAACCCTCTGTGAATCAGCTCGTATGTCTATGGGCTGTTTCTGTTTTTTTCTACATTGTCAGTTACAGGCTGACAATAAGAAGAAAGGTTGTGAACAACATTCTGCTTAGCTAACATATTGTCCACACTAATCCGTCTACCAATCGTGCTAAGTGCGTCGTATTTGTTCATGTTCGATTATTGTAACTGTCTATAAGACGGGGCCAACGGATTATGTTCAGACCTTTATTATACTTAAGAAATATTTGCGATCCAGTATTTTCTCAAACCTAATTAATATGAGAAGGAAAGGCTGTGTTGAACAATGAGAGGAAATTAGTTTCAAATAAGGTTGTTGTCACAATTAAGGTGGTTTGAAAGCAATTTAGACAAGCTTAATTGGTTTTATTTATGTGAGCTTCCAAGTATGGAATTATCCTGATTAGATAGAATAGTTCGTAGTAGTAGTTCAGTCTGTAATCATTAGATTATGCATAAAGTAATTTGGGTTCGCGGAATATTTGAACGTAGGCTCCGCCAAATAGAAATAATGAATTCATAGTATATTGTTTCTCGAAGAATATGGGGTAGCGCCAGCAGGATAAAAAGTATATTTTACATTACTATCACACATAACCTGCTGAATTACATCCTGCTCTCCTTTCTCAGTTACTTACCCCTGCTATCATATTATAATAATCTGTGGTTTGTGTGAAAAATAGCTTGAATTAAAAAAATACTTGATCTATCTTTATAGCGGAATCATTCAAACCGATCTAAAATCGGGCAGTCAAAATCCGAATCATAAAACAAATGACAAAATAGTTATTCGTTCCGAAATAAATCCCGAATGTCGCGTTCCATTTTCAATTAAATTTAAAGCATGGATTACGCGTTGTCCAGTATTATGACAATCATAAATTAATTGTTGCATCAGTAAATAAAATTCAGTGCGCTTCGGGGAAATCGTGTCAACGCTTTACGTGTTTGTAATTGAACAGCGTAATTTTATTGGTTGTGGTTAATGCAGTATGTGTGTTAAAAACAACGATTTGTTGGTTTTTAAATTTGTGACAGTGTAATCACGTTCAAATGTAAGTTAGTTTAAATTTTTTAAAAGCAAAAATGCTGTCAGAAAATCCGCTGAGAATTTCTAAGAAAACATACGCACCGTTTAGTATAATTTAATATTTAATTTAGCCCCTAAGGGCTAAACCGAAATAACGGATTCCATTTTCCATTCCAATTTTCTCTTAAATTAAATTCATAAACAAAATTAGATTTACAAACCTGCAAACTGCCAACTCGTCCAAGCTTACAAAACTTCGCTACGAACTGAAAAAAAGTTTATACTAACACTTTTGTTTCCACTAAAACACACTCACAAAATTCGCGTCATCAACAAATAAAAAAAACAATTGAATGATACTGTTCCAGTTCGATTTAAAATTCGAAAATAGAATTTCGGATAATGTTTATTCGAACTTGAACTTGCGTTCGCACTCAACTGGTGGGCGGTCTGCTCGGCGCCTTACTGTCTACTGACGATTCGGAGAGCGCGCGCTCGAACAAGGTTTGCCAAAGTTCCAGTTGCACCGGGCCGTGTGCTACTTGCATTGTCAGCCCTAACTATTACTATGGCTACTGATTGTGATGAGCAATTTCGCCAATTTCGGTAGCCTTGTATTGGGGTGCGCGTCGATTTTATGTTGGATTTTAGCACTTAAGCGGCTTAATGGTATCGTGGTTTTGGCCTTTCTATGAAGCCCGCATCGTATTGTTTGGGGTTTTGGGATTTCCATGTTTTTGTGCAAGGAATTCTGTGAAGGGTGTGAGTTTAATAGTTGTAATGGAGGGTAAACCAGTTCAGTGAATTGTTTAGCGTTCAACTTTTTCCTATTTTTTTTTAGTTTGGTATTTATATTAGGATATAAAAAACTGGGTCAGTTATTTTATATTGCTACAAGCCGTGTATGTAATGAAATTATAAAGGTTTTAAAGTAATTTTATTAACAGTATTATCATTATTCAAAGCTGATGATATTGACAAAAAAAAATTTCGTAAAATATTTTATGAAACGATCAGTGAAATTGGATCTGAGTTTCATGTATATTTTTATGAAAGGATTGGACGGATTATTTGTGTCAGCATTACTTTCGGTCAGTGGGTCTAGTACGAACGCGCGAAATAAATGAAAAGTTATTTGAACAATTTAAAAATGAAAATTCTCGTTTTACACATACCGTTCATTTTGGGAGACAAGAAACTTGATTTATTATTAATTATCTGTTATCTAACCACGTTTAATGTTTTAGGGAGTATTTTCTTAAAACGCATGAATTTATATAATATTATATTATACCTGACCTAATCCTGGCTATTTTAATACAATAACTCTTAGTACAAGAGCCAGTATTAGTGTGAATGAGTAATTACTTGACAATGAAAATAAATCTTTTTAATTTCTTCTTCTTTTTTTGAAAATCTGTTTTCTTTTGTTTCTAATTTTGTTGTTTTAGGTACTGTATAGATTTATACAGAGACTTGTAGGAAATTATGTCTAATCGAGAAATTGGAATCTTGATTTGTATTAGTGTAAAAAACTTGATTTGTGTGACGTGATTGTAAATGTCGTATACGAATAACGTGTGAAAAGTAGGTTTTCTTATCTAATTCTGACCTTTGCTTTGAAAGGTTCATAGAAAAAGCAACGTAAGCAGATCATTTGTATGTATGTGGGTAAAGGCGCTTAATGCTTGTAAAGTGGTTCGGTCTCTAGATTAGAGCGTGGATTTCATTGGTTTTCCTTTTAGTTTCTGCTTTTAAATGGATGTTCTAGCACGTTGGGTGAAAATATATTTAGCTTTGTATGATAGTGGCTTCCTAGACTCTCAATATTGATTTCAGGGAGAATTTCCATTACATCAAATTATAAGACGAATGATTTCGAGTTCACCTTTTAAACAAGGACATGCTTGTTTTAAGTGAAAATGAGTAGGTAAGTAAGTTACTGAGTAAGTAAATGAAATGATGAATTTTTGTTGAAATTAATTATTGTAGAATAATCAAGCAGTTATACGAAATCTTGGGAAGTTGACAGGTGACAAGGACGACGTTCTACAAAGACAAACTTCCTCCTTTCCTTAACTCTATTAATAGCTAGTCATGTCCATTTCGTCCCGCCATCTTCTACGAGGTCTACCGCGATGCCTTCTTGTATCTGGACAAGACTATCGACCAGTGTTCCACATTGGCCTTGGATCGAAACAACTGGAAGAGGGCGAGGATCATCATCATCATCATCATTATAATCATCATCATTCCCAGCAGTGGGATGATGAAGGCCAACAATATCAGCTGCTTACTGTAAACTAAGTTCAATATCACCATGTAAAACTTCCAAATTACATTGCGTAAGCTTTATTAATTCCGTGTAGTACCAATAAACTGACGGTTTCGCTAATTATTCAATCGGATGGTAATACCATGCGCATAAGTTACGTAGGACGCGTAACTTAACTCGACTTTAGTACTGCGTATGGCCGGGATAAATGTTTCGGGTAATTTTATAAATTAGAAGTAATAATGGCTTGTTTAGGTTTCTTGGATGGATGGAGAAAGGTTTTTGTGTGCTGTATTTAGCTGTGGTAATATTAACGGTAGTACTACCACAGTACTGCTGTAGTCTGGGGTATGGTTAAGGTTCTATTTACTAACACATATTGTATCATTATCAGCCTGTAATGTTCCCACTGCAATGAGTCCCAGGGCTATAATTGACCACGCGAGCCCAGTGCGAGTTGGTAGATATCACATGTCTTCGAACTTTTTGGTTCTAAGACATGCCGGTTTCCTCACAATGTTTTCCTTCACCATTTGAGAGTATATTGTATAGTTTATCATAATTATGTCTGTATAGGCCAAAATTGCCGGGCTATAAATAAATGTTATGTTATGTTTGAATCGATTTTCAATGTTATGCAGCGCCTGATAACGTCGGTAAGCGGCTCTTGGGCAGAGCGAAAGGGAGTGTCAGACTTCTACTGACTAAAAACCACCCATGTTCTTTCTCAGCCCTTTATATCGAGGCCGCGGTATCTCTTGCGAACAACCCGCAGCGGGCCAAAGTTGCCTGGATAAATACATGTTATGTTATGTTTGAATCGATTTTCAATGATAAAGCGCTTGATAACGTCGGTAAGCGGATGGGTGACCATCCATTGTATAAAGAGTTTCATCTGATGTTTTTAAAAGCACGTTAAACCATTAGGTTTAACGTGCTTTTTAAAACAACGGATGAAACTCTTTCTGATAAACTTCTGACAGTTGCTTTAAAAAGCACGTTAAACCTAATGGTTTAACGTGCTTTTAACAACTGTAACAACTGTCAGAAGTAATCTTCTGGCTGTCATTTATAGATCTTTGACAGTCATTACAAGTAGTCAGTGGCAATATCGTTTTCAATACACTTCCTCGAAAACTAGCTTTTATTGCACTACGATTAGGTTCGAAATCCAACATATTTCGCACGCGTGCGGTAATCTTATTTTTCCGCAACCAAGTGCGGGAAAGAAAATTACCAGAGATACTATACCCTAAATTATATCCTAATCGATTAAAACATAAGAAATTAAAAAAAAATCACCACCGACTAAAGAGCTTCTTCTTCAATCTAGAGAAAGCAAATTAAATCATAGTCTCCTAAAAATTGATGACAAAAATACTTAAACTGTATCGTTAGTTAATTTCTTCGAAAGTGTATTGAAAAACGTCGTTTGATACACATGTGAATTTCTTATTGCATTTCTCAAACACCAACCAAACTTTCCGCACTTGTATCCAAATGTACTATTTTATCACTATCAGCTTACAATCTAATACTGATCAACGTCTCTGGAACTCTCATTCGGTTGTTACCAGCCACTCTACGAAGATCGTCATGGTAGTAACTGGTTTGTATAGGACAGATAGACAATCGCTCCGCGTACAATTCTGGTATTCAGCTGCACTCGGTAAGGCTGGAAGCCAACACCAACGTAGCTGCTGTTGACTTCTATAAAAGTAAGGTGAACCTAAAACAAATTACTGTTGGCAGGATGATTCTTGACACAATACCTTTTTAATTAATTCTTTTACTGAGAGACATCTCACAGCCTAAATTAATCTGGAAATATGACAGCCCGTCGGGGCTGCGGGTTGTCCCGTCGGGGCTGCGGGTTGTCCCGTCGGGGCTGCGGGTTGTCCCGTCGGGGCTGCGGGTTGTCCCGTCGGGGCTGCGGGTTGTCCCGTCGGGGCTGCGGGTTGTTTGCAAGAGAAACCGCGGCCTCCGGCATGAAGGGCTAAGAAGGAACATGGGTGGTTTTTAGTCAGTAGAAGTTTGACACTCCCTTCCGCTCTGCCCAAGAGCGGGAGGAGTTATTTGATGATTTTCTACCCACCATAAAAAAAAAGTATGACAGCACAAAAGTTCCCTAATTTTTTAAGGAAGTTGAGTACTAATATTATTTTTTGAAAGTTTGCAAAGAAGTATTTATATTTACCCGTAGGTAATATAATTGGCCATACGACAGTGTTATTACAAAATGGAAGTTTGCTTGTTGGTAAGTTCATTGTTCCATGCAGAAATGCTACAATGGATTTATGTATTTTTTGTCATGATACCACTTGGCAAGGCAGGCTGTCAGATTTTCAAGTTTCCGATATGCGGACGAATTAATTCAGTACGTGTGATCTCCCATCCACAGACAAACCTAAAGTGGTTGTTATTATTTATCCACGAGCTCCTCCTTTGAGTTCGTACGATTTCCTTGTAAAAATAATGCCGTAAAGTCTTCGTATCGCGTGCTTCAGTACCCCGTGCCTGTTCTACATTGATTAAATACACAACCGTAGACCGTATGTAAGTGAGGGAAGTAGATTTTGTGGTGCGTGTAATCGTTTCGTTTCATTTCTATTTAGTTTTGAACTTACTTGCCATTACGTACCTTTATGGCCGTTTTCTCTAACACAAAACGACAGTTAAATGAATGCCTATTGTTTTTAAAATGAATGTTGACTTTTATAGTCCTTTAAAGTAATGTGGAACAAGGTGTCGAACTCCACATGGAGTACCATTCTACGCTTAACTTGTGGATAACTCTGATAGCGCGATACAGGATTATAAATAATCCGTAATTTGAAGTTCGCCTGTATGCGTATTATTGTACTATGAATTATTTATCAAATTTCGGTATAACTTTTCCCAACTCTATTTGGGGTCGGATTCCAATCTTACCGCATATAGCTGACTGCCAGTACTTTACATTGAGCGACTGCTAATCTGTCCTCTACAACACACTTAGTATTGGGTAATAATCATTGACTTATATATTACTGCGTAAGGATTGGGCGGACCGCATGTTAAAATGACGCCTCGAACATGGTCCCAAAATGGTCTTTCTTAGGCCGAAGTGAACTAGTCCACGATCGGCTCTCTTCGGGCGCGGTCGTAAATTTTATTAAAGCTTTATTTATGTTCTTTATACCTCGAAAATACCACGCCGCTTATACAAGGTTACATTAACGAGCAGACTACACCGATTCTCTGTATGGCGAACGCGTCGAGCAAATGTTCGGACGACCGTATCTTTAGTTTTTATATCAATGGTAATAATGGTTCTCTTTGGTAAGACTGGCTTTCAGACTTTCCAGGTCACTGACTACCTGTAACTGAAAATACAATGTCCAGTTACATTATTTAGGATTCCATTTAAGTGTTGCTTAAACGGGCTTTAGGAGGTGAATTCCATTGCGTGTTACTTTTTGTTCACAAATGAATTGTGTGGCACTCTAATGGAGTCCCTAATATACGTGTGAAAGTTCATTTAAGATTCGTAGTACGTGTGCTAGCAACTGTTATTAAGTACTCAGAAGTTATTAATATGTGCAAGGTAATTTTGCTTGCACGCAATACCGTTCGCATTCCTTCGCGTTTTAGTTTTGTTTTGATACTGAAAAGGGTATTAGTTTAGTATGACAAGTATAGCATAACATGAAGGGAACTAACACGCGGACGCCTATAGGGGGCGAGCCTACCGTCCGATTATGACCGGTTAATGGCAATAGGCTCGCTCCCTAATACATATGACTTAAACATAGCTAGAAAAATGTGGATGTTCTATTAGGTACCTACATCTGCCTTACCCTTTTTGTTTTGCGGGTGCAAAATCATCAAATAACCCCTCCCGCTCGGGCTCCAGCTTGGGCAGAGCGAAAGGGAGTGTCAGACTTCTACTGACTAAAAACCACTCATGTTCCTTCTTAGCCCTTTATGTCGAGGCCGCGGTATCTCTTGCGAACAACCCGCAATCTGCCTTATCCCTTGGAATGATAAGTTAAGTTAAGGTTTAAGAACCTTCTGGCCGAGGACACACTTGTTAAAAGGGATCGAAATCATTCAAGATCTGTCAACATCCGATTTCCAACAATCAGTCCGCCGCCGCCGCCGTCCGGAACTCCGGTCTGCTCAGTTTAATTGCAACCCAACGACACTTACATAAAAACACATAAGCCTCCTTTTGAGCTTCGCCGCAGTCGGGTTAGAATAAGCCTCGTGTGTCATGAGCGAATTTCTTGACGCAAGTCTGTTCGCTTGATATAGTTAGTCGAGGCTTACACTTATAATTATAGTACCGTCTCAAGTCCATTTCGAATTTGATCTTCACGGATCTTCAATAAGGTACTTCCTCTGTTTACGTACGTTGCCTCTCACATCAGCCATCATTGTCAAACCCATAGTTACCTTCCGCTTTAATCAATGCTTAAAGATGGCTATGATATTGTCATTTTGTATTGAAAAGAGTGTGTGTATGTACTGTAGCTGTCAATATATCTAATGGGGCGGAACGTAGGCGTATCAAGTTCGACTCAAGCTTAGTTCACGACTAACGATGTCATTGATATAGCATCTGCTGCACATTGCCTTTACGTTACCCGATACCTGCCTCTACTATGTAACTATTATTATTGTTCCTGAAACTCGGACCGTTCAGCATTAACATGAATAATTTCAGTAACTTATGTACCTAGCTTGAGAGGAGGTTCAGTTCGGAAACTGGCGTAGTTCAGTTGGTAAAAATATTGTGATATTCGCCAGTCAAAGTAAATAAAGTGGAAATTATGTTTTGTTACTCGTTATTCTGTTCTGATTGGGTTCATTGCGGGATCCAAGAGAGTTAAATTATTTCTCTAGGACTTCATTGAACTGCATTGTTTTGGCGCTTTCTGGTAGTCATCATTGTCTATTCTGGCTTTCAGAAGTAGCACTGGTTCGGGAATAGTGTGCCGGGCTTGTCTTTATTCAAATGAGGCTGATTAATCAGCACTTTTTGGACGTCATAGTTTACAATAAACACTCCCCCAAAACGTGCCCTCGACAATTCCTAGTGTTTTAACTGGGAAGAAGTGGCGGAACAAACTCCCCAGTAACACATTCGTCTGTCGGGTTAGAAGAACTCTGGTTCTCTATGCAATAATGTGTATGATAATGTATTATAAAAATAAAGAATTTATTATGGTTACCGGAAAAGAGAATCAAAAGATTGTCTATCCGTCTACTGATATCATCATCATCTGCTTACTATATTGGTGTCGGCTTTCAGTCTAATTGGAAGCAGCATTTCTTCTACACACATTCCTGCTCAGAATGTCATGACACTTTTCCCTCCACATGCCTAGCACGCAGCAGCACGAAATTTGGATTTGTGCTCGGCTGATGGCTCGCCCCTTGGAACTTAAACATAAGTGGCGAAATGTGCGTGTACAATTACGTACACTTCTGCCTAATTCTTTGGAGATTTCGTCGTTGCGTGATGTTATTTTATGTAATGCCGATGTCATGACAATCGAATCCATGCCATTTATAAGTCACCACAAAGTGCAACCTTCAGACTGCCTCTTATGAAAGATTTTGCCATTTATATTTTCCTTTGTAATTCGAGAGAATACACGTTAAAACACTGCTGTTGTTGAACACAGTAATTCTAAAGCCCCGTTGAAATATTGACGCGTTGACGACTTAACGCTCCATTACCCGGAATCTAAGAGCTTCTTATCATTTATGCACCGATGCACTTGAGACGATAGACATTAGTGCTATGGAATAATCTGAGTCAGCTTGGATAGTTCGGGTTCTTCTTTGATGAAAACATGACACGAAGTAGTAAAAATGAAATGGACTGGAGTTCAAGCTGAAGTAATGATGGCCTGACTGCCTACTCCCTAAGAAAAAAGACAAAAGTTAAACATAGCATTAGGTATTTTACATTGTTTATAAAAAAAAAACGTTGTCCAACCTTTGCAATTCCCCCTATATCGTGGGTGCGTCTACAAACATTTAAAATCACATACGCAAACAACCAGACCCGGAATAATTCCCTGTAAACAAATATTTGTTCCGTGCGAAGATCGAACCTGCGGCACACACCGCTGCTGCACTGCAGATAATCGCTCAGCCACTGCGCCAGTGCGTTGACGTGCGTTTTTGTACATTGGAACATTATTTTCGTGTTACAAAAAAAACCCAAACACTTCATTATTGCAATGAACTTAAGATCAAAACTAAAAACAGTTTTTAACCATTCAAATGCGTTCCCACTAAACTATGTCGCAAAAAAATCCCCGAGTATAGACAAAAAATCTTTTTTTTTTTTTTTGGGTTTGGGAAATCATCAAATAACCCCTCCCGCTCTGGGCCGAGCGAAAGGGAGTGTCAGACTTCTACTGACTAAAAACCACCCATGTTCCTTCTTAGCCCTTCATGTCGAGGCCGCGGTGTCTCTTGCGAACAACCCGCAGCCCCGACGGCATTGACAAAAGAACTTCAATCCTTATTCTCTTTTGTACAACCATCCATAGACAACCATTCAATTCACCCTGAGGGGTTGAGCAGCTCTTAACCTAAACTTAACTTAAATATCTTGTTCTTTCTCCGAAACTAACAAAAACAACTACTTGAAAATTGGTTCCAGAATTCGGGTTCAGTCGTATATAAATAGATTTTCTTTAGAAGGGTGATTGTGTTTTGAATTCTGTTTACTGGAGCTAATTTAGTTTAGGGAAAATTATAAACAAAAACAGAATCGGTTTTGATAGATTGATTGGCGTTGTAGCTTTTTGATCAATTTCTTTATAAACCTTCATTGGACTGATAAGTGATTCAGGTCGACGACAGTTAAGTCAGTTTTAGTTTTACGTTACGTCATCATCACCCACTACTAAATATAGGCCTCTCTTTTGTTATCACAATCTTTATAGTCCTGTGCCAGCCTTCTTTTTTTTTTTTTTGGGGGGAGGAAAATCATCAAATAACCCGTCCCTCCCTTCTACTAAATAAAAACCACCCATGTTCCTTGTTCACCCTTGCGCCGAGGCCGCGGTATCTCTTGCGAACAACCCGCAGCCCCGATGGCATCTATGTTGTTTGTCCATCTCGTCGCCGGACGACCCACATTTCTTTTGCCAGTTCTTGGACGCCATTCGGTACAGCCATAATTCACCTGTTATCACTGCGACTTGCTAGGTTTACGTTTTGCTTTTGGCTTTCTATAATCTTACAATATGATGCCATGGAATTAACGGGAAAAATCCCGATGGAAAACCCAATAACACTTTTCCCGACCCGGGACGCAAACCCGGGACCTCACTCTCAGCAGTCGCGCTTGTGGTGTGGAACTTTATCCTAATCAGCAAATAGTAAACTAGACGATTGAACGTATGTTCTGTTCTGTTGTCGCCATGGAAGTTTATTTTCAAAAGCACTGCAAATGCTCTGATTAGTTTGCCGAGCAGGGATCCAATCGATTGGAAACGCATTGAGCTCGAGTTGTTTTTAAATTCAAAGGAAAATGTGGAATTTTATGTTTCTGAACGGGGAAACCTTCCTAGAGATATTTATCGTTTAGAAACGTGGAATATGCGTTTAGTTCCTGTTTTTCTTTGAGATTTTCTGTCCATTACTCATCATCATAAGTCTATAATGTTCCCCCTGCAGGGACATAGGCCTCTTCTCTAGGAGAGCGATGGGCTATAATCCACCACACGATGTGCATCTGGATTGAGGGCCCATTTTTTTAAACCTTGCCAAACGAAATAAGACTCATAGGGAAATTACTTAAAAATAGTTAAAACTTAAAGCATAGGGCCACGAATTTCTTAAACGTGAATTAAAAATGTTATGATTAAATAACTTGGGCCCTCAATCCAGACGCGTGCATAAAGTGACATAGCCTAAATCTCAGTAAGTCCTATCTTTGGGTTCATAATTTTTATTCAGGAATTTAGTTAAGAATTTCTTAAAGATTTTAAGAAATTCCCAAATCTGTAGAATGTGACATTACAGATTTATGGCGGTATTTCTAGGGCCCTCAGTTCAAATGTGTCTGTACTGAGGAATCTGCAAAACATGGATTTATCTGAAGAAATACATAAATGCGACTTTAACATGTTTTACTTAGATACTTAGGTGAATTAGTTAAAAAGAAATAATGACGGAAAAGTTCATTGTTACGTAGTAAATGAAAGTCAAAATTTACTAAAACGTCTGAACTGAGAGCCCAACATTTTCGGCTTTATTGACTAGGCTCAACCTCATAGATTAACGCAAATTAGAATAAGATTTTTAACTATTCTTTAATTAAATTTTAACATATCGTCCGTTCTTCTTAATATCATACTTAAAGAGAAAATTGATTTTATACTTTTTATAAGGGAAAAATTTTTAGGGTGACCATAATGATCATAGTTAGTACCAGTATATTTTGCAAAGCGCAGTCGAAAAGTCGTAATATTTGCAGCTAAACGTATTATATATGTACCTACAGTTTACAATTTTGTTTTCTTTATTTGTATTACTATTTTTTATAATATGATATTAGTCCTTATTGTCCTTAAGGTTCTATTATGGGCCTAGTTGCAGAACAGCTGTGAAAAATTGGGAATAATTAATTAATTGTTCAATATCTCCGTAACTAGGGGGGTTCCCACGTATGATCTAGAACAAAAAAATGATCGCAGTGGTGGGGAGAACAAGTGCCTTTCGTTTGCGTTAAGGGTACTTTTACACCCTATATACCATTCAAACCGCCAGATTTATCTGCGTCGTTTGGTCTAGGTCTCATAGTCCTACGACGAGTTTTATTGTCGGCTATGATATTGCGTGTTTTCGGTCAAATCTACATTTTGTGCTTACAATACGACCCAAAAAAAGTGTTTTTAAAATTAAAAATATCCAGCAGTTACGACATTCTAAAAATTAGGAATATGATCTTAGTCGGTTTTTCATGTATTGACTTTTTCGTTTATTTGTATTTACGTATTTTCACTTGTTAAGAAAATTTCCTTTGAAATCACTTAATAGATTTTACCTACACAAAGCAATTGTAATTAATGTGGTTAGATATTTTACATGACAATATATTTTGTGACATTGTCATGTGTATGAGTTAACCAGAAATAAAATGGAAGAAAAAAATAATTTTGTGTGGTCGGCACTACGTAGCGTATTTGTTTATTTTTCAATAAAGACTTTTATTTAATAATAAATAATTGATTTCATTTATTTTTGTGCATGATAATAATTACATAAGAGTTCTTGGTTCTTGGTCACTTACGAAGGGAGATTTGGGGTAATTTTTAACCGACTTCCAAAAAGGAGAAGGTTCTCTATTCATGTGTATGAATTTTTTTATACATCCGCGCATATCTCCGTCAATTGTGGACCGTATCAGGATCTGATGATTGAGTGAGTGAGCTGGTTATGGAAGGTACTCTCCTCAACGATTAGGAGTTGAAAGCAATAATAAGGAAATCTTGAAGTTTAAGGGCTTGGTTTCTAGTTTGAATGTTCAATGCATAGTAAATATTTGTATAGGATATTACAACTCATCATCATCTGCCTAGCCTTTTCCCAACTATGTTGGGGTCGGCTTCCAGTCTAACCGGATGCAGCTGATTACCAGTATTTTACATGGAGCGACTGCCTATCTGACCTCCACAACCCAGTTAATACTAGGTAATACGATACCCTTTGGTAAGACTGGTTGTCAGACTTTCAGGTCACTGACTACCTGTAACGACTGCCAAAGATCTATATATGGCAGCCGGGACCAACAGCTTAACGTGCTTTCAGTGCGAGTTTAAACTCGGTATGTCGGGCGGTCACCCATCCATAGACCGACCTAGGCAAGCACAGCTTTACCTAAAGATCGACCCGAGTGGCAGTTCTTATTAAGCCACGAGCTCCTTATATATTACAACTAAAAAAGGAAAAAAAAACCGACTTCAAAAACATAAAAAAGTGAAAAACACAAAATCGAAGAACACAAAAAGTGAAAAACAAAAAAATTAAAAATAAACTTCACAAGAAAAAACAGCGCCTGAAGTCGGTGGCAATAAACGGAAATCAAACAAACAAAATATGTCACCAACTTCAAAAGCTGATTTTTTTAAATATTTTTTTTTTATTATTTTTAATTTTTCACTTATTTGTGTTTATCGATTAAATGTGTTTCTCATTTTTTTTATGTTTTTGACGTCGGTTTTTTTTTTGCAAAAAAGTTTTTTAAGATACATTGTATTTAAGATACAATTTCCGAAATCAACTAACTATGATCATTATGGTCACCCTACAAATTTTTCTCTTATATAAAAATAGAAAATCAATTTTCTCTTTAAGTATGATATTAAGAAGAACGGACGATATGTTAAAATTTAATTAAAGAATAGTTAAAAATCTTATTCTAATTTGCGTTAATCTATGAGGTTGAGCCTAGTCAATAAAGCCGAAAATGTTGGGCTCTCAGTTCAGACATTTTAGTAAATTTTGACTTTCATTTACTACGTAACAATGAACTTTTCCGTCATTATTTCTTTTTAACTAGTTCACCTAAGTATCTAAGTAAAACATGTTAAAGTCGCATTTATGTATTTCTTCAGATAAATCCATGTTTTGCAGATTCCTCAGTACAGACACATTTGAACTGAGGGCCCTAGAAATACCGCCATAAATCTGTAATGTCACATTCTACAGATTTGGGAATTTCTTAAAATCTTTAAGAAATTCTTAACTAAATTCCTGAATAAAAATTATGAACCCAAAGATAGGACTTACTGAGATTTAGGCTATGTCACTTTATGCACGCGTCTGGATTGAGGGCCCAAGTTATTTAATCATAACATTTTTAATTCACGTTTAAGAAATTCGTGGCCCTATGCTTTAAGTTTTAACTATTTTTAAGTAATTTCCCTATGAGTCTTATTTCGTTTGGCAAGGTTTAAAAAAATGGGCCCTCAATCCAGATGCACATCACCACACGGCCCCAGTGCGCTTTGGTAGATTTCACATATTTTAGATCTTTTTTTCCTCAGAGCAGTGGTGATGAAATAAATTACACAAAGTAGTACGCCTGGCTGAATTTGAACCCACGATTAACTGTTCTTAAGTCGGGACCACCAACACTGGGTCACCGCTGTTGTCCATGACTGGATTTGCTTAAATACCTGTTTTTTTTTTTTTTAAAAACGTTGCCCACACTAGGAATTTCTCCTGTATCGTGGGTGCGTTTACAAACATTTAAACTCACAAACACAAATATCCAGACCCGAAACAACTATCTGTAGGTCATACAAATAATTGTTCCGTGCGGGAATCGAACCCGCGACATGCAGCGCAGCAGTCCAATCGCTCTGCCACTGCGCCAACCGTGTCGTCATATAAATTATACTGATTACTTTTAGCCTGTGTCATCCTACTACTGGACAAAGGCCTCCCCCAAGACATCCTCCAAATCTTGGCATCCCGGGGCAATATCGACCACTGGTCGTTGGGTCTGTTCAGCTTGTCCCGCCATCTCCTGCGAGGACTACCGAGTCTCCTACTGGCTGTGTCAGGGCTCCACAACGTGGTTAGTTTGCCCCACAACTCGTCCGACGTTCTAAATGGATGAATAATAATTTTTAATCTACCGTTCGTTTTCCAAACATCCATTTCAATGAACCTAAGCAAACAAACCAATTCCAGCAAAGTCAAACATTACAGAGCCATTGTAGTGTAACATAAGCTAGAATAAAAATGTTAGCTATGTCTTAAATTGGCCAAAATTACAAAAAAAATATTGCTTTAGAATACGATTTTCAAGAGAAAACACACCTAACACAGAGAGTTCATGCGTTTAAAATGTGTTAGAATGTTTTCCTTGCCCAAGGAACCCTATTCGGAACAAAACAGGAGTATCCCCTAAAGAAGACCCTTTTTTTTTCCGGTCAACTATCTCCTTAAGCACTAAACTTGACGTTCAAACACACTTACTGTAATTGTATTGGAGACGTTGTGTGGTCAACTACGTTGGTGTATTGATCACAAGTGCGACTACTGTGCATGTGGTCCAGGGTTCGATTGGATTTTTCCATCAAAAAATTCCCAGTAGCAGCCACGGAGTCTGGATTTGTATCAGGTTGATGGTTATAGGCTTGCACCCTATTACATTGGACTTGAGAGACCTACCAGACATGTGACATCTACCAACCCACAGTGGGCCTGCGTGGTGGATTATAGCCCATCCCTCTCCTAGAGAGGAGGCCTGAGTCCCTGAGTGGGAACATTATAGGCTGATGATGATGACATTGAACTTTTACATTACTGGCGAAATGTGGGTGTACTAATACTTCTGCATCTGCCTTTTGGCATTACTGACGTGATGTTATGTCATAGTATCTAGTAAGGTCAAATTAATCAGACCATATTCAGACCATCTTAAAAAGCCATTATGTTGAAAGATTAATTGTTTCCTTCCTATCTTTTAAAACAATTTTATGATCAAAATTTTGGTAATTAAAAGATACTCTCTCCTCGGAACAAAGTTTTGAGAAAATATTTATGTCTCGTGCTTTGAAAGTTCACTATTGTTAGTGTTGTTTTCTTCGTCAGAGGTTTTTGAGATGACTTTATAAAATTGTAACCTAGTTTTCAACCGACTTCAAAAAAAGAGGAGGTTCTCAATTCTACAAACGAATTGAGAACCTCATTTTTTTTTTGTATGTTCTAAGTAATTATTTTGAGAAACTTACAAAGCCTGGGCGTTGGGCTCGGTAACCAAAAGGCAAAACGGCACCCTGCCACCCTAGTAACCGAGGCAAGCGCGGCTTAACCTAAAGACCAACCCTAGTTGCAGTTATTATTAAGCCACGAGCTCCTCCATCCGTGTGAATCTCCGTATGTAATTATAATAAGAAACAAATAGGAGTGGCCCTATACTGTACTATTGAGTTATTTTTTTTTATTTAAAAAAAAAAAAACGTTGCCCCACACTAGGAATTTCTCCTGTATCATGGGTGCGTTCACAAACATTTAAACTCACATACACAAATACCCAGACCCGAAACAACTATCTGTGGGCCATACAAATATTTGTTCCGTGCGGGAATCGAACCCGCGACACTCAGCGCAGCAGTCCAATCACTCAGCCACTGCGCCAACCGTGCCGTCAAAGTTGACTATGGATAGCTCTTAAAAGTTGTATCGAAGTGTCTTGGTTTTTTTTTTTCTAAAATCAATGGTTTATAAGATATTTGCTTCAATAAAAAATGTGGGGGACGTTTTTTTGTTTAAAGCAGGGACTGAATTACCCAAAAATTACTGTACAAAAGTTTAAATTTTGGTATGACGTCATACCGTTAAATAAGGGTTACCGAAATATTTCGATACCGTTATTATTTTCAGTAGCGGAATTGTTATGTTGGAAATGCAATACCGGTTTATTTCGGTAGAAGTACCGTTACCGTAATAAATGTATCGGTTGCGGTACCTAAACCTTAATAAATAGGGGTGTCCTTTGACGCACCGCCTCGCCACTCACACACACAACAAAGAGAAAAGTAAAAGAGTAGCAAACAGAATGTACGAAATACACAAGTTCTAAAGTTTTCCACCGCGCACACGCGCGCTGCGCCCCGTCTCGCTTGCATTTCGGTCCCGAAATCATGTAAGGGTTAAATCACGGTTTAGCCCAACGTTTATTTATAAAGGTACCGGCATAGCTCAACCTTTATTTTTAAACCGGTACCGGTATGTTTTTGAGGTATCTTAATTTTTAACCGTAACCGCTTTCAGTCCCGGGTTTAAAGTTACTGAAACTTTAAAAATGATGTAAAATGATTTTTTATAAGCAACCCGAAGCAATAAAAACGATAGCTAGGTACTTCTCTAGTTCGTCATTGGACTTCTCCACAAAATCATCTCGAACACGTTCCTAAACCAAACTGCATTTTCCTCCACGAGCTACTCGTTCCCTCTAAGTTAATTAAATCAAGTAGGTATTATTCACCCTCCTTTCGCTGCATCTCGTCTATCCATTCCGATCACAAGTTAGACTCTTGTGCTGAACAAATGTTAGCATAGTCGATAGGTATTTGTTCGGAGTCCAGATCGAAATGTTTGTCTGCATAATGACACTCCTAGGGATTTCTGTGTATAATGGTGGAGGTGTTGTGTTTTGTTAGTAACTTAACACTTTAATTGTCACATAACGCGACGTCGCGTGATAGTACTGTGTTCGATGTGCCATAAAATAACGCATATTGAGAGATTTGCAAATTTTTTTAGTTTGGTCAACTAGGTAAGTTCAGCATTTTGGTTTGGCAATCAACGTGTTAAGACGTAGCAATCTAACTAGCTGTTCACAGGGTGTAAAAGGGCACACAAAGCTGTCAAACAAGCATTCCGTACAACAACCTAAGTTACGCTATGCAAAACCTATTGCTTGGGCACGGGAATGGGCAATTACAGTACTTTCACAAGTTATTATGCCTTGTGACTGTGACTGTAGCTTAGGAGTGCAATGCGTCGTCCCGGGGGTTGCTGCGTCGGGTTGCGCGTCGGCGGATGTCTGCGTCGGCGAGTGCTGTGGGTGCGGGGGCGCGCGGCGGCTCGTGCCGTGGCGGTGGGTGCGTGGGGCTCCGGGTCGCGGGGTGGCGGTTGCGCGTTGCGGCGTGCATTCGTTGTTCCGTGATTTGGAGTCTCGTGCATTCGTTGTTGCGGTGTGCGTCGCTGCGTGCTTTCGTGCTCGCAGTGTTCGTTGTTGCGGGCATTCGGCGGCGTGTGGTTCGGCGTGGTGGCTTTCGGGATGACGTATTGCACTCGTAGTTTAGTTTTATGAATTGTTCTTCTGACATTCAAAAGTACCAGTAATGGTTTAATTGAAATAAATGCTTTGACTTTGACTTGACTTTGACTTTGACGACTTTTTTTGTGTGAATAATCACCGTTTTCGTTAGCACGTAATGTAACGCCCTCGGATTTTTTGTTGACGCATGGAATAGTATAACGGTAAAACTTTTATATTTCTGTGATGTGTGAACAACTTGGAACTTTGGCCATCTTTGTTACTTGAGGGTTTGCAGCACAATACAAATAAGCTCTTAAAAAAAATAAGCCTTTTATAAAAATCAAACGAATAAAATAAAATTAGGTTTACCTATCAACATTGTACGCATATAATGAGAAGTTCTCTCGTGGAGAAGCAATACTGACTGCAGTATCAAGGACCTAAATATATAATCTAAAAGTTATAAAAAATGTTAAAACCCTCATAAATCATTAACAGCATTATGGGAGAAACAATGTGATAATATTTTACCAGACAAACGGGAAAGAAATTTCTGCTGTCCTGATTCAGGATTTATACAGGACACAATAGACGCGTCCCTTATAAACATAACTGGCGTAATGTTTCGTCAAGCTATGAATCCTGAAGCTTCGCAGATTACAATTTAAAACAATAAGTAGGCTATCACAAAGTCAAACTAAAACATTTAAAGTTCATAAAAGCTAATCTGAGAGATGCAGCGCAGACTCCAATCCAACGTACACGGGACGCGGGATTAAAATTAGATTGGAACCTAAATAGAAAAATGTATGCTCGATTTGTGATACCTAAATAAGTAGGGTTGAACAATGTTTACTTCACACGTATGGTCGTATGTTTTATTGCCGTTTGTTGGTACAATATTAAACCACGGATTTGGCGATGCATTATTTTGATTATGTAAATAAATGAACGAGACAAAACAAAAAAAAATATCCGAAAATTTATGAGTGTGTAAACTATTGAATTGCACCAATACATCGAATCAATCTACAGTCACTAGTCAATTAGAATTGATTCAGGTAATGATTCAGCCATCACAAAAAATGTCAGGATTTTGAAAGATATAATATAAATATTAATTAACACTTTTTAGATAGCCATTACTATAGTATTTTTTAAATTAATATATCACAACGTGCGTTCGTAAAAACTGCAGTCGTAGATACCTTATATAAAACCCTGTCTTAGATATCATCGCAGAAAATTCTCTCTGTCAATTAGCCTGTATGTTAGTTCCGTTCTCTATTTTTTTAAACAAATTAAAAAGTTTCTGACGTGGAGCATTCACACATCCCTCTTCGTTTTAGGAAACTAAATATATGACGGCATAACGAACGGTCGGATTACAGAAGTTTCACTTTGTAACATGGATTGTTATCTAGCTGCGTCCAAACGAGCTATTCGTTTTCGGAGGTTTTATTTACTTGTACATGCATGTAAAAGTATGTATGTCCATGTTGATTTTTTGTTGTGGCTAAAAGAACTGACGACACGGTTGGCGTAGTGGCTCAAGCAATAGGGTAGATAACAAAAAAAACCTGATTAGTCCGTCAGATAGATTTCCAAAAAATATTAGACACGTATTTTTTTCTTTTTTTATGTAAACAAACAATGAAGACGATACAGTGCTTTGAAAACTCATGTGACGTCATATTCTAAGACATTAGTATGACATTTCACTAAAATCTTTGATGCGTTTTATCTTCGTCAATTTTTATTGATTTGATGAAATTTTGATAAAAAAATCCAGTAAGACTGCCTAACCCAGAAATAAGACTGCCCAACCCAGAAATTGAACCCTGGACCTCATACTCAGCGGTAGCGCTTATGATGACATATACAACGAGGCTAGCAAAAAAAAAACTATAATAATATTATCATTCTGACATGCTCTTATCTCAATTTATTTGGGGTCGGCGCAACATGTCTTCTTCGTCCATACTTCTCTATTTCTCGTCATCCCAGCAGTCACCTCTTTTCTAGTCATATCATCATCCCCCATACGTTTCTTTTGGTCTTCCTCTACTCTTATAGCTATCTATTACATTCATACTTAAGATTTTTCTTACAACATTTTGTTCTTCAGATAAGAAAATCTATATAAAATATTTAATTCGTATTCGCCAATCTATTAGGTTAAACCATTACTTACTGTCATCGTGTGTTCTCATGACCCGATCATAATGAAGTGTACCACGTAACACCTAGTTATAAGAAATTGAATTGATATCACTCATCTTTGTGTGGGATGACAGCTGTCAAATTGATGATTTATTGAACAGATAATCATCTAAAGTGACTCGGTTTTCTTCTAGTTTCTGGATATATAAAACAGGATAATCTTGTCCCCATCGATCATATTGGGACGGCACGTGACAGGTTTTGTGGCCTGTATTTTTTTCTGTTGATTTTTTTTAGTATCTGTGGTTTGTAAGGTCTCTTCATTCATTTAAAGGGAAAATGATTATTGATTCTTGTTTCTATTTTATCAATTAATTATTTTTTTTATTTATAATTTTAGAGGTTTGAAAAATCGAGATATTTTTTTTTTATCAACACTTTTATTTAACCAAGATTTCTTAGTCACAGCTACGGAGACTGGATAGGTGGCTGTTGATGGCAATAGGCTTGCCCCTTATTACATGGGACTTAAACATATCTGGCGAAATGAGGGTGTTCTCTTAGGTACGAATATACCTTACTCTTCGTGGATTACAGCCGTGATGTTATGTTATGTTTATTTTAATATTTAATAAGAATATAGAACTAACAAATTTGACTTCTTGGATTCAGAGTCTGCTTCTGAAATTAGAACTATCTAACAGTGTCTGTGCAAAATATAATTAGTACTTCACTAATTTATGCTTTTTCTCTAAAGTAAGTTATTTGTTCTGTGATATAACAGTTAGATTTTATGCTTCATCGCGATGTTTTCTTTTATTTTTAGTCAGGGGTTTTATTAGGGGTGCGTTAAAATAGCCTTGACGGCTGGTGATACTTAAAATACCTAAGCCCTAAGCCTGAGTTAGCTCTATTGTCAACTGGCTGACAAAATGTTTAACCATACGCAAATCCTATAGCCTTCCAGTTTGACACACTACTTTTGTAATGAGAGTGGATTCATATAAATAGTGTAACGGGTCTTGACCACTAACAAATTACTTAGGAAGATTCGAGAGTGATTTTCTAATTGAGATGTTTTTTGTAATTTTATGATATGATATGTTTGTAAGTATATAACATTACAGTCAAAATATTGGTAGATCACTTCTAGAAGTCGCTACGTGCATAGGTACATATTAGTGCTCGTAACTTAGCAAACTTGCAATCTCACGCTTGCCACGCTTTTGCCACTAAATATATCCATATTTCTTATGGCTAATGTTTTAAAGCGCTTTTAATAATGAATAATTCCGTCACTATTATAGAAGCATAAACTCAACATACCAGAATTTAGACGAACAAATGTTTTCATAAGTTCTACTAACAGCCTACAAAATGATTAATTGGAATTCAAGACAATACTTCGACTGAAGCGTAGGCGTCAAAATTTAATAGGAAAGTTTATACAGAAGATTCACTCGTAACAATACCGATTTAAAACAGGGTCAAATAAAATAATAAACTGGCAAAATATGTTAAAACCAATAACATAATATTGAGACCTATCACATTTGTATAACACTTTTGTGAATTATAAAAAAAATATCGTTGTTACCCGAGAGCCCAGACAACTGGCAAATGCTTTCGAAGCATTTTATGTTTCTCCACAGACAATCTACAAGATAATACAAGGTGTTACTCTAAAAGCGAAATTCTTAATATTGGGCAAAAGTCGTCAAACATTGGACGGCTCAGAAAGAACAGCGCCGTCGACCGCGGCGCAGATGGCATGGCAAACTCGTCCCAGATAACATGGCGAGAGATCGTACCGAATAGAGAGGTATGGAAGGTGAAAGTGGAGGCCTTTGCCCAGTAGTGGGTCAACATGTAGGATAGAAAAAAAACATTATGAAAAGCATATAATTTATTTATTTCTTTCTTTCTTATTTTTTTTTCTTTCTTTTTTATTTTTTTCTTAATTTATTTATTGTTGTTGTTTTTTTTCGTATTGATGATGTTCTTCAGAAAAGAAAGGTGCGTACTACTCGTAACCGGCGTGCGTGTATGACCAGATGTAAGAATGTGGACAAGGCAAAAGGAGTATGTTGGTATCGTAGCAGGTGGCGTTCTGTGGTTTCTGCCTACCCCCATGGGAAAAGGGCATAAGTATATTATGTATATATGTGTATAATTTATTTATATACATTTATTAATGCTTGATTTTCTGATATCATTTGCCTTATGATACATATAAGACTGTTACTCAAAATAACAAAGCCATGTCTTTCACGACTTGCTAAAGAAAACATTCATGCTTTGACTGCCATACAAAATCATTCTATATACTTGTAACACAGGTTCTTGGTCTGTGCTCTTTGTTAAACACTTTGAGTATTCTTACTTGCTAACTTTAGGTGATATGACAAATAATTTCGTTATGTTGAAAATCCAGCAAAATCACACACAGTTCAAATGTAGACCCTGAAAATTATAACATTTATAAACACAAGTTTTTTTTCTCATGGAAGTAGTCAGAAACTACATATAAGGTGTACCCTATATCCCGTCGGGGCTGCGGGTTGTCCGAAAGAGATACCGCGGCTTCGGCGCAAGGGCTAAGAAGGATCATGGGTGGTTTTTAGTCTGTAGAAGTCTGACACTCCCTTTCGCTCTGCCCCAGAGTAGGAGGGGTTATTTGATGATTTTCCACCGCTAAAAAAAAAAGGTGTACCCTTCACGAAGTTTCATTTGTTTTCAATTGTTCAGAATATTTGGGATATTCTGAACAATTAAACTAAGTAACTCCTCGCAAAAATAATCGCTGCAATATAACTTTTTATCGGGTGAAAAGGACAAAGCAAAACAATGCGCAGAATATTATAATAGTTGTCATGGTATTTAAAGTAAAGTTATAATAATAAAAACTTGTGAAAAAGTTAGAACTTTGATCACCAATACCTCCGTATAAAATGACTAGTTCATTCACTTCGTAGACAGGGGATAAAACTATATCTGGCCAGTATCGTTGAATCACGGTCATAGTCCAAATTTAGCAAGTTCTTAATATCGATCTATCACCACTCGGGATAAATATATTGTACTAGAATCTAGAACAATATATTTATCTATCTACGTTCACCACTAAAAATTAATTTGAAAGCATTATTTATTTTGTTTTATAATGGTTATTCATTCAATAAAACGTGAGTACTTATGTCATAAATTATTTTATCAATAGATAAGATACTATTTTTTCAGGCATGTAATTGTTTATTTTGGGACAACTAAAAAGTTGACGCGGCATCGGGTTGAGGCGTCTACGAGCTACGGCGTAGCTGCTACGTCGTAGCCGCTACGAAACTCGTACCTGTGATTGTTTTCGTAGATCTATTCAGATTTGTGTGATCGTTCGACTAGACAAATTGATTTAATATACTTCGGAAGTGAATACAACAATAGTAGACCCAAATTCTGTGAACAACCTTCCGAGTGAAAGGTCACGTGAGTTATTCATCATTAATTTACCATTATTTGACCGAATCTAACCTTGGATTCTGTTGTCGTGAATTCAATCAAAAGACTAACACGTGACTATTCATTCTTATTTGACTCGAACTTTACTTTGTTCACCGATTGAATGTAGTAGGGTAGTTTCCCCTTTATTGAAAATCAAACTGTGTATTATGTTACCTACCTGCTTCTTTTATCCGTTTTACCTAGTCAGCTAGAAGGAGGTGACTGCTGAGATGACGAGAAATAGAGAAGTATGGAAGAAAAAGACATGTTACGCCGACCCCAAATGAATTGGGATAAGGGCAGGAGAGAGATTATGACTTAGTCAGCTCTGTCTTTGATCAAGCAAGAACTGTGGATGTAGGAAACTGAACCATCCATAAATATATTATATCACGGGAGCTTTGAAACATAGGCTATATTATTAATTGGGAATGTGGCTCCTTACTGGTGAAAAAAAAAATTTTAGAAGGTGGATACCTGATAACTAATAACTTAGGTTCAAATTATATCTATATATAAATTTATATCTATACAACTAAAAATAAAATTAAAGTGTATGTCTGTAATTTCAAAATAACAGCTGTTTATAGAATACAATGAAAGTATATAATACACATAATGTTTTAAAAAAAACACCCATACAAATGTTTCGAGTTATATAATATATTAAGTAAAGAAAACTAAGTAGGATAATATGAGTCAACCGTAAAAGTAAATAAATAACTTTGAATTTTAAAAGAAACTGAGAGAGACTTTGAATTGATATAGGTTCTGTAAGGAGTAGTTCAACCAATCATCGTTAACGTAACTTTGTAACTATAAAGTAGCTAAGTTTCACTGCATCTTACTTAGTGCCTCTGAACGTAAAGTTAAAAGCTGTTCCATTGAAAATATTTTCATTGTTAAGAAGTTTCAACCAACGCGAACAAAATTTCGCTGCGAATATAAATTCGAAAGCAAATGTTTCTGTTTTAATGATCTACATACTAGGGAAAAATTTGTGGAAATTCGAATTTTTGGAGATGCTCAAATTCGCATTTCCACGAATTTTTACTAGCTGGCAGCAAAATTAATTTACGAACAGTGAACTGTTTGTAAATTATTTATCTACATCGAGGATGAGGTTAATAATAACAAAAGATCGGGGTCGATCTTTAGGTTAAGCAGCGCTTTCCTAAGTTGGTCCGTGGATAGGTGACCACCTATTACATAACCAGTTTCCCCCGTGTTTCAGAAAGCACGATAAGCTGTTGCCTCGGCTGCCATATATGGTCCCAGATGTCATTTGTAGGTTAGGATCTACAAATGACATCTGGGACCAACGACTGTCATTTCAGCTAGTCAGTGGCCCGAAATTCTGACAACCAGTTGGTGTCATATTACCCACTACTAACTGATTTGTTATCCAGTTACATTTAGTTAGGCCCGGTATCCACTAAAGCGGGGAGGAGATGTGTCAAATTCGACCAATCACAGGAAGGGCGAAAGAACAGACATACATTTTAACAAATTTGATAGGCCGATTTCCACACATCTCCTCCCGTGTCCGTTTCTCTCCGCTTTGGAGGAAACCGAGTCTGAGACTTGAAGCCGGCTCCAACCTAGTTGGAAAAAAGCCACGCATATGGTGATAAAGAAGCAGTCGAATTGTTACAGATTTCTGAAGCTGCTGCTCTCACCGTTCAGTAACAGATTGTTCAGTATTATTGGTATAGCGGTGCCCATCATCATCTTCCTGTCGTTGTCCTACGTTACTTGAGGTTGGTGTAACACAATTTTTATCTCCATTCTCCTCTATCAACCGTCACGCTATAAGTTACTCTTTTTAGGGTTCCGTACCTCAAAAGGAAAAAACCGAATCCTAATAGGATCACTTTGTTATCCGTCTAGACAGACGGACAACAAAGTGATCCTATTAGGATTCGATTTTTTAACAGTAGATATGAGTATTTTACATGAATTTCAGCTTGATACTTTCACGCGTTCCTGAAAAAATGGGTCTTGACGTCTGTCAAAAAATACTCATGAAATTCATATAAAATACTCATATCTAGTGTTTCTTGGAGCTGTGAAAAAATCAAACTTCTAAGCCAACGCAATCAAGAGATACAGCCGTTTATGCTGCAAACTTAATCAAAACCTACAGGGTACATCCCGTGAACTCAGAATCTTGAAATTTGGTACGAAGCAACGTCAACAATTGTGGAAAGCATACATTTTTAGTTATAATACATCATATAATATATTTTTTTTAATAATTTTAAACTAACTACTTTGTACGCGGTGCGCGAGTCCAACTCGCACTTGGCCGGTTTTATTCTTTCATATCATTCCTCACACAATTCATTCATCGTTTTCTTGATCTTACTCTTCCCCTCCATTCATCATCATTTACATTCGTCACTCTTTTAGTCACATGTTATTCGTCCCTCCTCATAATTATCATGTCCATATCAAGACAGTAATTGATGTAAGGAGTTGTCCATGTCACATATTTTATTTGTTCCGATTTCACCGAATCTTATTGTAGTAAATGTTTCTTCTCAAAAGGTACCTCAGATTTGTTGATAAAACAAATCCTCCAGCATTATTTCTAGTCAAGTTCCACCGACAGATAAATCCTCCCCAAACAACCCTACATTGGTTGTTATCTCATAAATCCATCTAATTCAGACGACTTTGAAGCTCAGACTTCAATTTTATCGGTTAAATGAAGGGACTAAAGAACTAGATAGCTAAGTTATTGACTAGGGTGAGATGCCTTGTTGTAGGGATTGGCAATTAATCAAAATTTAATTAAAGTTGAACTAGAACCCGGGCTGTTTATTATATAACATAACATGACGCCAGTAATCTCCGATGGGTTTGACAGAAGTGTGGCTGATAGTACACCCACATTTTGCCATTTATGTTTAAGTTCCATGTAATATGTGAGAGAATATTGCCATCAAACGGGCACAAATCCAGACTCCTCTGTTGAATTGTCATAAATCCTGACAATTCAACATATTTAATGCCAATTACAGATGTTACTGGCTGAGCTAGTGAGAGCATAGTCCCATACAAAATGATACTTTAGTGATATTTGGTGACCTTCTTAGAATAGAGATTCAGTGACTTCTTGTTGTGACGTGTAATAAATGGCTATTGTACAAAGATGAAGCTATCCTATTATTGCCTTAATTACGGGCAAATTACACTTCTTATATAGCAATGACATGGTCATATTTTTTGTCTATATAAATAAAAAGAAATGTCTAACAATATTTTTAGTCTGCATAAATAATCCTATAAGGATTTTAATTGTTAGTCTGGTGTGATTTTTACTGATACCTAAAAATTAAAATAAAATATAGTCTGTAAGTAATGAATGTAACATACAAGCAATAGTACATTTGTACATGTACCAAAGTTGAAAAAAATTAAAGATCG
This sequence comes from Diarsia brunnea, assembly GCA_949774965.1. Classification (NCBI taxonomy): domain Eukaryota; kingdom Metazoa; phylum Arthropoda; class Insecta; order Lepidoptera; family Noctuidae; genus Diarsia; species Diarsia brunnea. The sequence continues at coordinate 8,009,932 of OX459019.1, read as the reverse complement.
GCAAAAAAATCGTCAGCACTGCCAACGGGGAAAGTGCTTAGAAAGCTGAAAGCAAGATTCGGTATTGCCACGTTTGTTGGTAATGCTAATTATTTGGCCAAAAAACAGGCCAGCTGGTCACGAGTCTGTATTTGAGTTTGCTTCTCAATAAACAGGGACGCTTAATCACCCTAACCATTAAGTACATAGTCGTGTCTATTACTTTACAAAACAAAGTTGGTCCAACCATTAGCCTGTTCACCCTACATAGATTATATCCTTCTACCTAACTTTCTAATCCTAGCAAGTTCAAGTCTGAGACAAACTTCATAGTTTCAGTCTAAGTTCGGTTGGTTTTACTTGTTACATCAAAACCGCCGTTGAACAAAGTGCATGTGAAGTGAGCAACGGCGGAGTTTAAATGAGAATGTGTGAAGTGGTGATTGTGGTTTTATGGCTTATATTTTATATATTGACTCATTATCGTTCTCTTGCCCTTATCCCAATTCATTTGCGGTCGCAGTGGCATATCTTCTTCCATACTTATCTATTACTGGTCATCTCATTGAAGACATTCCTAGTGACATTTTCCTCTTTATACACATACATACATACATATCGTCCCCGTAGTTGGAAAATTAAATAACTCTGATTTTGTAGTTCTGAGATAAACGCGATTAAGTTTTTTTTTCAGTTAATGTACATTTGATAAAAACTGACAGACAATTTTACCGTCGGTAATTTTATATTTTGTGGACCTGATTACCTTTTACATTATGCTTTAACAAACTGAACTCATCATCATCAAATCAGACTTTTACTGACTAAAAGCCACCCATGTTCCTTCTTAGCCCTTGTGCCGAGGCCGCGGTATCTCTTTCGAACAACTCGCAGCCCCGACGGGCGTTGGCCCTTGCGAAGGGGCCACCTTCCATATTGCTGACATCTCTTTGGGGCGAGTGTGGAACACGAACGCGCCGTCGACACGGACTGTTGTCGTCATAAGACGGACGGACGGTGAGCTAGCCCATTACTCACCGTCCACAGGCCCGCGTCTACGGTGGCCGGAAGCCATCTCGTGGCCCCCGACGCCCCGAGTGCCTCCCGCCGTGGCTGGAATGAGAGGTTCTCTCCGCTCACGCTTCGCCACCTCCTTCGCTAGCAACGGCGACTGGCGACGGCGTCCCATTCCCTCTCGCCCCGGACCATGGCTTGCACCAGGGCTGAACTCGAGAGGTCGCCGCCGCCGATCGCCGCTACGAGAACACGGCGGGGCTCCACCCAAGAGGGGCAGACCTCCACGGTGTGCTCTACCGTGTCCTCCGGCCGATCCTCGCAATGGTGGCATCTGGGCGTCACCTCACGCCTGATTTGATGCAGGTAGCTCCCGAAACATCCGTGTTTAAAAGCATACCGGAGTCAGGTGTCTGGTTTTCTGTCTCTATTATACTAATTTACATTCTTAGGTGAAGCTTGTTTTAAAATAATCTTGTGAGAGAAACCTCGTCCTTCTGGTGGCTGCCTAGCGAATCATTGCATTGAATTCTGGACTCATTTAATGTGTAATTCTAGATAAGGAAGATAAGGCAAGTATAAAACTAAATAGCCTTTGTGAGCTTAGAAAACATCGAACTATTAAATTGGTTATGAGAACTGACAGTAATTCCAGTGTAAATAAAGAAAGGAAGAATGAATGAATGTTTTCGAAGAATTTCATAGAAAAAATAGTCAAAGGATGTTTGTAGCATATCTCCCCTTTTCGAAGAAGCCTCCGTTTATTACTGCCCTTCCCTTGACTCACAAATCATTTATACTCATTCTCTTTCTTTTCTCTCTCTTTCTCATTCTCTTTCCCTTTCTCTTTCTCTTTCTCTTTCTCTTTCTGACAGAGTCACTGGAAAGAACGGTAAGAGATGCACAATATTAATCTCGGTCTTCAAGTATTGAAATCCGAAATGTCCCCAGTCAAGATAAAGAGTCAAGTGCCGACCGACCGAATGAGAAAGAGAAAGAGAATGAGAATGAGAATGAGAAAGAGAATGAGAAAAAGAATGAGAAAGAGAATGAGAAAGAGAATGAGAAAGAGAATGAGAAAGAGAATGAGAAAGAGAATGAGAAAGAGAATGAGAAAGAGAATGAGAAAGAGAATGAGAAAGAGAATGAGAAAGAGAATGAGAAAGAGAATGAGAAAGAGAATGAGAAAGAGAATGAGAAAGAGAATGAGAAAGAGAATGAGAAAGAGAATGAGAAAGAGAATGAGAAAGAGAATGAGAAAGAGAATGAGAAAGAGAATGAGAAAGAGAATGAGAAAGAGAATGAGAAAGAGAATGAGAAAGAGAATGAGAAAGAGAATGAGAAAGAGAATGAGAAAGAGAATGAGAAAGAGAATGAGAAAGAGAATGAGAAAGAGAATGAGAAAGAGAATGAGAAAGAGAATGAGAAAGAGAATGAGAAAGAGAATGAGAAAGAGAATGAGAAAGAGAATGAGAAAGAGAATGAGAAAGAGAAAGAGAAAGAGAAAGAGAAAGAGAAAGAGAAAGAGAAAGAGAAA